>ML677364.1:11137011-11311412 GCA_007922305.1 Dermatemys mawii
TAACCTGGTTCTTGCCTACCTATTTATACCTGCCCCTGGATACTTCCGCTGCTTGCGTCCGATGAAGTGGGTATTAGCCCACGAAAGTTTATGCTCTAATACTTTGGTTAGCCTTTAAGTGCCACAGGACTCTTTGTCACTTCTGCAATTCCAGACTAACACGGCTACCCCTCTGATTCTATTTTTATACTATCATTTTAAAAAGGTAAGAGTTTGGGGTTTTGTTAGGGACTTTAAAAAACTGTATTTGGAAGTGGGGAGGAGGAGTTGATTTAGAGCTTATGAAAGATGCTGAATTGACAGCCATAGGCTTTTATTAATAGAAAGATGCAAAGCTATCATGTAGGTTTTCCCACACCATCCCACCAACGTGCCTCAGCCTTGATTCGGAGTGATTCATGTCTCCATGAAAATTCATTTCTAGACCTCTGCTGGGACTGCTAGTGAAGATTGCCAATTGTGACAGTGAATTTTGTGAATAGCAATGTCCCTCTGCTATGTACATCGGCCAAACTGGACAGTCTCTACGAAAAAGGATAAATGGACACAAATCAGATATCAGGAATGGCAATATTCAAAAACCTGTAGGAGAGCACTTCAATCTCACCGGACAAACCATAAAAGATTTAAAGGTCAGCATTTTGCAGCAAAAAAACTTCAAGTTCAGACTGCAAAGAGAGACTGCAGAGCTGCAATTCATTTGCAAATTTGACACAATCAGTTTGGGACTGAATAGAGATTTTAAATGGCTAGCTAACTACAAAAGCAGCTTCTCTTCTCTTGCTATTCACACCTCCAGTTCAGCTGCTAGTGGAACACCTCACCCTCCCTGATTAGAGATAACAAGCTGGTTCAGCCTCATTGGACTAACCTTGTTATCTCCCAGCTGGTTCTTGTCTACCTATTTATACCTGCCCCCTGGATACTTCCACTGCATGCATCCGACGAAGTGGATATTAACCCACGAAAGCTTATGCTCTAAAATTTTAGTTAGTCTTTAAGGTGCCACAGGACTCTTTGTCACTTCTGCAATTCCAGACTAACATGGCTACCCCTCTGATTCAGTGAATTTTATGCTATGGAAAAAGGTTGACTCAGATCACCAGCCCCAAGAGTGGACCTAGCTGTTCCACTGGCCAGGGCAGAAAACTTTTATGGAGCCTGTTCCCTGCCTTGTCTCCTGAGCCAAAAACCAACAACAAAAAACCCAACCGTCACCATCTACAGCCGGCCAGTCAGCACAAGAAAAAAGCCAGAGCGGTCACCCTGCAAGGAGTAACTGGGTTAGTGGTAGCTCAGGGTGAGACTTTTGTGCTGTAGTGTCAGGGCTCTGAGCCAAAGCTGAACAGCATAAAGGCATTGAAGGCAACAGGACAGGTGATGACTGCACCCCGTTTCTTTTAAAGACATGCCCTGGTCTCTCCTCCAAATCACACATGAAATGGGCAAGGAATCTGGGTTCTACTTCATCTGCTGGAAATCAGGGAGTGCCTTTATACAGGTTTGCCACTTACCCATCCCTTTTCATCAGAATACCCCAGGATCATATTTAGTTTGGTAATACTGATTTTTGAATGGTTACTTACAGAGAAAGTCATGATAATAATGGAGGAACAGATGCTATATCCAAGAAGAAGGAACCACACCAACCACATTTGATCCTGCCCAATCTTGCCATTGCATTTGGACTCTGAAACTAAGAAAGGGACATTTAAGTATCTAAAAACCATAAAGGTGTTTGTTCTCTTTACAGATGAGCTTTTTATGTGATGGATGAGATGGGGCTTGGTCATGGCTGGCTTCCTATTCATATTTATCACATTTTTTTCATTAATGTTTCAGGCTAAGGTTTGAGCCTCTTCTGGAGAGAGTTATGAACAGTTCAACTTGAAGAGTGTAAGATTTCTTAACATAATGATAACCTGATTATAGAATGGATGGAATCCTAAATTTCCAGTGAATTCATAGATTCGAAGGCCAGAAGGGACCATTGTGATCATCTAGTCTGACCTCCTGTATCACACAGGATGGAGTGGCCAAACGTACCCACCCTCCAAGCTGCATATGATAATCTTCAGACGTTCAGTATCTGGGGAGTGGCTGCCGAGGCTCTGGGCTTCAACCCTGTGGAAGGCGGTGGGGCTACGAGCTTCAGCCCCGTAGCAGGCACAAGCTGGGGCTCAGGGCTTCACCCTGCAAGGGAGGATGGGGTCTCAGAGCTTCAGCCTCACAGGAGGTGCCTGTCTGGGCCCAGGGCTTCAGTCCTGCTATTGCTGAAGCCTCAGACACCAGTAGATCCACTCCACAGGTCTGAAGTCCTGAGATTCCCCCTCCCTGCAGAGCAGAAACCCCTAGTCCCACCACCCCGAGCAGGGCTGAAGACCCAGGCTCCACCCTTCCACCTCAATCTCGTGGGCAAAGAATGAGGTGGGGGCGTGGGAAGCTTTGTGAGCCACACTTTAACTATAAAAGAGGCACATGCAGCTCACGAGCCATGGTTTGGCCACCCACAGACTGAAATTCCCAACATAATTCCTAAGGCATAGCTTTTACAAAATTTCCAATCTTGGTTTAAAAATGGTCAGTGATGACCAATTAATGGCAAGATCTCTGAAAACCTCTTTGCAATATGACAACAAACTGCTATCAAAGAAAATAACCCACTTTCATGGCAACAGCTACTTCATTTAATTTCAGGCAGTGTATTTTCTAAAACAGAAATTAGAGGGTAATGGTGTTCTACTATCCAAGAGAATTTATCTCTGCAGCCCCTGAAAGCTGATGGGCCTCAGCAAAATGAAATTGGACAGTCTGCTGAATATAGTGGGGACTCAAGTATTTGGCAGTTGTCCTGCATCAGCTAGCTGACTGTCCAGTCAGATTTGCTTAGAGAATGCAGATGGGCGAAGGATCCATGTTGTTTAAGAGACTGTTTCTCAATTGGTGGATCGTGGATCCTAGAAGGTCATGAAAGTCGACTGGGCAAGTGTGTCAAAGTACTGAAAATTTTATTACAATCTAAAGCAAAGGCACTTTCACTCCCTTTGATCCTTCAGAGTGAACCTCTTGAAAAACAGACATAAATTGTACTGGATTATCATTGATAGATATTTATTATAAAAATAAGAGTAAGAAATGTAATGTGCACGGGACAAGAGTCACTTGCAGGTTTAAACTACAGTAAATGGTGAAGTCTGTGTAACTTGAAGCCTTTAAATCAGTGGTGAGCAGCCTGCGGGCCACATGTGGCCCATGAGGGTAAGCTGACTGCAGGCTGCAAGACATTTTGCTGACATTGACCTTCCGCAGGCATCACCACCCGCAGCTTCCAGTGGCCGCAGTTCACCTTTCTTGGCCAATGGGAGCTGCGGGAAGCGGTGGACCACAGGAACTTGCTGTCCGCTGCTTCCCTCAACTCCCATTGGCTGGGAACGGTGAATCGTGGCCACAGGGAGCTGTACCTGTGGACAGTCAATGTCACCAAAATGTCTTGTGGTCTGCAATCAGCTTGCCCTGATGGGTTGTAGGTTCTCCACCACAGCTTTAAATCATGTTTTGAAGGCTTCAGTAACTCAGCCAGAGGTTAGGGGTTGACTACAGGAGTAGGCAGGTGAAGTTCTGTGGCCTGCAATGTGCAGCTCAGACATGATTATCATGATCTGACCTTAAAATCTATGAGTCTACTGGTGAGGGCAGGAGGGTGGCAAAAATATATATATATACAAATAGTCTGTTGTAAAATGTTGGAATGTATTGTATGTACATGTGTGGAACAATGACAACAACTTCAGCCAGTCTTCTTCTACCTCTATCCTGATTTTGAATCAGGTGGAATTAAAATAGCAATATTCTGGGACTGTGGGAGAGAAGGTAATACAACAGGAGGGTAATTTAGTTCATCTCTCTATTCACCCAAGTCTATTTCTGTAACTCACAAAAGTTCCTTACCATGTACAGTCAGCCTGCTGCCATTTCCGCATTTGTGCCTCACTGATGGAGAAATTAGTGTTACATCACAGAAATACATGCCACTGTCACTCAGCTGAACGTTGTCCAGTTGTAGGATTGAAATTTTTTTGGACTGTTTTGTTGTAATTTGTATCTGTGACTTTTGAACATCAGAGGTACTTGTTCTTGGCTGGAGTGCCCGCTGATTAGAGGTGGAGTCTTTCCTCCAGTACACCTGGATATCAATTATGGTTTTATCTGGGTAGTCAAATTCACACAGTATTAAAACAGTTGAATTGAGAGACACATTGATGTCCTGGGGATATTGAACAACTGAAGGTTCTGCTCCACTGGTAACTGCAAGATGGAAATAAAGTGGGTGCTTATGAGTTGTTATACTCTTTACAAGGGCACACAAAGAAACCGTTCTGAGATTATTTTAAAAACTGTGAGCAAGTGTAGAATCTTGGCCATCTCAACAAATGTGTATGATAGACTTCTACAATTATAGAAAAAGTCCAGCCATGAGCATACTGGGTGAAATCCTAACCCTATTGAAGTGAATGGGAGTTTGGCCTTTGGCTTCAGTGGGGCCAGTATTTCACATACAACATTCATATAAAAAGTGTTATAAAAAAAATCTTGATTTGTTTGCAGCCATTCTGAAGGGAAAATGGGCCCTTTTCCAAAGGAATGTCTCTTTCTTTATTTGACTTATTTACAATCCGATTTAAATAATTTGACTGTGGACAGTTTAGTCAAATATGCTAAAAGAACATAAGGGGAACTTAATTGCCCCCAAATGTCTACAAATGTAATTTATGTATAGCTGTGTAAAAATTAAAGTAGTGCAAAATGTTAAAAAAAAGTGTGTGTAAATATTTTGTGTAAATATGTAAGGTTTAAAGGACCTAAATCAACACTCCTGGTTTGTAAAACTCTGCTTTGTAGATTTTAAATAAATTAGGTTTTGTTTTGTTTTTAAATAATCCTAAAATCCATTAGAATATTTAATTCAAAGTTGCAAAACTGACAGAGGCTGTTTGCCAAACACAGGCAACTCATGTTGTTTGCCTTTGGTATTTAGCATTTAACCCTCAACGTACCTTAATGCTTTATAACGTTCAATATATTTTTAAAAACAAAAGTCATGGCTGCAGCAGCAGCGCAGTCAAAACAAGGAGAATGCGAAAAAAATCTGGATTTGTTTTTTGTTTTTGTAACAAAATAGCAAATAAAAGCTGTAATAAAAATTTAAAATAAAAATATAAAAAGACAGTGTCCCTCTGGAGCAACAGCAGGGGAAGGTGCACAAAGAAGTAATGTTAGAAACACTGAGCCTTAAGGTGGCTCTGTGTAATCAGACTGTCACTTTAATAAGGGTACATGAAAACTCTGTGAGCACAAAAAAAACCCAGTTACACCTTATATAAAAATTAATATGGCTAATATAAATAATATAATATGGCTTATGAAAGTTAAACTATAAAAAAATTGCATTTTTCCCAGGACATGTGCAGTGTATATTGTAAAAGGGGTAAAAAAAAAATGCAAACAAAACATGCTAGTTAATTAAAATCCTATTAGGGCTCCAAAAGGAGCCACTTTGGGTTTTCTTTTTCAGATTGCTGTGTGTTTTTGGAAGCAGCAGTTAAAGGTAAAAAGTAATCAGAACTCTAGTAAAAGTTGATTGTGTCCCATTTAAGACAGAGTCTCTAAACTCTTAATGGCTTTGGATTGAAAAGCCAGTCAGAAAGTGTGTGTGTTAATTCAAATTACCTAACAAACAAACAAACAAAACCACCCACCCATAGATGGCAGCACAAAGAAGCTGCAAATAAAGAACATACCTTGTCAGCAGACAAACTACTTAAAACCAAAAGCCTCAGATTATAAAAAATAAAAGAAACAAAACAGGTTAAACCTATAAATAAAAAAGAATTTAAAAAAAGAGTGTGTGTGTGTGTGTGTCCATGATACTCCTACCTTATAATTTATCAAACCCTCCAAAATATAATACATGGTATAACAAAATACCTTTAATAAATTTGATGCTAATGTTATTGTTAATATTAAACACTGGAATAAATGTAATGTTAATAAGTAGTCTTGTAACAATGTAAAGTGTATAATTTTTTTAAAAAAACCTCTAAGGTCATATTGTAATAATGCTTCTCAGCTATTACCTATAAACAAACTTAAAGCTTAGCACAACAACAATAAAAAAAACATTACAAACCTGATCTGCTGCTGTTGTTTTTTTTTTTAAAAAAAAACACCTGTGGTACACCACCTCATTAATTTAACCATTAAACTGGCATAATTTTCCCTAAACCCTTAAAAGGTAAAATCCATTAAAACCCAGCCTGACTGTAGAACAAAAACACTGGAAAGTATGGGGATAATTCCTCTCTTTTGCCTGCAATCAGCAAGAATATTTATAAAAGAAAGGAATATTTTAAGCAATAACCTGCCACAAAAAAAGGGATAGAAAAATGTTCTTTTGGTCTTTCAAAACGTCAGGAAAAGCTGGTACCAGCTAAAAAGCAACCCAGAATACCATGAATCTACTGTCACAACAAAATTGGTTTTTGTGTTTTATGTTTTGTTTTGTCTTCTTTGTTGGTAGACATGATATTGAGCTGGATGGACCTTGGTCTGACCTAGTTTGGTCAGTCTTATGTTCTTATGTAATTATGTGTTGTTGATAGCATTGTTGTATATTGTGTTACCAAAACAAACAAACAAATAAAAAACAACTTTATTGGGTAAAAAAATAAGCATTTTAACTATATTTACAAAAAACAGTGTTGCAAAAGGGTGAAATTCAAAAAATGCCAGTCTGTTAACAGGAAAACATCCTCATATAGCAAACTCCATATTAGGAAAAATTGGTTTGGGAGCAGTAATTATAAATACTATAGACCTGAAGGTAATTAAAAATACATTAAGTTCCTTGCATTTGACGAAGTGGGTATTAGCCCACGAAAGCTTATGCTCTAATACTTTAGTTAGTCTTTAAGGTGCCACAGGACTTTTTGTCACTTCTGCATTAAGTTCCTTGTCACAACTGAAAAATAGTCTCATTCACAAGCAAGCAAATACTACTGTAGACTTGGTACAAATAGGTCTGGGAAACCTGAAAGCAACATAAAATATGTGGCGGTGGCTAAACACCACCTCCTGGCTGCTGTATAAACAACAAACAAAATAAAACTGCTTTGGCCATAAAATGTACTGAAATGCAAATTCTGAGTTTACCATCACTTAAACACAAAATGTTTTGGGTAATATCTGGGAATGTTAGCGTATTAACGCAGCTTTTAAACCAACAAAAATGGTTCTTGTTCAATACCTACAAATATAAATGAATGCAATATGTTTCCAGCATGGTGAAACCTGATTTGCTATTAAGTAAAATAACCTTTACACTCTGTAAAAACAAAAATATGAAAAATGAGCCTGCTCTCAAAATTGACCATGAGATGCTTTTGGCTATCCCGGGTTATGAAGCAGTCAGCTAAAAAAAAAATATTATTGGACACCTGAGGGTCTACAAAATGGAGCTCTCAGAAATGAATATGCTTGTTCCTACCTGTCACTACAAAACAATGTAGCAAAAATACCTCATTGGGAACATGTGTATGGAACAAACTGAAAAATGTGGAACGTATTTTGTACAATGGACAATGTGTAAGTGTTATATCCTGGAAAACAGTATTTTGGAAAAAATGCAAGTATCGCCCAACCTCCAGTGAATGAATGTAAATGTAATACCAGTGTATTATATACTAGCAACCACTTGTACTATTTACTAAAAATAGAAGCACAGTGCACTATAACCACCACTCCAGTTAATTTTTCTTTTATCCTTGGCCTGGGTTGGCACAATCTAACTAATTAGTTATTGTCAGAAACAAAGATGACTTTTTACAACAAACACAAAACACAAAAGAATATAGGGAAGTGTGTCATTCAAATATTACCTGCAAATGGAGACATGCTAAATATTGCTAGGTCTAAAAAAGCCTGACAGCCTCTCACTGGTACAATGTTTTTACAGGCTGGTCCCCCACTTCTAAGGGCATATTGTCTTTATAGGAATTGGCAACACTGGCACGTGGGACCGCAGGGTAAACACCCTTAGCTGGCCCCGTCGCTTTATTTACATGCCGTTTCGCCGACCGCAGCTCCCACTGGCCCTGGTTTGCTGTCCCAGTCCAATGGGGGCTGCAGGAAGCAGTGCGGTGCCAGCTGCCGCTTCCTGCAGCCCCCATTGGACCGGGACACCGAACCGCGGCCAGTGAGAGCCGCGGTCGGCGAAACGGTAGGTAAATAAAGCAGCAGGGCCAGCTAAGGGTGTTTACCCTGCGGTCCCGCGTGCCAACGTTGCTGATCCCTGCTCTAGTATGTTTCACCTATTACTAGTTGTGTTAATATTGTCCCATGCTTGCTTGCTTATATTTGCTGTTGAACATAAAAATATTAGTTAAATTACAACCAAAAGCTTAAATAGCCTCTCAGTATATTACTATAAAATAGTTGTTTAGAATATCAGGATTAGAAGGGACCTCAGGGGATCATCTAGTCCATCCCTCTGCTTAAAGCAGGACTAATTCCCAATTAAATCATCCAACTGATTTTTGCCCCATATCCCTAAATGGCCCCCTCAAGGCTTGAGCTCACAGCCCTAGATTTAGGGAAACTAATGCTCAAACCACTGAGTTATCCTTCTCCTTCAAAGCAAATGTGGCCCCATTGAAGAATTGTTCTTGAAGGGTCAAAAGGGGGCTCTGTAGAGAGAGGATTTTATGTTTGTATTTTGCATAATTCTCTATCTGAGCTAATTTCAAGGCAGTAACAGACCTTTTAGGGTCACCACGTTGTTGTAGGTTTAATATTTTAAAATAAGTAAAAGAATGTAACAATTGTTTTCTCTTGCATTGCAATGTGATGTTCCTGTTCAAATGCTACATGTAAATCAATTCTATTTTTTGTATAAATGAAAAATGTGTGTATTAAAAAATAAATATAAAGGCCATCACTGAACCAAGTATTCTAGAAAGGAACCAAAGACAGACTCATGGATGCCCAAAGGTTGCAATGTGCCCCTATTAAAATGTCAAAGAAGGGCATATTAACAACTCTAAAAATAAAACAGGCACTTATCAATAAAAACAAAATAGCTATAATCAAAACTAGAATAAAATAACTCCCTAAAAATAATATTAAAAAAAATTAAAAAACCAAGCTGTAGTCAAACAGCAATTAATTACAGCATGACAGTACAAAACTCATTGTTCCCAGTTTTAAAAAATCACCATATAAACAAAGTGACTTGCCATAAAACCTTGAGTTCATCCTCCCAAAACTTCCCCGGAACATCGTGTTGTGACTGACTAGCTCCTACGTACCCACAGTCAACCTAGCTGGCCACTAGATTGATCCGGACTCTGAACTGGTAACTATAACATCAACTGATTGGAGAATGAGAGAGAGAGAGAGAGAGTGTGTGTGTGTGATTAAATACATATGCTAATTGCTATATCTTCAATAAACACAGTTTATTGCCTTTTCCCCTGAAAAAGATCCCATGTGCTCCGTATAAGCATAACATGTTTGCATATGGCAATTTTATTTGCAGAATTTGTTACCTGAATACACCCATTTATATTAAGACACATATCTGTGAAAATGATAACATCTGCTGCGCTGTACTGGAGAGACATGGTTCTCTTTAGTGAAATCTAATGTACTAAACCTTGCATTAAACATTTAAAATGGAAAACATAAATCTAGAAGAATGGATATGTGTGGCCTCTCTCCATTTATTCCCCCTTGTTGAAAGAATTCATAGATTATCTTCAGAAGTGAATACATACAATTGATAATGATATTCCAAAATCCTCACTAACCCATTTCAGGTTAGTTCACTTAGTGAAGTGAAATAGATGGTTCTTGTCTGGAAATCTTGTACAATATTTTGAACATGCACTAACAAACTAACAAGATAAACACAACAGCTCTTTGAAGGCTTTATTAAATTTGGATCAATCATCTAATTAGTTATGGATGCTCTTTCAAATTGGTTATATTAATATAAATCAAAATAAACACTGACATAGTAAAAGTATTGAAGTATAAGCTTTCGTGGGCTAGTACCCACTTCATCAGATGCATGCATCTGACGAAGTGGGTACTAGTCCACAAAAGTTTACGCTTCAATACTTTTGTTAGTCTTTAAGATGCCACAGGACTCTGTTGCTTCTGCAAATCCAGAATAACACGGCTACCTCTCTGATAATTGATATAGTAAAATATTAGCTAAAATATAAAATTAGGTACAGTACACAAATAAAAACACATTTTAATGTTTTATCAAATTAATTCTGAGTGATTTAATCTGTGCCTTTTTAAGCTTTTATTTAATTTATTCTGTTTTCCTCCATAAAACAACAATTATTTGATAGCTATAACACTAAATAAAAGTATTTATTTAAAAGTCAAGAATTGACAGTTTTGTGTTCTTTTTATTACTTGTTTTAAGAGTTAACACTTCCTGGGACAATCAAGTTGCAGCATGAAGTCCCCAGAAAAAAAATCTTACCTGTGTGTTGAATACAATAAGAAATCATAACAAATATGACAAGTGGCTTCATTTTCTTCTGATTCCTAATGTGAATGACTTGAAACCTCATTTGAAACACTTGGTACTGCAGTTGTCAGCAATCTGTGAAGTAGTAGAGAGATAATCACCTAAACATGTTTTTAACTACGTTTCCGGGAGGGTGGTTTTGTGGTTTACTCCTGCTAACCATTTTCCTTCCGTTGATGGTGTTACTGTATTTTCTCATGAACGCAACAGATTATCTGTTCACGATACAGCTCTGAATCATATTCCATTAGGGCTGGGGTTCTTTCCCCTCAACATTTTTCTTTGTTTGATAATTCAGCAGGAATATGACAAGTTTTATTCCTGATTCACATGGGTACTGCAGTATGCCATCCCTGTTTGCCCACCCTTCCCCAGTCCAATAACTATGTACTAGATGAAGGCAGAATCCTAAAGGAGAGGGAGCAGATTTTCATGGACAATACACGTGAGGCTCCTTATCCAAAAAGAAAATAAATTGAGAGCAGCACTAAAAGCCACCACCAAGTAGGATTACCCCTGCAGTGCAGTGCAGGACAGCACCGCACTGCTTCCCGCAGCCCCCATTGGACAGGGACGGAGAACCGCGGCCAGTGGGAGTTGTGATCGATGAACCTCCAGGTAAACAAAGCCGCAGGGCCCACTAAGGGTGCTTATCCTGAGGTCCTGCGCGCCGAGGTTGCTGATCCCTGCTTTAACCGCTGGTCTCGATCTGACTGGACCAGTGAACAGCAGGATTGTTGTGGTATCAACATTGTCAACCCCTGATGACAGAAATGCTTTGTTCTGTTCAATATTAGTCCAACTAAACAATTTAAAAGTGGTGTTGAAATGCTTCAAATGGATTTCATTTGTCCTTTGGTGGAAAGATACTGCCCAGGAAATGACCTGTCATGAGCACTGGTCTCAGTTAACACAGTTTCTCCTTTAGTTCAAGGGTATGTCCAGAGCACATTTTTGTGGAGCACCCAGATTAGCATTTACAAGTCAGTTGGCCAACGTGAGTGAACTGGCAACAATTAAGTGAAAACGGGGGCAAATACTCTAATCTAGTCATATCTGAAGTAGCCCTTACCACTTGAACTAAGGTTTCAGAGGGGTAGCCATGTTTGTGTGTATCAGCAAAAACAATGAGGGGTCCTTGTGGCGCCTTAGAGACTAACAAATTTATTTGGAGCTGAGCTTTTGTGGGCTATAATCCCATTTCATCAAATGCACAGAGTGAAAAATACAGTAGGCAGGTATAAATATACAGCACATAAAAAGATAGGAATTGCCTTCCCAAGTGTGGGGGAGGGAAGGGTCAATGCTAACGCGGCCAGTTCAATCACGGTGGATGTGGTCCATTCCCAACAGTTGACAAGAAGGTGTGAATATCAACTGAGGGGAAAAAAATTTTGTAGTGACCCAGCCACTCCCAGTTTTTATTCAGGCCTAATTTGATGGTGTCAAGTTTGCAAATTAATTCCAGTTCTGCTTTTTCTTGGTGAAGTTTGTTTTTGAAGGGTTTTTTGTTGAAGAATGGCCATTTTTAAGTCTGTCATTGAGTGTCCAGGGAGACTGAAGTGCTCTCTTACCAGTTTTTGAATGTTATATTTCCTGATGCCTGATTTGTGTCTGTTTATTCTTTTGCATAGAGACTGTCCAGTTTGGCCAATGTACATGGCAAAGGGGCATTACTGGCACATGATGGCATATATCACATTGGTATATCTGCAGGTGAACAAGCCCCTGATGGTTTGGCTGATGTGGTTCGGTCCTATGATGGTGTCCCTTGAATAGACATGTGAACAGGGTTGGCAACAGGGTTTGGTTCCTGGGTTAGTGTTTCTGTTGTATGGTGTGTAGTTCCTATTGAGTATTTGCTTCAGGTTGGGGGGGCTGTCTGTAAGTGAGGACTGGCCTGTCTCTGACTTCCTAGGGAAACTACAATCCATTGGTGATCTTCCAGAAAACACCATCCAGCCACTATGGATGTAGAAGCTCTCTACACCAACATTTCACACAAAGATGGACTACAAGCTGCCAGGAACATTATCCCTGATAATGTTGTGGCAAACCTGGTGGCTGAGCCTTGTGACTTTGTACTCACTGACAGCTATTTCAAATTTTGGGGCAATTTATATTTTCAAGTCAGTGGCACTGCTATGGGTACCCTCATGGCCTCACCGTATTCCAGCTTTCTTGTCAACTGCTGGGCATGGGCCACATCCACCCTGATTGAATTGGCCTCATTAACACTGACCCCCATCTTTTCATATGCTGTTTATTTATACCTGCCTACTGTATTTTTCACTCCATGCATCTGATGAAGTGGGTTATAGTCTATGAAAGCTTACGCCCAGATAAATTTGTTAGTCTCTATCATGCCACAATGATTCCTCATTGTTTTCTCTTGAACTAAGTAAACTTCCTGATTTTGGAGACAAGGGAGCAAGAGAGAATCTCAGCCTTCCATTAGTGATACAGGGAGAGAGAGAGAGAGGAGAAAAAGATAAAAAAAAGGTGGTTCATTATTATAGTTAGGCCCCACAGTTTCACAGAGAAAACAGATTTGTTTTTTGTTTGTTTTAAAGTATTGGAATATATTAACGATGAACCTGTTGCCAACTGTTCAGAAAGGAAAAAAGAAAGAAATGAAAAAGCTTTTGTAAGTTTTGTGTTCTAGCACTTAGATCCCCAGATAACACTCTATTTTGATCTATAACATTTTGAACGGCCATGATAAAAGTCCTTGGAAAGGCAGATTTGAATAAGAAACATCTGATTCAGAGAACACTGATTAAAGTCAAGAGTTAATAGTTTCATGCAGCTGGCTTGGGGATTCACACAAGCACATAAGCAAGAATTCTGTATTATGGCAAAGAAAACTAGACCTATCTGAAAAATTCCAACAGAAAGTGACAAAGTTATACTGCAGTTTGCATGACTCCCTAATTAGTTGTAAAATACTCAGTTTGGGCTCAATTTGAGTTTTATGTGTTTTAATCAACAAACACTTAAAATAATTTTAAGCTTTCCTACCAGGTAAATTCCCATTAGGAATCTTTGTGGAGAAATGTAGTGGGCCAGGTTGTAAGTAGTGAATAGACTTAAGATAGCTGAGAGACCACACTGGGAACAGAAAGGTGCATACAAATATAGCTACCAAAATGCTAGGATATTTATATGTTAGGAAAATCCTATTTTAATAAGAAAAACAGTTCAAAATGTAGAAACTGTCTCCTTAGAACTGACAGAGAAAAATGAGCTCTACGTGAAATTCAGAAAAAAACGATGAAAGGGCTATTTTTCACTATTCATCAAATTCTGCCACAGTCTCAAGACCTCAGTTCAGCAAAGCACTTAAGTTCATGCACAGCTTTAACCATGTATGTACATCCATTGCTATTCAGCCAAGCACTTCAAAAAAGACTTTAAGTCCCACTGAAGCCAATTGAATTCAACACATGCTTAAGTACTTTGCAAACTCAGGGGCCGAGTGAACCTTCGGGCCATAGAGGCATGGAGAAGAATCTGGAATAATGAAGAGCATAAATCCAATCAATTACAAAAGAGCTAATTTCTGGCATATGATAGGACCCATTAAAACAGCATTGCAAAAAGAGGACTTTAACTATGAAATTGAATTGGACAAAATTGTGACAAGGTGGTCTACCACATCAAGGGGAGGGAACCTTGGGCCAGCCAGCATGGTTCTGAGGTGCAATCTCTTTCAGAACAAGTTTAAACTGAACTGAAAAATAATGTTAAATTGCTTTAACCAAACTGGAATTATTGTTGTTTTTTTTCTCATTGAAACAAACAAGTCATTATTAAGTGTTTTGTAATTTGTGGAGGAGGGTCTATTTTTTCCCTGATTAATTGAATTCCTAAACAAAAATACCATTTCAAACCAAAAAGTTCAAACAGTTCATCTCAATAGCATTTTTACAGCTAAAAATCTACTCACCAAATTTGCAAATAGTTTTGATGCCCTGAAAAATGTTTTTTTCAGTGGATTTATTATTCACTGAAAATATTTCACCCAGTTCCCAGTGCTAATGTCAAACTGTTTTATTTTGGGGCTTGCTAAAGACTGACAGTGAAACTATTAATTTGTGCCCTGAATAAGGGCATGAACAGTTTCTATTTGTGGTGTTTAATTCTTCCTGGTTTGGGGAAACAGGCAAATAGAACATGAGAAGGCAATTGGCCCCCCCTGCAGCTAACCCTCTTAGTAAGTCCATATATACTTTAAACAAGAAGATGGAAAAGGAGAACTCCTACAGAACCTTACACAAGACAATCCTTGAAAAAGCAATTGCTTAAAACTATCTTTTGGGACTTTTACAAGATAGGGCTGTTCTTGAGTGGTTTCATACTTTTTACTCTCACCAGGGTTTGTGGCTGAATCAGTAATACACAGTGATCAGTGCTATTCAAAATAGCTAACAGATGTAACAAAAGGAGCATAAAAACATTTTCTTCACCCATTACCAGCAAGGGGATATATATAACAGGACGCTGTCTCTGGACTGAACCTAAATGTTAATGATTGAGACATGTCTATACAACTGCTTCTTTTACGGAAGCAAGGAACCTGACCTCCATAAAGGGAGATATTAACACTCTGTACCAACCATGGATCATCTTCTTTTACCAGCCCAAAATGATGTAGGTCCAAGGTGCAGATTGTGGCCTAACATATTGCCAATATTTCTAGTCTAGGACCTCTATGAATGTCATTGATTTATAGTCAACTGGAGAAGACAGATGGCCTGATTTTCAAAGATCTTGAGCACCCATAAATCCTATTAATTTCAATGAGGACTGCAGGTATTCCACTCCTTTGAAAATCAGACCATGATCATTGATAACCTGAAATTGCTCTGTATCCACAGCAGCTGACAATTAAAAGTACAAGACTAATTCAAAGCAGTTTTTAGGGAGAATTTGAAAGGGAAGGGGAGAGCATGCTGGTTAGATTCAGGAGACTAAAGTAGACAAACACTCATTTATTCTGTCCCTGAGTATCTAAATCTTTTGCAGAAGTGACAAAGAGTCCTGTGGCACCTTAAAGACTAACTCTTTGTCACTTCTGCAATTCCAGACTAACACGGCTACCCCTCTGATTCTTAAATCTTTTGTGGATATTGAGGCTAAGTTCATGAATATAGACTCCTGATTGTTCATGAATGATGGATTCACAATAGTTACAGAAAACGAGGAATACTTGTGGCACCTTAGAGACTAACCAGTTTATTTCAGCATAAGCTTTCGTCGGCTATAGCCCACTTCATCGGATGCATAGAATGGAACACACAGAAGTAAGATGCATTTATATACACAGAAAGCATAAAAAGTTGGAAATTACCACAGCAATTCTAAGAGGCTGTTTAATTTGGAAGGGCCATTATCAGCAGGAGAAAAAAAAAACTTATTGTAGTGAAACTCAATTGGATCTGTGTCTTGACAGTTGATAAGAATCTGTGAAAAGAAACTTTAACTAGGGAAATTTCTTTTCATAGGCTCTTATCAACTGTCAAGAAACAGATCCATTTGAGTTTCACTACAAAAGGTTTTTTTTATTTTTCTCTTGCTGATAATGGCCCATCCAAATTAAACAGCCTCTTAGAATTGTTATGGTAATTTCCGACTTTTTTTGCTTTCTGTGTATATAAATGCATCTTACTTCTGTATTTTCCATTCTATGCATCCGATGAAGTGGGCTATAGCCCATGAAAGCTTATGCTGAAATAAACTGGTTAGTCTCTAAGGGCTTGTCTTCACTAGCACGGGGAGAGATCGATCTTATGGCGATCGATTTATCACGTCTAGTCAGGATGCGATAAATCGATCGCCAGTGCTGCCCCCGTTGACTCCGTAAGTCCAGCTCGCCAAAAGACGCAAGCTGGAGTCAATGGGGGACCGCGCCGCCGCCCGCCGCCGCCGTGAAGATGGCAGGTAAGTCAGCTGTAGAGACGCCGATTTCAGCTACGTTATTAAAGTAGCTGAAATTGCGTATCTACAGTTGATCCCCTGCGCTAGTGAAGACCAGCCCTAAGGTGCTCGTCTTATTTACAGATACAGACTAACACGGCTGCTAATCTTAAAACTGTCATAATAGTTACAGTGATATTGTTTTGCTTCTGAATTTTGATTTGCTCAGTTAAAACAGAGATCTGGGTTCTTAGAATTGATTTTTCAGTTAGTTGTAGATGCCTAAATACATTTCCAGGAGTTGAAAAAAAACCCCATAGTTCTTGATTTGCCTGAGGCTTCCTGTAAATCAAAGAATTTTTCTCCTTTCACTAATCTCAAGCTGGGGAAGAAAATATTGTTAATTATATATGTGTGTGTGTGTATATATATATATATGTATATATGAAAGAAGAAAATACTGCCAGGCTTTTGAGAGCTTGGAGCTGCTACAGACTTTGGTATTAAAAAAAAATCTAATTTCACATTTTTTAAGTGACTTTAATGAGTGCCCTCAGGGCTACATCTTTCAGATAGTGTAAAACTTCAGATGCTGGCCAGATATCCCAGAAAAAACAGTTCATGACCATTTTTATTTATTTATTGCTAATGCCCTTGTCACTGATTCATAAATTGAAAAAGTGATGCATGAATGGAGGAGAAAAAATAAGTTAGTACTTAGGCTTATTGGGAGGGTGACACAAAGAAGCTTATATTGCCTCTGCCAAGTCATACTTGTCCTGTGAGAGAGAAACTGAGGGATATAGTTTCCAGTGGTGTCACTCCACTACCTGTCATCAGCATTAAATTCATCTATACAAACAGGGATTTAAGAACTAGTATTGGTCTTTCAGGAATCTACAGTGATAGGAAATAGGTATTTAGTCAGTTCACCATGAACATTTGTGACTAAATACCTATTTCCTGTCATTGTAGAGAAGCCAGCAGCAGTTTAGGAAACAGATGGGCCAGCAGGAGAAGTAATTCAGGTTCTTAGACAAGTGTTAGATCAAGTAAATTGCACATAAGCACTTTTTAAGTGAATCAACAAATGACTTGCAGTGTCCTCTACCCAACATCATTTAACTAAACTAGTAAAAATGCTAAGGGTTATAAACCATGAATTAGAGAGACAAGCCAGACGAGGGAATATCTTTCATTGGACTAACTTCTGTTGGTTAGAAAGACAAGCTTTTGAGCTTATACAGAGCTCTTCTTCAGGTCTGAGAAACCTTTTTTAATGGTTTGTTTCTTGCCTTTGCTCAGAAACTAGATGTTGCAATTAAGTTTTGCTTGCTTTCTTTTTTTTTTCATGTTGTGGAGCTTCCATTTCAGATGGCAAAATTTAATATCTTCCATTGTTGTATACAGTGTTGGTCCAAGGATATTAGAGAGACAAGGTGAGGTAATATCTTTACTGGACCAACTTCTGTTGGTGAGAGAGAGACAAGCTTTCGCACCTACAGACCTTCAGAAGAGTTCTGTGTAAACTCAAAAGCTTGTCTCTCTCTCACCAACATGGCTACAACAACACTAAGAGCCACAAATAAGTAGACAAAGAAAGTTAAAGCTTCCTCTCTTCCTTAATTCATCTTGCTACAGCACCATATTTCAGGTGACCCACAGCAGTAGATATTCCTTTTTATTAACACTAGAGCTCAATATATTCTCCTTGTCTTTAACTTTAAAATAAAAATAGGAGTGGATAAATAAACATTGCATTTTGTAACAAGAAGTTCCATTTGAAATGACATCGTGAAGCTCCCTTGGAAACATTTTTGTTGGCCAGCATAATCTCTTGTCTTTATATTTAATCCACACTTTCTGCACACACAGAAGAAGACATCAGAGCTATTAGAAATGTTCTAATAACTTCATGTCAGCATAATTATTTGTGAGATACCTTTTTAATTTACCAGGGTTTGGCACTGTTTGCATTATAGATGGGTGAGAGGTGTGCAGAGTTTTTGTTGTTAACTTTTTTACCTTTTCAATTCAATTTTGTTAATCTGCTTTTTTTTAGAAATTGCCACAGTCCTGGGAATGGTGAATTGCTCTATCATTTGTAAGCCATTTGTAAAGTTTAAGGGCCAGCTGCTTAGCTGATGTAAATCTTTAATGCTGATTTTGCATGAGGATCCAGCCTCATATTTTCTCTTTCTGTTTGGTTTACACTAAATTTAGAGCCAAACTTCATGTTCAGTCAGATCAAATCACATCAAGAAAAGTTAAAAATAACCAGTTGTCCCTCCCCGCCCAAGTCCACAATTGTAAAAAGCAGTATTTTGAAAAAAGCATTTTGAACATTATTTGTGCCCAAAGAGAGACCACTTCTTTGGTGAAGTGACAAAGAGTCCTGTGGCACCTTAAAGACTAACTGAAATTTTTTCAGAGCATGAGCTTTCGTGGGCTAATACCCACTTCGTCGGATGCATGCAGTGGAAGTATCCAGGGGCAGGTATAAATAGGTAGGCAAGAACCAGGTGGGAGATAACAAGGTTAGTCCAATCAGGCTGAACCAGCTTGTTATCTCTAATCAGGGAGGGTGAGGTGTTCCTCTAGCAGCTGAACTGGAGGTGTGAATAGCGAGAGAAGAGAAGCTGCTTTTGTAGTTAGCTAGCCATTCAAAATCTCTATTCAGTCCCAAATTGATTGTGTCAAATTTGCAAATGAATTGCAGCTCTGCAGTCTCTCTTTGCAGTCTGGACTTGAAGTTTTTTTGCTGCAAAATGCTGACCTTTAAATCTTCTATGGTGTGTCCGGTGAGGTTGAAGTGCTCTCCTACAGGTTTTTGAATATTGCCATTCCTGATATCTGATTTGTGACAAAGGACTCTTTGTCACTTCTGCAATTCCAGACTAACACGGCTACCCCTCTGATTCTTGACAACATGCAAGGCACTGCATTTAGCCGTATGGAGTGGAAATCCATCAACCTCATGAAGAAACTTGCACAAATACAAACAGATATCATCTTTCTCTCCAAATGCAAACGGATGGACATCATACCAAATGGACTGAAGGTGAAAAATCCATTGCTTTCTACATACTGCACAGACTACAGTGAGAGATTATGCCAGACACTATCTAAGAAACTGAGGAACCACCTGATCAGCATCCTGTACAGCAAACAGGAAAACATCAAAAAAGAGCTTTCCGACCTGGAGACCTTGATAAACAACCAACTCTCCACACAAACAGACTTTACTAAAATAAGACAGGAGATCTATATTACACACTTCACCTCTCTACAAAAGAAAAAGGACTGCAAGCTATCTAAAATCCTGCCTGCCACATGGGGCCACAGCAGTGGTACCCCTAACTCACCCAGCAGTATCGTCAATCTATCCAGCTACATACTCAGCCCGGCAGAAGAGTCTGTCTTATCTCGAGGACTCTCATTCTGCCCCAGCACCCCCACAGACATGATACAATTCTGCAGTGATCTGGAAGCCTACTTTCGCCGTCTCCGACTCAAAGAATACTTTCAAGACTACATAGAACAGCGCACTGATACACAGACACCATCCCACCAGCAGCACAAGAAGAAGAACTCCACATGGACTCCCCCTGAGGGTCGAAATGACAGTCTGGACTTATACATAGAATGCTTCCGCCGACGTGCACAGGCAGAAATTGTGGAAAAACAACATCGCCTGCCTCACAACCTAAGTCGAGCAGAATGCAATGCTATCCACAGCCTCAGAAACAACCCTGACATCATAATCAAAGAGGCTGATAAAGGAGGTGCTGTTGTCATCATGGACAGGTCTGACTACCAAAAGGAGGCTACCAGACAACTCTCCAACACCAGTTTCTACAGACCACTTCCCTCAGATCCCACTGAAGAATATACTAAGAAACTGCACCGTCTACTCAGGACACTCCCTACACTAACACAGGAACAAATTAACATACCCTTAGAACCCCGACCGGGGCTATTCTACCTTTTACCCAAGATCCACAAACCTGGAAATCCTGGACGCCCCATCATCTCGGGCATTGGCACTCTCACTGAAGGACTGTCTGGATATGTGGACACTGTACTCAGACCCTACGCCACCAGCACTCCCAGCTATCTCCGTGACACCACCGACTTCCTGAGAAAACTACAATGCATTGGTGACCTTCCAGAAAACACCATCCTAGCCACCATGGATGTAGAGGCTCTCTATACGAACATCCCACACAGAGATGGAATACAAGCTGTCAGGAATAGTATCCCTGATGATGCCACAGCACAAGTGGTTGCTGAGCTCTGTGACTTTATCCTCACACACAATTATTTCAAATTTGGTGACAATATATACCTCCAGACCAGTGGCACCGCTATGGGCACCCGCATGGCCCCACAGTATGCCAACATCTTTATGGCTGACCTGGAACAACGCTTCCTCAAATCTCGTTCACTCACGCCCCTCCTCTATCTACGCTACATTGATGACATCTTCATCATCTGGACCCATGGGAAAGAAACTCTGGAAGAATTCCACCATGATTTCAACAGCTTCCACCCCACCATCCGCCTCAGCCTGGACCAGTCTACACAGGAGGTCCACTTCCTGGACACCACGGTGCAAATTAATGACGGCCACATCAACACCACCCTATACCGAAAACCTACTGACAGCTATGCCTACCTTCATGCCACCAGCTTCCACCCCGGGCACACCACACGATCCATTGTCTACAGCCAAGCACTGAGGTACAATCGTATTTGCTCCAACCCCTCAGACAGAGACCAACACCTACAAGATCTCCACCAAGCTTTCTCAAAACTACAATACCCGCACAAGGAAATAAGGACACAGATCAACAGAGCCAGATGTGTACCCAGAAGCCTGCTGCTGCAAGACAAGCCCAAGAAAGAAAACAACAGAACACCACTGGCCATCACCTACAGTCCTCAGTTAAAGCCTCTCCAACGCATCATCAGTGACCTACAACCCATCCTGGACAACAATCCCTCACTTTCACAGGCCTTGGGAGGCAGGCCAGTCCTGGCCTACAGACAACCTGCTAACCTCAAGCATATTCTCACCAGCAACAGCACACCGCGCCATAACAACTCTAACTCAGGAACCAATCCATGCAATAAACCTCGATGCCAACTCTGCCCACACATCTACACCAGCAACACCATCACAGGACCAAACCAGATCAGCCACACCATCACTGGTTCATTCACCTGCACATCTACCAATGTAATATATGCCATTATGTGCCAGCAATGTCCCTTTGCTATGTACATCGGCCAAACTGGACAGTCCCTACGAAAAAGGATAAATGGACACAAATCAGATATCAGGAATGGCAATATTCAAAAACCTGTAGGAGAGCACTTCAACCTCACCGGACACACCATAGAAGATTTAAAGGTCAGCATTTTGCAGCAAAAAAACTTCAAGTCCAGACTGCAAAGAGAGACTGCAGAGCTGCAATTCATTTGCAAATTTGACACAATCAATTTGGGACTGAATAGAGATTTTGAATGGCTAGCTAACTACAAAAGCAGCTTCTCTTCTCTCGCTATTCACACCTCCAGTTCAGCTGCTAGAGGAACACCTCACCCTCCCTGATTAGAGATAACAAGCTGGTTCAGCCTGATTGGACTAACCTTGTTATCTCCCACCTGGTTCTTGCCTACCTATTTATACCTGCCCCTGGATACTTCCACTGCATGCATCCGATGAAGTGGGTATTAGCCCACGAAAGCTCATGCTCTGAAAAAATTTCAGTTAGTCTTTAAGGTGCCACAGGACTCTTTGTCACTTCTGCAATTTCAGACTAACACGGCTACCCCTCTGATTCTTCACTTCTTTGGTGTGCTTCCAAATGCCTGCTGAGTCATGTATACTTGGTACGTGTCCATTTATCAGAAGGAGGTGCTGGGTGAGAAATGTAAAATAATAGCAAATAAAATGCCAGAAAACTGTTTCATTTTAATATGTTTGCCTGTGTTTCTAGACTGTTAGACACTAGGGACCTGATTCTGCATATTGTCACACTGATATTATACTAGTGCTACTCAGAGATGAAATCATTGGAGTTATACCAAGGAAAAAGTGATGTTTCACAGTGAAGAATGATGTCTTGGTTTGGTTTAAGATCATAAGCCTTTGTTGTTAGCTACTCTGAACTTCAGAGGGGTAAACTGGAAAGCAAAAATAATGACTGAGTTCTGGGTTTATGTGTCACAGGGTGTCTCTCTATTATCCCCTTGATGAGCGCACATGTATCTCACGTTAATATCCATTCACCGACAGCATTAGTCTCTGTCTTTGTGCTTTGGGAGCTGAAGCCTTGACACAGACACCTCTGATCTTTTCAGTTCTGATTTCTCAAGAAGCAGCTGGGACATCGTTGAAATTCTCTTGGAAAACACTTAAAAGGGAAAAGAGCTGACCTATGAAAGATTAAGCAGTAGTTTCGGAAGAAATTGAGGAGGTGGGAAAGGATCAAAATAGTAGAGGGTTCTCCCATGAACACCCCACTCCTCTCCATTTTGTACTTTATGTAGGATGGTGGTTGTTTCCTCTTTGAGTTGATGAACTGCTGGGTTGCTGTGATGAATGAGTTGAATTCCTGCATCCATCCTCTTATTATTTTGGTCTTCTACAGTACAGGCAATTTTATTTTACCTACAGACTGGGTTATTACTAGAAAATGATCCCAATATGAAAATCATACAGTTAATATGGTCTGCGAATTTTGCAGAACACAACATATTGCAATTAAATTACTTCACTCCTGAGGAAACGCGTCTATTATTCACTTATGCTTATAGCATATATGAATAATTCAGCTTTTCTTCACTTGTGATAATCACACTGTTTCTCAAGTTGCTTACCTCTACCATAAGCACATAACTAGGTCAAAATAAGTTTTTGAAACTGCCATTGTTTTTATCCAGTTTGTTTCCCATCCCAACTGTATTACAGAAATATAGATAAAGGTCCAGGGAAGGTATATGCATAAGTTCTATTGTGAGGGAAGGCCAAAAATATTCATATAAATTGTAGAGATGTAATTTGGTCAAGCCACTTAACATTTTTGTGTCTCAGTTCAGCTTCTGTAAAATGGGAGAATAGTCCTTCCTTCCCTGGTCTTGTCCATTTAGTTTATAAATTTTTCAGGCCAGGGACTGTTTCAGATAATGGATTTGTACAATGCATAGCCGAGTGGATCTCAATCATGGTAGGGGCTTCTAGCTGCTACTGTAAAGCAAAATAAATAAAAGTAATATTGGCTACAAAATCATTTCTATTCTCTGTGCCAACAACGAGAATAAATGATGTATTTTGTGTACATACACACATTATGTATAATGTATAATCACATATATAAACCTTTACACTGTGTGTGTATTCAGTATACATTATATCCTCCAGAGTGGAATAACCATATGAAATGTCATTTCTGAAGTCAGGAGTTATTGTTTATGTTCTGTAATATGTAACTGATGAATTCAGCTGTCAGAACTCATTCTGTGCTGCCGTTCTGAATATGGATGGCAACCAAGTTTCTCGACCATTGTTACCTTACCTCCCCATGAGTTAATCATAGTTCTGCTTTCAAAATTGGCTCTAGTGATTTGCTAAATCAGTGGCCACACATAGTGTCATGCTTTCGGGGTCCCGTTCTGGTGGTTCTCCTTTCACCCAGCCCACTCCTCAACACATCCTCTGATTAGACAGCCTGCTTCTTTCCTTTGAATATTTTGGATAAATATATTGAAGTCAGGATGAAATAACGGTGCCTATTTAGTCTGTTGTCCTCTACTGCCATGGCACTCTGTTAAAAAGTGGGACTTGAAGATCAGCTTCATCTATTCTGGTCCATGGCATCTGATCTATTCTTTGATGCACATATATGCTTATATGGGAAATTAGAATACCTAGAACTTTCTTCTTGACTGCCCTTGCACCTTCCACTTGTATCTCTGCCATTCAGAAAAAAAAAAGTCTGATTTTATTTTCCTTGTTTTAAATCAGGAAAATAGTTTACTCCCTACTTTATATTCATTTTGATAACAGTGGGGTGCAAAAATTCATGAGCTATCTTCTTTGCCACCTGTGTTTACAGGACCCAACTCCAGAGTACTCTCCTACTCTAGTGAATGACACATTCTTGGCAGGTGGGGCATTGATGGCTGTAGCCATACCAAAAATCCTGTGACTTTTCAAGCAGTCCTGAGGGCCTGAGGAACAGCAAAAGCCATTTCAAAAGCTCCTGAAAATTGCTGCCCTCCACACTTTATTGCATGCCAGAGCAATGAGTATTTCTTCCATTTACGTTATTGCTGGAAATACAGATGCGACAACATTAATACAAGCAAAGACAAATAGCTGATGCCATAGTTATCCTTAATCTAGAACACCCATATTAAGAACTTAGATATTTATCTCTGTCTGCATAGTGTCTGAGTTGTATCTTTAGCCAGCAAATACTGTGGAATTCAAATACAGATATGATATTTGAAGAAGTACCAATGATCCACATTTGCTGATCTCCATTTTTCTTGTGATATATCTTTGCTTTTTGGAGGTTTAAGTTAAAATTCAAGGCAAGAATAGAAGGCACAGTGACATTGCTGTAAACAGGAAAGAAATGAATAGTGGGTGCGGGTGGAAGAAATGATGTTTGTGACCATGTTGAGTGATTGGCTAGATCTGGGAAATCAAGAAAACAAATAATAAACTTCAAAAATCAAGATAAACGAAGTGCAGTGGGGAAAAAAAAACACACAGCAGCTATAGACTGTAAGTTTGTGTCCTTAATATGAAAGGGTGGTAACAAGTATATTTTTCTCACTAATCATAATCTAATGATTACCTACTAGAGAGAGAAATTGGGAAAAACACTAACAAATATTTGGGTAAAGCTCATGAAAGCAATGAAAGAAGTAGATAAAATCAGAAAAGAATATTGAAGAAAGAAAAGTCACATCATATGTGAGAAAACAACTTTGGCTAAGTGGTTCATCTAAATAGCTTCTTGAATAGAACCAGAATATTAAGCAAGAAGGGAGAAAAGATACTGCTCTTTGAAGCTGGCAATGAAGTGAAAGAAACTACTTGGAAAAAAATAACCCTCACAAAAAGTGCCTCCAAAGAGTTGTTTATGGAAGAAAGTACAGAGGGTATTTCAACAACTATTCAGAATTATATTTCTGGAAGTAGATCTTCAGCTGATATAAATTGTTATAGCTTGGCTATTGACTTCAATGGAGTTATGATCATGTATACTTATTAACTGCCCCTAACCTTTTAGGTAACAGGTTTAAAATTAGCAGCCGTGTTAGTCTATATACGTAAATAAGATGAGGAATACTTGTTGCACCTTAGAGACTAACCAGTTTATTTCAGCATAAGCTTTTGTGGGCTATAGCCCACTTCATTGGATGTATAGAATGGAACAGAAGTAAGATGTATTTATATACACAGAAAGCAAAAAAAGTTGTACAGTAGCATACCAATTCTAAGAGGCTGTTTAATTATCAGCAGGAGAAAAAAAAAACCTTCTGTAGTGTATCTCTGTCTGACAGGTGGTAAGAACTTTTGAAGGGAAATTAACTAGGGAAATGCAATCAATTAGTGTAATGACAAAGCCATTCACAATCCCTGTTTAGCCCTTGGTTGACAGTGTCCAATTTGAAAATTAATTCCAGTTCCTCAGCTTCTCGTTGGAGTCTGTTTTGGAAGTTTTTCTGTTTTAAAATTGACACCTTCATGTCTTTAATGTAATGGCCAGGGAGGTTGAAGTGTACTCCTACTGGTTTTTGAATGTTATGATTCCTGATGTCAAATTTGTGTCCATTTATTCTTTTGCATAGAGACTGCCCAGTTTGGCCCATCCAAATTAAACAGCCTCTTAGAATCGGTATGGTAATGTACAACTTTTTTTGCTTTCTGTGAATATAAAAACATCTTATTTCTGTTCTATTCTGTGCATCCGATGAAGTGGGCTGTAGGCCACGAAAGCTTATGCTGAAATAAACTGGTTAGTCTCTAAGGTGCCACAAGTATTCCTTGTCTTTTAGGTAACGTGTGTCCACAGACACATAAGACACTCCAATGAAAGTAACATTTGGTGCTTTCTAGAGCACCTAAGCTTTTCAAAAGAAGATTGAACATATTTCATTGAAGATTTAAAATTGTTATGCAAAGCATGTATGTGTGGATTTGTCTCTTTCCCTTGCTTGATTTTATTAATTCTAGAGCTCCTTTTCTGCCTAAAAGCACAGTGTCTTCCCTAACTTTGATGATGGAATTCATATTCCATAGCAGGGAATGAATACTCTTTCCCATCATCAAATTACTTTGGAGCTTTGCTCATTAGGTCCAAAAACTATTCCAGACCGTGATTTAAATATAAACTCTGGGGGGCTGAGACTGTCTTCCTATATGTCTGCAGGGAGCCTGGCATATTTTAAGTGCTGTTGTAATATAAATAGCAATAATTTATATGTTTGTACTATGAGAAAGGTAAGATATAGGGGTCTGAGCAGGGGACTAAGGGCTTACTTACATGGCAAGTTACTGAATAGCAAGCCAGAGTGTGAACTTACAGCACACCCCATTGCTGCATGGCAACTTGCCACTTACACAAGTCCTAAGAGCCAGCAACTCCTGACTTGTTCAAATTCTGGTTTTTATATGTACTCACCTTTTGTCCTTGAGCAACTCACTAAAGCACTTGGTGTCAATTTCCTCCTCTTTGAAACAGGAACAAGAATACCTGCTTCAGTAAGAGTGTTGTGAGGAACCAGTAGTTCATGTCTGGAGGACTAATTAGTTCATAATTATAAAATGCAGCTCAGTTGAATAAGGACGGGAGAATCTCACCTTTAGTGAGTAAAGAAATCGGCTCTAGGCCTAAAGTTCATGTTCAGTGACTATTTGGATAAACGTGTCTTCACACACATTGGCATTATGAAGAGCAAATCAAAAGGGGGCTGCAAACATGATTCAACAAAATTCTATGTAGAAGTCACTGTAAAGTTCACACACACACACACAAAATATCAGTGTTTGGCTAGCTGTAGCAATACTGAGTAGTGTAACAGTTCCCTCTCAGATCATCCCATTGACAGTCTTCTTGACTCAGAGATAACTGATTTAATCTTTAAAATTATTGGGCCAATTACCATAGTATCTAGGCAAGGATTGTATTGCTTTATATAACATGACTTCGCATACATTATCTAAGCTGGGTTCTGAGGGGCTTTTTTTTTTCTGATGCTACCCCCTGATCTTGTTAAATACAACCTAGCAATCAGCATAAGTAGGAACAAGTAGTGCTTAATATGGTGCTAGCTGGTTATAGGTAACCCCTACTGCAACAAGGATTTATCCACAACCAGCTGAGACCAGGGTAAACATGATTTGTCCTTGTTTAATGTCATGTTAGTTAACACAACTGCCCTAGGCTGTGTTCTAACAGAACCAAATTTTCTAGTGAAGACAAGCCCATTATCTGTAAAATATTGCTTTCAGGGTAGGTTCTTAACTTTACCAATTCTCCCACTACATTCTTGTCATCTCCAAGAAGCTTCATACATAGAGAAAGGTGGAGAGAATGGGGTGAAGCTGGCTTTATCTCCCCAAATTATTGTTTAGTTAAAAACAAAAGAGACTGTGGAGCTTGTGGTAAAACTGTAGTATCTGATACCCCAAAAGCGAACTTCTAAGGGCTGTGGAATTTGGAGTATTTTTAGGGGATTTCTTGCCTAGAATAGAAGAGAGGACACACTCCCAAAACAGAATATCTTTGCTAAGAGTTAAAGCAGCCTGAAGAAAAAGAAAAACATAATGTTTAGGATTTTTAGTGGAATATAATAAAGGACAATCTTAAAAGTCTGCAAGCAATAGTTTAAGAGCCTGTAGTGCTTACTTTGATTTATCTTTGCAGTGCTGTAGTAGGGTTTCATTTTGACCTTGAGACTTGAGTCTTTTCACTTGAGAAATATTTCACTTAGATTTCTATGGTCTATAAAGCACCTCTAGTTATTACTATGGCAGAATCTGCATTTCATTCCAGCTCAGTTTCCATTTGCTGAACCAAAGGTGCTGTGCCTGATAAATGGCAGCACCTGGCATAATGATGCAGCAACAACTTAGCTCTCCTAGATGAGCATCCCAAAAAGGTGGCAGATGGTATCTAAACTAGCTGTCAAATTCCAGTAAATAGAGGTCAGAAACGGCATCTGTCTTGGCTATTGCACACTCGATGACATACAAGATCATTTAAGTTTTCTGTTAATTCAGTAAGACCTTGGTCTGTAATGCAGATATGTAATATTTTATTGAAAGTAATTACTCCCTCTGTACAACTTTTGTTACTCATGTGGCTTATTCATTGCTCACATAGAGTTGCAGCTAACATTTGGAATTGTATGCATTTTGCTACTGTTCATCAGAAAGCTTGACAAAATGCCAAAGACGTCACAAGCTATACTGTCAGTATTCTAGTAAAATAGTGGCAAACCTTAGTATTATCTAGTGTGCACTTAGCTTTTACATAGCACTTTAAAGGTATTATTAAATATTGTTTTTCATGTATCAGACAATAAATCCGAACAGGTTGTATGACTTTTGAATGTTACAGATATCTGATAAAGTTTCTGCAGTATGTGTTCTCTGTATTCCTTGGTGCTTCAGGTAACCTATTTCCAAATACTTTATGATTTTTTTGACAACTATCATGCAGATAGCAGAATTTTATACAGAGAAAATAAACAACTTAATAAAGTTGCATAATACCCTTTTCCTGTGATAAATTTTTGAAGTTCAATTCATTTAATAATTAGCTGGTAATAGTCTATGAATATCTGACTCATTTTTATCTGAAGTGTGGTTGACATGATTGTCTGAAGTGTCTTTGCTGGAACCGTGACTCTGAAAATCAAGTTGCTATTTGAATCTCCCGCTCTAGTCTAAGTCGTGTGTAGGTTGAGTTGGAGGAAGTAATGGCACTGTTATTTTTAACTTCCTTCATAAGTTTGCAGTAGTTCTCTACCATGATGAAATAATACCAAAATTTAATGAACTTGAAATGTGATATATGATACTTTGTTTGAGAATTTGAAGCACAGATGGGTTAAACAGCCCAAAATAGCATATTCTGAACAGAGATGTCCCACTGCTAAGTCAGGTATATTTATTATTTATACTACTGAAGCTGTCAGCCTGATTGTCCATTCTACAAGCGTCACCCTTTAAAGATGGACTGTGAAGAATGACATCACAGATTTGGTTCAAAATTATTGGCTAACAAGATCGTTTCAGAAGTGCTGTCTTCCTGAGGCGTGGGATAACACCATATTCTGTACTAACTGAATTTTCCATTCAATCTAGTGCCCAGTTGGACTAAAACTGCACACCTATCCCTTCTCCCTTTTCCTCCAAGATCCATGGTGCAACATTATTATTGTTGACAAGGCACTCTAGTTTGCTCTTGTAATTTTCCCTGAACCTACTGTTACCTTTCATCTTAATCAGCACTGTATCCCAGTCACAATTTCCCTAATACCTAATGCAGTCAGCTCTTCCCACACTTTCTATTGTCTGGGATAGGGTTCACTCACCACTGCAGTGCCTGCTGCTGGCTGTCCTGGGGATTTAGCTCTGTTGTCTAATGCACCCTCTTCTGGTGATATCTTGCCGCCATCACTTCTGCTCCAGGACCCAAGTCACTCCAAGGGCTGCGATGTCCTCTTCAGGACACAGCCTTCTGGCTGTGCTGCACTCTGTGCTCTCCTCTTCCTGGAGGACAGCATCACAGTCTGCTAGCCATCCTCTTCCCTCAGTAACTAGTGCAGCCCATTGTCTGGCCATTTCATCAGGCAAAGCAGGAGCAGGGGGAAGCCTGGACCTGCCCACTACTTCAGGTCCAGGCCCAGAGACCCTGTAGATGGCAGCCATGTGCTGCCTCCCCTCCAACCTCTAAATACCTTTCCCTGGGCCACTTCCTGGTGGCCACAAGCATCCTCTGCCCTTGCCTCAGGGTCTGAGCCTGGGAATTCCTACAGTCCACCCGGACCCATTTTTAGCTTCCCTCGGTCTCTGTTAACAGCCCTGCTCTGTTCAGGGTGTTGGTGCACCATCCTCCTGCTTGGAGCTTGATCTTCTCTCCTCAAGCTCCAGGAAGCTACAGCTCTGCCTGACAGCTGTCTTAAATGAGCCTGATTGACTGCTCCTATAAGCCCTTTTGTGATTGGCTGCCTCTTGTGCAGCCACCCTTGGTCTCTGTTAACACCTTAGAGCCCAGTGTGGGGCAGGTGCCCCATCACTTGCCCTCAATCCATAATACTTCTGCATTAATAGCAGGTGAGAGAACAGTGCCCAGTTTCATCCAAATGTGAAAAAGTTAAATAACAAACAAACTATGAAACCCTCAAGATATACCAGGGGTGCACAAACTGCAGCCTGTGGGCCACATCCAGCCTGAGGGACCATCCTGCCCAGCCCCTGAGCTCCCAGATGGGGTGGCTATCCCAGGCCCCTCCCCTGCTGTTCCCCTGCAGCCATGCTGCTGCACTGGCAGTGCTCTTGAGTGGTGGTGGGGAGGCTGAGTGCTCCTGCAGATCAGCACGGGAGCATGTCTGGCTCTAGTCGGGCTGCGCAGTTACCAGACATGCTGCTCTGAGTGGCCTGGTAAGGGGGCTAGGGCTGCGGGGGGTTGAATAAGGGGCAAGGAGGTGGTCAGGGGACAGGGAGCAGGGGGTGGTTGGAGTGGGTGGTTGGATGGAACAGAGTTTCTGGGGAGGCAGTCAGGAGATGGGGATAGGGAATGGGGAGGCATGATGGATAAGCATTGGAGACCCGGGCAGCCTGTCGGGGGCAGGGGTGTGGATAGGGGTCATGGCAGTCAAGGGACAGGGAGCAGGGGATTGGATAGGGGGTGGGGTCTTAAGAGGGCAGTCAGGGGACAAGAAGTGTAGAGGGGGTTGGATGGGTCAGGGGTTTTGAGGGAGGCAGTTAGGGGGCAGGAAGTGGGAGGGGGCAGATAAGGGGTGGGGGCCAGGCTGTTTGGGGAGGCACAGCCTTTCCTACCCAGCCCTCCATACAGTTTTGTAATCCCGATGTGGCCCTTGGGTCAAAAGGTTTTCCCACTCTTGAGATATACACATTGTTAACCAAAAAAACTCATGTGAAGTTATTGCTGTATGTGTCTGTCTATACTATTATGGTTACCACTTTTACAAGACTATAATACCATTTGAAACAACATAATCTGCTGAACATTATTGTCATGGTAAAATATGTGTGTCAACATTGTATTTAAAGTTACAAGTTTCCACTGTAAAAAATTGCTGTAACATGCTCCAAGTTAAGAAAATGGGCCCAAACCAGTGTTTCAGGAACAAAGGGCAGACCAACACCCAGCCAGGTTTTAAAAATCTATTGCCTGCTTGATCAGGTATTCTCCATAGAGGGAAAGATGTAAACAAGAAATTTACATTTCATCATAGAAATGGTTCAGACCTCACATCCACAAGAGACTGCTTGTCACCTGCACCCCAGCTCGGAGTAGTCCTCAAAGAAGGGAGAGTGGTATAAGAATAAGAGACAGTGCTCTCCTCTTCAGCTGTCTCTCCCTCGATCTCTGCTCCTGACAGCTACAATACTTGGAATACAAAGACAGCACCTTGAACTGGGGCAGCACTGGTCTTAACTGGAAGGCTTTATACTGCTGTAGCCTATGGTGAGACAAAACCTTTTGCTTTAAAGATCACTCCACTTGTTAAGTTAGATATTAACTTGCATTTTACTCTTTTATTTTCTTTTTGTAACCAGTCCTGACCATATTATGCATCACTTCTTGTAATTACTTAATATCTGCCTTTCTGTGGGAAACTCCATTTGTGATAACACAGCTGTGCATCGTCATTTCATTAAAAGAAAATGATCGACTTTCTATGAGCTTGTACTGTCCAGAAGGAGACTGAGCAGTACAAGATGCACCTTTCTGGGGGAATAAGTCTGGGACTAGGAATTTGCAGGTGTTACTCTGTATGTAACTCACGAGTGAGTAGGCAGAGTGCTCATGTAACTTAGCTGGGAGTGACTTTGCATGCTGAAGGCTGTGTGAGCAGGCCAGCAGCAGATGTTCTGACTACACAGCTGTGTAAAGGACACCCAAGGCTAAAGAATTAAGGGAACACAGCTTTTCAACAGATTTTACCCTGGCTAATATCACACTGTATCCTGGTGCATTTTGCTTTGTCTTATTTGAACTAAAAATGGTTCAAATTTTTCAAAAAAATTGATGTTTCAATGTAGCTTTTTTCAGGAAAAAAATTAACAATTTTCCACCTTATTTGACCATATCTAATCTTAAATTACTTTGTAAGATTTTCAAGGCATTTTGAGTAAAACTTTCAAAAATGTCTTTGTAATTTAGGAGCCTAGATCTCATTGACTTTCAGTGTGACTTAGGGCTTGTATAAATGGTGCAACAATGTGGAGTAGGGAGTGTGAATACTAATGTGCGCCAATGTGTTGTACCTTAACTAGCTCACGTAGACCTTCTTGGTGTGAACTGAAAGTGGGAGTTAAAATCATTCATACAACATAGGCCCAAGAATGCTTCCAAACCAATGAACCATCACAACTGCACTGCTGGAAAGTGGATGGTTATCATACGCTTTCACGGGGGATGTCACATCACTTTTGCACCTGAAGCTCAGCTTGCATGATGAAACCATACGAAGGCCAGTGAGCAAGGAAACAGGATTCAGAGTGGTAGCCGTATTAGTCTGTCTCAGCAAAAACAACAAGGAGTCCTTGTGGCACTTAGAGACTAACACATTTATTTGGGCACAAGCTTTCATGGACTAGAACCCATGTCATCAGATACATGGAGTGGAAAATACAGTAGCATGTATAAATACATGAAAAGATGGGCATTGCCTTATCAAATGTGAGGTCAGTCTAATGAGATAATTCAATTGACAGCAGAATACCAAGGGAGGAAAAATAACTTTTGAAATGGTAGTTAGAATGGCCCATCTCAGACAGTGGATGAGAAGGTGTGAGTAACAGTAGGGAAAAATTAGTATTGGGGAAATTAGGCTTAGCTTTTGTAATGACCCAACCACTCCCACTCTTTACTGAGGCCTAATCTGCTGGTATCCAGTTTGCAAAGGAGTTTTAGGAGACACATAGAAGTGTCACAGAATATCAGGGTTGGATAGGGGACCTAAGGAGGTCATCTAGTCTAACCCCTTGCTCAAAGCAGGACCAATTCCCAATTAAATCATCCAACAGATTTTTGCCTCATATACCTAAATGCCCCCCTCAAGGGTTGAGCTCACAATCCTGGGTTTAGCAGGCCAATGCTCAAAACACTGAGCTATTCCCCCACCTAGATTTTTGCCCCATATCTCTAATTGGCCCCCTCAAGGATTGAACTCACAACCGTGGGTTTGACAGGCCAACGCTCAAACCACACATTGGGTCTGATCATGTGGATCCAGTTTCTATGAACTTCTCTGTAAGGAACTCACAAGAGCTGCGGTCATTATTCCAGCTCAAGAAGGACAGTCTCAAACAACTCTTACCTGGAAGTTAAGAGTGTGTTCTATTCCCCTGTCCCAACTCCTGTGTAAGTCTCCCTTCCAAAGTCAATCAACAGCCATCATCACACAGGCAGCATATACCACACTGGGGTACTGGATTTACCACAGAAAGTTCTTGTTCTTAGTGTAGTATCTCAGCTACGATGTGGGGACGAGGTAAATGATGACTATTTAATATCAGCAACTCTAATCTGCATTGGTGGTTGAATTACTATATAGTTGATTGAATTGATGTGAATATATTTGTGGATTCAAAACATGTTACTTGTGGGAACAGTGCTTCCTGGAAATGATTAGAATTTCTTAATTCACACTATAAAGAGTGAGTGCATGTGTGTAAAAGAGAAAGAGCACTAAATAGAACTGAACCATGTCAAGTAAAAGCTGCTGTGGCAGTGAGGAGATCAGAGGTTTATTCCTGGTTCTGGCAATGGTTTTTTGGTGTAACCTCAGGTAAGTCATTTAATTTGAGACAACACCCAGTTACGTCAGTAAGAATAGGTCTGGGACCTTATGCACAGACATCTGAAAATTTGGCCACCACCATTTTATTACATAGTTAAAGCTGAGAAGATAATGCTTTTAATGATTAACATTTGTTTATGGAAAATATGTTAAATTATTGCAATTATATCAATATAAAAATACTGTTAATTAAATACCAAGGATAAAAATTGCTGAACTTTACCAGCTAAGTAATAAGTTATTACCCTATATTACATAATGGCATTCATAACTAGTAATAAGTAGGCCTATCGTAATAAGGACCATTGTGTGCACATGGGCAAAAGAAGATTTTCTACTGCATCTAAGGAATGGCCAAGGACAATTGCAGTCCCTTTGCTTGGGGGAGTGGAGAGACTGCTGCTCTCGGGCACACATCAGTTCAAAGGGATCAGTGGTGAGTCAAGGCCCCAGCCTTAGCTCCCCACCACACTGTCAGCTCACAGAGCAGACCCAGTCACTTAAAAGACCAGGCTGCAGCATTCTAAAGAACGATACAGCCTAAAATCTCACTCTGTGCAAATAAGAGCTCAGTCAATGAAGTATTATGCCGTCCTTAGACACGGATGCTCTGTGAGCTTTGCTTGGGAAAATGGCAGCTCAGTGCCACTCTATTCATGGCTAAGCACCATCTACATGGAATAATATAACCATAAACTGGTAGCTATCCAACACTATCCCTTTACTTCTAAATTCATTGCTAGTTAAGCATATTTAAAACAGTGTAAAAAGTAATGCTGATCTCTCCTCGGCAGGATTCTTGAGTGCAGTGGCTGGCAACAGAAATATTAGCAGCAATTTGCCATAGTTCTCATCAGATAAGAAGTTGCAGAGCTGCTTTTGCATCTCTGTTACACACAACAGCTACTGTATCAATTTCTGACAGACCCCAGATTGTCTTCATTCAAAATAGATATATGTACACAGTTCATAATACTTGTATATCAGGAAAAATTAAGTATTTTCTGAGAACAAACCTGACATTCCATTTAGTGGCCCTATTATCCACAAGAAATGAAGTTTGATTTCTTTCATCGGTATATTTTTAGAATCTTTAGAGCACGCTGGCAGTGCACAGGTTAGAGAGTGATCAGTGAATGAGCTAGATTTATGCCTTATTAGGAGCTACAATCTGTCTGCAATAATAAATCTACAGGAAAACCTCCTGAAGGCAATAGACTTGCTTCAAATTTACATCAGTGTGATTTAGAGCAAATTTAGGCCCTCTACAGAGATGTGGGTGGTATGCAGTTAATGAACCAGGGTTTCACTTGTTGAACAGTGAGGATGAAAATAAATGTTGTTCCGTTTCCTCATTCACCACGTGTCTTCCAGCCTTAACTTTTGAAGGCTGGCCTTTGCTGCCTGAGGATTCTTTTAAGGTATTTTTAGTTTCATTTACTTTCATAGTTATGCTTAAATGAACAATGGTAATCACCATTCTAAGAATCTATGGCAATTGGACCCTTCAGAGCAAAAGTCAACGCCAATTAATAGCACAGTTACATCTTTTGCCATTTTCATTCAGTACAGAGCACTAGCAAGTAAGTCATTTTCTAGATCAGAGGTTTACAAACTGTGATCTGTGGACCACTAGTGGTCTGCAAGCTCCTTTCAGGTGGTCCACAGATAGTTCCCTCTAAGATGCATGCCTGAGCAGCTGCACACAAGAAACTGAAGGGCCACCCACCTAATTAGTGGAACTGTGCAGGCATGACTTCACTAATTAGGTGCCTGGACCCTTGAGAAGATGCACGTGTAAGGTGAAGTGGTGGCCTTGGAGGGAATAGTAGGTAGATGGGAAGGGGTAGTGGAGTAAGAAGAGGGGATGGGGGGAATTTGGGATGTGGAGGGCTTCAGCGGCCAGAGAAAGAGGTGACTTTCCCCAGCTCCAGGGCTGCGGCTGCCAGGGAGAGATGGCATCCTTCCCAGACTATTTTTAAAGATATCAGTCTTTAAAGTTGTGAGATTTTTATGTACAGAAAACCTGACACTGCCCCGAGGCTATAGCTTGCCAGTCCTAGCTGAATCCTGCACTTCCTGACTAAATCTTGCCTGAGCTGTCTGGGCCTAAGAAAGAGTCATATTTTTTGTTTTATTTGTTTGATAAAGAATTCCATGTTTGAAGGGGAGAAAGAAAGAAAGAGGAAGAACATCTGTCTAACACATTGATATGAAGAAATGGCAGGTGTTTTACATTCTCAAGGATTTGAAATTATAGAATAGTCTCAATTATTTAATAAGTATGAAACAGGTGATGTGATCAAAGTTGAGTGAAATACATTATAAAGAGATGTGATAAATAACTTATCAGGGATATCAGTCCATATAGGCGGGGGAGGAGGGAGAATACATGCGAGTGTGTGCACATTAGCTGTTCTTTCCCATTATATCAGTTCATACTTATAAAGGTTAACGAATATACAGATTACTATTGGATGCTTATCCACTGTGTATAAAGTACACAATATTCAAAGTAGAACAGTTCTGAAGATGTCATAAACAAGTCTCTCTTAGTATAGTTTTGCACTAATGTAACCGCATTGGCTTCAGTAGAACTAGTCTTTGGATACACCACCGTAAGTTAAATCTTTGTCCAACATCACACAAATGTACTATAAGAGTCGATGTACACCTGGTTGACAGGAAAATGAAGTTTCATTGTTATACCTGAAGAACAGATGATATTGTTTGATGATTGATAGCTCAGTAAAATGCTTATTTTTACATAGTAAGGCAAACCAGTGTTTTTTGCAGAATTATTCATCATTTGAAAAGAGCAGAGAGGTGCAGTGCCTATAACAGTGGAGAAGAATTTCTGTTTCAAACAGGAGCTTTATAATGGATTGCTTTTCTTGTACATCAAGTCTTTAAAGTTGAAAATTAGATTTGTTTTCCTCAAAAAATATTTAAAACAAGAAGCTCCTTCAATTAGGTGTTATTCTCCTGTCATTTTCTTTGTATACATTATGCACATGGAGTCGTTACAGTGCATGAAAGATCCTGGATTTAAATAAATAAAATTAGGGTTTTGGAAGGTGTGTGTGTATGTGGGAAGGGAATAAAGACTTGATGCAGCTGTACACAATCAAACCTCTCATTATTTACATTTATTTTTTTCAATAAATTATGGGGTGTTTTTGGCATATGGAGGGAATATGTATCTCTTGTACTTAAATGTGCTATATTACACAGAAATGTGAAGTCACTTGTCAACAACTATTCAATGATTAGCCCAAACTTCCAAACTGCTCCACAAAGGTGGGATCCCTGAATCTTCCCAGAGTTGTGCTGCTAAATACTTATAGCACACAGCACCAACCTTAACCACCATCATATGTTCCCTTTTTGTAGTGTTTATTTCCCCTTCATGTTTTTTTGTTTGTTTGTTTTGTTTTTTTGGAGCCAGCTCATAGCCTGGCGTCACAGCAGCATCAAGGGAAGTGAAACTGCTACCCAGAGCCCTCCTCCCAGCTTCACAGCTGTAAGCAGGTATGATATGAGTCCAGATCCACAAAGGGATTTAGGTGCCTAAATCCCGGATTTACATGCTATTTTGAGACATAAAACCCCTGTTTTGCTGTCACTGACCCCGTGGCTGCCTAAACTCTTTCAGTACCCACATTTTCACTGTAAAAGTTTCCTAGCTAAATTTCTGCTTCTGGGCACATGCTGCTGCCTCTCTTGCCTAAGACCTAGCACAGTCCTCAGGGTAGAGGAAGATAGGCAGAGGAATGCTTATCTGGCCTGTGGGGTCTGATCCAGTAGGCATGCCTTAGGGCCCAGGCATCCCTAACTCCAAATAACAGCCAGGTGGGCAGGGAAGGGAGGTGGCCTCCCTTATAATCTTCAACTCAGTGGTTATGGTACATACCCAGGATATGAGAGATCCCATTTCAATCCTCCACCCCCCACTCTGCCTGAGGGGGAGTAGGCACCCCGGTTCCCTACTAGTCCCCTAGTTACTGCACTAAGAGATATTCTGAGGGGCAGGCTATCACTCTTTGTATATTTGCATTAAATAATTAAATATTAATTGAGCCAGCACTTAAGTCCCTCTTGTGAATCCCACTGTCAGCACCTAGGCACTTTAGAAAATCCATTACTCTCCTATCTACATCTTTAGGCACCTAAAATCCTTTAAAAATCTGGCCATAATTGCCTGTCACTTTTGAAAAGAGGGCTTGTCCACACAGTGCACTAGTGTGAACCTGCTGAGATGTAAATTCTTGTTTTCACCAGCGTGTCGCATACTGTCTTTTTGTGTGGCCCCCACTGGCCCACATTAAAAATTCCTAGTGTTTGCTGATTTCATCCTGCACCAGTAAGGTCCTCATGGAGAGTTAGTGTGCAACACACCAGTGTGCACTGGAAAATACACACCAGCAGATGCACACTGCATTGACAAACACTTAGGCTCCTCAGTGACTAATGTTCTTTTGCAAATTTTACCAAAGGTCTGAACATGTTTCACTGAAGTCTAAAGGACTTTTGCCATTGAATTCGATGGGAGTAGGATTTGGCCCAACATCCTTTACATTTTCTTGGTTTTGTTTACAAGACTAGAGTTATTATCTTTAAGTTTCGCTTGCTGTGGTTTAATTGGGATGTTATGATAGGTGAGGCTTGTAGCACCTTTGGAAAAAATGTGATCATGATCATAAGGCATGTGAAAGGGGGCCAAATTCATGATGTACATCTATCAACACTAGTATTTCCTAATTTTTGAGTGTTTGACTTTGCAGCTTAAATGTTTTTAATGTACATTTTGGTTGCAATATACACTAAAGGGTGACTGCTTGAATGTTGTACATAATTAGATGCTTTCCTTAATTTGAGCTTGGTACAGTTCCATTGCCTGTGGGAGATTTCAACTTGACTCCTATTTCTCAGACTTTTTTAGCCTGTGGGCATCTTTCTGACAAAGTTTTCTCTTTTCAATATTGCTATATTCTTGATGTTGAAGAGCCTACTGTAATTTAATTAAATTGCTGCAGAAGATGTCAGTATCAACCTGTTGTTCGGGTAATAGCATGGTTACTCAGAAGTTGTAAAAACAGTGATAAAGTTCATTTTTTTAAAAAACCTGGCTATTTGGAAATTTGTTACATAAATCTGAGAAAGACATAATGCTGCTATTACAGAGGGAGCTGGTAGTGATCCTTATATTTAGCTTACTTAGTACTTTCTGTTTTCTTGAAACCTCTTTTTGAGATTCTCTAACACTTATACTGTTTGAAGCAGGCCTTTGAAATTCAACAAGGTGACAGACCTTAATTCATCCCACTTGCACATATACGTTGATATAATCTTTCATGACACAATCACATACAATTTTTTCACAGCACCGCTGAGGTACCAGGGGGGCAGAATTACCATAAAACTGGCTTTTTCCTAACTTTCAAGTGCTTGACTTTGGCATCTAAATAATATTCTTTTAACAGCTTTATTATCTGTAATTTTTATGTATAAATCATCATATTCACCGCACTGTACTGGAGTTGGAAAAGATTCAGAAAAGGGCAACAAAATGATTAGGGGTCTAGAACAGCTTCCATATGAAGAGAGATTAATAAGACTGTGACTTTTCAGCTTGGAAAGAGATGACTAAGGGAGAATATGATAGCAGTCTATAAAATCATGAGTGGTGTGGAGAAAGTAAATATGGAAGTGTTATTAACTCCTTCTCATAACACAAGAACTAGGGGTCACCAAATTAAATTAGTGGGCAGAGGTTTAAAACAAACAGAAATATTTCTTCACACAACGGACAGACCACCTGTGGAATTCTTTGGCAGAGGATATTGTGAAGGCCAAGTTTATAACATGGTAAAAAATACAATTAGATAAATTCATGGAGCTTAGGTCCATCAATGGCTATTAGCCAAGATGGGCAGGAATGATGTCCCTAGTCTTTGTTTGCCAGAAGCTGTGAATAAGCAATACGGGATGGATCACTTGATTATTACCTGTTCTGTTCATTCCCTCTAGGGCACGTGGCATTTGCCACTGTCAGAAGACAGGATACTGGGCTAGGTGAACCTTTGGTCTGATTCAGTACGGCTGTTCTTATGTTCGCTTGTGTCTGGGCTTGTTCTGGAGTTGTTCCACTTAAGCAGCAGAACTGCATGGCCTCCATAAACTCTGATCTGTTTCAGTGGGGATCTTTACTGCATAGACCTTCTTAAATCCTATATATGACTTACAGGCATTGGTCTGGGTAGATTACTTCCATTTATGCCTCATTCCTTTATTCTCTATATGATCTCCCAGAATTCCACATACACATACCTAACCCACTAATAACAGTGTGTCACAGGCTTAGGTACAAATGAGGAAGCAAATGGAGTCTAAATTTGTATAGACCCCTAAAAAATTTAGTACCAGGCTTGTTGCTATAAATGAGCAATGCATGAGTGGATTAAGTGCAGTATATTCAAGGTAAAGTTACTTATTAGTCTGTAACTGACTCGCTTTGTTTTCTATGGTGTGTTAAAGTTCCTTTACTGATGGAGGAATACATATTTTGGTGACCTCCACTCTTCATGTCCCTAGGAGTTACTTCTGAACTGTGTTTGAATTATTACAAAACCTTTCAGAACATCTCCAGATCAAAAGAAAGAGAGGAAGCTGTGCTCTGTTGATTTGTGTCTTGTTAACACTTGATAACATCAGGCTGGTATATTTCCTCAGCAAGTAGGTGAAGAAAAAAATTTCAGAAGAAATCTATAGATTTCATCTAAGGATCAAGCAGAATAAGCTCTTATCAGGCGTTATAAGTGTTAGCTGAATATTTCCAAGCAATCAGGGCAAAGTCATTTCCTGGACAACTACAGACTTGCTTTTTTAAAAAAGATTGTTCAAGTGGAAAGAGAAAATATGTCATCCCAAGTGAGATGTTACACAGAGATGTACAGTAAAATTGGGTAGCTAGCAACAAACTTCATTAAGTAAAAATTTTACACAACTGAAAGGTACCATTTTAACTTATATAGCAAAGAGCCTTCATATTTGGTATCATATATTACCTTGAAAACCTCTGAGACAGACTTTCTGGTCTCGCCAGCCTGCACTCAGTGCGGAAACAAATGGGATGGGAAGCAAAGGCTTGTACATGTGAGGATAAATGCTCAGATACTCTGGTAAGGAGGGCTGCATAACTTCTTAAGTAGATATGAAATAAGTCATTACTGGTGAGAGACAGAGATAGCACTTCTGCCTTCTCTGTGCAAGCAACCATATCACTCTGTCTGCCAGCTTCTTTGGTCTCCACTGCTGCAAACAGCTACCCAAAGCACCACTGTCTCCACAAACCATGTAGAATCTTTGTTCTGAAATGATGGGCTGGAAATATAAAGCTGTTGTGTGAGATATGTGACCTTCACTGTCTTGGTGGTTGTCCATCTACAGATTAGATGACATTGATTTTCCTTGTGGTTTGCTAAAGTAAGGGGTGATGGGGCTGAGAGGGGAGAAATCACACTTTTATTTTATTTTTTTAGAGAGAGAAGGTAGGTAAGGCAATAACTTTTATTGGCTCAACTTCGGCTGGTGGAAGGTAAAGCTTTCAAATTACACAGAGCTCTTCTTCAGCTCACTGCAAACAACTTTCTTTTAGTTCTTGTTGGCTGCAGGTAAAGAATGTTAGAGTGGGTACACCTCGGGGAACTAGCAGTCATAACTTCACTTACCTGCCCTACCTTGTTGTTAAAATAACTAGTGCTTGCTCTGCCATTGCAAGTGGGAGATTAAAAGTCTGATTTGAAAAACTATCGCTTACTAGAGAGTAAGGCCTTTGGGACAGTGATCATCTTTTGTTTTCTGTTTGTACAGAAGCCAGCACAATGGGATTCTGGCCCTGATTGCACTACTTCAATAAAATAAATCATTCTAATAATAATTAACAATATTAAATGGATAAAGATTACTATAAAATAATCAAGATGAGGTTTGCACAATTTGACTTAACAGGACTGATGTATATTATTTGTTTATGGGCATGCCAACATCTCAACGGTTATTAAGTAGTTTGGAGGCATTACAACAAAGGACAGTTTTGAGGTAGGATTTGAAGGCGGATCATGAGGTTGCTTTGCAGGTGTTTACGGGAACTGCCTCCCATGCGTGGCGATGGCATGGTAGAAAGCACAACGGTGTTTATTTATAAATTTAACAACTGGGAAATGGAGGGTAGCATCGTTGGCTGAGGGAAGTAAGCAATGACAGCTCAGTGGTGAATAAGAGCTGATAGGTAGCATGGGAATTGACCATGAACTTTGTTTGATGCCGTATAAAAGGAGAAGTTAGTGGAAGGATTCAAAGAATGGTGTGACGTGATCAAAACAATGGGCCTGGAGAATGATTTTTTTCAGCAGTATTCTGAATGCGTATGAATGGGGCACGAATGCATTTGTCAAGGCCAAAGAGAAGGATGTTGTAGTAACTGGGATACAAGATGATGAAAGTATGGTCGAGAGTTTTAGTTGTGTGGATGGATAGGAATTATCATATTTTAGAGATGCCGTTATGCAAAAACCATCTGCAAGATTTAGACATAGATGTCTCTCTATGTGCTTACATCCAGGCTGATTATATCCAGGTTACAGGCCTGAATAACAGGATGGTGATGGTGTCCACAGTGACCAAGAAAAGAGGTAGCCAGGAGGTTGTGGTAGGCATGGGGGTTAAGAGTTCTATTTTAGACATGTGGAGTTGAAACTGATGGCTTGATATCCATGAGACGATATCAGAGTCATGGCAAAATTTTTATTTGAATAGGAGTGTCACACTTCTGCCCATTGGAATTGGCAGCAACAAGGATGGATTCAATATCAAGGAGTTCCCCTTCAACAATACTACAGAAAACCAGCTCAAGCCCTCACCCGGTAACTTGGGACAATTACATGCCACCCCCTGGATGCCTCTAAGACTCAATACTTCCCCTCTCGCACGTACAGCGTCTGAGTGTAGGAAGGAAACTTTTAATAAAAGGAGGGAAGTAACTCAGCATTAATTTGGGAAAACGCCACAAGCAGAATTCATAAACATAAAACCATGAGGAAGAGCTCCACCCTGCAGTACATTGGGCAGTATCCTTTTGCCTCAGGTTCTTAAGTCTAGCAAAGTCCCTTTAATATACTCATCCCTTCTCTGGGAGGGAATAAGAAGACACATTACTTGTGCCACTGCCTGGGCACTTGCTCACCACTTCTTTTTGCCTGCCACCCTGCCAGCCAATCAGCATGCCTCTATGCTGTGGGCCAATCCCTGCATCCTGCTCTAATCTTGTCCACCAACCACCATATCGCCAATCCACCAGAATGTCTTCAGGTCCCACCACTTAACACAGCTCTCTGTGATTTCAGATGTTAATGGGAGAACCTCACTGCTTGTGCACACTGGGCAGTGTCTTACATCAGAGAACGTGACAAAGAGTCCTGTCGCACCTTACAGACTAACAGACATATTGGAGCATAAGCTGTCATGGACATGCATCTGACAAAGTGGTGATTCACCCATGGAAGCTTATGCTTGAATATGTCTGTTAGCCTATAAGGTGCCACAGGACTCTGTTGCTTTTGCAGATCCAGACTAACACAGCTACCCCTCTGATACTTTACATCAGAGATATTCTCCCAGAGGCCTAATGATTAGACCTAGGTATCAGTGATTTCAGCTCTACCATGTGTAGCACTGAGTCTAAATTGGAAAGAGAAATAATCAAATGGCATTTAGAGCCCACAAAACCCAACCCAGCCTAATTCACCCACCCAACTCACTGGGCGTTGGAATCTATGTCCCATGCCTAGTGAGTGGCATTTAATTGAGAGTGAGTCCCTGAATCAGCCTATGCCAAGCTGCCTTTGACTCACACAACAAGGATAACAATACTTTATTACTCCTGCCCCAATAAGAAGCAAACTGTGAATCTCACACCAGCTAAAAGTGATCATTTGGGCAAGCAATCCCATCATGCTAGGCACCTAGGCAGGGTGGGTGGGCCTATGCAAACAAGATCAATTCCTAAAGTCCTCTTCCACAGCTCATCACTAGATGTCATGGGAGAGCTCATTCAGACCATGCTTGTAGGTCTGGAGTAGAGGGGTAGATCTGTGAATTGTCAGCACAGAGATGGTAGTTGGATTGGTGTTTGTGAATAAGATTATCCATTGATAAGATGCAGAAGGAGAGGAGAAGGAAGAAGAGTCCTATGGAACCCTCAAAGAAAGTTGAAGGGGAGGGGAATGAGGCAGATCCTCCATGGGACATATTGACAACAATATTCCCAAAGAAACTCTGTCATTCTGTATTAAAGGACTTCTGCCAAAAATGTCTTGGGAATCTTGAATGCATTTATAGGTGTTTGCCAAGCTAATGTGATTTTTCTTGCACTGAACTTGCTTCATTAATTTGATGTGTAAGAAATAAATATTTGATGAGCAATTAACTGGAGATTATTATGGCCATAATGGAGTCTTCCCACACAAACTGATGCTTAGCCATTTAAATGCGTAAAAAAGCACTTCAGAACGTGGGAAATAGAATGAACCTGTGGGGAAAGAAAATTGTTAAAACATTCAATCCAGGAACAAAATGGCTGCTCATTTAATAGTTTTGACTTTGCTTAAAAGATTAGTGAAGAAAGTGTATTAGTTACCAGGTGTGCATGAGGATATTTGCCAATCTACAGGAAATTATACTGAAGTTGCAGCCGATAGAGGTAACAGACTTCCCCCACAAAATGCATATACCAGAATCTGAAAACAAGTACATATTGATATGTAACAATTCATTTAAAAATATTGCAGGTTATTAAATATTATCCCCAATCTATTCTGATAAAACAGGAGGAACAAATTGGGAGAGTATGGGCCCCAATTTGCAATTTTTTACAGGCAAGATTTCCCCTCCGTTTAAGGCAAGATTGGCCTGTACTCAGAAGTTACAGAAGGCTAAAAGAAGAGCTCTCACCTCACCAACCAAGAAGGAGAGGTAATTGTGTGGGAACATTGCACCTTTGCCACAAGGTCTTTAGTGAAAGGTTTCTTAATGTCCCCTGTACATCCCTTCCTAGAAGTCCATAATGACATTTTCCTAAACTTTAGTATATTCTTCTTAGACTCCAGGAAATTGCACAGTTTGTGGAATAACTAAACACTTTTCCAGGGGCACTTATTTGTTTCATAAAGGAATGCATCTGCTTATCTCTCTCAAGCTATGAGAGGGGGGGGAAATCAAGATTCCTTATAGTTAGGGGTAGAAGAATATAGTATTAAACTCCTTCATATCCCCTCTAATTTATCTTCCCAATCTCTGTTGCTCTGCTCTATTTTTTATCCCATTCCCTGTAATATATAGCAGACACTTTGATCAGGAACTTAATTTGTCAGGAGAGAAGGCACACGGTAGCCCAGTGGGCCAGCCTACCTGTATTATATTCATTGCTTTGTATTCTGCTTTATTATATTTAGTAGGAATGCAAGGAACCTACAGACTTTTATCGTGTAAGGTTTGGCTTTAGTAGATAGTGTGAGGCTTGAGGCCTATAACCTTTGGCATAGAACATAAGAACATAAGGGGGCCATATTGGGTCATACCAAAGGTCCATCCAGCCCAGTAACCTGTCTGCCAACAGTGGCCAATACTAGGTGCCCCGGAGTGAATGATACCTAATAGGTAATGATCAAGTGATCTCTCTCCTGCCATCTATCACCTGCTTCTGACAAACAGAGGGTAGGGACACCATTCCTTACTCATCCTTGCTAATAGCCATTACTGGACTTAACCTCCATGAATTTATCCAGTTCTCTTTTAAACCCTGTTATAGTCCTAGCCTTCACAACCTCCTCAGGCAAGGAGTTCCACAGGTAACTGTGTGCTGTGTGAAGAAGAAATTCCTTTTATTTGTTTTAAACCTCCTGCTCATTAATTTCATTTGGTGGCCCATAGATAAATTTAAGTAACTCATAAATTATAGGGAACTGAAAGTAGCATGCAATTGGGGAGGGGGGAAATTTTGTCCAAAATACCAATATCAACCACCTACAGAACATAGCTGACACCAGCATCTGGAAGATTCTGGACAGAATGTCCGACCGCAAAGGTGCCCTGGCAGCAAATTGATATGTTAATTAATTACTTATATTTACTTATAATTAATCACTTTACTTTACGTATTATATCTATCAAATGCTGAGTTTAAGTGTGTGTATAACTTTACTAACTTATTAATAAATCATTTATATATAAATGAAGTTGGTGCTTATCAGAAACACTCACTGTAACTTAGCAGAGGACTTCCTCTTTTTCCCCTCAGATGTTGTTCCTCGTTTCTGGTTCTTTTCTTTTAGTCTACTATGTTCACTTTTCTTAGCAAGGAATGGAGAGCATTAACAAAGGCAAACATCAAAGAAAGGTGCACTGAAGTTTTTGACCATCAGGCATGCCAGGGGCAGGATGCAATTGGGGTGATATGGGACATCAGCCTGGTTGCCCACCTTAGTGGGTAATATTGACTAGTCACTGGGGTTAGAATCTTGCAAGAATAATTTATACATGTTAAGGGAGCCTTCTGGGGTAATCCATAATTGTTAAAATAGCAGTAGCACTGTACATGGTGACACACACTTTGAGGTGGCAGGGGAGTTGATTAATGTACGTTTTAGTGGCCCCCAAGAGGCTGCAGTAAGTCATGATTTAAGCTACCTTAATGTCAGTCCCCACAGCTCTCCTGTGCCTTGCCTAGATCTGTCTCTGACCAGCTTCCTCCTTGCTGCTCAGTAGGGCCCAACTATGTAATTACCTCTTGGTGAGTTAATTGTACATTAGCCATCCAGGAAAGAGAAAAGGAGCTGAACCTCCCTCCCCTCTGTTTTTCTTGGGACTTGTTTAAGTAATTGTTGAAGCAGTTAAGGAGTCAATTATTTAAGGATGGACGTCCCTATATGTATATATGTGTGTGTAGTGTTAGTATTTTTGTGTAGATTTAGAGTAAAGCTAGTTAGTATAATTTACTTGAGCTCATTTAAGTAGGAGTTGAAGAAAGTTAAGTAGTCATCTAAGAATCCTGTGGTCGACCAAAGATATAACATACAAACATAAAAGATCATGGAAGAACTTTCGTACAAATGCAACATCAACAAAGCCAGGCTATTTTCAATCACCCTGACTGGTAGCATTTAATCATACATCTAATATGTCATATGTCTAATATGTCATAGCATATAATCATACATCTAATATGTAACCAACAACTAACGCTTGTTGGTGAGTAATAACTCAAATGAAAATAAATAAAAAATAAATAAAAAGCACCAGGACTGTTTAAGCACAGCTATAAGTATAAGTCCATCTTCCACCTATGCAGGGTATTAAAACCCAGAAGACTAAAATTCCGGAAAACTAAAATCCCCCCAAAACTAAATTAAATAATAATGGAAAAATGGTTAATTAAGTGGTATTAAGTGATCCATGGAAAAACCTTACAAGAATGTGGCAAAAGATTTGTTCCCCCAGAGGTCGTAAAGACCTTGTAACCCATGCCTTTAAGTTTGTACCATATCAAGTAATCCACCAAGCCAACAGTTTCTGTGCCTTTAACTTGTAATTCAAAGAAATCCTCAGCAAAGCCTCAATGATTTTTGCTGATCAGCAGCTAATATGTTGCTAAAAAGGAGAAGTGTTTTTGTACTCTTTGCTCAGAAGAGAAAAGGAAGGTAGGCAAAGCAAACTGCTTCTAACTCAAGTTTAGCAAAATAATTAAAATTAGAAACCCCAAAACATCTAATCGTATATGGGAAGTTCTACGGCAACAGTGCTAGAGGAGGAGTTGAGTGAGCCAGGTATTTTCATCTTAGGAAATGAACAATTGGATGTCGCAAAGGGGGAGAGTGAAAAAAATTCCTTTTAGATAAAAAAGGTTATATCTAATGTGTCTAATGTGCATGTACAAGGTAAAGAAAACCTTTACTACTCCTAACCTGTAAGTGGTGGAGCAAGCAAGGTAGTGTCTTTAAGGCAAATTCAAGCATTCAATACTTGTTACTTTGCACTTTTGTATTCTACATACCTTCTTAATTTAACTAATCAGTTGTGCATTGTTATTCCATAAATAAATATCAAGTTAGTTGCAATTCCAGACTCACCCAATACAAGAAAAGAAGCCGGTAACATATAAATCTTTCTGCTTTATGCAGGAATCATTATTTTAACATGTAGCAAACTTTACTATCCTCAAGATAAATCATTCTTATCATTATAGGTCCTAATTAATTAATGTAAAATGTGGAGTTAATCTAATTACAGTTTTGCCTTCATATTACCTGAAAAAATATTAGCACCTGCTTTCATTCTTTTTTTTCACCCATTTCTGTTTTAATCTAGGCTCTAAAGATTCAAGAAAAGCAGGCTCCTGACTTAATAATCACATTTATGTTATACGCAAACCAAGGTTATATACCTAGAACAAATTAATAACCTCAACCGTTGGGATTCCTGGACCTGAACTAAATAACAATACTTAATCCTTTGGTGGTATATTGGAATTACTTCTTTAAACTTCTTCTAAACTTGATTTTCTTTTGAATTTATTTTCATGTTTTGTTTCATGTGACTAGGCCATTTTTTTTCTTTTCTTCTCACATGTTGGGAGAGTTTTTGTTGCAACAATAATCTTCTGTGCAATTATTAGTAAAATATTTTTTTTTGTGGTACCACACTATTTTAGTAGTAAAATTAAAATCTAATCACCATGGTGTCTGTCCTTCAAGACACCTGGGATGGTTCAATCTTTGCAGAAATCAGTCAAGATATAGGTATGTTTGTCTCAATGAACAATTTATGTGGAACTAACTCATACATATATTATTAACTTTGATTTGGAGTTTGTCAGGCAATGTGGCCAGTTGTTTGGCAAAACCCAAATTACAATTCAAAAGTTCCTTGAGCAAATCACCATCCTATTAAGGTAAGATTAATAGCTATATTATAGCTATCGTGCTTTATAATGTCATATATTGTGCTTGGTTCTCATAATATAGCTAAAGTAACCTGGTATTAAAATAACCATCAGGGTTATCACCCTGACAAGGGGTGTGTGTGTGCATATGTCTAGTGAAAGGTAATCTTTTTAACTATGTAGCAATTTGTTATCTGTGAATTTGCCCTTGTAAAATGTTTGGGTGGGCTTTTTTAGAAATAGCAAAAGAAATTAAATTTGCTAAATTCAAAGTTGGTAAATGCTATAACATCAAATCTCACAATGCTATACCAGAAAAGAGACATGTCTTTACTTTACAGATACTCAACAATAAGGCGAGACCCTCAGAGAGGACCCAAATCCAGCTAACAGCACTGTTCCTCCTCTGTAGCATTCTTGAGCTCCTAACAGTTTGTTCGAAGAGGCAGACACAGAAGCTCCAGTGTTTGCACCATGCTTAGAAAGGAAAGAAAATAGACTTTGTTGTAAACCTCCAAATGATAAATTCTTAATACTGGAGTAACTGTGATCTGAAGTCAATAGCAGCAGCCTGATATAAGGACACTCTTTGGTACATTGGTCCTTCCTTGAAGTGACATAATCTCGTCCCCAGTATATTGAACTTGGGGAAAACTAATAATCAAAACATAAACTGTATTAAGTTTATTGTCTGAAGTAATGATGTCAATGTGTGTGTATATATATTATATAATATATATATATATATATAATGTATATATGTATAATATATATATATATACATTTTATATATATATATATTAAAACACAATATGTATGAAAACAGAACATATGGTAAAAGAGTATACCAGGTAGAGGTGTAACCCTCAGCTAACAAATGTAACCATGTCATCTGTAGTAACCTGGAAAAAGACTCGTCCTTTAAAGTATCTTTAAACACTGATATCTTGCATTCCTGCATTGCTAAGTGCTTATGGCAAAAATGGGTAATTCTCAGCTTCCCATGGGGATACCTGACACTCCCAAACTTCTAAGACATTAATTTTGTTTTGTTTTGTATGTTATATTAGAAATCTATTTGGGGAGGTATTTAAATTGAACTCATAAAAAGTGGAGCAGAAGCAGCTTCGATAAAACAGACACAATAAAATATTTAAAAATAGTTCTTCTGTAACACAGGTAGTATGTGCACAATATGATGGTGCAGTGTTGTATGAATCTTTATCATCAATACTCTTTTGGGGATGACTTTGACAACACAGTCTTGGCTTGATTACCTGTGAGTAATATGACCATCCCAAACTCATACTGATAAAACGTTTGTATTATACCTTTATGTATTCAATAGATAAGATATAGATTAATATAAATAAGTAGATATTATGTAGTATGTGACTCTATTTATTTGTGTATATGGGAAGAGGACATTTTCCCCCTTGACTGGAAAGAAACTAGTTTGTATTCAAATATATTTTATGATATATTATCTATGAATCTCAATAAAATCAATAGCTATGCTACCTGTTGTCACAGTGACATAGCCAGGTCACTGGGTATAGCTATGATCTAATTCAAGTAGGTGAAGAAAGAATAATCTAGAAATAACTGACTTCCTCCAGAAACTCTGCAACATTAACAGCTTCCCCCAGAACACCATCCTTGCTGCCATGGATGTTACCTTCCTACACACTAACAACACACACAACAACAGCATCGCTGCCTGCCTCAAATATCTACAAGACAATGGACAACATGCATATATCCATCCAAACACATCTCCAAAATCATCCATTTCATCCTCACCCATAACAATTTTCCATTCAACAACAACACTTTGTCCAGACGATGGATACAAGCCAGGGTTATTAGCATGGCTTCTCAATATGCCAATCTCTTCACAAACCACCTTGAGGAAAAATTTCTGGACATCTGCACTAAGAAACCAATGAGATATCTGGGATACACTGATATTTTTTATCCTCTGGATAGAGAAAACTGCACTTCCTCTCACAGTTCCACCAAACATCCACTAAACTCTCTGGAACACTCCCACACACTTTGCTGTTTTGCAGTGTGGTGTTGGGAGATTTCCCTCCCCAGGGCACTGACTTGTCCCCTTCCCTCCTCCTCTCTCTGCTGTCTCCATCATTGCAGGCTGCACAGGGTGTGCCAGGTAGAGCATGAAGCCACTAGTGGGAGTATCTTCAGCTTGTTCCCAGCAGCTGTGTTCACTCAGCTGTTTGGTGTCTGGGCGCTCCCCTGCCAAATCCAGGGCTCCTCTACCCCACCCCAAGTTGGGGTTCCCTCACTGCACATCCCCAATGCCTCTCCTCCCCGAATAGCTGCCCTACCCCTTCTAAAACACTCTTAACTCTTCATACGCCTTTGGTCAGATTATACTCCCCATAACAGCAAAAGCCACTTAGGGGCAACATAGCAAAAGGTCAGCAAGATGTTGCTACTAAGAAGCATCTGCTGTACTTTTACTTAGAATTGTTGGGTGATACTTAATACAAAGGTTCTCAACCCACATACAAATAAGAATTTATTCTTTAATTGGACACTGTTTTGTCATAGAATATTAAAATAAAAATCTAAAGATGAAATACTGCCCCTGAAACGTGAGCTCAAGGGGGTATTGTTTCACACCCCTGAGCGAGAAAGTTACAGTGCTGTAAAGTGCCAGAGTAGACAAGCCTTAAGAAAAGGTAGTCAGTGATCCCTTGGAGTTTGAAGATGATGATCTTCCATGAAGAGTGAGCTGGTTATCGCTGGTGGATCTGCAGGTGGCCAATAAAACCAAGCCAGGGTCCACAGATTTTATCACAGTTGGGGCAGATGTTTCCTAGTGGAAAGGGTGGATACGGATTATTGAGTTGGAAGGTGGCACGTTCTTTCCTCCTTTCCCATTTCTCCATTTTCTGTGATCTTCATAGGATCTCAAAATGCTGGTATCAAAAGGTCCTTCTCCATTTTGGTCGATCAAGGGCTTGGGTTTCCCATAAGTTTGGAGCTTCCCACAGCTCCCATTGGGCAGGAATGGCAAACCACGGCCACTGGGAGCTACGGAGGGGCTGTGCCTATGGATGGTCAATGTAAACAAAACGTCTCACGGCCTGCCATTGGATTACCCTAATGACCCATACGCCAAAGGTTGCAGACGCCTGCTTTAAACAATTTCTTATAATTTGGTTACATTAGTGGAATAATAAGAGGATTTCTGCACAATTTCATATTTATATTTTTATAAAAAGAAAACACACAATACTTATAGTAATACATCAATTATAATAGGCATTATGGCTGTATTTTGTACAGGTACATTATATTTGTTTTATAGGCATAATAGTTAATATTATATGACCATAGGATGCTACCAACCCCTTCAGTACTCTGTTTTTCTCCAGAAGATTAGCTAATTGCTATTATGTACATATCATACATCTTCTTTGACATTAGCCTGGAAGCTTTCAGTAATAATTGATCCCTTGCGTCCCAAATGGCTTTATTTCTGTTGTTCTATTAAGTGTTTTTAATGTATTGTGATTACTACTAGTAGCTAATAGCTTAATCTATTAGCCATTTTTTTTAAGTTTTATGACTAAATACTGTCATAACTCTTAAATAAGGCAGTAAAATGTTGACGAGATTGCAAGTTCTTCAGAGCAAAGATTGTCTTTTATGGTTTGTCTGTAAAAAATCCAACATAACAGGGTCCCAATGTGGGTCTTTGAATGGTACTAATAAAAAAACAATAATATTTAAAGCTGATCAAATTCTTCCTTTTTTTATAAGTATTCAAGTTTTTTATTATTATTTTTGTTTAAAATAAAAATTCAAAATATTTGAATAACAAAAGTGGCCAGATTTGGGCTCATCTTGTCCACCAATCTAAGAGTGTAAGGCGGTGATTGGCAACCGTTGGCATGTGGCCAAGCAGGGCTGGTCCAGTTGGTCCAGCTGGGCCAGTTTGTTTACCAGCTGCGTCCCCAGGTTCAGCTGATTGCAGCTCCTACTGGCCACAGTTCTCCACTCCAGGCCAATGGGGGCTGTGGGAAGTGGCGCGGGCCAAAGGTTGCCCAATGATGAAAGTAACTTAAAGGACTTACCAGTACTCCAGAGTCCTGAGCAGGGGGCTGGGCCTCAACCAGAAGAGGCAGGGCCTCTCTGGAAGGGGCAAGGCCTTTAAAACCCCAGGCCCTTTAGATTGCCACCTGAGCCCTGCAGCCGGAGCCCAGGGATAACAGTGCCAACCAGAAGCTCCAGAGGCAATTTAAAAGGCCAGCCACCGCTACCACAGCGGAGCCCCAGACCCTTTAAATTGGCACCAGAGCCCCAGGTGCCCCAGCTGCCACCGCTACCCCAAGGCTCCAGCAGTGGAGGTCTGGTGGCAATTTAATGGGCCAGGGGCTCTAGCCACTGCTGGGAGCCCCAGGCCCTTTAAATTGCCACCTGGGGGAGCCAGTCCAGTATGGCACGCTGGCTCTTACCAGTACACCATACTGGGCCAAACCGGCTTACTTTCACCTCTGAAGTTGCCAATCCCTCACGTAAGGGGTTGTATAGCACCCTGTTGGTCCTTTTCACGCACTGCTACCTATATTAAGGTTAGTTACTTGTGTGGCATTGCAGACTCCTGTGGAACCACTACTTTTCTCTATCTTTATTTTGCCTTTTTCTAGCCTATTATCCTGATTGTTCTAAATGTACTGTAACTGGGTCACAGTAATTTCTTTTTCCCAATGTTCTCAATTTTATTATTTGCGTACAAGCAACAGTGTTTTTTAATTCAGACATAGAGGGTATGGATTAAAAATATGAATTGTCATTCACTTTGAATGATGTTAGAACATTTATTTACAGAAAGACTACAATGGAAAATAAATCAAAACATGCAGGGAACAGGGCTGTGTACACATTTGCACTTTACAAGATGATGTGGATAATTCATTGTTAAAAGTAGCAATATGGAACATTAAACCTGTTAAGTGTAGGAAAGCGATACCATCTCTCCAAAAAAAAGAGGCTTATGTGGGACCTTTCTAAGGGAATGGAAGAAAAATAGAAAAGTAGCAAGTTGATAGAGCAACAAAACAGTTTATGGGTCAGATTCTGCTTTCAGTTCCACTGTTGAAAACTGGAGTAGCTCCATTGACTTCAATGGAGTTACTCTGGATGGCCACCTACCTGAGAACAGCATTTCCTCCACCTCCTGGAGTGTAGCAGTTCAGCTGCACAAAAACTGAGATCTCAACTTCTCCCAAGGGCACCAAAGCAAGATTTAGTTTGTCAAGTCAACTTTTTGACCAGGAGGAAATAATCCTGGCAAACACCTGTGTTCTAAGTATTGAATCAACATTTCCATTTAGATAGGCCAAAATAGAAACCCCTAAGCCTCCACTGTTACTTTTCCCCGCAAAGGGGCTTGGAACATCTTGCACCTTACTTTGTATGGGCTCATGGATAAGGGTCATTGATCCCTTCCCAGCCATACTTGGAACAGGAATCAGGGAGCATGCAGTGGATCCAGCCAGTGTCCAGTTGGTGGACAGTCCCTTTGATACAGTTGTCAGTTGTCATAGGTTAGAGTAGACCCCCAGCTGCTCTAACCATGGCAGCAAGTTGGCAGAGAATCAGAAACCACTTGTACAATGGTTTCTCACTGCTACCCCACAGCAGAGATCTGAGTCAGAGTTAAAAAAAATAAAAATACATTTAATGTATTCAAAATAACCTTTTGCTAGTCACTAGCTTTCACAGTGAAAAAATACATTACATACAGCTTTGCAAAACTGACTTTGAGGCAAAATGGATTATTTGATAGCAATAAGACACTCCAGCATGCATTAGTTGATTGGTGAAGCATTTTTTGAGTGCTTGATAATATTCAAGCTTCATTTTATGCCCCACAACACGCTTGAGCCATGCACCAATAGCATACAACTTTTGAAGCGTTGTCCATAAAAGAGCCCTGGGAAGACATTTTAAGGAGGCGTCCATTATCACTGTCTATAAACCTTTGATTAATTCCTAGCAGGTGTAAATTAAGATGTCACTCTCCTATCCTCTCCCCTCCCTTCTTTTCCTTTCCCTCCCAATTCCTTTTTGTTTGTATCTTATTTCTGTTCTTCCCCCCTACATTTTAATCGATTTGCCTTCCAATGTGCATTTTGATTTGATCACATCTGGAACTAGAACAGGGTGATGAATGAAAAATAAAATATTCTGAGAATATGTTATTTGAAACAATTATTAAAAGGCTTTGAGTACATTATTTGATTAATCATATGTTTGTGAATTATTTGGAGATCTCTAGAAAGCAATGCTATGCCCAAGGGTTGTAGAGTGGCAATGCTTTCTTCTCAGTAAACAGTGAATAACTGTAAAAAGTTAGACCAAATCTTTGATGTTTGTCTGAGATCCCTCTTCTCTGAAACAACATCCATTCTTTAGTTGCCAAGTCAGCCAAGTTGCTGAGTCCAGCTTCTATCTTAGGAGGCGGTCTGCTCTTCTGTCTAAGCAATAGTGAGTGTTTGGCTTCACATACTGCTCTAGAAAAATCAAGCAATCCGTGAGTTTGAGAGTTTTCAAGATAACTGGGTATTCCCAAAACAGCCCTGAGAAGACATTTTAAGGAGGTGTCCATTATCACTGTCTATAAACCTTTGATTAATTCCTAGCAGGTGTAAATTAAGATGTCACTCTCCTATCCTCTCCCCTCCCTTCTTTTCCTTTCCCTCCCAATTCCTTTTTGTTTGTATCTTATTTCTGTTCTTCCCTTATTTCTTGGCAAAAAGAAAAAAAACACTAGTAAATAAATTTGCCAATTGACTTCTTTATGAAAAATTGTGTGCTGGGTTTCGATGGCTGATAAGTATTGTATTTGTTAATGGTATCATAGATCTAATATACTACAGTCCTTTTATTACATGATAGAGCTGAGTTTTATCCTCTTTCATTTCAGAATATTCTGAACTGGTAGACTTTATCAAGATTTATTCTGTGACAATTACTAGAGCATACATATCACGGCTACCATATCAAGTTTACGTACTTGTTTTGTAGAAACTAAGGAACAAAATGTATTTAATGCAAAATGCTTATCTGTATCACTTAACTCTATGCATGATGTGCATTTAAATTTAGCATCTGTTATGGTGCCTGCCAAAAAATATGAGCTGTTTAACTGGAAATCCTATGCAAAGAATTATAACTGAAAAATACTATAATCAAAAAAATAATGATAATATGCAATTTAAACTGTGCTGTAGATAGCAGATCAGTCATATAATGAATTTAGTGACAAGTTACTATTGCTTTTCTGTACATTTATGTGTGCTGTTTCATTCCCATATTTAAGGGGTTAATGTGGTTATAGATATTCACTATCCACAGTAAATACTTAACAGCCTTGGCAAACTTGCAACATGTGTTAAGAATGGATGAGATAATTTTTACATACACAAACAGTCTCCCACCCTTTCACAATGTCCCTTGGAAGAGCATGGTTGCACTGGTGGTGCTCCACAACATCTCAATGCAGTCTCTAACAGGCACACATCAGTCTGTCCCGGTTCAGATCACTAGTGCATTTACTGTTGCTGCTACCACCATGATTTCACCATGATAATGAAATTCTAAGGGACATTAGAGAGGCTGTCAAAATAAATAACTCAATAATAATGGGGTTTTTCAATTATCCCCATATTGATTGGGTACATGTCACCTCAGGACGAAATGCAGAGACCAAATTCCTCAATACTTAAAATGACTGCTTCTTGGAGCAGCTGGTACAGGAACCCACAAGGGGAGAGGCAACTCTTGATTTAGTCCTGAGTGGAGCGCAAGAGCTGGTCCAAGAGGTAACTATAACAGGACTGCTTGGCAATAGTGATCATGATATAATAACATGTAACATTCCCGTGCTGGGAACAAAACAGCAGCAGCCCAACACTGTGGCATTTAATTTCAGGAAGGGGAACTATGCAAAAATGAGGAGGCTAGTTAAACAGAAATTAATAGGTAAAGTGACTAAAGTGAAATCCCTGCAAGCTGCATGGACACTTTTCAAAGACACCATAATAGAGGCCCAACTTAAATGTATACCCCAAATTAAAAAACAAAGTCAAAGAACTAAAAAAGAGCAACTGTGGCTTAAAAACCATGTAAAAGAAGAAGTGAGGGATAAAAAGGCATCTTTTAAAAAGTGGAAGTCAAATCCTATTGAGGTAAATAGAGAGGAGCATAAACACTGCCAAATTAAGTGTAAAAATGTAATAAGACAAGCCAAAATGGAATTTGAAGAACAGCTAGCCAGAAACTCAAAAGGTAATAATAAAATGTTTTTGAAATACGTCAGAAGCAGGAAGCCTGCTAAACAACCAGTGGGGCCCCTGCATGATAGAGATACAAAAGGAGCACTTAAAGATGATAAAGTCATTGTGGAGAAACTAAATGAATTCTTTGCTTCGGTCTTCACAGCTGAGGACGTTAGGGACATTCCCAAACCTGAGCCGTCTTTTGTTGGTGACAAATGTGAGGAATTGTCACAGATTGAAGTGTCACTAGAGGAGGTTTTGGAACTAATTGATAAATTTAACTGTGACAAGTCACCGGGACCAGATGGCATTCACCCATGGGTTCTGAAAGAACTCAAATGTGAAATTGTGGAACTATTAACTAAGGTTTGTAACCTGTCCTTTAAATCGGCTTCTGTACCCAATGACTGGAAGATAGCTAATGTAACTCCACTATTTAAAAAGGGTTCTAGAGGTGAGCCTGGCAACTACAGACTGGTAAGTCTAACGTCCATACCGGGCAAATTAGTTGAAACAATAGTAAAGAATAAAATTGTGAGGCACATAGAACATAAATTGTTTGGCAAAAGTCAGCATAGTTTCTGTAAAGGGAAATCATGTCTTACTAATCTATTAGAGTTCTTTGAAGAGGTCAACAAACATGTGGACAAGGGGGATCTGTGGACATAGAATACTTAGATTTCCAGAAAGCCTTTGACAAGATCCCTCACCAAAGGCTCTTATGTAAATTAAGTTGCCATGGGATAAGAGGGAAGATCCTTTCATGGATTGAGAACTGGTTAAAAGACAGGGAACAAAGGGTAGGAGTAAACGGTAAATTTTCAGAATGGAGAGGGGTAGGTAGTGGTGTTCCCCAGGGGTCAGTCCTAGGACCAATCCTATTCAACTTATTCATCAGTGATTTGGAGGAAGGGGTAAACAGTGAGGTGGAAAAGTTTGCAGATGATACTAAACTACTCAAAATAGTTAAGACCCAAGCAGACTGTGAAGAACTTCAAAATGATCTCACAAAACTAAGTGATTGGGCAACAAAATGGCAAATGAAATTTAATGTGGATAAATTTAAAGTAATGCACATTGGAAAAAATAACCCCAACTATACGTACAATATGATGGAGGCTAATTTAGCTACAACTAATCAGGAAAAAGATCTTGGAGTCATCGTGGATAGTTCTCTGAAGATGTCCATGCAGTGTGCAGTGGCAGTCAAAAAAGCAAACAGGATATTAGGAATCATTAACAAAGGGATAGAAAAGAAGATGGAGAATATCTTATTGCCCTTATACAAATCCATGGTGTGCCCACATCTTGAATACTGTGTACAAATTTGGTCTCTTCATCTCAAAAAGGATATACTGGCATTAGAAAAGGTTCAGAGAAGGGCAACTAAAATGATTAGGGAATTGGAACGGGTCCCATATGAGGAGAGATTAAAGAGGCTAGGACTTTTTAGCTTGGAAAAGAGGAGACTAAGGGGGGATATGATAGAGGTATATAAAATTATGAGTGGCGTGGAGAAAGTGATTAAGGAAAAGTTATTTACTTGTTCCCATAATAGAAGAATTAGGAGCTACCCACTGAAATTAGTGGGCAGCAGGTTTAAAACAAATAAAAGGAAGTTCTTCACACAGCACACAGTCAACCTGTGGAACTCCTTGCCTGAGGACGCTGTGAAGGCTAGGACTATAACAGAGTTTAAAAGAGAAATGGATAAATTCCTGGAGGTTAAGTCCATTAATGGCTATTAGCCAGGCTGGGTAAGGAATGTTGTCCCTAGCCTCTGTTTGTCAGAGGGGGGTGATGGATGGCAGGAGAGAGATCACTTGATCTTTATCTGTTAGGTTCACTCACTCTGGGGCACCTGGCATTGGCCACTGTCGGTAGACAGGATACTGGGCTAGATGGACCTTTGGTCTGACCCAGTACGGCCTTTCTTATGTTCCTATGTTCTTATGATTTTAATATTATATTAAACTCCATTAAAACTAAAAATTCAAAACCTGGGCTTTTATTGCAACAGTTGTGCCATAAATTTCTTTGCTGTAAGCCTTCCCTTTCATCCCTGCAGAGGGAGGCATACATAAAAACACGAGTTGTGTTTACAGTACTTTTAAAACTTCAACACCCTTTTACAAACTTTAGCTAATTTATCTTCACACTAGCCTGTGATGTAGGCAATGATTTCTTCCCCTTTATATAGACAGAAAAGAAAGGAAACTGAGACATGGACAGATGGTGTTATCGGTTGTCTAAGGCTAGGAGATGAGTCATTGGTAGAACCAGAGTTAGAAGTTAGGACTTTTTGACTACCAGGTGTTACTCATACATTCAAACCATGGCTTCTCTAAGGGTATGGCTGCGCTACCTGTCAGATCAGCGGGTAGCACTTGATATATCAAGGACTGATTTATTGAGTCTCATCTAGACGCCATAAATCAATCCCCAAATCGACACCTGTACTCCACCTCAGCAGGAGGAGTAGGCGGAGTCGGCGGGGAAGCAGCCATAGTCGACTTGTCGCCATGGGGATGCCAGGTAAGTCAACCTAAGATACTGTGACTTCAGCTACACTATTCGCATAGCAGAAGTTGTGTATCTTAGGTCAACCCCTCCCCGTAGTGTAGCCCAGCACTAGGTGTTGAGCTACTAAACAGATTTTGAAAGTAAACAGTAAAGGGTAGATTCTTCAGTATATTGCAGCTGCTTTGTATCACTCTGACAGTGCAAAGCAGCTGTAAACTCAGTTTAAGCAGCTAATTAAGACAAGCTTAAAGCTGGTTTGCATTACTGGAATGGTGCAGAGCAACCAGATTGCTCCTTATTAAGCTCTTTCAGCTGTTCTTTATGCCTTTGAAATGGCAATATATTCATTTTGAGAAAACATGGCAAACACGAATATACATATACATGCACACGCACACAGTTTTGAAAGGCACTTGAAATAAATACAATTTATATTTTTAATTTGTAAAGGTGCATTTTCAATCAGTTTGATTTTTTTCTAGATTATGGAGTTTAAGTGAAAAGTTAAGCTTTTTTTGGTAAGGAAAAAAATCATATTAGTCATTCCTACTCCAAAAACATTGCTTGCCATAACACTTGTCTGATGATGATTTGAAGTCCCCCAACTTCCTGGTAGGTTATAAAGTACACTGAAGGTTACATAGCTGTTGTGTATCAAAAACTCATCTGTTGATTAACAGCCCACTCCACATGTTTTTGCTATGATGTCACGTGTTAAAAACAGGATTTCCACTGTTATTAAGCTGTAATAAAAAATGAAAGCTACTGCAATGAAATATAAAATTATGCTTTTGGGCTGTTAGTAGGAAAAAGCATGTTTTGTAATATGGGAGCAAATTCTGCTTATATTAGCATCACATGAGCTTGGGTGGGCTGAGGGTCACTCCCACAAGAAGGATCGAAGGTATCTAAACAAAACAAGATGGCTGCTGGCTTTCTTACTGGAGGACATTATAGGTATGTCTACATTGCACACTCCCTTTGGTGGAATGTAAGGTACATATACTACCCCTTGCCACCAGCCTGAGTACAAATGGCAGTTTAGGAGAGTACAGTAAAGACACTTCTGAATCAGGTGGGTATGTACCCAGCTGTACACCCTACAGGCACACTACCCGCCCAAGCAAATATTCTGATTAAAATATTAGCACTATGCACTATTAAATCACATGTTAAATGGCTAACAGAGATCTCAACCGTTAGTCATCAATGGGGAATTATAATCAAATGGGGATGATTTTAGTGGGATTCTGATGGATTAGTACTAGACCAAATGCTGTTCAACATTTTAATCAGTGATATGGAGCTAAATATAAAATAGCTGCTCATAAAGTTTGCCGATGCCATAAAGATTGTTGAAGTGGTAAATTATGATGAGGACAGGGCAGTCAGAGAGCAATCTGGATTGTTTCAGTAGCTTGGTCTATTCAACCAAAATGCCTTTTAACATAGCCAAATGCAAAGTTATATATCTAGGAACAAGGAACGCAGGCCAGACCTACAGAACGGGGGACTGTATCCTGGAAGACAATGACTCTAAGGCAGTGTTTCTCAACCTATTTACCCTTGTGGGCTGCATATGCAGCTTTCTGTGTTATGTGAGCCACATCCACATAATATGTATACTACCAGTATGGCCCAGAGGATGCCAGCTGGGCCGCAGCTGCGTGCTGATTGGGCTGCAAGCAGCATGGGGATTGCAAGTTGAGAACCACTGCTCTAGGGGATCAAGCAACTTATCAAGAGCTCCCAGTGCAATGATGTGACAAAGAGGACTAATTCAGTCCACGGCTGTACAAAGAGGGGCGCAACAAATAGGAGTAGGGAGGTGATTTTACCTTTGTACACTGCTTTGAGGAGACTGATACTGCAATACTGTGTCCAGTTCTTGTGTTCACATTTTAAAAAAAGATGTTGAAAAACTGGAAAGCATGTAGAAATGAGTCACAAGAATGAGGGCTGGAGAAAATGCTTTCCAGTGAGAGACTTAAAAAGCTCAATCTGGTTAGCTTCTGAAAAAGAAAATTGAGAGGTGACTTCATTCCACTAAGTACCTTTATGAAGAGACAATTCTGAGCACTAAAGGGATTTTTAATCAAACAGAGAAAGGCATAAAAAGCTGAACCCAGACAAAGTGAAATGGGAAATAATGCAGGAATTTTTAACAATGAGAGTGACTAACCACTGGAACAAACTACCAAGAAAAATGGTAGATTCTCCATCCTTTGATGTCTTCAGATGAAGAGTGAAAGATACCCTTTTCTTTTACATGTTATGCTTTAGTCAAACATGAGATATGGGGCTCAAGATAGGGGTAACAGGGTGAAATGTAAAGGCCTATAGTGCTGATTCTCAGGGCATCCAAAACTATTCGGAACTGGTGAGGCCACATCTGGAGTATCGTGTCCAGTTTTGCGCCCCCACACACACTACAGACAGGATGTGGACAAGTTGGAGACAGTCCAGCGGAGGGCAACTAAAATAATTATGGGAGTGGGGTTATTTAGTGTGCAGAAGAGAAGAATGAGGCGGGGATTTAATAGCAGGCTTCAACCACCTGAAGCGGGGTTCCAAAGAACAAGGAACCCTTTGCCAAGGTTCCTCTGTGTCATGCCTGTGATGTACTGGAGATCAGACTAGATGACCTAATGGTAATTTTTGACCTTAAATTATATGAATATATGAATATACTAAAAAAAGACGAAAGTGTCAGAGTTCAGATCATCCTGTTACCTCCTTCCTAGACCTCTCTACTTCTATAGTCTATTAAATGCATGTATTAATTTGTGGTTGTTTTCTTTTAGCTGATATTGTGTTTTATATGCATTTGATTTAAAAGAAAAGATATAACAGTAGTAAATGAATTCAGTGGGTAGTGACCCTGCTACATGACAGGCATACTATCTTTTGTAACACTAGCACATTTCAGATGACCGTGACCAGGAAATAAAGAACACATTCAATAGAACTCCTGTGTGTTACATGTTTCATATTCTGAAGAGTCCTTTCCCTTAAGAATTGTTCCTCCAGATGTATAAGGAACTCCTAATGACCATGGACAAAAAATGTGTACGTAGTCCAAGGAGGTATGAAGGAGTTATTGATTAGAGTTTCATAAACTATTCTGTTGATGATGCAAAAGATAGAATAGAATTCAATTCACTCTACAGGATTAACAGGAGCAAAAAGCAATTATTATTTTATAACAGCACTTATGTCAGCAGATCAGAGTGTGAATACGCAAACGGATCTGTTAAATATTAGGAAGCTATTTTTACATAGCTACTTCTCAGAGTAAAATTGCACTTAAAGTATCAAACTAATTAATGCCCAAAATACTAAGAAAGCTATTTGTCTAGACAAATAGTTGTTTCCAAGATGTACTTGATAAGATTAGGATTTTATTTTGGGGTGGAGGGGTCAGTTCTCTAAAGTAACCATGCAAAGTAAGAGACACTGCACATGATGATGTTCAGTTTACATTTACAGCATATAGGCACCTCTTCATATGATTTGGGGCCAGCATCATCTAGGACAGGGGTTCCCAAACTTGTTCCATGGCTTGGCCAGGGTAAGCCTCTGGCTGGCCGCAAGATGTCTTGTTTACCTGAGTGGCCATAGGTTCGGCTGCTCGCAGCTCCCACTGGCCACGGTTTGCCATTCCCGGCGAGTGGGAGCTGTAGGAAGCAGCACAGGCCAGTATATAGGGGCTCTGTTCCAATAATACAATGCAAAACTGTCTTGAGCCCCCACCCAGAGACCAGGGACAAATATATACCACCACCACCACCCCCGGGCGCCTCTAAGAGGCATTATTTCCCCTCTCGCAAGCACAGAGTCTGAGTGTAGCAAAAGCCTTTTAATAACAGAGAGAAACAATGCGGCATTATGTTGGGGAAACACTACAAACAAGATTCATGAAACAAACCATGAACCAGAAGACGCACCCCCCCCAAAGCAAATGGGCTATGTCCTTTCCCTTTGGTTCTTGAGTTCTGCAACCCCAAAAGTCACCCAAAGTCCCAAAAGTCCAACAACTCAAAAGTCTCTGTCCCTGGTCAGTGCAGCCCCAGAGTTCAAAAGTTCATCTGCAGGGTTTTATCTCCCTCAGCCTCTGTGGAAATGGGGGTGAGAGCAAAGGGGCACCTTACGTGGTTCAAGGCTGACTGCCCCACCTCTCCATGGGGTTCTGCTTCAGCCTTCACCGCAACCCACGCCACTCTGCCAGCCGTCCCACAAGCCGCTCTACCCCACTCCGTCAGCCATCCCGTGAGCTGTTCTAGCCGTCCTATGAACTGCTCTGTTCCACCAGCCACTCCACTCGCTGCTCAGCAATAGATCTTCAGGCCTCTCGACTACTTAACACAGTACTCAGTGATTTCCACTTGTAGTAGGGGAGCCTCCATACAAAGGCACCATTAGCCAAAAGTGAATTCAGTTCAGCAACCTGTAACTAGACTCTTAATAGAATAAAACATTAGCTCTGATATTCCACAGTGGAGAGAGGAGGTGGTGCAATTGACATTTAGGGCTCTCAGAAGGGACCCATACCACAACCATATATCCCCATCCTCTCTCCATTCACTGGGCCTTGGAACCCCTGTCCCTTGCCCAGTGATGCTACCTAGATGATGGTGAGTCCCTCCATCATAACAAAGGCCAAGTACAGATCCACTGTCCTTGGTTCGCATAATCAGGATAACAACACTTTATTGTTCCTGCCCCAATAACAGAGAAACTGGGGATCCTACAGCAGCCAAAGTGACCATTTGGGCTGTTGTGGGCTCTTGCTAGGCAGAGTGGGTGTGCCTATGCAAACAAGATCAACCCCTGAAGTTCTTTTCCACAACTTGCCACAATTCACCACCAGTTGTCAAGGTAGAGCTCATCCTGACTCTGCTTACATAAATAACACTTCAGCAGGCATTTCTGTTTTTTATAGAACTTGGGAAAGGAATTAAAAGGACTGTGCATGTACCAGTGAATCCACTGCTGCCTACAGGTCACTAATTCCCCCACATCACATTATGCTGCACTAATTATTCATCTGTTCTAACCCAGACTTACTATTGGAAAGTAGTGCTCCAGGCAGAAAAGACCATAAAATAGTCTATTCAGCTCAGCTAATAGATTAAATATTCATAAATGTTATTTCTAATGGCAGTTGTTAAAGAACTATTTTGGGGAGAAGTGCTGGTTTAAAAAATATGCTGGAGGGTTAACATGTAATTCCTAGTGCTCTCAAGGACTGTCATTTCAGCCTTAGTTATGCTAACTGAGTTGTGCAACTATGCCAGGGGATGAGTTTGCAAATATTTGTGCTTGAGGCAGTGAGGAAATTCTGAAAGTGGAAAAGAAAGAAGACTCTGTTTCAGCGATCTTGTTGAGTCCAACCAGCACATCATGTTACAGGATAGACTGGAGGTTGGGAAGAGGAGGGAGTGACACAAAAATCTGATAAATAAAAACAGTCTTTTTCCCACTTGGTTGATCTCCTTCCCCTTCTCCCTCCCATTAATTGGAGCCACAAAAACTAAAGCACAAAGTAAAACATGCTCCAGTTAACAAAGATGAGCAAAGAGAAAAGGATGAAAAAAATGCACAAGAATAGAATATAACAAGAACAGAGGAAAGTCTGGTCTCACAAGGACAGCCTGACTCAAAAAATCATAGAATCCCTGGTTATACACCTTTAGTGGAACAAATTAATGTGAAGATAATTCAGATATATGATAACTATTATGTTGACAGTGATGAATATTTAAGAAGTAATTTGTAGACTAAAAATCATCAGTTAATGGTCCATGTTTGTAAGTTACCCTGCAGCAAAGTTGTTAATCATTACTGTAATGATGGGCTTGGTGCAAATTATTGCTACTGATGAGTCTAAATATTGCTGCAAATATACTTGGAATTCTTTTAAAATTTAAGTCAGGTTTTTCACCTAGTAGAAAAGACATTATTAGTCATAAATTATGATCACCATAAATTTATTATTAATGCTGAAATCCTGCATTAGAAATGTGTTCAGCTTCCAAAAGATGTATTTAATGATTGTCAACTGTAAACTCAGTTGCTAATGGAAATTACCAGAGCAATACATTACTCTCTTCTTTATTCATTAAGAGCTGCAAAAGATTATGCCTACCCTTTGGAGACCTTTACGTTTGCCATTTAATAATAAAAGTTATTATACCATAAATTTAAAATAGGCTTTTTACACCTGTGGACAAAGGATCAAATTCTGTCCTTGGTAATGAACACACAACTCTCACTATTGCCAGAGCTTTGCCTGGAATGAAAATATTTTCCCAGGCAAATATGCACAACAGTGTTTGTTGAGGATTTGGAATGAGCTAAAGGCGCATATATCTATTTCAGAGAGGTGGGAAAAAAAGTACACATTTGAAATGGTCTCTCGGGTGTTGAATTTGAGGATTGGGACTGAGAGAAATAAGAAACACACAAAACAAGTCCAAGAAAAAAAAAGTTGTACCTCGTCTTGTACGGTCTCAATTTCTGTCCTGTTTCTTGTTCATAAATCCCTCTTTAAAACCCATTTTCATCAGGATTCCTTCTTTACGTGTTCGCCTCACCAATAATCCCATTGTATGGCCCCTTTTTTGAATTGTCTTGTGTTTCATCCATCTTTTAGGCATTGGGTAACATTTTTAAAAATGCCTAAATGACTTAAGGGCCTGAGTCCAATTTTCACAAGTTACTTAAGCAGTTAGGAGACTAAGTCCTATTAACTTGCAGGCTCCTGGGTCATTTAGGCAGTTTGAAAATTCTACCCTTTGTCAGCTACCAGTGTAGCTAAGCTAATGAAACGGCTACATGCTTTCCAAAAGAGACTGTCTATGTACATGGGGATGACCCAGGAATCCTCCATGGAGACCACTAGGAAGCTTCCATGAAGGTGCTCTGCTATCCTTTGCATAAGGTTTCTAGGAAGAGCTGCCTTATTCCGTACACTATGGTAGGACACTTTCCCATGCCACTCCTGTATTAACTCTGCTGGCATCATTGCAGCACACAGCACTGTGGTATAAGGACCAGGTCTGTATGCAGATGCTTGCAGCATCTGCTCCCTTGCTGTCTCAGTTATCCTCAGAAAAGTGATATCACAAAGGGTCACTTAGTGGAAATGGGGTGCATTTTCAATGCTAGCCCTTAAACTGCAATATATCTCTGTAAAGGTTATGATCTACTGCATATATTCATCCTATTTGTATGCATGTGTCATTTTTGTACTCAAAGTTATGAATATTGGCTGTGTACTTGGTTAATTTTAAATAGCCTTAGTAAAAGCATTTGGTCAGCTTCCTGAGTACAAGTGGATAATACGATGCAAATCCTTAGTGTCAGAAGTTGTACCCATAGCAGTCTGTAGAGGATGAGTAGCCCACACTCCAGCTTTACCTTATTAACCATCCCATGAAATAAAAGGCTGCATGAAAGTACACATAGGGCTGGTCTTCACTAGTGCGGGGGATCGACTGTAGATACGCAATTTCAGCTACATTAATAATGTAGCTGAAATCGGCGTATCTACAGCCAACTATCTGCCATCTACCTGCCATCCTCACGGCGGCGGCAGCGTGCGGCGGCGTGCTCCCCCGTAGACTCCAGCTTGCGCCTTTTGGCGAGCTGGAGTTACGGAGTCGACGGGAGCGCCGCTGGCGATCGAATTATCACGTCTTGACGAGATGCGATAAATCGATCGCCATAAGATCGATCTCTCCCAGCTCTAGTGAAGACAAGCCCATACATATCCCCACTGTGATGAAGGATTTGGTGGAGTTTCTGTAGGACAACAAGTTGCCCATAAATGTGTTTATCAACATCGAGCACAGAATGAGGGGGAACGAGCAGGAACCAGCACAGGGAGGTTATAAAGCCCAACTATATCCGGAATACAAAGGCCAGATTTCTCACTACCTTTCAATTTAATTAGTCACCAGTTCCTGGGTAAAGTGAACATAAAATGTGACATCTGGTGTAAAAATTCAGTTTAGAACCAGTGTGAAAAATCTACAAAATCCTCTAAGCAAGACAGCTTCACAATTTTATTATTACAAATTCTACATTAAAAAAAAATTAAAATATAAAGTACAGATATACTCATTTGAACAAAAACCAGGAGCAGAGTTGTGCTTGCCACTTGCTATAGCTTTTCCATGATATTTATCAAAGGCTGTGTTCAAACTGGAGGATACTGTATGACAGTGCTAATATAATGCATAGGAAATGGAATATTTAAGGGATATGTTTCCAAAGTGGTTCATGGGAATTACATGCAGAAATCATTTGTTTAGTTAACACGATTAGCATGGAGGACTCCTACACGCAGCTTAAATAATAGATCCCTTAAAAAATACCAGATTACAGTTTCAAAACTGCACAACATGAATATAAAGTAAGAAACTTCACCAGTTGCGGAGCTGTTAACTCATAATTTACAAATTAATAAATATTTATGAAATTGGTCGATAGTCATTTCTAGGTGACATAATTGCCATTTAACACTCATTTTCCCCCTCTCGCTTTTAGAAATATAAAATGCATGTGATAGTCCAAATGGACAGGTATTTACTTACCCAGTCCATGCTTTTAATTGCAAGGGTCGCATTTTCTAGTTAAATATCTCTCTGCCTGCATTTCAAAAGCACCCATCCTCATAGCATTTAAAAGCCTGGCTGTGACCCTGGTAAAGAGAAATATCCCTGTGTCTCTATTTTTGTCTGCGCCTCTGTCAGTCATTTCAAATAGCCATATGTGTCAGAAACTTTAGTGATTTTAAGGATGTGATGGTACATACATGTTGCACTCTTCCAAATGATGACAATAAATTTTAAACAAAATTCTGCAGTCTAGATTTTTATGGAAGTAAATCTCTCTGTGTAGACATGATTATAAAATTAATTACCCAGAGCCGTAGGTGCATCCATGTTCCTTTACAACCAATAAAAAGGTAGATCCTGGCCCTACAATTTAAGAGCCAATATTTTTCTTCTGTTGCATCCAGGGAGCACCCTATGATTTCATTGGGACTGTGCTAAAGAGAATTAGAACCTGAATTATACTTCATACACTAAGGGATAACATTAAGCAAAAGTTGTAGGTGAGAGCTATGGGAGAATGAGGGCTCTACAAGTGAAAGATCTAAAGATGAGTTCAGTGGCTGCTGGTTCCCAAAGTAACTCTCATACTATAGTGCCATACATAGCCACCTTTCTGTATCATGCCGATTGACCATTTTTTGTGATGGTCACAGGGAAGGATTGGATGCATGATGGGAATGTGGGCAGGAAGCATGCTGGAAGAATGAAAAAGTGGTAGAAGTCTATTTGCTTCCGAATGAAAAGGTTACATGGGAAAGGGTAAGGTGGGAAACAGTTTTATGACTGTGTGATCCCTTTAGTCTTTCCTCTCAGTCATGACTCCTTTCCTATTTCTCTTTGTTCAGTTCTGTTGTTACTCTCCTATCTCCCCATATTTTCTTTCTCCACTTGCACTCCTTCACTCATACATATCACCAGTCCACCCAACTCAGAAACGCTTTCTCCCCTACTGTGCTGTACCTGCAGAACCAAGAGCTGAGGTAGCAGGGAGCATGTGCAGGAAGATGAGTCTCATAACCTGATTCTGTAGGTTCTGTAGCCTAGTAAAAGGTCCAAGATCCCTGCTCTACACCTACTCCTTTTGTTGCCTGAAGCTCATATGCTGCAATGACTACTGAACTTCCTAAGGAGCTCTCATAACCTACACCAGCTGTGAATTTGCTCGTAGTGACTGTGGTCTCCACTGGCCTCCAGCTGACCCCAGATACAGGTGTGCTGCATGTATGACAGACAGGGAGTGAAGAGACATCATCATCATCCCTGCACTTCAAGTATGTGAAGAGTCTTTCTGTCACTGAAGGATCCATCCTTGTAAAAGGTAAGGCCAGAGGGAAGAGTAAAGATCACTTGGGCAAACTTAGGCCATGTCTACACTACAAAGTTAAGGTGACATAAGTTATAGCCATTGCTATAATTAATGCACTGTTGCATGTCTACACTGTGCTCCTAGTGTAGGTGGAGCAATCACAATAGCAGCTCTATAGAGAGCAGTGCACTGTGGGTAGCTACCCCACTGTGTAACTGGCTGCAAGGTGTTTTGGAAAAGGGTTTGCAGTGCCTTGTGGGGCCAGGTTCAGTGCCACATGATGTAGGTTTCTCAAACCCATCATTCCATGGGCATCCTGCTAGGCTGCTGGAAGCTTTTCAACTGCCCTGGTAACCTGCAAGCCAACCATCTCTACCAGAAAGCATGGATCCTGCACTGCTCTTCATTACTGAGCTGTGTGTTATGAACACAAGCCTATAAAAGGAGCTCAATGGGAGGAACCATTCAGCTGAGGGAGGCTTTGGAGGAGCATTTTAACACTGAGCCACAGTAATGTGTGTTGCTATGGTGTGCTGAGCCTGGCATTGTTTATTTGCATCGTACTATGAACCTTGTAATGATTGCTGTGTGTGCCCGACTGTAAGAATGCACATGCACCTATTACTATTGTCTTGCGTGTTAGCAGCAGCCACCATGTGATGGAGAATAATAAAGATAAATTCAGTTTCCATAAGTAGATTTTTATTTTACACCCAGGCAAACGTAACTAGGTAATGCTGAGGTAAACATCATACGTGCAGGGAAAAGTATCTTTAAAGGGAATGGAACAGGGAATTCACCAGCATCTACACCAAGGAGACTCTCACAACTGGCTGTATGTGTGGCTGTCACTGTGTTTAATCTCTCATGGCGTGGAGTGCCTGGGATACTGCTGAGACCTTGACAGATACGTAGAATTGGGCAGGGGAGTGTAGGGAGGCCCTTGTTATTTTCTCCCCCTGCCTTCCTACAGTAATTTCTCCTCACAGACCCAGCCACAGTCCCACAGCCTTCTCTCTCCTCAGATCCAAGAGATCCACCAGTTCCTGTGTACTCCAGGCAGCAGTGTGTTCACACTGACACTGTGTCACTCTAACTACATCACCCAAAGCAATATGCCTCTTGTCAGGTGGTTTTATGATGTCAGCAGCATAACCGGAATGTTAGAGCAGCGGGAAGAGCATTGCAGTGTGTACACCTCCATAGTTAGGTTGACATAAACTGTCCTCTGTCAACTTACCTATGTGGTAGACAGGCTCTTAGTTATAACATCTGCCTGACTTTGAGCGCCATCCTTTGCAATCTTAACATTATTTTAATATATGCCAGGCTTTGGGGGTGGGGATTTGTTTGCTTGTAATACATTATATACGTGTGTGTATACTGTAATGACAAAGACACATAAATGGCAAACAATTATAAAGGGAATTTAAGCCTCTCCTATTATTATGTTGCTGGGGTTGAATGTTGTCATTTTTACGTTTAAGACCCATGTCATGTAATTTTGAGGAGAAACAGTCCTCGAAGTGGAAAAAGGACAAACCCTGGCAGATAGACGGTAATATATTCTTTGGGACTTGTAGACTGTCAAATTGGCAGGAGTCAAGCAAAAGAGAGGACATCGTATCTCACTGAAACAACTGGCTGAATATAGAGGGCATATGTGATGGAAATATAGGGTTTTTAAGGCCTGCTTTATATAAAATAATATGTATATTCACATCTAGAAGAACTTCAAAATGTAAGTGAAGAGGGAAGAATCTACATATTGCTTTTATGGATGTGTCAGAAGCTCAGTTTCATCTCAGCTGAGGATTCGTACTGCTACATTTTGTAATGAAATTGCAAAGATAAATAAAGACTATTGTACAAATATTGCCTTTTTGTGAAGACTAGCAATACCTGAACTTCTTACAACCTGCATGGAAAATTACTTTTCTTACAGTGTACTATACTTAAAAACAGACTGGGCTTCTTTCCAAAGTGCCTGTAGTGCTGAAATTGTACTAGAAGGCACAGCTTGAAGTTGAACTTGGGGTTGATTTCATCATACATAAATGGCTTTGAAAAAAAGAAAACTATAGGTTACTGCAGGGAAAACCAAAACAAAGCCTTGTATTATTTTATTTTTTTTACTTGTGTTACTGCTCTGCAAAGATAACTATAAAATGGAGGGTCTAATTCCTTTCTCACTTACATACTATAACTGTTGACTTCAGAAAAGTTATGCCTGATTTATATCCGCGAGCGAAAAGAATCAAGCCCAGAATATCAAATTATATTCTGCTGAAGCAAACGAAATGTTGAGTGGCATGCACTGCATGAAGCACATCTGCTGTATTTACTTGTTATGGACAAGTCCTCTCTGTACTGCAGTTCAGAATAAGCCTAGTGCTAAAACATTAACATGCAAAAGAAATATTGTGTGCCTACCCATCTGCCTGATTATCTGGATATCTTTAGATTATATTAGAATTTGGTTTTAGTGATCAACCCTTACCTATTCTGAAGCTATTCCATGCACAAATCTGGAAGCCACAGATGTAGTCCTTGGCCCTGAAACCTGTGTAGACATACCTATGTTGAAAGAAGTCCATTCTGCTGTAAAGAAACTGTGATGCAGGCGTGCTGCTGGACTCAGCATAACTCCCAAACTTCTCATTTGCAACTCAGTAGGACCAGATGAAGCCATTTAGGGATGAATCATAATTTAAAAATAGCTTGTTTCTTGTTTGGATTATTAACCAATGGAACTACTCAGCATTTTATGTGCAATAGTTACTACTTGAGCTGTGTTGTTTACTTGTGATTGGTCAGATGTGCATTGCTTTTTTCCATGATTGCACAAGTGCAAACTTTTAGTGTGAATCCTCTCATATATGCATTCAATATTTAGTTTCTGCAAATGTTTGCATGTTTCCATTGCCAAGAATTGTCTACCTGGGAACTTGACTACAAATACAAAGTGAACACAGCAAGGCCTAAAAATACCCAAAGTGAACTCATTTAGAAATTCAAGTGAATATTAATAGACAAATCATTTTAATCAGTTCCCACAATTCTAACTGTAACTTTTAGGTGCATCAGATTATACTTACTATTTAGTAAATATTTGGAATCTGATTTCGATTTGTGGGGCAGCGAGGACAATGTTAATCACAAAACTCAGTAAGTGACTGTGAACCACAAGCATTGATGCAAAATGTTGTTGCACTCTCTACTATCATCAAAAGCCTCATTTAGCAATGGAAGGAAGATTTTTCTGTCACCCTGCTGTAAGCTATAATTGAAAGAAGAAAGGTCAATTTCAATTTCCCTACACATCTTATGGTAGTATCATTTAACAATAAGATGGAAGTCAGCCCAATCCAGATGTCTTGGCATTAGACGCCTTCCCATTCTGATATGAGATTCAGGCAAACATTTCAAACCCTTGTTTCTGGAAATGGCAGATTTTCAATGCAACATATAAGGGACACATTCACTCTGGCACATTCCTAGAATAATCCATGTTTTGTATATTTTCAAGTACATTTGCAGTATATGTATATTCTTAATTATGTTTCCCCTTTCTGACCCCAGCAGCTAGTTAATGCTCAGGGCCCTGGGTATGTCCCAGTTGGAAATAGAAATTCATAAGAGTCTGGTATTTTCTTTGATAGAATCTTGTTTATGTACAAGGAATGTACAAAGTCTTCTGTTTCTGAACTCAGAAGGAACCAAGAACAAACAGAGCACTTTTTAGTCCTCACCCACAGACAACCCACCAATCTGAAGCAGATTCTCACCAGCAACTATACATTGCACCATAGTAACTCTAACTCAGGAATCAATCCATGCAATAAATCTCAATGACAACTCTGCCCACATATCTACACCAGCGACACTGTCACAGGACCTAACCAGATCAACCAGGCCATCATTGGTTCATTCACCTGCACGTCTACCAATATAATATACCATGTGCCAGCAATGCCCCTCTGCTATGTACATAGGCCAAAGTGAAAAATCCCTATGTAAAAGGATAAATGGACACAAGTCAGATATTAGGAATGGCAATATTCAAAAGCCTGTAAGAGAACACTTCAACCTCCCTGGACATACAATAGCAGATCTAAAGACAGCCATACTGCAGCAAAAAAACCTTCAGGACCAGACTTCAAAGAGAAACTGCTGAGCTCCAGTTCATCTGCAAATTTGACACCATCAGCTCAGGATTAAACAAAGACTGTGAATGGCTCACCAACTACAAAAGCAGTTTCTCCTTCTTAGGTGTTCACACCTCCAGATCAGGGCTGTAAGTGGGTCTCACCCTCCCTGATTGAATTTACCTTTCTATCTTGCCTGCATATTTATACCTGCCTCTGGAGATTTCCACAACGTTCGTCTGATGAAGTGGGTCTTTGCCCATGAAAGCTTATGCCCCAAAATATTTGTTAGGCCTGGTCTACACTAGCGGGGAGGGTCGACCTAAGATACGCAACTTTAGGTATGTGAATAGTGTAGCTGAAGTCAACGCATCTTAGGCTGACTTACCTGATGTCCTCACGGTGGCAGCGGTGAACAGTGGGCTGCCCTGTTGACTCTGCCTTGTGCCTTTTGGTGAACTGGAGTTCTGGTGTTGACAGGAGTGCTTCTGGGGATCAATTTATCGCGTCCTGACGAGACGCAATAAATCGATCCCCAATAGATTGATCTCTGCACGTTGATCCAGCTGGAAGTGTAGACAAGGCCTTAGTCTATAAGGTGCTACAAGATTCTTTGTCGCTTTTGCAGAGCACTTTTTGAGATTACAGCTCCCAAACCTCTCCAGCCAACAGCAGACTCAAAAGATCTCTTTCTAGCTTTTTCCCAGGGTCACACTGTGCTCAACTGCTCACAGTTTCCTGCTTGGCTTTTTTTCCTCTTTCTCTCTCCCTCTCTTCCTCTGTTCCAGTCTGTTTTCAGTTTCTGTGTGATCTCTTTCCCACCCCACAGGCCATTCCCCTACTCAAACACAATATTCAGACAACAGCCCCTGGGCAAGTTCATACACACCTTCCAACGTAAGTGAAGGGGTGGTGGCTAGCCTTATCGTTATGTTAATAGAAGGGTCAGTTCACACCTATCAACCCCAAAGGGGTTTTAATATAACCCATTAGCTAGGTTTCACCCAAGTCATAACAAGAACAATAGCATTCAGTTTTCCCCACTGAGCTCTGCAATGTAACTTCTATTCTAACCATCCATATTTTGGTGTTCAAGTCTCGTGCTAGTTGATGTTTTGTATCAAACTTCACATTATGTAGTGGGCCTGTGATACAGTCAAATGTCCCCAATGGGTTGGTGTGAAGTCCACACATTTTTTTCCTCTTGTGATTTCAACCAGGGTCTACATGTTAATCAGCAGCAGAAACAAAATATGAATCAGAAATAACATTTATTTATTGTTAAAGGAGTTTAAGGGGGCAGAAAATACTTTTGTTATAATTTTTAATATATTAATTTATTTTTAAAGAGTCTGTCAACTTGATGGTCAGAGTCTCCAGACCATTCCACTCCCTTTCTGCTATGCTGGCACACAAGGAGCAGAAACTGGTGCTATCTGTCTCTCTGAGGATTTTCCCCCAAACAGATGAGTCCTCAGGTGCTGTAGGAGCTGGAATAGCCTGTTCCTATGACCACCCTTCTCCCAGGTCCCAATACAGAGTGTGTGCCAGGGAGGGGGCAGAGTGTGTTGGCTCATGGCCACAATAGTGTGCATTCTGGCTGTCTCCAGATAGCAGAGGATTGGGATTGTTATCAGATGGTGGGTCCAGAAGCATAATTATCTCCCTAAATGAAAGCCCCCCATCCTTGATGCATCCTGCTGAAAACTGGATGCAGCAGATAATTGAGGCCGATATTTTACACTGATTTTATTCCTATGATTCTGATGGATTTTGCCATCCCAAGGGAACCCTCTTAGCAAAATATGGAGAGATATTTTTAATAAAACAAACACATTCATGTACTCTGATACCCAAGCTATTCTGTTCTTCTTCCTCCTTATAAAGCCTTCACAGTAGGTTTGTGCCGAAGGCTAGCTGGGGGGCATAAGCATAAGCAGCATTGCTTAAATGATAGCAAGGGATAATGAACAGCTGCCCAGTTTCTGGTCCTAAGTGACAGAAGGTTCTTCGGGTATAGGTATGTATCATGAAGTCATCTATTTCCCATTTATAGCAATGGTATTGAATATTCCTGGATTGACAGTTTGATTTCTCCCATGTCCATGAATACAAAAATGGGCAGCCATGTCATATGTAGATCTGGTCAGAAGCATTTTCAGTCAAAGAATATAGTTCCATCAAAATCCAAACATTCTGTGAAATTGTGTCCTTTTTGCTGAAATGCATTTCTGAGGGAATTTTTTTTTTTTTGACAATTTTGAAACATCCCATTTAGAAATTTTAAGCATGAAACATTTTGATTCTTCCTTTTGAAACAAATTTGGTTTATTTTGTATTATATAATAAATATATATATATATATATATATAAAAAGGAAAGATTTTGATTGATTCAAAGGGTTGGTGATTATTTTAATTGTATGTTATGGAATATTGAATTTCCCTTCTCGGAACAACTCTAGTAATCTCTATTCATTAATCAGCTGATTAAAGCGTATAGTAGTAAAGTTATTTTTCGTCTGTCAGACATGTAGGATGAGCTGCTTTACAATCAATTTGATTAAAAATTTAGCTCTTATCTCACTGACAGACATTAAACAGTCTTGTTTTTTGTTTCTGCTTCAGGAGAATGAAACTGTACATTATGTCTGAGTGTACAGAATATGTTCATAAAAGAGCAAATTGCACAGCAGGTGTGGTCAGATTTAAAGATATATTTTAAATGTTATTTATAGAACAGTGGTTTGACATATTATAAAGGGTTACCATATTTCCAGAATCAAAATAGAGGATGGAGGGGAGCCCTGCCCTAGCCCCACCTGCCCCCATCCACTCCCTCCCACTTTCCGCTCTCATGACTGCACCTCTCAGAACCCCCAACCCTCCCACTCCTTGTCCCCTGACTTCCCCCTCCTGAGACCCCTCCACCCTAACTGCCCCCCTAGGACCCTATTACCCCCTACCTGTTCCCTGACTGCCTCGACCCTTATTCACACCCCTGCTCCCAGACATACCCCCCCAGGACTCTCATGCCTATCCAACTTCTCCCCAACCCCTAACAGGACCCCTAGAACTCCCGACCCATCCAACCCCCCCTGCTCCCTGACTGCTCCGATCCCTCTCCACACCCCCGCCCCCTGAATGGCCCCTCCAGAATCTCTGACCCATCGAACCCTCCCCCTGCTCCCTGATGCCCCCCCAGGCCTTCCCTACCAGGCCGCTCAGACACTGGTTACACGTTGAGACAAACAAACTTGCTGCGGAGCTGCTCCGCCAGCACACAGCTCCTCCTCCGCAGAGTGCTGAGGCAGAGGGAGAGGGGAGTGAAGGAGGGGGGCTCTGGCTTCTGGAGGCCAATGGGAGCGGCTCAGTCAGGCCCAGGCACCCAAGCACACTCTGCACAGTGGGAGGGGAGGGGAAAAGAGGGGAAGGGGGGGAAATCCTGGACCTTTCAACAATTCCTCCCAGGCAGCTATTTAAAGATGAAAAACCCAGACATGTCTGGGGAAATACGGATGGATGGTTACCCTAAAATTATAAACAAGGTGTCTTACATCTTTGCAAGTCTTTTTTTTTTTACTGTTGTATGAATAATATTACCATCATTACTGTTTTTCTTCTTTCACTAACCTACAAGAATCATGTGACTTTTGCTACTGTTTGTTTATCTTAGAAGTGTGAACAACTTTAGAAGTGGTTTTACCAGTGCGAGAAATACAAATTTAAATACAATTAATGTGAATTTCTCATTTTTTATTAAAGAAACACTATGTAAGTATATGTTTGTCAATTACTTTATTATTCAAGGTAATATCAAATTACTGGATTTGGTTCTTTACACAACTCGGGGCTCCATGCATCTAGAATAGATACTCTGTTGAAAACATATACAGCTTCTTAACCAACATCAAAGAACATTTAATCAGAGAAAGAGAGAGAATGAGAGAGAACACAGCATAGGTAGAACAAAGTTACTTAACCACTGTCTCAAATTCAAAGTTAAAAATAATAATAATAGTAAATAATAAAAAATAAGATGTTTGTATGTTTACATGAAAGATATAGAGGGATGAACTGGAGTATTTCACTTGATGTACCAGAAATGAAATTCTGGCTCCACTGAAATCAATTAAATTTTTTCCATAGACTTCAGTGGGGCTAAAGTTTCACCTAAAGAATGTTTGATTTCCTTGCTCCTTACATGAAAGTGCAAATAAAACAATGATTTTTAGGCTATAATAACAGTTTACTCTTGAGACAGACTGATGCCTAAGAAAAACCCAATAACAATTTCCAAAAGAAGAAAAATTGAAGCACACAGGGAAAATTTATTCTGAAAATATAAGCACCTCATTTGTTCAGGCACTCAAACAGGATGATATTTTAATACCATCTTGCTACCTCTATATAGTTTATTCCCTGTATTTCCATCATAACTCTATGAACAAGTTTTGCACAGAAAGCAAAACTGTCAAATTTTGTAAGTACAGATGGACTTGGGGAATTTCACTACATATGCAGACCAAAATCCAAACTTTCCCAAGGTGTATTCAAATATAGTAGTACCAGTCAGGACAGTATTAAAGATGAGCCTAAACTGTGAAAATTTGTTTTAACTCTGAATTCAAATTACCCCAAAGTTCAGGGAATATTGGATCCAGTCATGCAGTTCAGGACATTTCTGCGTATAAAAGGATCAAGACAGAAATAATGGAAGGAAGTTATGAAAAGCTCATATCAGAAATTTCATAATAGTAAAATCTATTGGACTCTAAAATAATTCAGTGAGGGAAAGTTCAATCAGGCTATGACTTTTCAGTTAGGCTAGGATTTTTCAGCTTGGAAAAGAGGAGACTAAGGGAAGATATGATAGAGGTATAGAAAATCATTAGTGGTGTGGAGAAAGTGAATATGGAAAAGTTATTTACTTGTTAACATAATATAAGAACTAGGGGCCACCAAATGAAATTAATGGACAGCAGGTTTAAAACAAATAAAAGGAAGTTCTTCTTCACACAGTGCATGGTCAACCTGTGGACTGAGGAGGTTGTGAAGGTTAGGACTAAAAAAGGGTTTAAAAGAGAACTTGATAAATTCATGGAGGTTAAGTCATTAAAGGCTATTAGCCAGGCTGGGTAAGGAATGGTGTCCCTAGCTTCCGTTTGTCAGAGGATGGTGATGGATGGCAGGACAGAGGTCACTTGATCATTACCTGTTAGGTTCACTCATTCTGGGGCACCTGGCATTGGCCACTGTTGGTAGACAGGATACTGGGCTGGATGGACCTTTGGTCTGACCTAATACGACCCTTCTTATGTTCTTATGTACTCTAGTCAATTGCACAAGACTGGATAAAGAACTAGAAAATACACTGTAGGTTGGGATTGTCTCAACTGGCCAGTAATGGATCAAATGACCTATTAGATCTGTTTCATCTATCATTCCTGTGATCCTACGTTTGATTCTCCAAAAGACTAATATATAAATTAATAACTAAATAAACTCACACAAATATTTTCTCTTGTTCAGTATAGAGAGTTTTCACCTAAATGTCTTTCTCCAAAGAAGCTATCTTTCACTTTATGGGGAAAAAATTGGTCATAATGAAAGGGGAGACCAAGAGGTTCTCTAGCTGCATTGTAAGTAGGTGAAGTTTCAGCCCCTGCTTTGAACAGAAACTATTTAATTCAAATTTACCGCTTTGTGAGGCTTCGGCTTTATTAGTAAGTAAAATAATAACAGCATAAATTTCAGTCTAATGAAATCTTTCAGCCTGCATGTTTGTATTGTTTCTCTGCAGAGACCTGTCTGTCCTAGCTTTTAGTTTCCCCTGATCAAAAGTCATTTCTTACCTCCCTTATAACCTTTGAGGAGGTAAGGAGGCCACAATGAGTAATCAGGAATGCATTTACAGTTACCTCCATGATATAGTAGGATTCTTTTCTTAATTCAAGAAAAGAATCCTACTATATGTTATAGATGCGCCGGTGAGCTGTGTAATATTTATTATCTGAAAGCATTATAGTTCCCTAGGTCCAGATCCATAAAAGGAATTAGATGTTGCAACATCCAACTTTTAGGTGCCTAGAAAAATCACAGGAACGTTATCCACAAAGTCTCAGTTAGGCACCCAAGCCTCCTGTATAGTGAATGGGAAGAGAGCACCTCACACTGCAACTCATAAAAGCCTGCATGCTAGGTGTGGAGCTGCCTAAGCAAGTCAATGGGAGATGCTGACAAGAAGGTTGTGTCCCATTCCCTTCCTCTCTCATAGTAATAGGCATCTAAATCTAGGCTGCAGGAAGCCATCTATCTCCTGGAGCCAGAGAGCTTAGGCATCCTTTTTGTTTCTTGTGCGAATGAATGAGGTGTCAGCCTCACTCCACACAAAACTTCCAGAGGAGGTGCTGCTACTGCCCACCTTATAATGGTTAGTCCAGAAGCTAGACCATTCACCTGAACTGTGAGAGACCCAAGTTCAATTCTCCCTTCTGCCTAATCAAGGAAAAAAATGATGAGGTGTTTCCCTGAGCCATTCTAACCATGGAGTATTCTAGCCATGGGATATTCTGAAGTGGGGCTCCTTCTAACTCTTCTGTTGAAGCTGACCCACTTTGGATAAAAATTTAAAGCATCATTGGAGCACAGACATTGGACCCCAGGTCTCCCACCTTTCTGGTGGATGCCCTAACGACCAGGCTATTCAGTCACTCTCTCTAGCCCAATTATATCTCAGTGATTAGAGCACTCAGCATTATGAACTGAGATCTCTCAATCTCCCCATTAGCAAGCAGGGTAGGGAGAATGTCAGCAGTGATGGGAACCCCCTTGTACAAAGTCCTGCTTTTGGACAGCCTGGGTCACTACTTGACCTAGGCAACAGTGGCTTAAATCAAATGAACAAAAAGGTAGAGTCCATAAACATAACATAAATGAGTCAAAAAGACCTTGCACACCTCTAAGGTTTCCATCTCTATGTCTCTCTCTTATACGCTCAGTAGGTTCTAAGTCTCTCAGGGTACGTCTTCACTACCCACCAGATCAGCGGGTAGTGATCAATCTGTTGGGGATTGTTTTATCGCATCTAGTGTAGATGGGATAAATCAATGCCCGATCGCTCTGCCTTCGACTCCTGTAATCCACCAAGACAAGAGGCAGAAGTGGAGTCAATGGGAGAGTGGTGGCAGTTGAACCCATGCGGAGAGGACGTGAGGTAAGTCGACCTAAGATACATCGACTTCAGCTACACTACTCTTGTAGCTGAAGTTGTGCATCTTAGGTTGACCGCCCCCATAGGCGCCGACTCCATAGGTGCAGCGGGGCTGGAGCACCCACGGAGAAAAATTGGTGGGGGTGAACCACCCACCAGCAGCTCCCCACACCACTTAGCTCACCTCCTCTCCGCCTCCGTCTCCTCCCCCGAGCATGTCGCTGCCTCCCCACTTCTCCCTTCTCCCTCCCTCCCAGGCTTGCCGTGAATCAGCTGATTGGCAGGCAAGCCTGGGAGGGAGGGAGGAAGCGGGGAGAAGCAGAGAGGCGGGGATGTGCTTGGGGGAGGAGGCAGAGGTGGAGCGGGGGGTGAGCTGGGGCAGGGACAGTTTTCCCTGCGCACCCACCGACCCCCCAGTTACCTACTGCTGGCAGCCCTCCCTGTGCCCCCCACCCCATCCCAGCTCACCTCCACTCTGCCTCCTCCCCTGAGCATGCTGCCATTTTGCTTCTCCCGCCTCCTTCCTGGCTTGCCACGCAAAAGCCTGGGAGGGAGAGGGGTGTAGAGGAAATGCTGCATGCCCAGTGGGGGAGGAGGCAAGACAGGGGATTTGAGGAAGGGCTGGGCATGGGGGTAGGGAAGGGGTGGAGTTGGGGCAGGCCCTGGGGCAGGCCCAGAGTACTCACCAACGCTGGCTAAAGCTGGTGTCTAGACCCCCCCACCCCCATTGTAGACCAGGGCTAAGAGACAGCCTGGTGCTTGTTCCTCTATCAAAGAGTTGTGGCTCCCTTGAAATCCCAAGCTCTTCAGCACTTTAATTTTCTTTCTTTCTTTCTTTTCTTTTTTTTTTTAGATGGAGAAGCAGACTTAATTAACCAGTCTGTAGCCACCCCACATGAACTGTCATTCCTAAATCCTGAGTGGTTTATATTCTCTCGGTCTGCCTTGCATCCTTCAGGTAATTTAACAACACCTTTCTAATACTACCCCATTTCCTTGTTTTTATTAAATAGCAATGTAATGCTTGTTACTTTAAGCTACATGAATTCCTCCGAAAATTTTTCCCTTTCTTCATCAAAGCCCTTTATATATCCACAAAAGGTGAGCAATTGTTTTTCCTACCTTACAGAGAGCACATAGTCCATCTTTGTTTCTACTTATTCAAAAAAGATTTTTTTTAAGCCACACTGGCCAGTTACTAAACAAAATCACTTCATTCGTCCTTTCCAGGCCCTGAAAAATGTTGTAATCCTCAACTGTTGAGCACAATTCAAAAAATCTTCATTTTTTTTCATTAGCCCAACCTTTTTCAGCCATTCCTCTTTTAAATTTTACCCATGTAGGCTTTTTTGAATACCTGTTTATTCCCGGGTATTTCTGTCACTCTTCCATTTCTTACAGCGTTTTTAGCTGCTTAGCACACCATTTTGTTTCCTATTACCCAGATATGCTCTGGAATCCAAGCTGATGCTAATGTATCCCCATCTGTACTAACTTTATTATTAGAAACATAATTTCATTGATTAAACCACTTCTGCGTACAAAGACACTCTTTTTATGGCTATAAGGACTGATACTGAATATGAAAAAATGACCACCGCTGCTGGGCATACATCCCAGATCTAATTTAATGCTAGCATAATTGCTACTAGTTTAACTGTCATGACAGCTACAAAATTGGATATCCTTTTAGTACTAATGCCAAATTTTGGTATAGAATATGTATAGAATATAGCTCTTCCTGGGTTGTTGTTTTTTGGATCCATCTGTACATATTTGACCAAACTGACTCCACTTTTCATCTATACACTGGTACATTTCAGCTTTAATACCCACTGCTTCTTTTTATTACCCATAGATTTATAAAATGTGCGTATATGTTTGCATGCCTTAACCCGTAAAAAAACCCTCTCATTTCTTTTTCTAGCTAGTAAATCTTTAGATATTTTATTACAGGATTGACTATAGGTGTGGTTTTTGGTATAAGTCTAAGATATAGGGTACCAATTGATATGGGATAAGTGACTGGTCTCTTGGGACTGGGAAGAACCTGAATGTGAGGTGATTTTGCGGGGGATATAAGTGACCATTTATCACTAAGTCCAGTTTGTCCGAGCGGCAAGATAGACTGGGGAGTCTAAAGGGGCTGTCTGTGACTCTATGGTACAACCATTACAGTGATCCAGGAGTTCACATTTGTTACTGGGTTGGTGATATCTAACTGTAGGACAAACCACCAGTTTTGGGTGTCTACTCTGTTTTTGACAGTTTGGACTGAAATAGGCATTCATAGTCAAGGGCCACTCCAGACAGTGTGAAACAAGTCCCATAAGGTTTTCGTGCAAGAATGAAGAAAAGCTGGGATCCAAGTCTGGTTTCTAGACAGAAACAGGATGGTATATAAGTGTTCAGTGGTATATGTTCATAAGTAATTCAGATAAATCATTGTGAACAAAAGAAATGCCTTGGCTTTCCTAAAGCATAGGACTGTGACAAAATAGAATTCACAAATGCATAATTTGACTCTAGCTGATGCCAAAATATATTGACTGATGCTGGAGTTATCACATCATGGGGCATCTTTGACAACACTATCTGACTAAATGGTCTCTCTGTTGACATACAATGCAGCCTCTTGCTGAGTGATTCTGGTCCTCTTGTTTTATGTCCTTGAAACCTATAATCTCTGTCAGCCTGATATGATTTAGGATTGATTTTCTACTAGCATAGTGACTCAGATAGACTAGGGGATGCTGGCATGCACTCAGGAGTGACCATTCCAACTGGCTGGCTTTGTCAAGCTCTTTATTAAATGTCAAATTGTCTGTCTGTTTCTGACAAAAGACCCTTCCTGGCCTGGGGAATTTGTTTTCCTCTCTAAAAACTGATTTCTGGTCATGTTTAATAAGCATGAAACTGAACTACCATAATAGTCCAACTTGGCCTTTGAATGCAGACACATTATAGGGCAAAAATTCAATCACTAGTGAAGTAGTTCTGAAATTAGAGCAAGAGGGTGCAAGTTCTCAGAATACTGAATATTTCCTGTCACTCTAGTCCTAGACAAGGTCCCAGCAAGGCCTGCTTGCACAGGTTTGATAACTAGCAGATCAAAAGAAAAGCTCCACTGGGACCTGTGACAGGGTGCTTGCTAATAGGAGCTCCCTTGTCGTTGATGTGGCTGCAGCATGAAAAGGGCTTCAGGCTCAGCTGTGTGCAGTTAACCACTTTCTGTTGGGGGATGATGAGTAAGCCTGTGTGTCTGCCCTGGAAGTTGCCATGGATTCCGTGACTTTCTGCAACCTCCAGGACTTCTGAAGGGGCCAGTGTGGATGGCCCTAGGGCCACCCAAGCAGCAAGCCCCAGGGCCAGCTGCTCAGACAGTCCAGGGACAGCCACACTGGCTGCTGCTGGAGCGGCCCCACAACCTGTCATGGCAGCTGCTGCTTGGGCAGTCCCTGACTGCTGGGGGTGGCTGGAGCTGCCACCCTGGGGACAGCCGCACCAGCTGTTGCTTGGTGGCCCCTGGCTGCTGGCCCCAGGGACCAGCTGATTAGAGCTAGTGTTGCTTGTCCCACAGATAGCCCAAGCAGTGGCTCGTGGGTCTGGTCTCAGGGCCCCTCACCTAAGATTTGTCAGGGGTATTTATAGTAAAGGTCATGAACAAGTCACGGGCCAGTGGGAGCCGTGATCGGCCAAACCTGCGGAGGCAGCAGGTAAACAAACTGGCCCGGCACACCAGGGGCTTTCCCTGAACAAGTGGTGGACCACAGCTGAGAATTGTATGTGCTTTAATTGTATGGCATGTTTTCATCTAGGCTGTTCCTCTATTTCAACCAAGTGTAAAAAGGGGCCTCATTTATCTAAAATCAGACAAGGACCTGACCATTCTCCTTTGGGAATTTTTCTCTTGGGAGCTGGTTCAATCTTAACCATAACATGGCTTCCCATTTGCCATTGTCTGATGCCACTATTTTCATCAAACACCCGATTCATTTTTTGCTTTTCTGCATCCTGCTGTGCTGCTGCTGCACCTTGAACTGTGCCCAACCAATATTTAAAGCTGTTCATCCAGGTGGTAGTTGCCAGTGCTGTTATTGTTTCCCAATCTTGGGGACACAGCAAGTTTCCCCAGCTGGACATAGGTCTCCCAAATTGTACTTCATAGGACTAAATCCTGCCATGTGGTGTGGACAGCTTCTAATCCTTATCAGAACCCATGCAAGTACCATGTCCTAGTTTGTTCCCAGCTCATTACACACTTTAGACAGTTCAATTTTAAAGGATTTACTCATCCTTTCCATCTTTCCCCCAGCTTGAGGGTGGCAGGGGATGTGTAACGGTAAGGGAATACCCTACCAGTCCAGGTACCTATACTTCAGTATACCTGTCTGATAAAGGCGGGACCATTGTCAGAATCAGTGCTGTGTGGCAGCCCCCATTTTGGAAAAATGTCAGTTGTTAACATTTTTGCAGCAGCCCTGCTGGCTTCTTTTTTAGTAGGGAATGCTTCTACTCATTTGCTAAAACTATCCACAATTACAACCAGAAATCTAAAGGGTCCTACAAAATCAACCTGTAAATGTTGGAGACGTCCTTTAAATGCTTGATTCATTAACTCTCCAGGCCTTTTTCTTCCAGCAGGGTCTTGCTTTGCACATGTTAAACACCTATGAATATGCAGATTTAAATCCTCTTTCATTCCAGGCCACCATCCCAGTTTTAAAGTTTTTCAAATGCCTCTTCCTGTTTTGGCTGACCTCCCACAACTGAACCATCTACCCATCCTAACAGGAGGTATTGTATCTGCTGAGGGATTACCAAAACCCATTCAGTTTCTGGTTTTCCCAGAATTGGATCCCCTTCCTTTCTCAACGGATACCCTACCACTGTGAAGGGCATTCTGCTATCGGTTGCGGTATTCAGTCATCTTTTGCCTGCAGGACCTGTAAAAACTGAAACTTTTTCTGGATGTTTCACTCACTTTCTTGTTTTCGCTTTGCCTGTGCCCAGGTGATTACTGCAATGGGTGTAGGCTCCCATAGTGCTCCAGTAAGGGCTGCTTCCTTAGCCAGTTTATCTACTATTTCATTTCCCTTTTTCAATGGCCCTGTCCCCTTAGGGGCTTTTATTTAACCATCTGGATCCTCTGATACTGCCCTGCCAGTTGCTCTATTTGCTGCCATAAGGTCTTGTGTTTAATTTTGGATCTGTCAGTTCCTGTAAAACCTACAGTATTCCACCATGGTAGATAGATGGTGGTTCCCTTGTAAACATAATCTGAATCCTTTTCTATTATTAGCTTTGCTTGCTTGTTCCTCATTTTAGCTAAAACTTTTAAGACCACTGACACTTCTGCAAACTGTGTTCCCCCTTTGCTCAATTCATACTGGAAAAAATCAACTCTTCTCAGGTTTTCAGTTAAACAAATCTCTACAAAACCAGTAACTCACTTTCCTTTGGTGTAATATGAACTACTGTCTACAAACCAAATGTTTTTTCCAATCACCTTTTAAATTGGGGTTGTTTTCAAGATAGGGTGTGCTTTTGATTTCTATTAGGGTTCACAAACATGTTCTCAACCATTTATAGTCAATCCCCATATAGATATTTCAGGTTCTTTTAGTGGGACTAATTGAACATTCTCAGACATGAGAGCAAAGACCCATTGAATGGCCTTATCTACTCTCACATGTCCTTTAGATAGATTTTCTTGACTGAGTAATTTTCCCAGTGCCTGATAGCTCTTTACAATCACCTTGCTTGCTCCGATAAATGCCTGAGCTTTTTTGTAGTGTCTAGAAGACAGTGAGAGCAATTTGCTCACAAATTGCCAGTTTACTTTCTGGACCTGTTAACGCTCTGCTATAATTAGCTACAGGTCTTTCCCCAGCACTAGTATCCTGTGTAAGCATACTAACAATACAGAAATTCTTAACACTAGGGTACAACACAAAGGGGAATTCGCTGTTAGGGCGACCAAGTTAAGTGCCTCCAGGAACCCTCTTTTCAGGCTTTCCCATCCATTAATTGCCTCCTCTTTACAGGTTCACTGTAGTTTTTAAGGACCTCGTATAGGGGACTTGCCTTCTCTGAGTACCCTACCATGAATTCTCTGCAGAAGTTAGTAAGACCCAAAAAAGATTGTAAATATTTAGTATCTGCCAGCATAGGGAGGTTAACAATACACTTCACCCTTTCCTTATCCACAGACCTTCCCACTGTACTGAGTCAGATTCCAAGATATTGCACTTCTCTCTGTTTAATCTAGGATTTAGAGGGGTGAAGTTTCAAGCTGTATGCTTGGCAGCTAGTCAGTAATTGCCGCATTAACACTTCATGTTCCTGTTCTGTTTCACTGACTATTAAAATATCACCTACATACTGAACTATTCTTCCTGTTTGTAACACTTCCTCCTTCTCTAATATAGTTCTAACTACAGTATGAAATATTGTGGGTGCACCACAGTACCCCATAGCCAAAACATTCCAGCAATATTGCATACCCTGGAATACAAAAAATGTTCTGTATTGAGACTCTGGGTTTAAAGGTAAACTCCAAAAGCCATTTGCCACGTCGAGTACTGAGAACCACTTCATTTCAGGGGTTGCTACCACCTACAATTCTAGGTAAGCAGCCACTAGTAGTGCCCACCGCTTGGCAGTTCTGTTACACCCCAGATAGTCAATAATTAATTTCCATTGGGATCCCCATTTGGACCAGATTAGCCTAATTTGTTTCTCCTGTTACAGTGAGAACTTGTCTGATACACATATTTCAGAAATCCAGGATTATTCCCAGTCATGTGATAGTTTCTGCCCCGATTAGATTTTCTCTCCCTGCAATAGCGCACTTCTCCTGAATGGTATGTACACCAAACTGCAGAAGGAGGGTTTTAACATCATACGTTTGCTTAGTTCCTGATATGCCCTGTGCTTGTATGGAGTCCACAACTGGATATACATTAAATACTTCTTTTACTATAGGAATTCCAGGCCTTGTGTCCAAGAGAAAATCTGTAAGCCCATCCCTAACTCAGATGCTTAGGTGGGGGTGTCCCTGTACATCTATTGTTATAGGTTGCTCCAAACCACATTCCGAGTTGCAGAGAAGGCTGTCCTATGCTACTGAATTAGTAGCAATTGGGTCATTCAATCCAGATGCCAGAACAGTCGCCTTTGCCACCTTCATCACTGCCTTTCCTTCCTCCTTTTGAGGCTCCTTGCCAATCATACATGCCTGTAACTGCACCTGCAGCTTTTCATTCTCTCCTTTGAGCTCCTGTTTCAGAGCTCCAGGCAATACCCATTCTCTCTCTCTCTCTTACTGCTATAGACATTAATGGCAAAATTCTAGCTTTTTTACTTTTGTTATTATGTTTTAGAGCTTCTGTTTCTACCATTGCTTTACATATGCCAGTCCATGTTACTCCACTTTCTTTTTTAAATTAATGTGGATCCCCTTTACTGACAATCCAGTGGGTCCACAAGATATCAAACTTTGTAAGGATTTGAAGGGGGGATAAGAGGGTTCCCTAGCTCAGGGTTTTCTGTCATGTTAGATCGCGATTCCCATAGCGGACAGCTCATTTACTCACCAGATCAGTGCTCGGGGCCACCAATGTTGTCAGACATCACCTGTGTGGTGCTCTTCTCTATTCAATGTTGATAACAGTCAGCTGCATGCGTGTGTTCCCTCTGTGTGCTGCCCCGGCTCTGCACAGATAGCTGACACAGTAGACCCCAAGAGAACCCCCAATGACTACAGACTCTGATATGATGCGAAGGTACCCGGTCAGGTTTATTGTCAGACGAAGCACAGTAATAGTTCCCAGCAGACTCTGCAAGACATACTACTAATTTGAGCCCCCTGACAATGGACACAGCCCAGTTAGTGGCGGGACTCTCCACTGCCCCCCAGACACTGCCCCAGACACGCGTTCTTATACACAGGTACAAACAAATTACACATCACTCCTGATAGATTGAGGTGCAACCCTTCTACGCAGTAAGATGCCACCTCTCACCTTGTATATGTTGGTTCAAACAAAACAACTGTATCCATCATACTACCCTTTTGCTCCTGTCTTTAGGATGGGTCAACATGTTCTTTGTTAACTGTGTAATGTGCAAGTATTGGGGTGTTTTGGTACCGTCCTAGCATATGATTCTATATCTAGTCTCCAGTACCTTTTAGGTATGTATATTATTCAACATCAGCCCTTTCCTTGCCAGCTTCTGTGAGCAGGGCCTGCCTCTGGCTCACAGTTTAATTTTGCTTTATGTTAGCAAAGTCTTGACCATTACTTTAGTTCAAGCCTTAGGCCTCAGACCGGGTCTCTGATATAAGGATTTATGTTTCAGGGCCTCATGTAACTATAGGGGGCAGTGAAGCATGGGGTGCTAGATCAGAGACATTTAGAGGTGAAGGAGGGTGGAGGCGCATCCAATTCCCAGGAGGAGCAAGCCCTGGCCAAAGCACAGGATAGAGAACAAATTGAAGAAAGAAAAAGGGGTCCTGAGAAGAAAGACTTGGTGGGTGATATCTTGCACCAGGTTCAAGATTAAGTCAGGGGAAGACAAGGCTCTCAAGATTGTGGCTGTAGAACAAAGTAAAGTGGAGGAAAGATGTGTGGGATGTGACTGGTATCATAACCAATGGGCTGAGATAGAGTTGTGAGGGAAACCTTCACCCTCTAAGTGTGCCCTTTTCAGGTAGAAGGTGGGAAACTCTCACCAGTAGTTCATGGAAGGCCAACCCCAAAGGGAACAGGAACACCTAGTAAAATCCCAACCCTGTAACAAGATAGGGCACAAGCCGTGAAGACCACCTCTTCCAGAGACAGGATAAGATCCCAGGTGAAATAAGGGTGTGTGTGACAGGACACTAATTGCAGCACCCTGGTCACAGATATTGCTGCAGCAAGAAAAAGGCTTCAGTCTCAATTACGAGCAGTTAATCACTGGGCTATGAACATCTGGGTGGCAATCACTGGGTTAACAGTGTATTTGGGAGGACATAAATGGAAGGAACAGGAAGCAAGGGGGAAGCGTAGAAGAAAAGCTCAGAAGTAGAGTCTGAGCTGAGGACTGAAGCCTGTGTGGAAGGCTCCTTTTGCTGTAAGCCTGCAGTACATTGTTATACTTTGGTAATTAAATAAATACACACTTGGTGAAATGGTAACTAACAACCTAGTGTATGCTTGTGACCATATGGCCACATAAACTGGCCAGGCAGTGAAGTACACCCAGTAGTGACAGAACCACAGAGCTGTTACTTTTCTTAGCTGCTTAATTTTCAATGGGAACAATGCATAAGGTTAATCACATGACTGAGTCTTTTCAAGATGAGTGTCTAGTTGTAAGGCAATAACCCAAGCCTTCATATTTATCACTTATACAACAATAGTCAAATTAAATAATAACTGAAGTATTTGTATGTTACCAGGATGCATGAAATTGTCCCATTTGTAAAGCTGAAATAGAGCAAAATAGTGCCACTGTCGCAAAATAACAGAACTTTATACGATGGGCCATTTCCTGGGGAGCTTTTCATTGTGGTCAGCATTTCACTAGAGGGGAAGCTGTAGGTTTTTTTTTTTTTGTTTGTTTTTTGTAAGTCTGCCCAAAGACGTTTAACATTTTAGAAAACAAGCCAAAGCAAATCAACAAAATGTTTTGCATTTTTGTGAGCAACATGATTCTTGTCCTATCACTTCATATTTTTTTTGCAGAGTTTCTATTACCACTAATTTCTTCACAGAAGGACAATTATTGAAACAGTATAAAGGGAAAATGTCATTAAATGAGACCATAAAAGTATTTTTTTACAATTCATGTATATCTTTGCAATATAAAGGATATCTTAAGCAGAAAGATCTATGACACTTTGTGAAATAATTTGCACAGATTTAGGAATCTGACTACCAATCATTTCATTCTAAGTCATCAGTGCAGTGAAGGCAATTTCAATGGTTTATATAGATGGCAGTAGAGAGTATATGTTACTAACTCTAGATTAGAATGAATATGCTACTTATCCGCAGCCTACTTATCTGGATTCATACTTGTTCTCATCACTTAATATCTGAGAACCTCACAACCACTGATGGATTTCATCCTCACAACACTCTGGTGAAACCGAGAAGTGAATCATTTTACAGGTGGAAAACTAAGGCAAAGGGTAGATTAACTGACTTGCTGAGGTCAGACAAGAAGGCTGGTTGAATTCAGAACTGAAACCTGGATCCAGATTCTCAGTCGGGGTAAATGGGCATAGCACCATTAATGCTGATAAAGCTACCTTGACTGACATCGTCTGAGGATCTGGCCCAGGTCTCCTAAATTCCAGTCCAGTGCCCTATCCACAAGGTCCTCCTCTCTCTCCCTTTCTTCATTTGAGTGAATATGTACTTGATTTTGTAAGATTACGTGGCTCCAATAGAAAATGTCTTTATCAACCCTTGTGTCTCTTACTGTCTTTGCTGGACACAATTCCCATTGATATCAATTGGAGTTCACACGCAGAACCATCTATGCCCTTTAGAATGCTAGCATTACAATGCTTTACATATTGAACCATCTCTGTCCTTTACAATGCTGTCAGAATCTATATGCTGCCTGCTATATGTAAATGATATATAGTTACAGGGGAAAGAAGAAGAAGAAAGGTCTATGCTGAAAGAATGTTAAGGTTGCAGAATAAAGGATTCAAACCTTAATTCTGGCACTTTCTAACTTTTATCTGAGCAACCTTAATTCGTTCCTTACCTATACTAAATTAAATAAATACCATACCATTTACTACAGTAAATCAATGTTTGATTGGATTCAAATTGCTGCTAGACTTTTAGGAAGGGAAGGTTATGCCATGTGGAATTTCACTGGCAATTTCTAGATCTGATCAACACGTTACAAATTAAGTCTTTAAATATGTTATTGAAAGACATTTTTCACTATAAACTACTGAATTTTTCTCACTTTTTCAACATTTTAATCAATATTTTAATTCAAAACTTTATCAAAGCTATTACTGATGTCAGAGTTTTTCATTTACTAAAAACACTTTTTTAAAAGAAATGTTAGCAACAGTTTTGAAAAAAGGATTGGGAGGGGGAATCTCCAAAATGAAAAAAGGGTCTTTTTAAAATCTGTCAAAACAGTAATAAGTTTTAAATCCTTTTTCCATTTGTGACCTCGCATAGAATGGAAGGCAATGTGGTCAGTTAATGTTTTGTATATGGAGTTGTAGAGGAAGTAGAACTAGTGGAGGAACATGGGATAGCAATGTAACATCTGAGGATTCTCTAAGGCTATTTTTGGTTGCTAGGAGCCACAATGGAACAGTTGTTGAAATTCAAGCAGGTGGGTGAAGATTGGGATGGGGGAGAGATTTGAGACTTGCATGCTGGAGGGGGGTTTTCTAGGACCTGGCTGAAAGTGCCAGGAAGTGACCTTACATTAGCTCATTCAGGGGCTTATTTTAATGAATTCTTACTTGATTAATTACATCAGCTTGGAGTGGAGATGTGGTGATTGGGTTTTCCCGCAACAGTCTCCGAAGAGCACCTACTATATTAATCAGTGAGCCCCTGATCCTGGGGACAGGGTCCTTGGAATAAGGGAACAATGAGAGGTGAGACCTGCTAAAACAGTCAAGTGCAAAACTTGGTGGTGACAGTTATCTGAGCCTGAAGCAGTAACAACCTGGGATTGAGGCAGACTGATGATTTCTCACAGGGATATGAGAATACTAAGCTGCCAAATTCTAGCATCTAAGAAATCAAATATTATTTTTTTGTTTACTATAACCAAGAACCGGACCGTGTTGGGCTAGGCATTGTGAACCGAGTAGTTCCCACCTCAATCTCACAAGCTGAATAGACAAGACACACACACAGAGTAGGGGGGATGATTTTATAACATACAAGCTGAATGGTAAGTGTGAGAGTGGCAAACATCATGTTTGTTCCTCAAATAATGCTGTTATTTAGCTTTTGGGCCAAATAACCCCCAATAAAAGATATAACCTCACCCATCTTTCTCTCTTATATCTTCTCACTATCATGGCTATAACACAGCAAACCTCATTTGGCTTGTCAGCCTCCAGATGCTATGGAGATGAATGAATTACAAATGGCAAATAAGACCATAAGTCACCTAAGAGACTGACTACCAGAAAAGGGAACAGTGAAAAAGTTCTTCATCCTTATAAATAAGGGTTTAATGCCAACAGTTGGTTATTATCATTGTTAACACATGGGGAGAAAGTTAGCACAAGAATTGCCACACTAGGAGGGTAGTGAAGCACAGGAATGGATTACCAAGGAAGGTGATGGAATTTCCTTCCTTAGCTGTTTTTATGGCCTGGCTTGACAAAGCCCTGGCTGGGATGATTTAGTTGAGGTTGGTCCTGCTTTGAGAAGTGGGTTGGACTAGATGATCTCCTGACGTCCCTTCCAACCCTAATATTCTTTTATTCTAAAACAGACCTGTATCCACATAGCAGAGTAAAATACATATTAGGTTTAGGGAGCTAACCTACGTGTGGGAAAGAAAGCAAAGGCAATAAACTATAATTTTCTCTCCCAGCCTACAGCTCTGAAACCAGTATATGTGGTACATGTTTTACCAAGACACCAACAGTACAGCATAAATTTAGAGAGGCAAGATGATAAATTGGGTAAAGTCATAGTAGCTTTGAAACTATCTTTAAAATACTGACACTTAAGATAGCATTACTAAGAATTTGTCATTTTGAAAGCTATTTAACCATCTTACCCATTGGTTTGAAGGTAATGTTTCCACTAACAAAGTGCAGGATGAAATGATGATTGCAGAGTCTTAGCACAATCACCCTACTAATTGTGTAGGGGTTTGTGGGAGACTAAGAGATAATTTTGTTACTCTGCACTTGGAGTCTATGCAAGGTAACATAATAGTAATAATAATAAATATAGCTACACAGCCTTTTGTCAAAATATTAAATCATAAGTGACTGCCTGGATAAGCCTTCCATTGGTCTTTAAAATGAAGGGTTAAAATCACTCTCTGGCTGCTGTTAGCAATTAAGCTTGTCAACATTCCCCTCTCCACCCCCAATTAACTCCTGATGCTTTAAGGAGGCTAATTGATTAAGGGTGAGGATATAAATCACCAGAGAGAAAAGTAGAGAAGAACATCAGGGAAGTCAGAGACATAAAATGTGCATATATTGGAGCCTGAGCTGTAGGAATTGCTTGACTTTATATGCTGTGTGGTTGATGTAAGCCTTCGTTTATGTTTGGAGGATATGTGATAGAAGTTCTCATAACTCTAGACTGAAACTGATGGTGTTTGTGAAGTTTCTTTATTTCTGTGTTGTGACTGAGTACTGCATCTATACATTCAGCATAAATGAAATGAATCAAAATGAGGGCTCCAATAAGAACTATAAGATGTTACTGCAGCAACTGTATTTAAATATAAATAAATCACTATGGTACATTAAAATACCATGAAGTGCCTTTTATAAATCTTATGGCTAGCACTATGAGAGGCTGTGAAGGGAAGAAACCTAAATTCATAACTCAGTATCTAGTTCTGATTTGTCATTTCTTTGATTTCAGTGGGGCTCAAAAGTTGTAACTGATAGCAGAGTATAGCCTAATATTTCTAGCTGACTAAGTACAGAATGTATATACTATCTCACAATTATTATAGCCACTCATGTGAAACTGCCATAGACCAAAATAGGCAATAACAAAAATTAAAGCTGTGAGAATATTCTATTCAGAAAGCATAGATCATGATCCTATAAGCCCTGCTCTGAAAGCTCTCAAAGTTCAGTGGAGTAGGTTGGATTTTTTTCTAGAAATGAGCCCACACTCAATCTTGTTAGGTGGTGTAAACCTGATTTGTGTGGGGTTATTTTTAGGATTAGATGAAGGAAATGTTGTTTTAGCATTCCAGAAGTGCAGTAAAATTATTGCTATACAGAATTTGATAGAGCACCTTACTATAAAAATTAACTAAAATGGCTTCGATATTGGACATAGTTTCACAGACTACAGTACATCAGAAGGATGACAAAGGCAATGTATTAGAGTGGAGGAGGTTTTCAATTGAGTGCTACGTGGATCAGGGTTAAGTCTGTTTTTATTCTGCATCTTAGGGCTTGTCTTCACTACCGTGGGGAAAGATCAATTTTATGGCGATCGATTTATCGTGTCTTGTGAGGACGCGATAAATCGATCGCCAACGCTGCCCCCGTCGACTCCAGAACTCCAGCTCCCCCGGAGGAGTAAGCCGACAGGGGAGCGCGTCGCCGACTGCCCTCGCCATGAGGACAGGAGGTAAGTCGGCTGCAGATATGCAAACTTCAGCTATGTGACTCATGTAGCTGAAGTTGCGTATCTGCAGTCGATCCCCCGCCCTAGTGAAGACGAGCCCTTAGTGACCTAGAAGTAGGGGTAAATAAAAATAACAGTTATTAAAATCACAGTTGATACTAACTTGGAAGAAGCTGTTAATACTGAAAAGAGAGAAATAATACAAAGTGGACTAAAGCTAAAAATATTTAACAGAAAAACTTGCTAGTTATTTCAGGAAAAAATATCTGGAGACAGATGGTTGGAAAGCAGTAATGCTAAAAAAGACTTTGGAGATAGTTGAAAGTATATTAAGAGTTTGCAAAATGAGGTAGTAGCTAAAGGTGCCAGAGGGATTTATTTCTAAAGAAAGCAAAAAAGATATAATTGGCATGCTGAAATAAATGAAAGGAAAATTTAGAGCATCAGGAAAAATGTACTCCTAGTTTGACTGTGGGATATTCACTTACTGGAAATGGGAGCACTCATTTATTTGACTGCCAGTTCAGCTTTAGATGATCGAATACTATTTGACATGGCACAAGAACGCTGCTACAGTATAGTGTAGGGAACAGTTCATTATTGGCATGAACAGGGACAAGATGATGTAACAGATTTCTTCCATTTCTACTTTCTGTGATTCTATAGTGCATACTGTAGATCAACTAAAATTTGTGAATGATCAAAGGTGAGGAGGACATAATGATTCCAAATACATTTCACTCTGTCAGTAGCTGATACATATTTCTACTCTTCTTGTGACGGGCTGCTACTTTGCTTTGCTTTCATGGATAGCCTTTAAGAGGTCCTTGCCACTTAATATAGTCAAGACGTCATGGCTGTCTGAGGAAAGCAGTCCCATTTTAACTGTCCAGATTGCTAATGCTCTAGATGTTTTTGACAATTTATCAGGTGCCAAAGGTACAGTATATTGCTCAAAGCTTTGAAGCCGTTTCCTCCAGTAAATGGCAAAATTATAGCTGTTAAGTTTATGTCAGTGCTCTCATGAAATACCATATATTCTCCCAAGCAGTCAAGTGAAAGACCAAAGAACCAAGCATTATACACCTCGCAGGAAAAGATTTACATCAATTCTCTACACCAAAGGGCTACACTTGGCAACCATGTCTATTTTTCCTCAAAGGGTATTAATGAGCTCAGTGAATGATCTATTTTTTTTGAACAAATTGCTTATTCAGTTCATTTTGCCACTCTGTATTCATGAATCACGTATAACAGATTGGTTTTTTTCAAATTTATTCAGTACTTGAAATTAATTACCCAATACCATCATGAATGTAATTTTAAATTAAGGAGATCACTAAGTGGAATGGCTAAGTATTTCATTCACCAAACCTAAAAGTGTTCTTTAGAACTGGTCCATGAACAAAGTTACACTTTTGGAAGACTATTCTTTTAACAGCAGAGTGTCCTTTCAGTGCAGTTGTTAGCTGCGTAATTTATATTAAACCAATACAGCTTATGGTGATAAAGGGAAAAAGGCCCTGATTTGGATTTGTGACTGAGCTGATGAACTTGAAACAGCCTGGGGCTGGCATTGAACACAACCAAACTTTGTGTTCCTCCATCCTCACCCATCTGATACTGGTCCTACTGGGGACTGATCTCTAATGTAAACTAGAGAATCCTGAGGGCTGCTCTAACTCATGCTCATCTGAAACTGTTTCAACAGTCAATTCTGGCAGATAGCTATAGCTACAGAACAGGGTTATCTGGTCCTATGTCTTTGCCCCTAGCCAAACTGGTGACTATGATGACCAAAATGATCAAAAGTGTGTGGAAGATTTTCATATGTAGGAACAATGAAAAAGCTGAGGGTGTTTAATTTTGAAAATTGCCCCACACTGAAGAGAAAGGCAATCCCCCACACACAGGGTCTCTGCCAATCTGACCTGTGGGAAAATTCGGGGATGGGTTATTCCCACCAGCTGGACACTTAAGAAATAATTCTCTGTAGTAACTTGGAGCCTTCCTCATATCATATCTCATCCCTGGACGTTGGAGATATTTGTAAGAGGAATTGCAGATAGGCCATATATTATTGTAGGCAACCTCATTATATACTCCCCATAAAACTTTTAAGCTGAGTCTTAAAACAAAGTAAGTTTCTTTCCCCCACTAATCCCCATGAAAGCCTTTCCCAGAACATCACTTCTCCGATGGTTAGAAACCTGTATTTAATTTCAAGCTGCAGCTTGTTGAGGGCCAGTTTATAGCCATTTGTTCTTGTGCCAACATTGGCCTTTACCTTAAATAACTCTTCTCCATCCCTGGTATTTATCCTTCTGATGTATTTTCTCCACAGGTCTTATATTTCCAAACTCTTTATCACTTTTGTTGCTCTCCTGCTGACTAACTTGTCTACCTGTTCTTGAAATATCAGTCTTCAATACTGAGCACAGCATTCCAGTTAAGCTGTGCTAGAAGAGAATGGCTACCTTGTTTAACTTCTGATACTCCTATTAATACAGCCCAGTTCTGCATTTCCCTGTTATGAGACTCATTCTTGAAAATTCTCTCTGTGCAAGACTCTTCTGATAAACGTTTGCAGTCTCAAAGGAGTAGCCATGTTTGTTGCGTTTGCAGATCCAGACTAACAGATGCACCTGACACAGTGGGTATCCACGTGTGAAAGATCATGCTCTAATACATCTGTTAGTCTATAAGGTGCCACAGGACTCTTTGTCGCATTTGCAATCTGTAATTCACAACAGTGTTTTCTGGGAAAACCATTTGTACTGATTTCAAGTGAGAGTTGTTTTCAGTTTCTTCAACATGTAGGTTAAGTTTTAAAGACCAGTTTAGTATTTGGCATTTTCCAAAAAGGCTAAAATACAGCTGGATCCCTTAAGCAACAATGCTATAAAACTACACACTGGAATACAACAGGACAAATGAGAATGAGCATTCAAGTTAACTCATCAGGTAAAATAGGTCAGACAAAGAATGAATATGAAAACAAAGGTAATAATTATAGCTATATGATATGTTGCACTCTGTTCAAATTCATTTTCCATCATTTAGAGTCAGTCACTTTAACAAAGACTTCCTTTTTCTGAAAGACGAGATTAATACCACCTCTCATTCAGTTAGTCAACATGTACGGTGTGGCTTTTATGTTTATGTTTTGAATTGATTGTTTGAATATGGCATAATTTTTATATAAACAGTTGACCTCAATGGGACTTAAACCTATGGTTAAAGCTGTATAGGCATAAAGTTCAGCACATGGTCCCAGTTTCTCAGTAAATGCATGAGGTAAAAATTTATAAACCACCTAAATCCCATTGAAAGTCACATGAGGCAAAGTACATGGTGTATGGAAAACTGCATGATTCTAGAAAACATAATTATAACAAATATAATATCACATATGTGATTATTGGTATCATAAGCATGCCACCACCACATTTTATCACATGGTTATGCAATTTTTCACTCACCTTAATCTGCTATATCTGTACTCTGCCCACTAATCTATCAATATAGTGCAGTTGTGGGGCATAAGAGGAATTTTGTTCCTATGCATCACTGTAACTGTAATCTTTCCATTATAAAGTTTTTGATGTTCTAAGAAAGTGTGGCCTTTAGCAATATATTAATACTACTTGTGCTGTAGTCAGAGACAACTTGTAAAACTTGCATCGGTGAACTGCAAGTGTCAGTGACAGAGAGAGAAGAATGTGAGGATCTTGATGTTTTTTTCCATCTGATCTTTGGAATTGACATAGAAGGTTCTCTGTATTTGTGTGGGTTTTGGTTTTGTTTTCATTTTCCTTTCAATTGCTTCTAGATACCCTGACCACCTGCTATCTCCATCAGTGGGAAATAATGATCTTTTTATTCATAGCGTGGGGTCAGCAACATTTAAATGTATCAGTGAGCAGGAAGAAGAAATAGATTCCTTAGGAACTCTTGCTCAGCTATAAGTGGTGGCTTGCTGTCTGAGCTCCTAGTTAAATAACCGAATTTCTTTTCTTTAATGTTGCCTACTCAGTTAGTCTCTCTTTTCATCACTGGATAGCTATACAATGTTGTGTATAATCAGTTCCTTATATAATTGTCCCTCTCTTCCATATATACAAGCCTGATATTGGAAGAGCTTCATTATTAGTGTGAAAGCATTTCTAGCTATTTAATATGTGCCAAGTTCCACTAGGCAACACAGTAGACTAAGGGCATTAAACAAAGATAACAGAGGTATGAAATGAAATATTAAACCAGAATAATGCAAAGCAGGTTACACTAAGCACATAAAATTAAAACTCAGCGTTAATTCTGTTGTACTTGAAAGGAAAGAGAAATCACTGATTTAAATGAGCACAGGCCAGTACTTAATTTGTAATAAAAGAGGTGGTGGTGCTCAAGCAATTTTTTTTTTTACTTTCATAATTGATGCAGCAAGCCTAAAGGTGCAAGGGCTATGAATTTCCAAGTCTATAGGTGCCAGGGTGTGACCCTCACAAAAATTAAACACGGTTTTGGCACAGGAAAATCCTTATAAGCCACGTGTCTGCTTTATCTATATACTGGATATATGTCCCTATGTCTATATTCATGGTAGCAGATCTCAGCATTACTAGAACAATAGTATCATACATGTTGCATAATGAACTGTGACCCCCGCTTTCAGTTTTTATGCCATAGTGTTGAGTTGTAGACCACCACCCAATCTAAGACATGGTCTACCAGATTTTGATCGTAACACAGCCTCTTTCTGTTCCTCCATCAGAGCTGTTCTGGAGAGACAGAATAAACAGGGGGAATAAGTTGCTCAGAGTATGGGGAGAAGAAACAAACCTCACTGGCCCCATGAACTGGGAAATATTTTCTAACCTGCCAAATACTAATCAGCAGCTGATCTGTGTAATGCCAATGAACGCTGTGGAGTCTTAACAAGATATTGGTAACTCCATCCTCCATCAGAGATGTGGAAAGGTGCCTTGTGGCTGACAGTGATGCTAGTATCTTAGGGAACTATGTGTTTTTGAGGGGACCTTAGGCAGCTGGTTACTTCTGAGCAGTGGCCTGTTCCCCCAAAACTATAGTATTAGAACCTAGAAATTATTTCACAACTCACTGAGGCACATGATGTTCACTTTCAAGGAGTTAACTGCTATCATAATGCTACCATGATTTTAGTTACTCCCCGTATATACCTATATATATGTATACACCCACACTTTTAAAATTTACAAACATAGGAGCAGATCCACAAAAAAATAGGCATGTTATGTTCATGGCATACAAACACAAGTTAGATAAAAACATAGCATACTTTTGCAGGAAGGTTGCAATGTAATATTACCTTATTTCTTAGATTTCAGAATAATAATGCACAGAAAACCCAAAACCCAGAGAGAGAGAGACTGCATTGTTAAACAGAGAGTCTCACCTCACTCTAATCTGGCTGTCTGCAAACTAGCTCAGATGACCCAGATCACATGGTTTCTACCAGAGCCTCCTACCCTGCAAACAAGATCAGGAAATCCCTTGTACTTAAGTAATAGCTTGTTCTTAATCATTTCTAACACACCATAAGGCACTGCAGCATCTATTAGCCATCTTGGCTGTGGAATCCGCAAATCCTGAGAGTATGTCTGCACTACCTGCTGGATTGATGGGTCGTGATCCATCCATTGGGGATCGATTTATCGTGTCTCGTATAGATGCGATAAATCAATCCCTGAGCTCTCTCCCCATCAACTCCAGAACTCCACCACCAGGGAAGCCATCAGTGGTTGACTCACTGCCATGAGGACACCCAGGAAATTTGACCTAAGATATGTCGACTTCAGCTACGCTGTTCATGTAGCTGAAGTTGCATATCTTAGGTTGACCCCTCCTCCCCACACAATGTAGACCTGGCCTGAATTAGATACCCAGGCTTCATATACAATACGCAAGGAAAGAGGCACCTGAAAAAGGGGGGCACAAAAGCCTGCATGCTAAGGAGAGCTGCCTTAGCTAGACAATACTAGAAGTCAAGGAAAGGATTCAGTCCTAAACACCACCCTCTGAAAGTTAGGTGTCTATCACCAATTTGGGATTCAAGTTGGGAATCCTCTCTTGGAGTCAGCTTTCTAAGTAGTTTCTTGTAAGAAAGGTAGCAGGGTAAGTCTAGTTCCACACGAGGAAGGAAAAGGCAACCTCTCTTAAACTTTAACCTAATGGTTAGGACACTCACATGGGAGAACTTGCTTCAGTTCCTCCCTCTGCCTGATGTGGAAAAAGGATTTGAACATGGGTCCCCACCTTTACACAGACTAATTCTCAGACTTACCATGACCTAATGAATATTTAAGAATGCCATATACAGGGGAACCGCTTCAACACGAGAGACCCATGTCAGAATATCCCGGAGCCCAGTGGTTAGGGCACTCAGCTGAGAAGTGGGAGACCCTTTTCCACATCATGCAGAGGCAGGAATTACACTGGACTTCTCTCACTAACCATTTTGTGTGGAGTTAGGTGTGCTTAGAGCACATGCATCAGATTGGCCCCGTGAGAAAGCTAGGCAGGGCTGCATCTAGTTTGCGAATCTTGCTGAGGCTTAGTGCCAAGCTAATGGGAAGGGGTGATACAAAGGTAGCTGAACCCAAGCCCAGCTGCTAAAACTTAGGCTCATAGAGGGTGGAAATTTGGGTACCTAGAGACATTAGGTGCTTCCAGGTTTAGATGGCATCTAAGTGTGGCTTTGTGAATGTCAGAGGTGCCTAAAATGGCAATGAGGTACCTAAATCCCTTTGTGAGTCTAGCTCATAAGATTTCCAAAGTGGTCTAGGCTACTCAGACATAGCTTCCATTAGGTTTAATAAAAGACTACTTTAACTTGAAATGACTGGTGTGGTGCTTGTTGGTCTGTTCCCCTTTATCAAAGGGGTGCAAAGGGAATAGACCTATGGCTGAGGATCTATCTTCCTTTCCTCTCTTTAGGTAGTTCCCACATCAGCTCCTGTAATTGCATCTTTGGTCTAGGCTACCCAAAACTACAGCTCAAGGCATCTTCCTATTCCACTACTTGGATCAAATCAGTTTCTTCTTTGAATCCCTCCACTGGTTTCTCTTAGCTTCTGCATCTAGTTGCCACAAATGATGTTCAGTCCAAGGCATAGCAGGCTTCAGAAAAGGATTAGATGGGTATATGAGTAATAAAACATCCACAGTTACCTTAAACAGGCTAAAAGTACATATCAGGGATACAAATTCTCATGTTTTGAGGTGTAAATCATCCACTAACTGCATGAGATTAGGAAGAAACTTTTTAAATGGGCAGGTTATTTGTGTACTATGAGGACTTTTACACCTCTGGGCCTGCTCAACCCAATGAGGGAACTGGGATTCTTTAGTCTGTAGAAGAGAAGAATGAAGGGGGATCTGACAGCAGCCTTCAACTACCTGAAGGGGGTTCCCAAAGAGGTTGGAGCTCAGCTGTTCTCAGTGGTGGCAGATGACAGAACAAAGAATAATGATCTTAAGTTGCAGTGGGGAATAGGTTGGATATTAGGAAACAATATTTCAGTAGGAGGGTGGTGAAGCCCTGGAATGGGTTACCTAGGGAGGTGGTGGAATTTCCATCCTTAGAGATTTTTAAGGTCCAACTTGACAAAGCCCTGGCTGGGATGATTTAGTTGGGGTTGGTCCTGCTTTGAGCAGGGGGTTGGACTAGATGACCTCCTGAGGTCTCTTCCAACCCTAATCTTCTATGATTATACTACAGGGTTTGGCAACCTTTGGCATGCGGCCTGCCAGGGTAAGCTCCCTGCGGCGGCCAGACAAGTTTTTTTTACCCACCGTGTCTGCAGGTTCGGCTGATCGCAGCTCCCACTGAGCACAGTTCACTGCTCTAGGCCAATGGGGCTGTGGGAAGCAGTGTGGGCCGACGGATGTGCTGGCCAAAGGCAGAGCCAGTGCAAGTATTTTTTGTGCCCTAGGCAAAACTTCCACCTTGTGCCCCTGCTCCTCTTCCCCTCCCCCCGGAGCATCGCTTATTATAAACTTTCAAAAATACACACTTTTTAGTCACATATACTTCCTGCCTTCATTCTTTTATGTCAAAATCTACTACATTTTATTTTACCTTTTAGAATATCCAATTATTGTTGTTAATAAAATTTATAAAATTAGAATGGCGGATACTCTGTCATATAACAACTGACAATAGCAATATGACTAATTTCAACAACCTACACACGCATATTTGCAAATAAACATACACCCTCAGATACTTAACATACACACACAGTTGACACCAAGTATTAGTGAAATGATGCAGCAGCACTTGCCAGAGTCTTAAATCTGAAACAACTCAACAAAAATAGTTAGCCTTTGTCGACAACTTCCGAAAACTAGTAAACTTACATTATAAACAGCCTGTCAGAATGGGTAGCGACTGTGTGAGATGAGAAAAATGATGTCATTGCCACTTTGTACCATAGTGAAACAGTACACTTGTGCCTGCAAAGCAGAGCTGGCATAGGGTTATAGCTGTAATGTATGAGAGAATGACAAGTTAAAATGCATGTTCAATGACATTTCTCTTTTCTTTATTCATTCATTTTCCAGCAGTAGTATAAAAAACAAATTGGGGTACCGCTTTTTGGTGCCCCCAAATCTTGGCATCCTAGGCAGGGGCCTAGTTCGCTTAGTGGTTATACCCGCCCTGGCCAAAGTTTGCTGATCGCTGTTCTACTATGTCTTAATTTATTCTCTCTTCTTGAAAATGTAGTGCCTGCCTCAGTCACATACAAAGAGCTCAATCCTGATTTCCTCACATATGCTGGGCTCCCAAGCTTGTGTAGTGTACATAGAATCTCTGCCAGAAGTGTGTTTATATGCAAAGATTATGGAGAAGCAATTTAGATGAAACTTGCTTTCTATCTGACCAGGCTGGAGAAGCTGTGTGTGGAAGATAACAAGGTAAAAAAACAAAGAACAAATAGTAAGTTAAATAGGCCAATCCAGTACACTCCAGACTAGTTAAACCAGGCCTGAGAGTCTGAAAGGGGAGTGGTGATGATAAGCCCGTGCATTAACTAGATTTTGTAAAAGGACTTGGTTCCTGTGATCAGAGTGGCTAAAGAAGCTGCTATCTCATACAATTATCACACAATAAATGCACTTGTGAGGACAATAAATCTCCTCAACATCGCACTACAATTCTCCAACAAATATGTAGAAAGACAAAATAAATTTGAGTTTAAAGAGAACAAATAATCTAGACATAGAACACTGAACTTTGTAAGATAATCAGAAGATTTACATTAAGGAAAATTGAGCGGGTAATGAGCTAAGACGATGTCATCACAGTGACATTACTCAAAAAGCAATACAGGCTGATAAGTTTTGATGGAGGATCTGGCCAACTCATATATGAAATTGTCTGAGGAGGGTATATTGTGCATTATTTATTAACAGAAAGGACAGTGCTTCTGTATTTATTTAGTGAGGAGAAAAAAAACCTGAATCCCCAAACCACAATGTCTAGCCTAAAACAAGTAGATGGTGTGCCGTGGGCTAGATTTTAAATCTGCTCTGACTAAAGGGCATCACATACTTGTGCTACCTCAGGAATAGACAATCTTGAAATTTGCTGGTGTTGTGGAAATTAACCACATGCATTTTGTTTGATCAGAAACATCTGAGGCCTTTATTTGGTACACCACACATTGCATTTGCATTCAAACGGGTCACGTGTCCCTGACCGTCCAAAGACAGCTGAGGAGTCGCACACTGAACAGAAATATTTCACACCTTTTATGTAACAACACCGCAATAAATGACTTAAGCAAGCTTCCATTATGATGCTCCATATGGAATGAATAAGCCTGCGACTAATTAGGAAGTTTCACAAGCAACGATTACATGTAAGACCTTATGGTTAGCAGTGGCATAAGGTCGGCATTTAACAATCCCCTTTACCCTCTCCACCCCCCTCGCATCTGATAAGAAAAGCAGAAGCATTAAAGGTCAAGCAGTAAAAACCACATTAAAAGTTTTCCTTTGGACAAGTCCAGGCCTGTTAGTCTGGTTAAGTCTAGTCAAATCTAGGCCTATCAGTCTTTTCTCTGTCACTGGCTAAGCTGATATGACAGGTGCTTAGCGAGGTGGAACCAAATCTGAAACTATTTTCTGCCTACTTACATGGAGATGGGAGTAAGCAGCATGGTGGCAATTGCTATTTGCTTTGCACTGCTACCCATAACAACAGGAGTTGCAAGTACAGGAAAGTAAAGGGGCTCCATACGCCTCTCTCTCTCGCTCCCCACCCTCATACACACACTTTACTGTGACCATGATCTGACTCTAAGTAAACACAGGACACTTTGTAGTAGTACTGGGCAGTATATCAAACACACAAGCTAAAACACATCTTAATTACAGTATATTTTAAAAAATTACAAACTGCAGTTTATTTTCTGATTGAGATAGGATAAGGAAAATAGCTACTTGTTCTCAAAAACATTTCTCAGTGACTTCAAGTGCAATGGAAGCACAAACAGTAGTAGAGGGCCTTGATGCTTGTATCTGAGACAACATACCTTAAAGCTTAGGGAGCAACAGGTGGATCACAATGGACCCCTTACCTGCCTCTGCAAAGAATAAAGGGTGACCAAGATTCCCTATGGTAAAATATAATCTTTCTATCATAGCATCTGTTCAGTTTTAAATCTCTGAAAGCAATTTATAAACCATGGACCCAATTCTGATCCAAGATACATGCATGCAACTTCCAACTGAAGTCAATGGGAGTAGTGTTTCCATATCAGAAAGTATTAATCTCTTCACTGCATGGAAATTCAGCCACCTCAAAGTTGTTTGAAAGCAAGTGTTTCCCAAGGCACTGGTACATCCCTGTATGGTAACGAGTCTTTTCCGTTTGTTTTTGATATATTGCTCAGTTCTACTTCAACTCTGTCATGGTAAAATACATGTTCTAGAGTGAAGCTATGCTCTACTTTATTCATTCTCAGTGTAAAAGTCATGTATGTTTCCTTTGAAGTATTTTCATGCATCAAGGTCATTATGCTTGTATTCACAGATTTTTCTAATTCAGGGGCCCTGAGTTTTGGAGGAAGGAAGAAATAAGTAAGGAATAAGTAAGAATACATGGCAACACGTCATGTATACTTAGGGCCAGGTGGTCATCTTTACTGCATGACTGCACAGGGGTGTATCTGTGTTGAGTGCATCAATGATTTGGCAGATCAGCACTATCGCCTGGATGCCAAGATCAAAGTAATGATCTGTCATTTCAAGTAAACTCTGCTGTCTCTGTGAATGTTACTCCAGTTCAGTCCTCCAGATCCTGCTGAGAGCAAGAAAAATGATTGTTCCCAGCAATCTGTGTGATTTAGCCTAACTTGATCTGATATATTGTGGCACATTAATCACTCTGCGTGAAGAGAAATGCAGCTTTTGGTAAGAAAGTACAAGTGGATGATTGCCTGCAAAATACATTTGTGTTTTATCTTTGACCCTAGTGAAAGAATAGGTGACAAAAGTTAGCCTGTCTAGCCTCTGGATCTCTAATAGCCAGTGGGTTTTATGTGCTGAATGTCCTTTGTGTTCTGGTGTTTGATACTGATAACAGTGAGAATCACTGCAAGAGAACTCAAGGTAAATATAAAATATCCTATGAAGGTGCATGGGAAATCTTGTGATACTACAATCCCCCTGTTTGATGGCTGATGTACCCTCTGGATAACTTTGCTTAGTGCTGTAAAAGAGATGATAATCCACAGGTGTTTAGAGTGGGCTCTCCATTTCTAATACTACAGTTTACAAAACATTTCGGAAAAGAAAACTGAGACTATTTTCAGACTTTGTAGCTGAATAACCAACAAACACCAGCATGACATAACTGAAGCTGGGTGGTATGTTAAACTCATAATTCATGTAACCAGAGTTTGACTTGCCAGCCATCATCTCTGGGAGCACAGCAAATCTACCTCAATGTGACATTATTACTTATGAAGTTCCACTGCTTGTATACAATAGATAATCAACTCTTCTCATGCTTCATTACATCATGTCACAACAGAAATATGGAGAGAAAGTATTTAACATCCCTTACAAAATCATTTACATTAGAATTTGTTGTCGGGGAATGCACAATATTTTTCATGGCTACGGATAAAACATCTGCAGAACCCTGTCAAAATATTAGCCCAGAGCTTTTCTCTGGTAATGCATGATCAGTGGTACTGGAGTCAAAGGGCTCATGTTCCTGGAAGGACTGTTATTGCTGGGACACCAATAGAACAGGGTATGCAGAGCGTTAGGCCTGGTCTACACTAGTGAGGAGGGTCAACCTAAGATACGCGACTTCAGCTATGTGAATACTATGTGAATCCTCACGGCAGCAGCGGTCAACAGCACGCTCCTCCATCGACTCTGCCTTGCGTCTTTTGGCGAGCTGGAGTTCCAGAGTCGACGGGAGTGCCATTGGCGATCGATTTATCGCATCTTGATGAGATGCGATAAATCAATAGCCAATAGATCAATCTCTACACGTTGATCCAGCCAGTAGGGTAGACAAGGCCTTAGGCTGGAAGCACCTGCTTCACTCGATGCTAATACAAGATGGTGGCAGCATCTGAACTGTGAGTGCTGAAGCTGGCCTGGATTTTGCAGACACAAACCTAGTCCAGCAATGGACCTGGTGGAAGGAGTCTTTCAAGCTGTACACACACCTGGCCATGCAGGAGGCCAGCAACAGCAGGAAAGTAAAACTGTTACTTTGTATTATTGAAGAACAAGGCAGAGGGGTCTGCAGTATTCTGAAGCTCTCCTCTGCCCCACACCTCACAGCAATTCTAGGAGCCCTGGGGAAACTATTGCCAAGAACGAAACTGTGGAGTTCACAGGTTTTTCATGAGATCATTCTGAAGGGGAGAGGATAGACCTTATGTTATAGCCTTAAACACATTGGCTGCTACCTGTATTTCTGGAGACTTGACAGACTCCCTGGTTTGTGACAGGACAGGCCGTGGCACTTGGGGTCACCACCTGCAGGGGCAGCTGCTCCGGGAAGGCAGTCTGACATTAAACAGATGATTAGACATGGGGCAAGCAGGGGGAGTTTCAAGAGAAAGGATGGAAGCCCTAGGAGGCACAACACCCCCAGTAGTATGTGCAGTGAGATGACAGCAAAAGGAGAGCAGGTGGCCAGGGTTCCATACGCATAGTGAGATGCATTTACTGTGGAGACAGCATAAGTGGGTAAAGAAGAAGTGCCTCACAATAGGACAGCAGTACAAGGAATGAGGCAAGTTGCACTATTTTTAGTGTGTGCAAGAGCAGGGCAGATCCCAGAAAGAATCAGTCAGAGGGGGATGGCACATCAGACAACTGTGATGACATCATGACTCTGCTTGAGACCAGGGGCATTTCAGATTAGGGCTGTCAAGATAAGAAAATAACAAGGGACAATGATGATCTTTATGCATGCAATAATGTTAATCGGGAAATGCCCTATGCCATTTCAGCTGGATAACAGGGCCTCCTGCAATGTGATCCCTCAGGGCGAATCGGACTCAAAGGTGTCCATTACAAAACATGAAATCTAATAATGTACAATCAGAGTGTGAAGGAAAATGTGACCTCACAGTAATTAACCTGAAAAAAAATAACAGATGCTACCAACTGAAGTTCGTGGTGATGAACGGTAAGCACCACAGACCCTCTTGGAAGAATACAGCCATACAAGTTGTGGATCTGATCAGAGTGCAGCATCAGAATTTTATAGTCGCAGTGCAACTACTGAAAGAGGGACTCTCATAGACAATGACACGTATTTTTTAAAAAATATGGAGACATTTTCAAAGGCAAATGTATACCTTGAGGGAAAGCTGCAACTGGAAGAAACCTGTGTGCTTGCCACTATAGAAAATTCCAGTGGCACTACATAATCCAGAATGCAAGGAGGTAAAAAGTCTGAAGACCAGGGGTATCATAGCACCTGTAGAGGCCACTATAGCCTGGGTAAGTAGCGTGGTGGTGATAAAGAAGCCATCAGGTAAATTTATCTACATAGGCTCAAAGGCACTGAACCAGGCATTGAAAACATGCCACTCTTGTTTCAATTGATTAAATCTTGTCAGAACTTTCCAAAGCTAGAATCTTTCAGTCTGTGAAGTGAGCGCATAAGCCAAGACAGAGTCCAGCATGCTGACAACTTTTGCTAATAAGCAACTGTTTGGTTGCTACAGATGGCTGTGCATGCTGATACGCATAAGTAGAGAGTAAGAGGTGTTCCAGAGAAGATTCACCCAAGCACGGGAAGGACTACCTGGGATGAAAATAATTGTAGATGATATCTGCATCGTTGGTGAAGGTAGCAATGATACAGAAGCTGAATGAGACCTTGACAGAAAACTACACGTTTTCTACAGCAATGCAAGGACAAGAACATAAAATTCAACCCAGAAAAAAGGCCACTGAAACAGCATAAGGTGATATACATAGGATATCTACTCACAACAGAGAGACTGAAACAAATCTCAGCAAGATCAGCGCAGTCAGAGACATGCCTGCTCCAGTGGATCTGAAAGGGGTATAGTGCTTCATAGGAATGATTCATATTCTTTCCCAGTTCTTCTACACCTGGCTGTAGCAGCAGAATCCATACATCAGTTCACAAGGTAGGATGTTGAAATGAACTGAGCAGGTCCCCAAAAGCAAGCATTTGACACACTGAAACAAATGACTGATGCACCTGACCTGAAGTGCCAGGAGAGTCACTGACACTCCATGTGATGCATCAGAGAAGGGAATGCATGTAGTTCTTCTGCAGGAGCAGCGTGCAGAACACTCCCAGATTGAATGGGGGTAATCTCAAACATCAAAAGAGCTTCTGGCTGTGGTATTTGGAATAGAGTGATTCTCTCAGTACACTTGTGGACACTGAATAATAGTGCAATCAGATCATAAACTTCTAGAGACAATCATAGTGAAGCCTCTTCTTTCTGCTCCAAAGAGGTTGCAGTCCATATTGATGATCTTTTAGTGCTACTAGGTAGAGATCAGATATTGTTCAGGACAATTACTGTTGTTAGCTGATACCCTGAGCAGGGCATATATCCCTATAATCTGTGAGATGAGGGAAGAGGATCAGGAAACAGAACACATCACAGGACATCACCAGTGCCAGGTTGAGTAACCAAGACCGCCGATCAGGGAAATAACCCACCCGCTCCCTTCCCTGACAAACAGAGGGACGCATCCCACCCATGTACTTATTGCCTATACCACCACTGACTTGGACTCTTACTACATCCCATGGGTGGCATACCTGAATACATTTATCCACTGATGCTTTCAAAAAACTCCCAAACCCCAATCTGGATTTATGCTGGTTATGTGATATGTATGTACCTTGTAAACCTTGTATCTGTTACTTACAATTGCCCATAACCCAAGCCTGACTCCAGATGTCCAGTACCTTTCTTCTTAACTTCTGTATATTTTCATTTTAAACATTAGCTTTAATAAAAATTTCAAATCTGTTAATGCATTCAATCTCCCAGTTTCAATAGCAAAGTTGATAGAAATCAAAGAAGCTACAAAAAAGGACATCCAAATACAAGCAGCCAGGAGAGCGATACTAGCAGGGTGGCAAAAAGACAAAAGTGCAAATACCAGTAGAAGTAGAGTCATATTTTCAAATGAAGGATGAGGTGAGAGTATGGAATAAAATAATATTTTGAGGACAGAGCTGTTGTCTCCATCTCATTGCGTAAGGATATCATACAAAAAAACCATGCCTCAAACCTGAACACTGACAGCTGTCAAGAGTGTGTCTGCTGGTCAGGAATGAGTAAACAACTCCACTCCTTGGTCATGTGATAACCACCAGCAGAAAGAGACTATTACCACATGAGCTGCCCACCTGATCATGGGAAAAGGTGGGAGTGTACTTATGTACTTGCAAGGAAAAGCAATACTGTACTTAATTACGGTGGCCTTCTATTAATATTTTTAGGAGGTCAGTGCCCTGCCTGACTGGCATTCTGGACAGTGTATTCACTGACAACTGGCCACTATTTGCATTGGTAAAAATTGCCTGGGTATTAAATCCTGTGGACTGCTCTGTCCATGTAGCTGGAAACAATACAGCCCTATGGGTAGAGCAGCCCACAGGAGTTAATGAGGTTTCATTTCTTCAACTTGATCTGCAATCAACTTCACTTTGTGACTGACACAGTGTACATTGTGTTATATGAGGCTGTGTCTTTATAGGGTGAGTTTCCCAGACCAAGAGTCTGGGAGAGATGCTTTGAAGCTCTTATATACACCAAGGTAAAACAGGACACAGAATAAGGCAATCTCTTGCAAGCACTAATAGCACAGGGTGATCATTGAACATCACACACAATTAAGTTTAACCATTTTTGGTGATATCCTGTACATGGATAGGGGGTCAACTCTCTTACACAAGCAGCTGCCATTTTGTGAAGTAGACATGATGCCGCTGTCTTTATGGAAACTGCTCAGTCTTGCTTTGTTGTTTTCCTTAATCTAAAGCTATAGTAATTCATGCTGAGTACATTGTTGCTCTGTTTGGAAAAATACCTGGAAGAATTCTGCCTGTGAATTACATCATTGTAAAGTTGCAGTAACTTACTGGTATGGATTGACCACTATATTACTTCAGTTTTACACTGGTGTAACTCCACTGAAATTGGCATAATGGTGAATGAAGCAATAGTAGTAAAATATTGTTAGGATTGCCTCCCCACTTTGAACTTTAGGGTACAGATGTGAGGACCCACATGAAAAAAGAAATAACCCCCCAAGCTTATTTTACCAGCTTGGTTAAAATGTTTTTTTCCCAGGACACAACTTTTTTTGTGTTTGGACCTGGTATGCTGCCCCCATTAAGTGAGAATGTTTTAAAAAACTATTGGACATAGGCCACGTGAAGCCCCTCTTTTTTTTTTTTTTTTTATACAAACCCCCCAAACTTATTTTCTCCCTGGGAAGCTTGAGAGAAAAGCCTTCCCTGATTTTTGCAAGACGTGCCCAATTCAAAACCAGGATTTTACACCATGGAAAACAAGCAGTTAGATTCTTAAAAGAAAGATTTTAATAAAAGAAAAAAAGAAAGGAATAAATCCCTCATAACCATTAATAGAACAGCATCTGCTATAATCAACAAACAAATTAAGAAACCAAACCTCTCCCCCGAGGCGGCTTTCTCCCACTATTGATATCTCTGCTGAATCTTACCATTTCAAGAAGCACTCAGCCAACACTCACCACTGAGAACCCTCCAAGTGATAAAAAAAAATAAACAGATTAAACTTACTATTTGACTGCCTTACTTGTTACTGGATAGAAGCTTATAGTATAGTAAAAGAAACAAGTGTGGTTCATTCCATAGCCGAGTTGAACAGAGAGAGACCCAGAGAGAAACTGAAACTTAAAATCCTCTGTTTCCTGAGGAATTTTTTATTGGTTAGTTGTTCACCTCTCAGGTTACCGTTAGCTTAACCCCTTACAGGTAAACACTAATTCTAGGCTACTTTATACTTATAACAAATATAATAACACAACTTTATTTTGGAGTGTAAAGAAGTCTCGTAATCTGCTGGGAGAGTGAATTTACAGGTGTGCAGTACAAATATGACTATTAAGATGGGCTTGGTGCATTTGTATTACATAATGGAAGGATAACATTCATATAGCTACAACCAATTCATGCTTATTTTTTGGAAACCACAGGAGGTATATTCAAAGCACAATTTGATACACAGAACTAACAGCAAGCCACACGGCATACATGTTTTTGTGGTCTCCAATTAAAACATTAATAACTTCCCTGGATGATCAGGCAAAAAATATACACGATTGAACAAATATATCAATTAGATCAGTTAATTCTAATGTGAGGGGGAAAAATGGTCTCTTGAAAGGAGAAACTGCATTGCAGGGGGTGATTACTGTCCAACAAAAACAGCACTATGCCACAAATGGGAAAAGAAAGTCCAAGATCTATGACATGTTTTCTGTGCCAATTTGGAGCAACAAAAGCTATGGTATAATGGCTTTTCTTTACACACTACAGGCATAGTACTTTGTATTGATTAGTAATGATTCCATGCATGAAGAACTGCCTAAACCTTCAGCCTTGCATCAGGGATTTATTCTGTTCTTTTAAGACATTTGGCTCTGATTCTCTTTAATACTCAAAATTTCATGTAATCCTGCAAAAATACAGGAGGCTGACTTTCTCTTGTTGGATAACTCCTCACAGGGAGAGGATCTGGAGGACACTCTGGTCATTCTATATGGACTGGTAGGATATTGTTCACAGGCTCAGGTAATGATCAGGGTGCACTGGAGATCTCATTGGTGACACTACAAGATAACATCAATTCTGACAGGTTATTTCTGGTAGCATCTAAAAAAATAGGACTGAGGGGTCCTGGCACATCCTCCACACCACCCTTTTCTTGAGACCTTCACCCAGAAGTGACCTGCTGGTTACAGTATTCGTAAGGATTTGACTGTATGGCCAGAGGTAGATTTATCTTTTGTGGGGCCCTGTGCCAGAGCAAGTGGAGGCCCCTCCACACCCCTTCTGCATGCAGTCACCACTCTTTCCCCTTGCGCTTCTGACAGGGAAATGGGGTCGGGGCACGAGGGCTTCCCCCACTTCCCAGTAGGAATGCCAGGCAGGCAGGCAGAGCGGGGCAAGCTCCTGTGCCCAGACTCCACTCTCCGGAAGGATCGCCAGGCAGGAGGAATGGGGCAAGCCCGCACACACCGACCCAGCTCCTCAGCAGAAGTGCTGGGCAGGTGGGCAGAGAGAGTCAAGCCCCAGCATCACAACCCCATTCCCCAGCAGGAGCACCAGGTGGAGCGGGGCAAGCCCCCACTCCCTGACAAGAGTGCCAGGTGGACAGAGTAGGTCGAAGTGCGGGAGTGCCCATTTTTCCAGGGGCCCCTAACTCTAATCCATCACTGTGTATGGCATCTGTGAAAGTCCTTCATCTGACAGGTTTTCTGTGATATTCCTTCTTCTATAGTATCTGGAATTCAGGACAACAAGGGTCTGGTTGGGACAGTGGGCCTCAAATTCCTTCCCAGGAATAGTTTCACAGAGCCACATCCGTTTGCTAGAGGTGTTGACAGAGCCACTGGCTTTGCATTTGGTATAAGTTTTTAATGAAGCAACCACCAATCATCATTAGTAGTATTTCTGCTCCACCTTCCCCAATCATTGGAATAATTTGGGGAACCTATCCTCAGGTTCTAGATCCATAGTGACTGATTCTATCCTTTATAACAAGGCCTAAGGGAGTGACTGTTAGGTGGCTAAGTAGAGGAGTGTATAGAGACATCTACGGAGTAGATCTCTTGGGATTCTAGCCTTCTGTCTTAGTTTGAGTGGCCAAAAATATTTTTTACTTTCCTGGTGTGATGATGGTGCTTCGTTTTCATCATTTATGGCTCCAAGGTGTGCAATCTTGAAATAAAACTATCAAAAGTAGAAGACTGCTACTACCATGAAAACTCCTGCATAATGTCTCCTTTTTGGATACTTCTTACATATGGACAAACCTGTTTGCTGTGAGATGGTTTGCCAAACCCTGGGCATTCTTTCATGCTCTTGTTGTATTCTTTTTCATAACTCTTTGCTATAACAGCCCTTTCTTGATCCCTTTGTGCTTGTACTAGTTTGGATATTGTTTATGGGCATACTGATAGATTTTCCTTCCCACATCGATGGTTTCTACGTTGTGGTTAAGAGACAGGGTCCTCTCGTTGATTCAGTAACTGGTTAAAAGATAGGAAACAAAGGGTAGGAATATATAGTCAGTTCTCAGAGTGGAAAGAGACAAATAGTGGTGTCCCCCAGGGGTCTGTACTGGGACAAGTCCTATTCAGCATATTAATAAATGATCTAGAAAAAAGGGTAACCAGTAAGGTGGTAAAATTTGCAGATGATAAAAAATCTACTCAAGATACTTAAGTCTAAAGTAGACCGTGAAGAGTTACAGGGATCTCAATAAACTGGGTGACTGGGCAACAAAATGGCAGATGAAGTTCAATGTTGATAAATGCAAAGTAATGAACATTGGAAAACATAATCCCATATATATATAAAATGACAGTGTCTAAATTAGCTGTTACCGCTCAAGAAAGAGATCATGGTGTCATTGTGGATAGTTCTCTGAAAATATCCACTCAATGTTCAGTGACAGTCAATAATACTAACAGAATTTTGGGAATCATTAAGAGAGGGATAGATAATGAGACAGAAAATATCATAGTGCCTCTATATAAATCTATGGTATGCCCACGTCTTGAATACTGTGTGCAGATGTGGTTGCTCCATCTAAAAAAGACATATTGGAATGGGAAAATGTTCAGAAAAGGGCAACAAAAATGATTAGGGATTTGGAACAGCTTCCATAAGAGGAGAGATTAATAAGATTGGGACTTTTCAGTCTGGAAAAGAGACAACTAAGCAGAGATATGATAGAGTTCTATAAAATCATGACTGGTATGGAGAAAGTAAATACAGAAGTGTTATTTATGCCTTCTCATTACACGAGAAGTGGGGGTCACCAAATGAAATTAATAGGCAGGATGTTTAAAACAAACAAAAGAAGTATTTCTTCACACAATGCACTGTCAACCTGTGGAACTCCTTGTCAGAGGATGCTGTGAAGGCCAGGGCTATCACAGGGATAAAAAAAGGACTAGATAAGTTCATGGAGTACAGGTCCATCAATAACTATTTTCCAGGATAGGCAGGGATAATGTCCCTAGCCTCTGTTTGCTGGAAGTTGGGAATGGGCAACAAGGGATGGGTCACTTCTGTTTATTCCCTCTGAGGCACCCGGCATTGGCCACTATCAAAAGACAGGATACTGGGCTAAATGGACTCTTGGTCTGACCCAATATGGCGGTTCGTATGTTCTTCTCTTCTTCCTCCTCAAAGTTATTCCTGGGGCTGTTGCCTCTTTATGCACTGACTTTCAAGGACTACGTTCTTGCATGTCTCTAGTGTGAGGTTAGGATCACTGTGTAGCCTTTCTGAGAGTTGACTGTCCCTACAATGATCTTGTCCCTGATAAATTCTCACTCATCTCCCAGTAGCCATGGAGTTGGATTAGGTTTTCATGGCTGTTGTGAAACCATTCACTGACTCACCCTTCTCTTTCTTTGTGTAAGTGAAAATTGTGCCCACTTAAAAACCACATAGTGGTTGCAATGCTGATTCATTTCTTCAACTGTATTCATCTGTTTTATCTGAGCATCTGTGAGTTTTCCAGAGAAGGTCATGTCCTCTGCTACAGGTCCCATTGTATAGAGCAGGGTATTAACTTGTTTCTCTTCTGATAGTTGTTCTAAACTGGATGCATGATGGATCCTCTGGAATCTGCTTAGCGAAAATAGCCATCCCTCAGGGTCTGAAAATCAAATTGTGCGGGGGGTGGTATTTGAAAAAAGTCTGAGTCCATTATCTTAATTGTTCTACCAGAATATAGATTGCACCCACCACCCACACTTTTTCTTTGCTTCCTTAAGGGTGCATACTACCTTTCTCTACACAGAGGTAACAAAATGATGTTGCTGTGGACCTTAATTTCACTTCCTTATTTTCCTATTCTCTCTCCCTGTTGCAGACGAGATTCACCATAGCGGTTCTCTTTAGACTTTGTTTTCAGGCCTCTTCTTTCTAGGGTTGTCACTTGGAGGTGTTTTAGTCAGTTTGGCTAGTTTTTGTACCACTTTGCTGATTGGAGGTGAAAAGATTTAATGTGCTTTTTGTTTTGTTTTGTTTTTTTCACTTGGGACTAATGTTCCCGGTAAGCTGCAAGCACATATAGCTGCACTGCAGACTTGTAACTAGGGCATATGTTGTGTACCTGGAAGTGTGGCTGATTCCCATGCACTTCCCTCCAACTCACTGGTTTAGATAAAGCAAAAACAAATTTATTAATTACTAAAGATAGACTTTAAGTAATTATAAGGGATCACAAACCGATCAAAGCCGATCACCTAGCAAATAAACAAAAAAGGCAAACTAAGCTTAATATACTAGATAGCTTGGATATGAATGAGCAGATTCTCACTCTTAAGGGACAAGCTGTGCTTGTTTTACAGATTGGAATTCCCAGGAATTTTATTCACAGGCTAGAAATCACTTTAGCCTGGGTCCAGCACTTCCCCCAGTTCAGTCTTTGTTCCTCAGATGTTTCTCATGTGGCAAGTGCCCCTATTTGTTATTGGTAGCAGGAGTGGGGGAGGGGTGACCGTTGGCTGGATTTTCTCGTCCTGAAGGTGGCAACCCTAACTCAACCAGTTTTCAAGCTAGCTCTGTACAGCTTTTTGGCCATTTCTGACTGGGCTTGAGGCTTTGCTTTTTTGTTCCCTTTCTCCCTTTTCCCTTTTGGCACGGGTGTTCTGTTTGATCTTTTTTTGATCCCACTTTGCCACCACGCAAAGCTTAGAGACCAGCACTCCACAGTTGGAGTGAATGCCAGATTCATGGTTTCCTTTCTATACAGACTCATACCTCCTTGCTGTTTATCCCTTAGTGGCCTCTCTAAACATTCACAACTAGCACCAGAAACTTGTTACGTATACTTCTCTCATCAGCTGAACTGGAGTTCCATTTCTCAGAAGAGGCTAAGATTTGTATGATTAAGTTTCTCTCTAGAGTATGTAGGTACCCTGGACTGTGCACATAAAATAATTATTTCTCTGTTATTAACCTATATTAAACTGTCAGATGCTTGTGTGTGAATTGCTTTCTTAACACAGCATTCATCAAGTCAAGCCATGAAAAATAATGCTAAAGAAAACCACTGGTCCTTTAGCTAGTGCTGGGAGCACTATTATATATATGTCTGTGTGTGACTGTTAACAAAGGTTCATTTGAAATCTTTATATGTTTGCATTGTGTGCTTGTCTGAATTTATTAATGCATTTCATAGTTATGTAGATGATTATATTGTGATTCTAATCATTATAGAGGCCAAGCAGAAGGTTAACAGTGGATTTTATTCCATTGTTTGCTTTCCTAACATTTTGAATACAATTGACTGCATCTGTGTGTCCATCCATTTATTGCAAACATGTATGACCTAATGGACAATCTGTATGATTTGCCTCATAGAAGTAGATGGTGATTGAGAGACTTTAATTTATAGATTACTGTTTTTAGCTAAGTCTTGGTTGCAATAAGTTTGGGTTTTAAGGACCCCAATTGTTAATCACAAAATACTGATATTAAATAATGTGCATCTGTTGCAGTAATCAGTCCTGTATTAGTTTCATAGCACTGTAGTGAACACAGACTGGCCTTTATTGATCACTTCTAAACCTAAATAGCTATCAAGCAATATATATGCAGGCTATTGGTTTGGATTAACTAATTTGCAATGAATCGTTGATCTGCTATACTGCTCTGGCCTCTGTAAAAAATAGAAATTAACTTCTCTTTCCCTGCGGAATTCATGGAGCTCATCAGTCTGGGCATATTTTAGGAGGTTGTGTGTAGATGTTATAAAACACGATGAATGACATGTTTGTGGACTGTGAAGCTCTATTTGAGAATGAGCTGCCAGGTAACAGGAGATAATGGAGAACAAGCTGACATAATTGGTTTGTACTGTCAGAAACCCTTTGAGAGAGTCCCTCACAAGAGATCTGTAAGGGTTAGGGTTAGAAGTAAAGTATATGAATGAGTTAAAAAGTGTCTGAGAGAAAAGGCAATGAATACTGGTAATTGTCAACACAGCAAAAGGTAAGAATGAGATGTCACAAGATTCTGTACTAGAACTCTTGTAGTTTAATATCTCTGATATGTAGAAAGGGGTGAACAGTGAGGTGGCAAAGTGAGATAACACAAAGCTATATAGGTAAGTCAAGGCCAAAAAAGACTATGAGGAAATTCAGAGATGAATAACACTATCTGGGAGTATATTTCCCCTTGTATCTGATACAAATTTATTTAACAATAAACAAACAAGCAACCCCCCCAGAAAACCTCTTCACTCAAAAATTTGGGCTCTTCAGAAATAACTATGGTTTTCCTCATTGGAGACTGAGTCTACAGTCATAGCTAGCAACATTTACTCAGTAGAATAAAGTCTCTTTACTGAGAGTAAAGCATTGCTATACAACCTTTCAGATTTTGCTGCATATCTTTAGAGAGATTGCTGTTTAGCTTTAAATAGTCTAATTACAAAATCTGAAAGGTTGCATAGCAATGCTCTATTCTCAGTAAAGAGACTTTATTCTACTGAGTAAATGTTGCTGGCTATGACTGTAGACTCAGTCTCCAATGAGGAAAGCCATAGTTATTTCTGAAGAGCCCAAATTTTTAAGGTATTGCCAATATGCAGCCCATCCCTATTTTCTCCAATAGCAGTGCTACTATTTAGTAAACTCAAAACACTAAAACGATCACACCATGCCAGCTTTCAGTCATGGACAGACACATTAGTATATTTAAATGAATTGAGTCAAACTTTGGTTCCATTGAAGTCAAAAGGAAGTTTTGCTATTGACTTCACTGTGGTCTGGATTTGGCTCAATATCTTTATAAATGAGAAATCCTCTAAACAAACACTGCATCATATTTACACAGAACACTAATCCACTACTCTAAACCAAAACATGATTCCACTTTCCCTTTGTGTTTGCTCCATTCTCAAGCAACAGGAGCATTACAGCAGTCAGCAAATAATGTCATTCTGTTCAGGGTAAACACACGCCATTTTCAGTTAGAATGCTCACACAAACATCACCCTAGCATTTTATCCCTGAACATGCCAAAATAAAGACTGAGAGCATCTGAGCAAGCAAATACTTCTATCCCTTTTTTTTTTCTCCTGTTCATTTTGTAGACCAACAGGAGAAAAAACATATACAAAAGAATAGTTTGTAGTGGGTACATTATTAGATTATAAATATGCATAGTACTAAGCAAGTAAGTGTGTGTTAATTACTAATACCTTAAAATAGCATTAATAGTCATTTTTAAAAAATTATTATTTCAGATGAAAAGATCATTACAGTTTATAGTATAGTTTTTCTGCATGTTTTACTTCACAGCATTCATGAAAGACTGAATACTACATTAGCCTGATTTTTGTTGTTTTCCTGGTTTATTAGGGGGAGTTTGAGAGTTTGTTCTCCTCACCCCCATGGCAAAGATAATCCTGGACCTTGCAAACCATTTATCAATTGCAGAACATTAAGGCTTTTGATATTAGTACAAATAGTGTCTAAGTGCAAAATGAAGACTTTTTGAAGCTCCTAGTTAATTTAATAGCATTACAGTATGCAATCCTAAAAGGGCCTGTGACACTAGCAGTTTAATTGTAGTTTAGTTATTTCCTGTATGTGTAGCCATATCATTTCCCCAAATAGCTATATCTTCAGATGTTCCTACCAGATCCATCTAAAGGTCACCTTTCTCTGTGCGTTCTCTCTCAATTTTGTGTCTCTCTCCCCTTTACATGCCACTTACTGAGAGCGAAACAATTCTCTTTCTTACATCCGTCTTACTCCAGTGTAAGTCTACTGACTTCAGAGGAATTACAGCTGATTCTCATTGGTATAAATTAATTGGACCACTGGCATGCTTAAAGTTACTGGATTTGCAGACCTGGAGGCCAAAATCAGACTGAGTTTTGACCAAACAGAAAAATATTCCTTTTTTCACAAACCCCCTCTTTGAACTTTGTTAATCACAGTTGGGAGATACTAATCTGGTAGCCTCAATCACAGGCAAAAATTTAATATCACTAGTTTATAAATTCTTATTGCCATATAAAAAACCCTCTTAATTTAGCTGGATAAAATGCTGATACATCAGCACCCAATATAATAAATTCAGATCCAAATTATTCTAATTTTCATCTACTTAGATGAAAATTAGAATAATTATTCTAAGTTCATCTACCTTATGTCAGGAAACATATGCTCCTTTGTGTGTGTGTGACACTCATGCTTTTTATTCTCTGCAGGAAGGAAACAAAGTTCATTCTCGAATTATTTATATACTATTTCATCATTCTCTGCTGCATCCTTAGAATTCTATATACATATTTATATTAATTGATATTGAACTCTGTGTCCTACAGAGACCAAATACAGATATTTGAATACACATTTAACATCAATCATGTAATTTTTCATCATTGTTATTACTTAACAATCTAATACTAGTAAATGGTAAAGAAATGCTAGCAGTTGTTAAAGTCTAAATCATAAGTATTAATATAAAAGCCAAGATTTTCCCTTCAGTAATTAGAATTCCTTGAAAATAAATATCTTACTATATTTTAACTAATGATCCACAAATGCACCCTAGAAATTTCCATCTATTTTATCTACTGACACATGTTGAAAATCTATCTGAAGTTCTTACTCATCTTACACTTTCTGAATACTATAATAACATTTATATAAACTGTTATAAACTCATTTTCAATGTCATTATGTTTGCAAGAGATGGTCTTGTAGGCTTCCAGTGTTACCAAAGTCTCTTTGAAAACAGTATTTAAAACAGATTATGCTGGTAGACGACGAACTTTGATATGGGAGTGGATGTTGGTGAAGATGGTGGGGATTTGTGTTAATCCAGCAGGGGATGATGAAGCAATGGAAGAAGTCTTCTGGCTGATGGTGCCTGAGTCTCATTAATGATGGAAGAACTGGAGAAGTCCTGTTGAACATCTATCCATCAGTGCAGAGAGTAGTGTCCATTGTTGTCAAGTTTGTGACCCTGATGTTAAAGAATAATCTGGTAAACTCAAAACATTTTTTCTATCACTGAACTCTGTCCATTGGTGTAAATGTCAGTCTTTAGAATCTTATTTAGATTAGTATAATGAGTTAAACTGTTGTGATTCTGAAGCTAGTAATAATGCACCCTGCACTCTATTCTCTGGTGTTGCATTGGCTTTCACTCCTGAGGACTCCTGAGCAGACTCTGATTCTTACGTTGCCATGCACTGGTGACCATACTGGATTTTGCGCCTGGTACTTCTTGGCCTTATGTGCCAGATTAAAAGTGTCCATTAGTCTTCTCCTCCTCATTTTGTGCTGTGCTCTTTCACAGGGCTTCACCTCACTAGTGACTCTTGGTTAGATGTCTGCGTAAACCCTGACTGTTTTTTTTTTCCTTTTTCTTATTCAATTTTATGAAACAAAAATTAAACACATAATTTGACAACTGTTAAATACTAGAGTGAGCTTTTGTCATACATTTTCAGTGTGATGGATAATAAAAGGCATGAGGCTAAATCTCCATGCACTACTGATTATAAAACCTTAGTTTATCCATAGTAATCCCCTAACTTAATTTACGTACCTCTCAGTGCATCAATCACTTGACCAGAACAAAAAAGCCTGCCTTTATTCAGGTGAAGTGCTGCACGATGGGGGGAGGAAGCACTTTTGTCCAGGGCACAGGGCTGCAGCGTAGCAACCCACATTCTCCACAACTTCTACTGACTCCTTCCATGGTCTGTTGGAACCACTCACTCTATATAAAGATTGTGGCCCATCTCCAGGCCATTTTATACTTTCTGTGCCTGCTTTGGGGAGCTGCTTTGTGCAAAGGTACCCCTGTGTTCACTCTGGTGGCAACATCTTAATTCAGCCCCAATGTGGGGCATAAATAATATAGGAGCCCCCTGTATCTTAGGGAACCTCATATAACAGACAGGGGATATAATATATATCAAATGGGAAATAGTGTCTCAGCGTTTTGCAAGATGTGCACTTACTTTTATTTTTCTTCTCATTCCAAAACATCTTTATAGATATGGGGAGCAGTATTTTTACTCAGTCAATTTGAAATCTATATAACAAATCACAAGCCGTAATGAGAAAAGCACCAAGTATGGTGAAGCTCTGGGTAAATAAGTCTACCTGATGTGCAATATAGGTTGTTGCCCTGCAGTGAAGGGGTAATGGCTAAGATGTATTGTTAGAAATGTATTTAGTCAAATATATATACTTAATAGCATTTGAAAAATGAATATTATATACGGTATGATAAGAACATAGAAAGGAACTTTTGCTGCTGATGCAGCATTTCAGAATTTGTGAAACAGCTTTGTGGTTGTGTAAACCATGAAACCTGTATCTGTATACATAGCAGGATGAAGCAGAGTATCATAAGGGATTTTTTCCCCCCTAGACGTCTCAAAGAGACTGTTTTATTGGGTGGCCCAGAGTCCTGGGCAGTTGGATGGGAGGGGACATGGGAACATCAATTCATCTTTTTGTCTTTGCCAATGGCCTTGGCGGGAGCCACCATGGGTGCTGCAGACTGGTAGAGTGTGGAGGAAATCTAATTGATGTAGTAGAGGCCAGTCGTGGAGAAGATGAAGCAGGTAGTCCCACATTCTCTGTGGATGAGGCCTGATGCAAAGAGAGTGAGTAAGAGACAGATGAGGATCTATGGGAATATTTTGGTTTAGGAGCCTTTGCCGAAGACCAAACCCTCTAGGTTGTTGAAAGCTGTGAGGGAGAAGATGAAGAGCGTGGATTCCAGCAGCCCACCCTGGATGATCAGTCACTTGGTGGAAGCCAGCTGCTTGCTGTACATCTGCATCCCAGTGAAGAGCAGCAGGGAGAAGAGCGAGGAGAGTGCCAGGGATGTGCCCATGCCCATGGCCATGATGCCCAGTGAGGTGCCACCACCAATCCACTTCTGGTTCCCTTCACCTAAGTCCTGACAAGACAAGCTAACAAGTAAAAACCCCAGCCACAAAGACAGACCAGTAAGAGAAAAGAAGAAAAAAAAAAACACCTGGATGAAACCAATGTGGTTAACAGTAAAGACCTAAATGACATAAGTAGACAGATAATAGTAAATTGTAGCAGGAGAAGCAAAAATGTATTAATTTAGATTATTGTGATTTATTCATGAGAATGTTTAGAATATGTAGGTACACAAACAAGGGAACTTAGTAAACTGAGTCTGCACAAAGTTATGAAACAATGGATAATATGTAGATTGACAACAAGAGAGTAAAGAAGACATAGGGGAAGAACATAGCAGAGACCACAGATTTGAAAAGAGTCACCTTGAACCAGGAGAAGTAACTTGATCCATTGTGCTTGCCTTGTTGTTTTTTACATACATATGTAATTTGCATGAAGCATTGTCTAAAACCCTACAAAATAAAAACTAAAACAACTGTGTAAACCTAGAATATTGAAATAGATATTGTTTTTCACCCAACAGGATGGAAATCTTCTGATACAATCCTATAGACTGTGCAATATTTCTAGGTAATGGGGGATGGGATAAATGGAGACTAAGAATAAGGAGTACATGTCGCACCATAGAGACTAACAAATTTATTTGGGCATAAGCTTTCGTGGGCTAAACCCCACTTCATTGTGTTAGTCTCTACGGTGCCACAAATACTCCTCGTTCTTTTTGAGGATACAGACTAACACTGCTACCACTCTGACACCAGAGACCAAGAATGTATTCAAAACTTAAGTGCAATGGTAAATTGGTGGAATGTAAGTGATGGCTTGTAAATCATGGGTATAATTTGAGATAAAATGTAATTAGTTAAAAGATAATGGGAGAAAATGGCACTAATCAAATCCCTGCAATAGATTTCCCATGAGTTCTCCCTTTTTGATTATGAGTTCCTTAGCTAGAGACAATATAATTGTTGCTATTAATAGCCTAATCTAGTAATTTGCTTTAGCAATGTTTATTATAGGTATTCTCTGACTTCAGTTCTGTGGCCCTTCCATTTCCATTTATCCACAAACCTTCACAGAATGTCATTCAAGGATTTCTGGATTCTCAGATATCTGAGCTAATATCTTAGAACACAACATACAATGGGGGATGGGATTGAAGTGCTAAGGAATTTAATGTTATTGGGGCTGGAGGTCATGTAGCCTAAAATGAGAGTGATGTTTGTCATTAGGCATAGTAAGAATCTTTCCAATTTCTTTAAGACCCAGCTAAACCCTCTCTGAAAGGGACTAGCAGGATTTTCAGTTGTTAGCTCAGAGTTTGTTTGTTTTTCCCAGTCCGATTTACCATACTGTTAGGAACGCGAAAGTAGCTGTCCTTTTATATAATCCATTTTCTTTACAAAAGGAGATGTAAATATCATGCTCATAATATGAGGCTTGGCAAATCTTCAAGACGCTATCTGCTTTCAGATGCCAAGGCCTACATATCAGTACAAAAAGGACAGTTTAAAACTCAGATATAATTGATGAATTTCTCATTGAAATGGACTGGCAAGTTCTTACTAGTGGGAAGTAAATTAAAATTTTATAAAAAGCTCTATACTCATTAAGGGAAAAATCTCACTCCAGAGTCCTGGCATAATAAACTCATCAGGCCAGCAATTTCAAAGAGGTCAAACACTGATCCCAAGTAGCTTGCTTGCTTTTATGCTAAGGCTTCAGTTACTTTGTATTGGTGAGGGATGGTCAGGGCAGACATGCAGAATGTTATAACACTCATAAAGGAAACAGATTGGTTTTAATGACAATACCTTCGTACTGCAGGTGGCAACGTCAATTATGAAATTGCTTTACATCTGCAAAAAGTCTAGTACATTTTTATGGAGTGTGTTGTGTGCCTATTTTTGCAGAATGCAAAGCAACATGCTGTTTCACTCCACAGGTGCTTGCCAGCCATATAACAACCACCTTACAGAGGGGTAAAAGGAAAAGAGTCAATTTAAAGGTTTTAATCCACATCCTGACAGCTCTCCATGGGACTGACCTTAATTACCCTCCCTCTGGATGCTTGTCATCTCCCATTACATTGCTAGGAATATTGCCAATGGCTAGGGGAAAGGGGCCTAGCCTCTAGAGATCAGCAAAGCTCATTGAGCCTAGATCCTCAAAGGTATTTAGGCTCCTAACCTTCCACTGTTTTCCTTTGAGGATCTTGGCCTTAGGGCCAATTTTTTTAAAAAAAAAACCCTCAAGGGAGATAGGAATTTCGGACTCTTGAATATCCTACTAGGTGCCTGTTTGCAACTTTAGGCATCTAAATACCTTTAAAAATCTGATCTCATTACTATAAAAGGGTACATTTGTTTTAGTTCTGTTTCCAGGATTAGGTAACATGTTTTTACAGATCCATGAAAAACCATGAGGTACATACTGTTTTGTGTCCCTTGTCTTAATTACCTTTCTCACTTGAAAGATTATAGTACAGATTCATAGGGGGAAAGATAAAGATGCTCCGAGAAAGGTCTGGAGACCGAAAGGTCAGTGATTCCATTTTATCAGTAGATTAAAGAGTAAGGTGTCCAAAGTAGGTAACATTGTTAGGAAATAGGAAGGTTGGCCGGCTGATATTTATTCATATTAAAAGGTGCCTCTTCTTGTTAGTGAGCTGGGGAAAGAGCAATTTCACCAGAGCCCTGAGCTGACCAGAATTCCAGTTTTTCTAATAATGTAAACATAAATTCTGTCTGACTCAAAATGCATTTACTAAATATAGGATTGTTTTAAGTTATTTCATTCTGGATCTGTTCTGTTTTTAGCACGCCAGAGAAAAAGATCTACTGAAATAGCTTAATTTGTTTAGAATGTGCTTGTTGTGGTGTGTACTACATCAGAGCACACCCTCAGGTCAGAACGTAAGAATGGCCAAACTGGGTTAGAACAATGGCACATGTAACTCAGTATCCTGTCTTCTGACAGTGGCTAATGCCAGATGCTTCAGAGGGAATCAACAGAACAGTGCAGTTGAGTGAACTATATCCTTCGATCAGTACTAGTCAGAGTCTTATAGACACCCAGAGCATGGTGTTGCATCCATACCATCTTGGCTAAGAGCCACTGATGGACCATCCTCCATGAACTTATCTAATAATTTTTGAACTCAGTTATACTTTTCTACTTCACAACATCCCCTGGCAATGAGTTCCACAGGTTGACTGTGCATTGCATGAAGCAGTACTTCCTTCTTGATTGTTTTTAAACCTTGTCATTGGGTGACCCCTAGTTCTTGTTTTATGAGAAGGGGTAAATAATACTTCCTTTTCACTTTCTTCACACTATTCATGGTTTTATAGACCACTATTATATCCCCCGCTTACTCATTTCTTTCCCAAGCTGAACAGTCCATTTTTTAAATCTCTCATATGAAAGCTGTTCCATACTCCTAATAATTTGTATTGCCCTTTTCTGTATCTTTTCCAAAGCCAAGAGCATTGTTTGGTATAGACTCTAATAAAGGAGAGAGGTTTAAACAAGGTTATTATGAAGCAATGCCCCATACTATTACACAGGTTTGTTTAGCCTGCATTTTAAAAATCTAGATCCATTGAATGGGAATGTGTTGATTTCAATGAAATTTTCAATGGAAAAGTGTTGAAATATTGTTTTAACTTTTCATATTGTTAATGCTGAAACATTATGTTAATACTTTATTTTCATTTTATTTAGTATCAACATTATTATAAATGTAATATTATAGTATACACACACCGTATTCACAATTTGACATTATTTTATAATGTTTTGACATTATCAAATGTAAATGGTTCAGAATAGTGGGTTTTTTGACAAATTCCATTCCATGGGAAATATTAAAATTCCAACTTTTTATTATTTTCAAAACTAAAAGAAATTATGAAACTTCAGAATTTTCTGGCAGCAGAAATTATATTTTCTGACCAGCTGTATTTATGCACTTTTAGCTATGCATAATCATAAATACTGTTATCTAAGACTCAAGTGTTGTATATGAATTATTGCTATTGAATGTTGATGAACTGTTGTATGTAAAGGTCCCTTAGTAAAAATGTAGAGATGATTAGAAAAAAAGAGATGATGTTTTATAAACTATAAATATAAAGAAAGGGAAGATCATTTTTCTCTTTCAGTATGAATGGGACATGCATGGCTTTATATTTTGCTCAGCCTATAAAAACACAATTTAAGAAACATTTTTATACTGAACTCCTTATTCAACAAAATTTAAAACTTCTCTTTTATTTTGCATACATTTCTCATACATCTCATGGATAAGTAAGGTCCCACATTCCATGAATGAAATCCCCTAATGCCTTTACAAAAAACGCTCTGATAAAAAAGGAGGAAAATTTTGATTTTCAAAAAACCCCCAGTCCTTCATAATCTTGAAACAGTTTGATAGATAAAGATGATTCTGACTTTTTATTAGGTTCTGATCTCGCAAAAGGAAATATATAAATAAGTGTTTATACCTGGGTAAGTACTTTTTCGGGACTGAGGATGGATGAATCACTTTGAAAATGGCTCCATAATTCAGTCTAACAACCTCTCAGAAGTAGTCACGTAGGAATTCAAGAGGGTTCCAGAGAAAATCCTCTTACAAACTATTCATTGTAATAGAGAGGGATGTTCTTTTGCCTGAATTTCAAAACCAATTTATAAAACAGAATTAAAAGAACCTCTCTCTAAGGGAGTTTAAACTACTGCAAAAAGTTGCACTCTCTATCTAAACCTAAAGTAGTATCAACTACTGCAATCTCTTCCTTTCTATCCCTGACAAATGCAGTCTTGCTCCACTTATATCCACTCAAAATGCATCTGCAAAGATCATGTTCCTGGATTGTTGTTTCAAACAGTTCAGCCATCGCTCTGTGTCCCACCCCTGGTTCTCCCTTCTTCACTGCATCAAGAACAGACTACACATTCACTTTAAAGGCCTTTAATGCCACCTGTTATCTCCTATAGAGTCATTTCCCCCATCTTCTCTGCCAGTTATGTTGGCTTTTGTGGAGAAGGAACTATGTTGATCTGGAAATAGTTTGATAGGATATGCAGTCACAGGAGAACTGTTAAACAAAACTGTGTGATCAGGTATGTTATGGGATGAAGATCAAAAAGAACACACACTGCTGGGTGCAGAGACACAGAGGTTTGGACGTACATAACCCACTCCCCTCAGATTTTGGGGTTTGAATTAGCAGGATTGGTTCCTGTGAGGAGAAGCAGCACTGCTAGACTCTTATAAGCTTAGGCTGTTCCTATTAGAGTAAGAACCAGGAAGGTCACTGGATGCTCTTGTTATGTATTATACTAATTAATTAAAGTTTAGTGTTTTGACCATGCCTCCAACTCCTCCTAGGTTTGCAGATCAGTGGGTTTTGAACATAACTTTTTTTCAAGGGCCTTGCACATAAGAATTACAAGAAAATCTCCTCAGAATATTAGAAGGATACAAAGACTGATTTGGTGAACTAGTGACTGAGCTGTTGAAGGATATGTCCAGGAAGGTGCAGGTTATGATCGCCTCAATCACTCTTCTGTTACATTTTCAAACAAGCACCTTCTTACTTTCTCCCATGCTGCCACTCAAACATGGGCATAGCTGCAAAGCTAACAGTGTCTTCCTTTAAATAATGAGTCAGGTGGCACCTTAAAAACTAACAGATTTATTTGGGCATAAGTTTTTGTGGGTTAAAAACCCCATTTCTTCAGATTCATGGAGTTAAGGTAACTCCCTTCTTTTCATGTGTCAGTATATTTATGCCTGCATCAGTAATTTTCACTCCATGCATCTGAAGAAGTGGGTTTTTTACCCATGAAAGCTTATGCCCAAATAAATGTTAGTCTTTAAGATGTCTTAAAGACTAAGATGTTAGTCTTTAAGATGGACTCCTCATTCTTTTTGTGGATGCAGACTAACACAGCTACCCCTCTGTTCCTTTAAATTCTCTGCTGTAGGGTTACCAGACATCTGGTTTTCAACTGGAATGCCCTGTGGAAAAGGGATGCTGATGGTTCTGGTCAGCACTGCTGACTGGGCTGTTAAAAGTCCAGTTGGCATGGGGCTGGCAGACTCCCTACCTGGCTCTTAGCTACCCACGGAAGCAGATAGCATTTCCCTCTGGCTCCTAGGTAGAGGGGCGTCCAGAGAGGGTCCGCATGCTGGCCTGCCCTGAGTGCTGGCTCCGCGACTCCATTGGCCAGCAACTTCAGCTAATGGGAGCTGCAGGGATGGTGCCTGTGGATGGAGGCAGTGCACAGAGCCCCCTGTCCATGCCTCCACTTAGGAGCTGGGACCTGTTGCCATGTCCGGGAGCTGCCCGAGGTAAGCGCTACTCAGAACTTCCTCCTGCACCCCAACCCCTTACCACAGCCATGACCTCCCTCCCACACTCCAAACTCCTAGGACCTAGCCCAGCAGATGGTATGCTGTGACCATGTTCTTTCATGCTGACCAGAACTGTTTCATTGGAGATCACAGGGCACCAGTCTGTAGAGACTGAAGTGCCCTTTTAAACTTAAAGCACTCCTGGTTGTGTAACATGAGGCATGTACTGACTATGTGGTGCAGGGCAGCTTGTTCTGAAGCTATACATATTTGTGGATAAAGAAGAAACATCCCAGGGTTGTCAAAGTGGTCCTTTTCACAAATATTGAAATACACGTATAAATAAAAAGAGGTATTACTAGTAAAAATAATCAAATCTAGTACCACACTCATCATTTATAAATAAGGTAAGTTTTCCTACCCTGTTCTGATCCATAACTTTCCTAACTTGCAATAAATTATGGTTACTGACACCTCCATAACAGCACCATGCCCTGGAGTTTATGGAGGGCAATATTTAACTTGCTATAATTAAAGGATTATAATATTTCTCTAACTTACTGTTAAGGGGAGGTTTATACATAGCTTCAATATCTTTTCCCACACCAATAATTATAAAGTAAATCCTTGATAAAATGAGGATTAAACTACTCTCCCCAATCATTAGTAACAAATGTGCATATTTTTGCTAATGTGTATACCTGTCATTAAGGGATAAAAAGAAAAGCCAGAGTGGCATTGACAAGTAGACTTTAATTGATCAACAATTTATATTTAATATGGATTGAAAACAGCTGGGCCAAGGGAACTGTTAAAAAAAATGAAAATCCTGTAGCTTCAAACACTCGGTCTAATGCCTTTAATCAGGAATAACTGACATGCAAATTCAGATCCAGTCACTTTGCCCCTTTAGGTTAACTAAGGTGCAGATGAGACCAAAAGGGTGTATTTTAAAGAAGTATTGGGGAACTACTTGCAGAGCTGGACTGGAAGGTATTAGGAAACATGGGTGGAGTAGCTATTGTATGAAGTGGAGATTATTACACCTTGCGCAGATGATGTATATGATCAAACATTGAAATGCCGATTGTAACCATGACCAGCATGCCTGTGAAAATATACTATATTTAACACTCCTAATCAAAAGTAGCCACAAACTCTCAAGGATTGGCAGCCATGAGGGAGGAAGAATTTAAGATATCTGTACTAGAAGCTGTGTCAAAGATGCTGGCTGGGTAAGAGGGTTACAGATGAAAGAATGACAAAGAGTTCTGTGGCATCTTATAGACCAGGGGTCGACAACTCCCAGCACGCGTGCCAAAGCTGGCACGGGAGCTGATTTTGACTGGCACACCAAGGTCCCTGCAAGGGGCCAGCAGCCGCAGCGCAGCACAGCCAGAACCGGCAGCCAGCCAGAACACAGAGCCTGCCGATGCTGGGACGCTCCCAGCTCACATGTCAGGGATTTCCCCCCTTCCCCTCTCCCCCCATGCAGAGTGAGGCAGCAACTGATTGGATTGGAGCCATTGGAGACTGCAGCAGTCAGATCCCTCCCCTCCTCCCTGCCCCCTCCTTCCTCTGCCCGCAGAGCAGCAAGGCAGAGTGTTGAGCTGAACCTGTAGGCATCGGCTCCTCTCCCTTGGCATGGTAAGGGAAGCTTGGGTTTGTATGCCACACATGCTAGCCCAGGCATGGGCGGGGGGTAGCTCTCTACTTGCACAAAGCCCTACAAGGCAGCAGGAATATTCTCTGGCAGCAAGTGACCCCCGCCCCACCCCCTCTCTGCGTGGGGAGAAAGGACACAGGCATGCCTGTATTTCCCTGCAAATGGGGCTCTCCCTGGGTCTGCTCCCTCCCCACTCCCCCTGCTTCAGAGCCTTGTTGCAAGGGAAGGAGGTGTGTTGAGGGTGGGGTGGGGTTGCACCCACAGACACCCCCCACACACAGACACGCCATCCCAGCCTACCTACTTGGGGAGGAGGCTGTGATCCCAGTACCAGGCTCAGAGCTTGGAGGGGCAGGGAGTGGGGCGGCGCTGAACAGCCGCCTTTTCGTTATCCTCACACACACACACACAGAAGGGCAAAGATCACACTAAACTGATAAGATCTGCATTTTTATTTTATTTTAAATGAAGCTTGTTAAATATTTTAAAACCCTTATTTACTCTAAATACAGCAACAGTTTATTTATATAATATAGACTTATAGAGCGATACCTTCTAAAAACATTAAAATGTATTACCAGCACGCGAAACCTTAAATTACATTGAATAAATGAAGGCTCGGCACATCACTTCTGAAAGGTTGCCGACCCTGTTATAGACTAACAGATGTATTAGAGCTTAAGGTTTCATGGGTGAATACCCACTTTGTTGGATGCATCCGACGAAGTGGGTATTCACTCATGAAACCTTATGCTCTAATACATCTGTTAGTCTACAAGGTGCCACAGGACTCTTTGTCACTTTTGCAGATCCCGACTAACACAGCTACCCCTCTGAGAAGAAACAATGACACCTACCCCTGGAGGAAAAAGTCCATTTTGTGGTCAGGCTGCCCTAGAAAAAAAGGGAAGTAAGAGGGTTTTTTCATTGCATCTAATCCAAGGAATACCTACCTCATTTAACTGTTGCTGAGTATAAAACTCTATCTCCCTCTGAACAAAAAGCCTAAACAAAACCCTGGGAGAATAGACACGCCTTGCAATATACCTGGAAAATCAACAAACTTGAACTTTGTTGAATTGCAGGGGGAAGCAAGGTTCAAATTGTGCAGGCTTTTCATTGAAACTGATTGACTGGGATCAATGCACTTAAAGCAATTAGCGCTGAAATTTTTTCAGACTTAAAAAAAAGTTTCTCTAGAATTAAATTTACAGATATAATGAAAGTGTGAGTGACTCAAACCTAACTCCCATGTTCTGCTATGGTACAAAATTTCACTGTCTATTTTTCACTCTGCTACCTCAGCATGAATCATATCAATTAATCCTGAGCACATAAGAATATTCCCCAAAACCCCTGTAATGGCTACTTAACAGTAACAAACTCCATTCATTGATTAGGAAACATGGTTCCAGAAAATACATTTTGAGGTCCTCACTGCTCTTAATGACAGCCATATAAAATGTTATAATTCCACTCTTGACTGCCTCATAAAATATTCTGGGTATATTGGCCACCCTGGGTGAGACCAAAGGTCGATCAAACCCAGTATTCTGTCTTCTAAGAGTGGTCAATGTCAGGTGCTTCAGAGGGAATAAACAGAACAGGTAACCAACTGATCCATCCCCTGTCGTTCACCTGCAGCTTCCGGCAGTCAGAGGCTTCTTAAATAGAAAGTATCACTATTAAATAAGAGAGCCTGAGAATTGATGTCAGAATGAATGGATGTAACAGGGTGCTAGCCAAGAAACTCTGAGCCAGCCCATTAGCTCCGTTCCTGCTAGCTCAGCTCCCAGCAAGGGGAGTTACTTGGAGCTAGCAGGGTGTGGCTCTTAGAAGGAAGGGTTTAAGGGAAAGCACCTGTGAACCTTACAGGTCAGAAGGATAAAGCTGGCAGGAAGGAACTGCAGGGGGAGGGAACAGATAGGGATAGGAAAGGAGGAGTGAGTGGCTGTTATGGTTCCTGGCTAGCTTCAGGGGCTAGCTGTTCCTCAAGCAGCTTAGTGTACGTAACTGTATATAGATGGTGGTGGTGGTGGTGGTGGTTGTGGTGGGGACTTGCACAGGGAAATAAAAGGGCACTGGTATTGGCAACAGCATGGTCTCCGACTCATTTGTGCAACGAGCAGTGAAGGGCTCATCTACAATGGAGTACAATCCACTGTAAATTTTGAGGGCTCATACATCTGACTTCTTTTGTAGATGAGAAAATGTGATTTGTGCATCATCATAGTTCATAAACTATACTTAAAACACAATATAAATTTAGGCTGAACAAAAATAGAATAATGAAATATTTCATATGCACATTAGGAATGAATTTTGATTGCTCTAGGGATTTTCATGCTTTTGTGCATATGAATTCTCAATCCTAACATTGCTGTAACATTTCCAACATCCCTTTCTCCTCCCATTTTACAGAGAGAAGTGACTGCATTAGAATTCTCTTAAAGTGGACAGAGAAAAACTTCTATAGTCAGCTCTCTGTGCTTGTAAAGATTAGGTGCTTTTGGAAAGCATTTCATTAACAAGTTCCCGGAGACTAAAGATTATAATGATTTAAACTTCAAAAGATTCTTAAATATACTGGAAAAAGATATTTTAAAATATCAACTAAATTATTGAGTGCAGTATTAATGCTGGTCATTTAGCAATCCTATTTAGTGAGTCATTTATTTTTAAAATGACTTTACAAAGTAAACTTACACCTGTCATCTCTAAACACAGAATATTTTGATAAAAAATTAGAGTTATAAATTATGCATGACATATAAAGCTATGGCCATGGGTAGGGGGAGAAATCCTTGAACTGCCAATTATTAATGTACTTTACTTTTATATTGTTCAAAATAATAAATCTTTTATGCTGATATTAAGGTGCCATATCAAAAATACTCACACTGCTATGGGCTTTTTAAAATTACACTTTGTCACACATGTTCAGACCATTTGCTGGCTGGATCAAGTGGCAATATCGAGCTTAAGTTGCAATGTGGACAAGAAATAGCCAGTTTTAATAATTAAAAGCACCAGATTAAAAGAGATGGGGAAAACCACAATTTTCTTATTTATTCATGAATCACTGTGTAATTTGGTTGTCAGAATGTGTTCAAAACACATGGATATTGCTATTCACTGCCAGTGGCAGTTTTGCCTTCATGGGGGACCTGTGGAAATTGCCTTGCACAGAAAATATAATAAATAAAAACCAGTTAGAATAAAATACATTTAACTGCAGGCTAATTGCCCTGCCAGCAGTTAAATCAAGAGCACTTTATTCCTGATCATTCATGCCCATTCACTCTAGGTAGCTGGCCTGCCAGGAGGACACGTGCAGCTCCGAGAACCATCTGGTAACCCCCACACAATACTGAGGGGAATTTTCAAGAATACGTTAAGTTAAATGTTGGGTGCCTATCTCTGTGGCAGCTCTGCTCTTTTAACTATAGTAGTGGTGGGGTGGGTGAGCTCATAACAATGGGGTAAAGTTTAAGATGCCTTCAGACTCTTTATTCTGAATAGCCTGACTTTGGTAGGGTTAAAACCTCATTCTTGACATCCAATGGATGTTTGTTTCTGCTTTCACTTTCATTGGTTTTGTCAAGCAAGCAAAGAAAAGGAGGCGGTAGTAAGGGGGATAGATGGGATTATTTTAAAATGCTATTACAAGAGCTCCATAAGGGAGATTTATGGGTAGCACAGCTTGGAAGCTAAAGAACTTGTTTCCATGGACTGCTTCTGGTTAAGGGTCAAATCCTGACCCAGATTCAAACAGCAGAATGGATTGCAGTAGACAAACAGGACTGCATAGACCAGCTAGCCCAAACACTGACTAATCCTGAAGATGGTCACACTAATTCACAAGCAGACCTGTTCCCTCTCAAAAAGCAGCAGGTACAGTGCTGTGCTGATTGGGGTTTATGGGGATATGCATGTAAATGAATATTTTCCCCCTACTCTCACACACCCAACAGCTGCATGCGTTGCCCTGGATTTGTACATACCCCAGAATGTGATCAAGCTAATTGCAAATAGAATACTACATAGTTAAGGGTTAATTTGGAGACAGGCTCTCAGAAGTAAGATCACAATTATTGTCAGTTTTGCTAATTGAATGGGAGGAGGGGAGGAAAATGTAAATAATGAGAATGAGAGAAGATACGTAGCTGGACAGCCTGGAGTCTAGATGCCTTTGATATTAAAAGTTTATTGAAAGGTAGGGAAACTGATGATTTAGTAGGGGTCATTGTGACCTATGTGTTTTGTAAAGTTAATTATAAAAAGTTTGGATAATAGAGTGTACTTGGGAGAAGTTCTCTGGAGCCATCCTGGGAGAGACGTTTTTCCTGGCATCTTTACTATCCGGCAGGAGGCATTTGGCCAGTAGTGACCCGTCATTGATTACTCAATATCATCTCAGAATATAGGCAAATATCTGGAATGATCTAAACCTATTACTTATGTCTCTGTGTGCTTAAATCTAATAAACTGAAGTGTTAGACGAGCATGTTTACATGCATTTAATCCTTGATCAAAGAGAATTGCTGAGTTCCTGTTGATTTATTCCTAACACCACCTGAAGTGAAATAGTCAAGTTGCCCCTGTTGGGAGTTCTGAAAACCCCAGGTAACATGTGTATCCTGCTTTGTCCATCTGATCTGTCTCGTTAAAAGAGATTTCAGCAGCCCTATGGCTGTAGTAATCCATGCACAAATCCAGGGAAGTAGAGAACCAAAAACTTCAAGTGGGAGGTGTTAACATTCTCTTGATTGTGTAAGGGAGAGGGCTCTTCAGCCCAGGAGCTCTCATATGTTCTCAAAAAGTAAGGGCTATCACTGTGGGCTTCATAATCCATTCAGTATCTCTAGGATATGAGAAAGTCATTATCTGCTGTGACGGAGTCAGACCAGACGGATATAAGAGAGTGCTGAAAGGCAGATATATTAGTCTCAGGATGTGCAGGTCCCTGTTCCTGGGATAGCCAAACAAAGGCTACTCCAGGCCAATCAACACACCTGGGGCCAATTAAGAACCTTCTAGAAAGGAGTAGAAACAGCTAGCCTGATTGGGACACTTGAAGCCAATCAGGGACTGACTGAAACCAGTTAAAAATCTCCCAGTTAGTCAGGTGGGTGTGGGTGTCAGGAGCTGTGGAAGGAAGTTGCGCCGTTGGTGAGACTGAATGGTGGAAAACATATCATCCAGAAGGAAGGAGGCCCTGAGGTAAGGGTGAAGTGGAGTTTGAAGAAGCGGGGACTGCTGTGGGGAAGTAGCCCAGGGAATTGCATTGTGTTTTGTGGATAAAAGGTCAGCCATCTTAGCTGATACTATTAGAGTCCCTGGGCTGGAGCCCAGAGTAGAGGGTGGGCCTGGGCTCCCCCCTTTTCCATCTTCCATACTGGCCTGTGATGAAGGTAACTCACTAGGCGGTGACTCTTGCCAATTATACTGAGAAAGGGAGGTCACTCTGGGGCCTAGATGAGTTTCTGAGGCCCCTAAATCTGCCAGGAAGCACAGGACCCACAAGTACAAACTTGGAGCTTTGTCACAACTGGTGTTAGGGGTGGGATTTTCTGATTTAGTCACTGCGCGGCGGAAGAAAGGGGGAGATTTTTTTAAAAAAACGTGCACCGGGTTTGGGGGTGTTCTCACCACAATGGAGGACGTAATAAAAGCACTGTTGCAATCCATTGCAGCCCAGCAGGAGGCCATCTGAGCCCATGCTATGGCACAACAGGAGTCCCTGCGGGTACAAAAAGAAACTAATCAATTATTGATAGAGCAGGCCTCTCAGGATCGAGCCCTCTTGCGGGAGGTGGTAGATCAACTGAAAGCCCTCACCACCAAAAACCAAGGTTCTGAAGGGTCGTGAGTATGGAGGGCTGCTGGTTGTCTGTCGAAGATGACAGCTGATGATGACATAGAGGCATATCTCCTCTCTTTGAGAGGACCGCTTTGCGAGAGGCCTGGCCCCATGATCAGTGGGCTAGCATCCTCGCTCTTTTCTTATGTGGAGAAGCACAAAAAGCTTATCATGACATGCCCGCTGAAGCTGCCATGGACTACCCTCAGCTGAAAGCAGAGAGGCTGGCACGATCAGGGGTAACAACAGCAGTGCAGGCACAGAGATACCATGAGTAGAAGTACAAGGAGGGTAAACCTCCGAGGTCCCAATTATTCGACCTTATCCACCTCGCACGGAAGTGGTTACGACCAGAGGTTTGCAACCCAGAGGAAATGTTGGAAACTTTGGTCATAGACCACTATATGAGGGGATTGCCTCCAGATCTTCGTGCATGGGTGGGCCAGAATGACCCTGCCACCTACGACGGGGTGATCATATTGGTAGAGAGATGGATTGCAGCCCAAGAGCTGTCCCAACTACCCAGAAAAGCCCTCTCCCAAAAGAAGTATCTGGGTCCGACCCCAGAAGGCCAGATAACCAAGCATCTGGGGAGCCCCAGGTGGAAGAAGGTAGTGGCCACAGAACAGCTGGGAACCCAGAAATGGGGGGGGAACCATGGGATAAAGACCCCTAACCCAAGAGACAAAGGAGCTTCTAAAGCCTCTTATAGATGTTATGCATGTGGAAAATGGGGACACCTAGCGGCACAATGTTCCAACATTGAGGAGCCCATGCAGTGTAACCTTGGGGATTGGGCAGACCCATGCACCCTAATCAATCTAGACGGGGTTGCAGTCACCCCACACCAATATACAAAACCAGTGAAATTGAATGGGGTAGAAACTATGGCACTCATTGACTCAGGTAGTGCTGTCACCCTGATTTCAAGGAAACTAGTGAAACACAGCCAGTTAATACAGGCTAAGTGTACGGGAGTAACCTGTGTACATGGGACCGTTAGCTATTGTCCTGTCATCCCAGTAAGGATTGAAATTCAGGGAACCATCACTGGAGTAAAAGCAGAAGTGGTCCCAAAACTCCCATACCCAGTGCTCATTGGAAGGGATTTCCCAGGATTTGGAAATTTGCTCCCACCAGAGGGACAGGACAGAGGAGAAGACTCCAAAGTTAAGGAGTCATCCCTAACAGAAAATCACCCTCCTTTCTTTGCTGAAATATCTCCCGAATTGTTCCCCCCCACACCCTGGGAAGGGCAGAAAAACCAAGAAAGAAAGAAGGGCAGCGAAGGCTTTGGGCACACGGATTCTGCTTCAGGGTCAGAATATGGCCTTGGTAGGCTGAAGGGCACAAGGAACTGAGAAAGAGACCCCCAGAGAGGAGGAGGAGGAAGCAGAATCCAGTCCCAACCCTAATGTCACCGAAGTGACCGAGGAGGCAGAGACCAGTTCCTCAGAGTTCGGGTCGATAGGTCCTGGAAGAGAGACTTTCGGGTGAGACCAGGCAGAAGATCCTAGATATGATAATGTCAGAAGAGAGGTGGCTGAGATAGATGGGAAGACTGTGGAAGGAAAGGCCCGAAGGCCAGCGTGTTATTCCAATAAAAGCAAGCAGGATTTTATGAGGGGGATATGGCAAAAAGCCACATTTATTGTAAAGATAATAATAAAGAATAAAGAAAAGATAGAAGCAAACAACGTTGTTTAACTACTTATTTTTATTGCTACTTAATTTTTATACACACACACACACACACACACACATATATATATTTATTTATTTAATTTAAACATTTATTTAATTATTTATTTAGGTTTTGGGTAATTGTTATCGTTACCAGCCTGGAAGTTGCTTGTGACAGAATACTGGCCAGGTATTCTATACACAGGTGATGGTAGTGGGGAGCGAAGTCCTGATCAGATGCGCATTTGAAGCTTTTGGTAGGCTGGCAGCAGAACCTTGGACTTTGACTTTATAGTTTTTTGGTTTAGTTTTTATAGGAATTTTTTTGTATGCCAGTTTATGGGAATTGCTGCGTTATGCTGATGTTTTTAGTGTGGCTGCCAGGTGCTTGTTAGTGATTTTATAGGGTGGACCTTTAGTTTTTAGGGTTTTTTTACTTGTCACCTTTTGGTTGCACTGGCACCTGACGCCTTTTTTAGCCCTTTGATGCTGCATTTTTAGGCTGGAACCTCTTAAATCATTTATTTATTGTTTAAGCACTTTTTTTTACATACATTTTTTAATTAATGTTTTACATACAGTATTTTGTATAATAATAATTTTACACATATGAGCCAACTTACTATTGGCAGCTTTAACTTTTATGTGGTTTAGGGCGGCTTTTATGTTTGGGGTCGCACATATGCCTATAAGGCGATAAATTTTTAGAGTAGAGATTGGGGGTTTTTTTGCCAATAAGATGGCAGTGGTACACCACTGAGAAAAAGTTTTCTGGTTGAGTGTTTTTAAATGGTTAGCCATTGCTTTTAAATTTGATGCTGATACTGGGACAGTGGTGATTTGTTGATTACACCCCCCCCCCCCCGTTTACTGGAGTGGTCACAGTGTGCCGTTTTATGGCTGCCACCTGGGCTACAAGACCCTTCTGTTTGTTATTTTAAATGGTTTTTTTTTATACCTTACGGGGGTTCCAAATGTTTTCCTCCCAATCTGATGGTATTTTACATTTGGCAGGGTTTTATTTTTTTGATTGGACAGCCGCCATCTGGCGAGTAGCAAAACCTAATTTTTGTTTTAAATGCTTAATAAAGAATTTCATTGATTATGATTTTTTGCGGTTTTACTCTGTTTTAATGTTAATTTTTTAACCATGCCTTGCAGGACCTGATTTTTTTTGATGAAAGCCTGATTTTGTTTTTTAATTTTTTTATATGCTGTTACTTGGTTTTTTAGGAGTTTTTTTATTACTTTTACTTTTTTGTAAGGCTTGTTTTATTATTTTTATTTGATTATGGGAATTTGTTGCCATTATTTTTTTATTTTTTTATTTTTTTTTAATTGGGATAGGGGTTTTTTTAGAGATATTGCCTCCTTTTTGCTGGCTGTTAGGCGGAGGTAGTTGTTATTACATGCTTTTTACAGCAGCCAGATTTCCGCAGTGTTTTTTTTTTTTTTTTTGCTGCATTTGGGGGTTTGCATATAAGGATATATTGGGCCAATTTATTTCTTAAATTTGAAATATTACAAGCATTTTTTAGGGCTTGTTTAGTTCAAGGATTATGCCCATATTTTTGAAGGATTTGTTTAAAGGGTGTTATTTTTTTAATTAAATTATTATTTTTAAACATTTAACAATCTTAACAAATAATAATAATATTAATAATCTCTGCCGCCCATTGGAATTCGGGACTAAGCTCCCCATGCATGACGGGGCAAATACATTCTCATGTGTTTTCCTGGGCACATCTCATCAGTCGCCCTTTCCTCTGTGCAAGCTATAGCAGGCAATCGTTTCATGCCCTTTTTCCAGCAGCAGACGGTGCAGTAGATCTGCAGAACTCTGCTGTCCCATGACTCGTACAATAAGCTTGAAAGCTATCATCACCCATACACCACAGCTGCAGTGTTGAATTTTAAAAGATACATTTTAGAGAACAAAGGGGAGACTCTTTCTCAGTGAAACAGGCAATTCATAGTACACAGCACGTTCTTTCTGTACAAGGTCGTATTTTGCCTCTTATACTGAAGTTCCTGCCACTTTGGTGAGACCAACAAAGTATCACATGTGGCTGTGCAACAGAATTCAGCTTGTAGGCAGCCATGGTAAACATAGGGGCATGTGGGGTTCTGTTTCTTCTGCATGCATTTCAATGCTTTTGGACTGTGGTGCCCCCATTTCCCATACCAAGCAATGTATGTTGGGTTTTCCATATAAAAGGAGGGCCTGTGATCTCTCTGGGATGGTCGCTTCACACAAACCTCCCCTCTCCACGCCTTTTAGGCCCAACACCAACACCCCTGCGTGAAAAGATTCTCCCCTCCCACCATCCCCGCGTGGCTCTGATCAGAGATGAGCCCGTTAACCTCAATGGGAACAGCCCAGCATGGACGGATTTCACCACCACTACCGCGTGGCTCTGATCAGGCCTCAGCAAAATGCGTACACTCCAGCATCAACGGACACCTCTGATTGTTCCGTTAAACAAACTCCCCTCTTTTAACCAGGTGCCCATGAATGATATCACTCTTGTGAGGCTAACACAGAGAGGTAAAGAACAAATGTTGCTTGAATGCGCCCAAAACCCAAGAACTTTCGCTTCCATGCTCTGTTCTGCAATGATTCCAGACTACTTACTTGTGGCCTGGTATTGTAAAGTGTCCTACCATGGAGGACGGAATAAGGTAGCTCTCCCCAGAAACCTTCTGCAAAGGCTTTCAGAGTACCTCCAGGAGAGCTTCATGGACATGTCCTTGGAGGATTTCTGCTCAATCCCCAGACACTTTAACAGACTTTTCCAGTAGCTGTACTGGAGGTGAATGCATCCCAAGTCTTCATGGCAAATGAATCATTAAACATACTTACTTTTAAACCCTCTATCGTACTTACAAAGATACTCTCACCAGAAGTGCCCTCTCTGGCGTCATGGTGCAGGAGCCCACCTTGGGAGGGGGTGGAGGGTATTGGCTGCAGGGTGATGAACAGTTCCTGGCTCCTGGAGAGAATGGATTCACCACTTGCCGCATGTGCACTGTCCTCCTCCTCCTCCAAAAAACCCTCCTCCTCACTGTGTGTGATTTCCCCCTTGCAGGTGTCCATGGACAGTGGTGAGGTAGTGGTGCCATCCCCCTATAATTGCATGCAGCTCATGGTAGAAGGGTGACCCAGAGCACCCGTTTGCCTCCCTGTTTTTTTGGTGGGTTTACTTGAGCTCCTTGATTTTCACACAGCACTGCTGTGTGTCCCTGGAGTAGCCTCTTTTCATCCTGCCCCTGGAGATTTTGGCATATGTATTTGTGTTTCTTTTTTTTTGAACATAGTTCTGCCATAACAGATTCTTCTCCCCAACGTGCGATGAGATCCAGTACCTCCCGTTCGGTCCATGCTGGAGCTCCTTTGCAAATCTGGGACTGCATGGTCTTCTGTGATGGTGGGCTCTGCATGGTCACCTGTGTTGACGAGCTCGTCACGCTGGCCAAACAGGAAATAAAATTCAAAATTTCCCTGGGCTTTTCCTGCTTACCTGGCTAGTGCATCTGAGTTGAAAGTGTTGTCCAGAGTGGTCTCAGTGGAGCATTCCAAGATAGCTCCCAGAAGCCAATAATGTCGAATTGCATCCACAGTACCTCTAAACCAGAACTGCTACTCCCCTTGCTGAGGTGGAGTACAGAAACTGGTTTTAAGAGCCCTTTAAATTGACAAAACTGGGTTGGTCGTATGGACAGAATCAGTTTAAATTTGATATAATGCAGCTAATTCTGAAATAATTGCGTACTGTAGACCAGCCCTAATACCTGTGAACCCCTTGCCCTTTGGCACTGGGATACTTTTAGGGTAACAGGGGTAAGGAACCTTTTTACAGCTAGGAAACTGAAAGCAAGATAAATTAAGGGACTTGAATGTCTGCTGCAAAGTCAGTAACCAAATGTAGAGTCCTTTTGCATGCAAGTCCAGTGCCTTAACCACATGATGATTCTCTTTTTCTATCATGTACTTGCTCAGTGTCTCACTTAGTATCAGCACTGACTATTATATATGTTATGAGACTAGCATATAAAATGTAGTAGCAGAATATATGCATATGCATGTGTATATACTTAGTTTATATAAATATTGCTATCTAACTGCCATATGAGAATAGCATTTTTGTATAGTTTGTTGTATGTTCAGTAAAGTTATTATTACAGCTGGTTAGAAATCTTCCCACCCAAATGATTTTTCAATAGAAAATGCAGTTTCCACAAAATCACAATCTTCTGATTCTTCCATTAGGAAAATTTAAACCAAATTTTGCATTCAGGTCATCTTAACTCAGTTTTGAATATTTCAGTTTGTTGAACTGACCCGAAATGTTTTGGTTTGAGTAATTACTGCATCTCTCTATTGTGCTTTATTGCCTCATGGAAGTTGTATGTGGGATGTCTGATGTGCTCATTTTCTCCTATTAGCTTAGATCCTTGATTGATTTACATCTGCCCTCATGAAATGCAATCTCTTCTTTGAATGAGTCACTTGATACACCATGCGAGACATAGGGGAGATGCAGTTTGGCCAGACAGCCTGGGCAATTAGGGAGAACAGGGACACAAAGAACCTAAACTACAACTCTCATGAGGCAATGCAGCATAATGGAGATGCAATTTCATGTAGTACTGATACAAAATCAAACATTTCTGGTCAGTTTAACCAACCGAAAATGAAACATCAAAATGTTTTGTTTCCACTGAAAATTAAACCAAATGTTGAAATACTGGAATTTTCTATGGGATGGAATTCTTAATATTCCCAGATTATTGCTTCCACACATAAGAATTTTTGTTTTCAAAGCAATGATGTATTGTAGTTCAGTGAAAAAGAAATAATATTAATTTCAAAAATTTTCAAAAACATGACTGTTTTTTGCATTATAATCAAGCCATGCCTTATAAATGTATTGGCAAAGAAGCTCCTTTCAAATATCATATAAGTGGTAATTTAGTCTCCGTTCCTCCAAAATTACTAAAAGATGCTTGATTTGTTTTTATTGATAAGCTTTAGTTGATTATCTATTCCTTAGACACATTTGGCATATTTATATTAAAGTTGGGAAACAGGCTCCCAATTCTACACCACACAAAAACTAAAGATTTGGAAAAAATATCATCCAGTATCAGGATGAAAATCTAAAACTTTATTTATTTATTTATTTTGTAGAACTGGGGGTTTGTTAAGTTTTCCTTTCCAAAACGCTGAAATATTCTCTGAAGTGGGAAGATATTGGTGTTTTTGAAATGACATCTGATCCGCAGGCTCCCCAACTCTGTGGCAGTCTGCCAGGTAGGCTGCCTTGGAGCCAATAGAACCCCAACTCCAGGACAACCCACCTGATGAGCTGCTGATGGAAAAACATTGCACTAAAATTATTCCGACCAGCACTAATCACTTCATAGATTCAGTACTGGGCAGCCCAAAGTACAGGCACTAAATCCAGGACCAGATTTTCAGAAGTGCTCAGCACCCATAGGCTCCCACTGAAAACAATTACTTAGTTGTCTAAATGGAAGCTGCTAGTTTCTAAGCTCTTTTGAAAATCTGGTCTCCCAGAGTGTTAATGCTGGCCTGTAACCATAATATTATTATTTCTTACAGGAATACTCAATGGAATGAGAATAAGAGCACATTGTACTAAGCACAGTACAAGAGCAAGAAACAATTCTTCCCCTGAAGAGTCTATAGTGAAAATAGGCATGACAAGCAAGGGTGGCAGTGGAAAAAGAGATGCAGATATATGAAGTGACTTGAGTAAGGTCACACAGAATGTCAGTGGCAGAACTCGACATAGAATCCAGTTCTCCAGCCTCCCTGTTCAGTGTCCTAACCACAAGTCATCGAAAAATGTTACATGATATACACCCATCCCCTCCCTAGAACCCCCTCCCACTGTCCCCTCCCAGGAGCCTTTGCTACCCCCACCTCCAGTTCCCACTCCTTACCCTCCCTGCTTCTAAGCCTTGGGTCAGTCCTGCGTTCTGACAGTAAGAAGAGCAGAGACCTCAGCTGCCACATTGTCACATGGGGGTTACAAAACATTTCAGGTTTGGCCCCATGCCCCCTCTATCATGACAAGGGAGCAGCAGAGCCAAAATTGAGTGATTAGTGTTGCAGCCTAGAACATGGGTTGTTTCAGTGCTGTTCAATTTTGGCCCCACTGCCTCCCCGTCATGATGGGGGGCTTACCGGGGCCAAAATTGAGCAGTGCTCTGACACCTTCTCCTCCCCTCCCTATTCACCAAGTCATGGTGCCACTCACCCCACTCATTCAATATTGGCTCTGCTATTCCCATGTCATGACACAGGGGCCGAGGGGCCAAATCTGAATCAGCAATGGGAGGCCTCTTTCTGCCTGAGGAATCTCACCAATATGGCCTCAAGCAGTCACCAGCATCCAGGAATGGTACATATCACACGTAAAACATTCACAGTCGTGGGCACCACTGCTATCCACTATGCTGTCTCCAAATAATTTTTTGTTTAAATGCATTTGAAGCATTAACATTGTGGCAATAACAAAACACAACAACTTACAAACGGCTACACTGGGTCACAGACCAAAGGTCCATGTAGCTCAGTATCCTGTCTTCTGACAGTGGCCAATGCCAGGTGCTTCAGAGGGAATGAACAGAACAGGTAATCACCAAATGATCCATCCCCTATCACTCATTCCCAGCTTCTGGCACCATCCCTGCCAATCCCAGAGAAGTGCCACTGATGGACCTATCCTCCATGAATTTATCTAGTTCTCTTTTGAACTCTGTTACAGTTTTGGCCTTCACAATAGCCTTAGGTCCTGCCCTTCCATAACAGAACTGGGGCCTTAAATACCAGAGGGTATCTAATACTGTTCTCTTGACAAGCTTATATAACAAGTTCAACAGTCTTACTGAGACCTACTATTATTTGACAAAACAATCTTCCACAGAAACATATTTCCTGAAGAATGCAGCAAATATGCAATAAATGTGAAATTGAATGTTGCTCAGATCCATGCATCCAAATCTCAGATCTTACTGTACTTTAGCGTTCTGGTGAATAGGGCCTTGATTTCTAACTTGGTCACACTGAACTGGATGAAGTAACTGCAGAACAAATGCAAATTTTCATAACAGGAAACAACCAGCCCATTTCCAAAGATGTGAATGTTCATTACATTAATTTATGGCTGCAGTATTTCAGGCAGAGCACAACAGAGGCCTTCCTTTTATTAAAAAAATAAACAAAATCCAATATGAAACCACTTCTGTCAGTTTTTTAATGATATTTTGATGGGTTACCAGGAATAAAGCTATCCTGTAATCATGTATCATGAAACAATAAAATTAAACTCTCACTGGAGGACCAACCAAATCACAGATAACTTGGCTGAACAAAAAATTAATTTTGGCAACATTTATTTTCAGGTTCCCTCTCCAAGCCATTAAGAGTTAGTTTCTCTTCTCATTTAAAATTGACTTTCTTCATTTTCCTGTGTAAGTTCCCCTTAGATACTTTTACAAGCTTTGGCAAGGGTAGAATACTCAAGGCTTCCATGTGAAATGCTTGACGAGTTTCTTATTTGCACTTGCCCTAGGCATTAGGTAAAATGCCTACGGCAAGTGCAATTAAGCAATGTAAAATACCCATTGCTCTTTACATTGTCTCCAGTTCATTTGCTGTGTATGCTCTACAGGAGAGGAGTGAATCCTATCTCTACCCTGTCTGATCCTGTTTCAACTGCAGTCAATGTCAAAGCTCACTTTGATTACAACTGATGTGGAATTGAGCCTCTTGGCCTTCTGAATACAGGAACTCCTCACCTAACGTTGTAGTTTCATCCCTGAAAGATGTGACTTTAAGTGAAATGATGTTAAACAAATCCAATTTCCCCAAAAGAATTAATGTAAATAGGGGGGGTTAGGGTCCAGGGAAATGTTTTTCACCAGACAAAAGACTATTTTATATAGATAGATAGATAGATAGATAGATATCAGATATATATATATATCAGATAGATATCAGATATATATATATCTGAGTACCACAAAATGATTCTGCTACTTTTGGATCCTTATCCAGAATGCGCACATGGCCAGGAGCCAGTATGCACTTCTGTTTGGTATGCCGTTGTGACATTATCTGATTAAAATATGAACGTATAGATCATTGTTGCAACCACTGTTATATATTTGCAACAACTCTTGTACAAAATGTGGTATGTAAGATATTTATGAAAAGGTTATGATTTGCTGGTTATGATTATGCTATATGTATGCATGTATAATTTTTGTAGTTGAAGTTATGCATATTGGCACTATATCTGGATTTCAAATGTTTGCTCCTGGGGTAACGCCCACAAGTTAGTTAGCTAGCACATCTTAGAGGGACTATTCAAACTCAGTGACCCATTGAAAGGACACTTAACTCACAATGGACCATGGGAGACACACATCTACACTGAATTCACTGTCCTGTAAACTTTGTTTGGAGTGTAGGTAATGGCTTCCTGCAGTGATGAAGCGAAACTGTTCATGGACACGTGACTTGCCCATGTGACTACAAACTCCCATCTTTTATGTGTAATATTCCACTACCTGTTCTGAGGTTTTTGTTTAAAACAATGGATTTCCCTCCACGTAGCAGAAGATATTAAAGCCCCTGGAAACATCTCCATTTTACCTCTTTCCTGCTCAAGCCTATGGACTATGGACTTCTACTAATAGGAACATTCTAACCAAGGGGACCTTCCAATGATTTGGAAGAAACCAGGGATTTATCATGCCAGCAGTTTATTCCATCACTGTTACAAGCCTGAACCAAGAACTTTGCAATTACTGTATGTATTTGATTCCTTTAACCAATTTTAACTCTCATCTTTCTTTCTTTCTATGAATAAACCTTTAAATTTTAGATACTAATGGATTAGCATCAGTGTGATTTTTGGGTAAGATCTGACTTAGAGTTTGACCTGAGTGTGTGGCTGGTCCTTTGGGATCAGAAGATCCTTTTATTTGATGAGACTGGATGTAAAGAACCACTAACCTTCAAATCCAGTGTTTTTGGTAATGATGTAAGAACTAGAATGCCTAAGGAAACTGTTTTTATGACTTGTTAGCCAGTGTGGTGAAACAGAAGTTTACTTTTGTTGCTGGTTTGGTACATCTTATGGAAGAATAACCATCAGTTATTCTTCCATAAGATGTACACCAACAGACTCTGGTCATTGGTGGGTGGGATCGAACCTGGGATCTCTGGTGCGTGAGCCTCTATAGCATGAGCTAAAAATCAACTGACTCTAACTTCAGGCTATAAAGTAGAAGCATTTTATCTCTCTCTTTAAGTGGTCTCAGTGCCATTAGATGGGACAGAACACCACACCCACGAGGTGTGGGGGTTACCTTTGCCCTGTTTCTCAGCAGTTTGTCCTGAGTTTGGCATTCTCCGTTGTGACTCACTGAGGCACAGTTACAGTCATACAGTTCTGATTCCATCACTTTGAACCAAACCGCCTGCCAGCGGTTATCCCAGACACATTTTTGTCTTTACAAGACTTGGTTAATGTTAGCAAATGACCCCAATGCACCCTCGGTACCCAGACCCTTGTGCTCTGATATGTCCTGCCCTCTCCTGCAACATTTAGAGAAATAGCACAATCCATTTGCTCCTTTAAGGACACAAAACACACCAGTTTGCTATATTAATTGGAGTTGACATCCACTTTAGTACAAACACAGGACTGTTGGTTTGGATTAGTATTAAAACAAATTTATTAACAAAGGAAGATAGGATTTTAAGTGAACTCAAGTATAAGAGATAAAGTTAGAAATCGTTACAAGCAAATAAAGTGAAAACACAGCTTAATGTCTAAAACTTAATCTAGTGTGGTAAACCCCGAGCAGGCAGCTACCAGTGCAGGTGGTGGTAAGGAAGGTAACCACAGGTCAATTGGGCTCAGCTGGGTAGAGGCTGCCAGAGACTCAGGTAAGATCAGCTGATACCAATTAAGCCCTGACAGAGACCTTTTTAGACCCTCCTCCTCAGCTAGGAAGGGAAGGAGAGAGATAGAGGGAGTGAGGCTGCCAACAGGTTGGGGGCAGCAGGATGGGGAGCCTCTCAGAAGGGCGGCAGCTTTGTCCCGGACACAGGGGAAAGCCCAGCCAGAACGGAGCAATAAGGGGAAGGGAAAGCCTGCCCTTGAACTTTCTAGGCAGCTTGCCTAGACAGCCCTTGGCTCACCAGAGCAGAAAAGACTTGAGCCGGTGAGCCAGAGAAGGCACCTTGCCACATGAGCAAGATACAGACTTTGTTCAAGATGGTTTCTCTCACCAGTCATGCTTCTTCCCAGCCATGGCTGTCTTTCCCTCGGTCAGGACATTCCAAAAAAGTACAAGGTGATGGCTTCCCTTATCTTGCTAGGAGAAATACTTTTGCCTAAGCAAGTTTCTCACCTATATTCAGTTCCTGAGATTTCAACACCCACTCCATTTGGTTGAAGGACCCATCTTCCTCAGCTTGTGAGGGTTCTGTTCCCTTGTGTCTGTCTAATGATGGCTGCCTAAAATGGTTTTTGTCCTTTTATGTATCTCCCAAAGTGTAATGACCATGCTTGAAGAAGCAGGAAGCCCTCCTATGTGCCCAGCTTGCTGTGTCCACTAAGAAGCTGACCTCATGATGTTCTTCCCTTCCTATGAGCTTCCTATTTCTCTGGATGTAAATGGGGCTTCCATTGTTTTGATTCCATTTTGCTTAATATACATATGAGACAGGTAAATAGCTGCTCCTCCTCCTATTTGGGCAGGAACTCTTCCTTCCTTTATTCAGCCAAACATTTTAAATTATTATATAAATGAGTATTCATAATTCCTCTTATAGTGTTAATAGGCACATTTCGAAATGCTATTAATCACCAGTATGTTACAGACATTCATAAAAGACACCCCTTATCCTTACAGCTCAGATTAAATTTCTCTTCTCTGCTGGGGTGTAGCTACACTGTCTCTTCCCTCCTGCTTGTTACCTGGATAGTTTGGTTTATCTGATGTATAAATACATTCTCATTGTCTTTCAAAGTACTTTAAAAATAACTGCCGGGTGGAGAAACTACATTCCTTTGTTTAAGGTGAAGTAAACTGGCAAACACATTTTAAGACTTATAATTTCAGTCTATCTCCATAACTTTTCATCAGTTGCTTGTACCTACATTACACAATGATATTCACAGCCAGTGCGTTATGCTCTTTTCATTGACATATTACATGATATCTTTTAGACTCAGATTGTAACAACAGTGAGCTGGGGTACACTGGGCTGGTGAGGCCAGCTGAAACTCATTGCTAGATCTCAGGGTTTCCCTTGCCCTCTGCCCTTGCGCTGTTCTTAATGTCACAGTCTGCTATAACTGAGATGGGCCCTCAGAGCTACCTAAATTACAGTGAAGGCCTTTCCAGTCCATAGAGCAGCCCAGGACTGGGAGGGAACAAAGATGGGTTAAAATAACCTTGGTCCCTGTCCTCCGTAGGCTATTAATTCTGCGCTGCTGCCCTTTGAGGTAAAGCAAAGAATCTCACCCCAGGAGTCCCAAACTCCCCATCTTATGCTCATGCCCCTAGCTCTCATTGCCTTTGATTGTAAGCAGTATTTATTTCTACATATGTACCTTTCTAGTTTCAGGTCCATCAGAAAGAGTGGTGCATAGAAACAATAACAAAATAAAGGATTTTAGAAACCTATGCCACTTATGGATTGGTATAACCATTATCAAAATAACATCTGCATTACTTAATGGTAATCAGTTAGAAGGATTTAATTTTCTTTCTGTGTAAATCACAGTCTTGCTCCTTTAACCTCTCTACTTGCAACTGTTGTCTGGGTCTTTCGATCAGGCTCCCAGGTGGACTGACTTGAGTATCACTCCTACTGCTTTCCAGAAAATCCAACAAAGAACAGTACAAAATAAATGAATCTGCCAAGCATGGTCAATTTGCAGTCAAAGAGGTTAAAGGAATTCATCAAGCTTAAATTTTGATTGCAGGAAGTCTCCTTACTGCTCTGCCCATCACCATGCATTTCACAGTGTCTCAGGAGGTCACAGAGCTGTTCAAAGTAGCCCGTGAAAAATGTTGCTAAGATTCCACTGACAAATGGTTTCTTTTGTTTCATGAGTGGTTCCTAACCCAAGGGCTCCATTATCAAGCTCCCCTTGGTTGTGTAGAAGTAATTAATTTCTCCTTTGGGTTTTTTGGTTAGAAAAATGTTCATTTGGTTTTGGTTTTAAGACTTGGTTTCCTGGGTTTGATCATTGTACAAAATTCATTGACAGAACTGTGAACAGAAGACAGAGAAAGTAAGCTACTGTATCTATTAATTCCCAGTCGTTGTGCCAGTATCAGTTATGTATTAATGAACTGGGGAGATTTCAGTTTCTTGTTTCATTTCATTCTCAAAAACTCCTGAGATGCCATTATAATTTACCAAGCAAAAACATGATTTTATTTTATGACTGTCTTCCTTATTCGTCTGTTAAATATGTAATACAGAGAGGAACAGGAAACATATCTGGAGCTAATATTCCAAAAGTACACTATAGGAGAAAAAAAATATAAAGTACTATTTAGGAGATACTTTCACAGTATTTTCAAGAGCACATTTTAGCTCATTTTTTGATCTTCAGTCACCCAAACATCTTCAGTATAATTCAATATTATACTTAATATTTACACTATATTTTCAGTCTCCAAAGCACTTCACAAACATTCACTCATTAATCCTCACACTATCCCTGTGACAGAGGCTAAGATAAGAAATCAGAGGCAGTGCTCAATGCCAATATTTTCAAACTTGGCTACCTAAAGTCAGGGACCTAAATCCATATTTTCAGCACTTAAAGGTACGTTTACACAGGGATTAAAAAAAAGGCTGACCTGGGTCAGATGACTTGGGGTCCATCTCTGGAGTTGGAAAGTCACTATATAGACTTTCATGCGTGGACTGGAGCCCAAAACTCTGGGCCCCTGCAGGGGTGGACGGTCCCAGAGCTCGGGGTCCAGCGTGAGCCCAAATGTCTACATCAGTGATTTTGGGCCTGCCACGGCTGTGTCACAGGTCTTTTATCCCTGTCTAGCCATACCTTTAGCAGCCATGCCTACATTAGGGGGTGGGGCGAAGGGGCAGGAAAGTGGTTTTTTTAGTTGAGTTACCTTAACATGATTGAACTGTCCCACATCCTGAATACTTGTGCAGAGAAAGTTTAATGCCTTTAAAGCCATATGAGCTGGTTGTGTTGTAGGCTAGCCTCCTACTTATGGGAGAACACACCAAGCAAACATGACTAAAAAAGTGTTCCACTGTATCTACATAGGTATTATAGTGTGGTTCCAACCTACATTAACCTATAGCTTATTTGAAAGAGAATCTTTTTAGCCCAGGCCAAGCGGCTTCCTGAAACCTTCACAGCAAACCATTTGTTAGAGACAGGATTATAATTGAGGACAGTCCATGGCTTTTCAGACCATTTTGACACAGAATAGAGATCTGAGTAAAAGAGATAAATCAGCATGCTTTGACACTAGGCCCCAACACAGATATTTCACAATACTTTTTTGTATTTTAGTGTGTATTCATGTTTGCAGTTTTTATGGCTATTTTCAATGAGATATTATAAGAAGCCACTGAAAATAGGACTTACGCTCCTAAGTCACTTACACACTTTTGAAAACTTCACCCCTCATCTAAACTGACCATTTATTTTTACTGTTGGATGCAAAGGAAAAGGTTCATATGTCTTTCCAATATTCTCCCCATCATAGGGTCCAATTTTTCAAATAATTGAATGTTTTCAGCTCTGACTGCCTCCACTGATAGTTGGAGGGGACTTCAGACACCAATACATCAGGCCAGAAGTGCCTATTGTATTAGCATGAATGCACAAATAGATGATATTGCTAAGATTGAAATATGAATAAACTAATAAGTAGTTTTACCTATTACAACATACTGCTGGGGATTTACTTTTTCATAGGTATTGGGATTAGTAATCAAAAGAACTAAAAAGTAGACCACTGTTGATGGGAAATAATTAGGCACGTAGGTCCAAATTGGATAGAACATCTCAAAACATAACAGGCAAAATCACTGACAGCTCTTTTTTAATGATTTACAAGCATGGTGCTAAACTTTGAGCAAAAAGTCCCCTGAATACTCATTTTTGGAAAGGGTAAGTACATGCTGACATGTTGTTCTCCATAATTTTCCTACTCAAATAAAAGGTTAATGAATAATTTAGGATGATACAGATGTTTTGAATTATGATATCCAAAGATTAAAAAAAAGCTGAATGGTCAAATAAGTTATTTTGTTAGATTGGTTATATGTTGTTAGATTAAAGTTATATTGGTTATATTTTGTTAGATTAATGTCAATAGGTTGTGATTATGCATAGTGAATGAATTTGGGTGGGCCAGGTTAATACTAATGCCAAGGCTTTGGCCTAGCCTTTGCTTGACATGAGTGTTATCTTTCAATTACATGGACTCGTTTAGATCATACTTCATCTTACAGGATAAAAATGATGTTTTGTTCATGGAATGTATTGCATTGGAAGACATGCACAAGTATGTATAATAAAATACACTAAACATAATGCTAAAAAGTCTACATGTTGAGATAAAACAGGTGTAATGAGACACGAAGACATACTGACATGAAAATGGTATAGGCAGCAAAAGTTATGTAAACTGAAGCTTGTGCATGAGTAGTGTATGGATTATGTAAGATCCAAGGCTTAACATTGATTGGAAGAAAGCTAATGAATATGTAATATGGAAAGGAATAAAACCCATGTGAACAAGGGTTCAGCTCAGAGAACACTGGACTAGAGAATATCAGATCAGAGACTGAGACAACCAGAATGAAGTGCTGGAGAGCATCCCCCTGCTCCAGAATATGGTAACTTGGGCTCTTACCTGTTCCAGTTTATTCATTTATTCTCTGTTATAAATATATGATCAGAAATTAAAAGTGATAGTGATTATCTAAAAATTTATAAGATAAAGTCAAAAAACCATTATGTCTAAATTGGGTGGACTCGTGCTTCAGTTCCCACCTTACAATTGCCATAATTGTAACCAGACAAGTGTGATCCAGGGGACGATCATGTATGAAAGCCTATGCTACAAATAGGTCTCTACTGGTCATTCTGTACTGAGAATCCCAAAGACTCTTTCAGGGCTCCAGTAAGGTTACTTGTGCTACACAGTAGTTAGTATATTTCACCTGAATTATAATAATGGAATATATTGCTAAAGGCTTGATTCTGTCAAGTGCTGAATGGCCTATATACTCACTGACTTTGGTGTTATTGGAGATTCTCATCACAGCACAGAATCATGCCATAAGAATGAATAAGAATCTATTCCTCCCACAAAGAACTTGGCGGTAAAAGGGTGGGACAATAGATGTGTACCTAAAGATTTCTCTCTGTTTCAGGGGATTGATTTTACTACAGTATGTTGACTTGTGGGAGATTCAACAAGGAGAAATTCATTTAGAGCCCACCCATTATGCATTACTTACCTGAGCAATCTCTAACAAATGCAGGGTTAGAGGGTAGATTCTTCCAACTGACTTCTTGAAAATAACTTTCAGGTTAAGGTTAACAAGAGGTGTGGGAGGGAACTGTTTTATTTTTAAGTCCCACTCCTAAGCCACTCCATGTCTAACCTTGCTTTTGAACATCCTGAATATTGCATGAGCTCCTTGAGTCAAAATCATGGCCTTGTAAGAACTAAAGAATAAACACATGAATTGTGAATAGCTTCCACTCTATAGAAAAAAAAAAAGCTGTCTGGCACTAAAATCACAAAAAGAAACCTAGAGCTATGTCAGGCTTGCCAAGGTACACAGTTTCTCAGTGTGACTTTGGTGCTCACACACCAAGAGAAAAGCACAGGATTACATTAAAAGTTATGATAGTGCAACCAGTACTGCTAAATATGGGAATTGTTGTAGCTCACATTAAAAATAACTGAGGTACACACTGAATTTGTCTGGCATCTCTTTGACAGACTTGTAAAGGAAATCAAATGGAGGTACCCAGCACTGGGTGAAAAATAGAAAAACATCATTAGGATGCCTAGTGGACAATGGTAGGAAAATGGATGATGGGCCAACATTTCTTTTTAAGAGAGAAACCTAGTTTATGCTAGTGAAAGGCACCACCATAATTTGAGAATCACTGAGATACGCTACATCCACTTTCCTGAAACTGGTGTCTAGTGTTGCATTATGCCAATAAAAAGTCAAATGTCTGACCTACTTCAAAGTAGCGTTGTGAGGCTTAATTGCATAGGTCAAGATTTCAAAAATAGGAGCCTAAAGTTAGGCATCTTCCCTGATTTTCAAGTGATGAGCACCCAGTGTTTCCATTGACTCCAGCCTTTAAAAAATCTAGGCCTCAATATCTGCAAAGCTTTGAGGCCCATAGATACTATTTATAGAAAGGCCTAAGTATGATTTATATTTGGTATTAATATTTTACCCTGGAAGAGAGGAAGGGAGGGTTTAGAACCCTCCAATCTGCCAGGATATGCAGACTGTCAAATTCTAACTGCATGAAGAATATTTTTTTGTTTTAGAGACAGTTAACATGGTAACTTGTCAGTGGCATGTTTTCATCGTGATGCACAAGAATTTAGTTGCATGATTCCCAATGAATCAAGGTAACAGGACCCTTAATTGTAAAACAGGGATCTGAGACCTTGGCACATGGCCCCCCAGGGTAAACACCCTTGGCAGGCCTGACCGGTTTGTTTACCTGCCGCATCCGCAGTAGGAGCCACGATCGGCCAAACCTGCAGACGCGGCAGGTAAACAAACTGGCCCGGCCTGCCAAAGGTGCTTAACCTGGGGAGCCATGAGTCAAGGTTGCCAATCCCTGACCTAACCAAAACTCTTGGCATTATGCAGATCCATTCCATTCCTGGGTGCACAGTGTCCCTTTAACTTATAGTCCTGGGCCCCCTCTTACATTGGCACGCTGGGTGAGAGGGAGTTCAGGCCAGCACTCTGTAATTCCAGCAAAGGCAGTTCAGGTGAAACAAGGAGTGAGGCAGTTTGGTATTATGATCAGCTTAGGTTGCATGATGTTAGCTGGCAGTAATAGACATTATATTGGAGAGCAATAGCTCAGGAGTAACGCACTCTTTTCTCAGTTGTAAGCCAAATTCAGATCTGTTGCACAACTGCCAGTGTCCAGCTTCCACTCTCAATGCCTAGCTGTGGAGGAGAAGTCCATGGTGAGGACTAACAAGTTATCAACTGTAATGGAGTCCTAACTGTGATCTCATCTATTCAACCCTGGCAACTCAACAACAGCACCTCACCTCATCTTCTCCTCAGCCTGGTCCCAGTTCTCCATTCCAGCTCACTTCCCACAAAATGGAGCCTGCTGACCCCTTATGCAGTCTATGACCCATGAAGCTCAGTCCAGTCTCAGTGGACACCCACAACTGCACCATGGGACTCACAGTCCTTCAAAGCCAGCATATAGTACATGAGGTCTGTCTTATCAGGATACTTCAGAAATGACTTAGAGCAGAAGTGCTGACTTTCTGATTTACTGAGGTGGGTGATCAACCCCTGCTCTGCCCCAGGCCCCACTCCCACTCCACCCTTTCCCCCAAGCCCCACCTCTTTCTGCCCCCACTCTTGCCCCTTCCCACTCACTGCCTCCTGCCTGCTGCTGAACAGCTGATCCTCAGTGGGCAGAAGGCATTGGGAGGGATGGGGAGGAGCTGATCAGTGAGTGCTATTGGTGAGTGGGAGGCTTGGGGGTGGGAAGGGGAAAAGGAACTGATCAGCAGGGCCTGCCCGTGGGTGCTGAACATCCGCTATTTTTCACATGGGTGCTCCAGCCCCAGAACACCCTCAGAATCGGCACCTATGATTCAGAGGCTCTTCAAATAGGTATGCCTACATAACCACTGTTTTCCCGGCATGTTCACAGCCCCTGTCTCACCTTGTCTCTTACTCCAGACTCTTGACACTCCAAGATGACACTCCTCAGAAGACTTAGCAGAAAAGGTAACTGAGCACAAATTCAAAATGGTCTTGTTCAAGAGGTGACACAGTCAGCTCTACCAAATGTCATGGAATATGCAGGAATAGTAGTTGCACTTTTACAAAGAACATTAACAAAACACATCCTGTATTTGATATTTATATTTGCCTTTGGACCAGGTGATGTGGACTCACCGATGGCTGGGTCACAGGCTCAATGAGAACAATGTCAAAGGCGCATAAAGTACTCCCGAGGGAATTCTGTGCCACTGCACACGCACAGAATTCATGTCCCCCACAGATTTATTTGCTTCCCTGCAAAAAAAAAATACTTTCTGACAGGGAAGCTGCAAGAGCAGTCATGCACCCTAGCTGCACAGGTACATCGTTTCAGGCACCAGAGCAGCCAATGGAGAGGTAAAATACTGACGCGCTGGGGCCATCCCAGCCAGTGGCTCCTACCCTGAGACGGGATCAGCTGCTAGTCCCAGCTGGGCAAGAGAGGACGGGATTTCCTCTTCCCCTGGAAGAAGTGGCTGGATATGTTTCAAACCCATCTCCAGAAACCCCAGCTGCATGAAGATCAGCATCTCCCATGCTTCCTGCCCCCATTGTTCCTCAGCTGTGGGGAGAGGGGTCACTGTATGGGGAGCTGCTCCCCCTTTTGCCCAACTCCCATGCATCTGGACTTCCCATACCCAGACACCCCAGCCAAGCCTCACTCCATATGTCCACAACCCCCCTAGCCCTCCATACCCAAACCCCACCCCACTGAACCTCAGTTCCCGTATCTGGAGTCTCCTGTACCCAGATACCCAACTCTGCACCCAGACCACCTCCCCTTGATCTCCCTGCACTCAAACCCCCAACCTGATGAGCCCTACCATGTTGCACCACCCTGAGCCCCCACATCCAGACCCCATGCCATTGACTTCCACTAGCTGCACCTAGACCCCCACCCCACCAAGCACCACTCCCTCAACACCCAGACCCCTCTGCTGAGCACCAACCACTTTCAACTGGACGCCCCTGGAGAGTCCCATTGCCCCTGCATGTGGAACCCTCCCAACAAGTCTCTGTACATCCAGATCCCCACCACACCTAGAGTCTCCCACCACAAGCTGTCTGCACCCAGATTGTCCCACACAGAATCCTCTCACCTCCCACATGAATCCCCACACACTGAGCCCCTCCACACTGAGATCCTTGATAATGAATTAACCTTGCAATAAACATTAGTCATTCATTTTGTTGAGCATTCTCTGTACCTCACCTCTATTATACCATGTTTTGTCAAGAAATACCCACTGTGATCGTTTCCAGGCAATCACTTTCCCCTCTCAGGATTGATTTCATTGTTAGGCAGAAGTCACTAGACATTATACTCCTGATTCACTAACAATGACAGTTTCTGCAGCACTGTCGTCTATAAGTGGTCAGTGATGCAGGAAGAGCAATATTTTGGGCCTGGCATTGAATAAGTACAGCAGAGAGGAAGAGAGTCTAATTGCGACTCATGCTACAACTTTATCAATTAGATAATGTTTTCCTCTCTACAGCAGTAGCTGTGTTTCTGCTTACAGCTGGAAGATCTTGCAGTGAGATATAAGGCCTTAAACGTGCAGCTAAATTATAGCTTTCTTATCACTAATAATAGCATGTTCTTAATGACTGTGAAAGCGTGGCTAAAATCTGGGTTTGCATTCATTTTTTTCTACATTTGTTTTCAGCAGACAGATGTGTGGAGTAACAAGAACTTTTACTGGTATTATTATTATCTGTATCTTAAAAACCAGGGCCCCACTATAAAGAGGTGCTTTACAAACATATAACAAAGAGCTGCTCCAAAGATCATACAATCTAAATATAAAACTACAGACAAGTGGATAAAACAAACAGATGGGGGACTTCGGGGTGGGGGGACGGTCACAAGGAAATACTGAAACAATATTGATCATCATGGAATATAGGGATCACAGCAAATCAGCTATCAAACTGTTGCAAAAACTGCTTATTTCCTTTGGAGTTCAGTCCAATATACCTCAAAGGACAGGCATAACTCAGTGGACTTCTGGAAAAACAAGATTTATTGCAAGCAATAAGGAGTCAGAGGGGATTATCACCCAAACAACTGGCTCACCTCAATACATGTGTGAAGATATTTTATACCCCTGTGTTGATAAGGGAGGGGGACTTTCAATCCACTTACATAGGTGGGAAAACTTAATGGCTATTACATCCATTGTTGGTATTAATCTATTTCATTTACCTGTCTGGTAAGCAGGAGGTTCAAAACACTTAGGGGTACTCAGACACTATGATGCCTGCACAGCTGTGACAGGGTGAATGCAAGTTTAAAATGCATGTTAAACTAGGGGTCAATAGTACATATACAGGGAGTGAGATTATAAGTCTAAGGTCATTTTAAAATCATACTACAACATTCTAAGTTACATTTTCCTAACAATCATTTTCTTAACAAAACCATTGTCAGTTTTGTTGTAGGGTAACTAACGTACCTTAGTAACTAATTTAGACTATGTTTAATAATTACATAATGATAGTGATAATAATAGAGATGCCGACCTTCTTTGTAAAATGCTTTGAAATTTACAGATGAAAAGTGCTATATAAGAGCTAAGTATTATTTATGTCTTGGTAGCAACAATAAAACAATGATCAATGGGGCACCATTAAAATTGATTTTGGAAGCAGTATTCTTATACTTAGAATAGAAAATACCACAAATACTGCAGGAAAAACTACTGATATGGGTGCTAAATGTCCACTTTAAAGTGATCCCCACTGTAGTTAATAGCCATCAAATATCATACAGCCTTATTTATACAGTGCCCAAATGTATTCTGTGTTCCTTATAACAGAAACAGAACTCCTTGCAGAGGAGGACCCTGCATCTACCATAGTCTGCACCCAAGTGCAGAAGCCAGTTGCCAGAGGACAAAGGAATTTTAGATGTGACTGTGATAATTTGGGGAGTCTGTCTGTGGAGTGCAGGAATTCTAGCTGATATTGTGAAGCGGTTACTTTGAAAATTGCTGTATCATAAACGCCCACTGTCTATGTGTATGTGGATTCCTCTATTGCTGGCAAGGCTCCGTCATGTCTCTGCCAAACCAGGACAATGGTGGGTTGTTAGAATTCAGTGATGGATTATTTAAGGGGAAGCACTTTGGGACAATAGGTTTGCTCAAGCTATTCAAAGATATTCTTTCCTTTTGTCTGAAGGGAAGGGGGAAGATGGAAAGTTACCAAAGACAGAACAAAGAAAGGCAGGTGTGGTGGTTGGGGGCAGGGGGACATATAAACAGGGGAACAGAGTGTTGGGCAGGATGAGGGAAAGACACTCCACAAGGAGGAAGCAACCCAGTGTATAGATGCTGGATGAGGCAGGAGACCCTGCTTACCTCCCGGAACATCGGTGGTCCCCCAAACATTCCCAGGAGAAGGGCTAGCTAATAAGGGTCATTGTGTTTAGGGTGTTTATTATGTTCTACATGATCTGTAGTCATTTGTGCTTCAATGGTTAAGTCAAAGAGCAATAATGTGTTAGACTCTGGGCAAAGAGTCTTTGTGGGTAATCACGACAGAGAGTCTTGTAGCACCTTACAGACTAACAGATGTTAGGGATCATAAGCTTTCATGGGCTAAGACCCACTGCATCAGATGAATGCTGTGGAAATCTCCAGAGGCAGATATAACTATGCAGGCAAGATAGAAAGATAAATTCAATCAGGGGGTGAAGTCCACTTCCAGCAGCTGATCTGAAGGTGTGAACACCCAGAGAGGCGAAACTGCTTTTGTAGATGGTGAGCCATTGACAGTCATTGTTTAATCCTGAGCTGATGGTGTCAAATTTGCAGATGAACTGGAGCTCAGCAGTTTCTCTTTGAAGTCTGGTCTTGAAGTTTTTTTGTGTACTGCCATTCCTAATATCTGATTTGTGTCCATTTATCCTTTCACATAGGGATTGTCCAGTTTGGCCAATGTACATAGCAAAGGGGCATTGCTGGCACATGATGGCATATATTATATTGATAGATGTGCAGGTGAATGAACCAGTGATGGTGTGGCTGATCTGGTTAGGTCCTGTGGGTAATATGTCACTACTGCCACGTGTCTCTGGAGCATGTTCAATGGTAAATCAGAAGGCTCAGACCTTGGATGGAGTTCTGGGAGAGTCAGCACTGAGCCCAGCAGCTAGACAGTGGGTTCCCACTCTCAGAATGGGATGTTCAACAGAAGTGACAAAGAGTCCTGTGGCTCCTTAAAGACTAACTAAAGTATTGGAGTATAAGCTTTTGTGGGCTAATACCCACTTCGTCGGATGCATGACATCAAAGTGGTGTGACAAAGCTCCAAGTTTGTACATGTGGGTCCTCCGCTTCCTGGCAGATTTAGGGGCCTCAGAAACTCATCTAGGCCCCAGAGTGACCTCCCTTTCTCAGTATAATTGGCAAGAGTCACCGCCTAGTGAGTTACCTTCATCACGGGCCAGTATGGAAGATGGAAAAGGGGGGATCCCAGGCCCACCCTCTACTCCGGGCTCCAGCCCAGGGACCCTAATAGTATCAGCTAAGATGGCTGACCTTTTATCCACAAAACACAATACAATTCCCTGGGCCACTTCCCCACAGCAGTCCCCGCTTCTTCATACTCCACTTCACCCATACTTCAGGCCCTCCTTCCTTCTGGATGATATGTTGTCCACCACTCAGTCTCACCAACAGCACAACTTCCTTCCATAGCTCCTAACACGCACACCCCTCTGACTAACTGGGAGGTTTTTATCTGGTTTCAGCCAGTCCCTGATTGGCTTCAGGTGTCCCAATCAGGCTAGCTGTTTCTACTCCTTTCTAGAAGGTTCTTAATTGGCCCCAGGTGTCTTGATTGGCCTGGAGTAGCCTTTGTTTGGCTATCCAGGGAACAGGGACCTGCACATCCTGAGACTAATATACCTGCCTTTCAGCACTCTCTTATATCCTTCTGGTCTGACTCCGTCACAGTGGGTATTAGCCCACGAAAGCTTATGCTCTAATACTTTAGTTAGTCTTTAAGGTGCCACAGGACTCTTTGTCACTTCTGCAATTCCAGACTAACATGGCTACCCCTCTGATTCATATTCAACAGAGTGTCTGTGCCCTGAGTATGTACTTAGGGAACTGAGAATGGCATGGTGGCTGATCCTCTTTTAGGCTGTGAGGGCTTCACACACCGGGGGACCTATGGGTCCCCCTGTAGTAGTCTAATAAATGGCTAAGAAGGGGTGTTTGTCTGGGCCCTATGACAGGGAGACAGAAGGCTGACTAACAGTGTGGGATGTGGGTGTCAGGGGCACAAAAAGTCAGGGTGAGACAACTCAAGCAATACAGTGATTAGAATGTGTGGACACTCTGGCTTAACGTGCACATTTTGATGGAGCAGTTAAAATGGTTCATGTGTGTGGCAAGTGGATTATTCAGACAATAGTAATCTTTTGCATAATCTTCCTTTTCCTTTTCCTAGCATTGCTTGTAATGTTGATGTGAATAGCAGAAGCAGTGGCAGATAAACACAACTCAAGCCATTTTCAGGAAAATATATATATGCAAACTGACATTTTTAATGCCAAATTTCAGCGTGACTGAAATCATTTAGACTTTCAGTTAGAATTCCACTGCAATAATAAATAACATCAGAAGACCCTAATATAGTGCTTTAAAGTACTATGGAATAAATCTGAGTCATAAAAACCCAACAGGACATATAAATCTCGCATGACTGATTTGTGTATTGGGGATTACACCAAAAGAGTTAAGCGGGTTTTTATTGGACCCTAACGGTGCTACACTTGAATTTTTAGTTTTGTTTTAGCATGTTAATTATCATGGTTGCACATTCTAGTGTTGATACTGCACAAGCCTTTGCTGTTAGATGTGTTACAAATATTTAAACATATAAGTAGGTATGTTGGACATGTAATGGCCTGTTTTCAGTTGTGCCTTGATTTTTGTACTATCAAGAAACACATGAGTTGGAGAAATAAAGTGAGAAGAAAAAGTTAAACAATGTAGAGCACAGCACAGTTGGAAACATAAAGCTAGCAAAGTTTCCAGTCTGCATTATTCACAGGTAAACTTTGAAAACTTTACTCCAGATAATCATCCAAAAATGTGGATGCTTATCCAAACTTTACCCTCCTTAGTCTGGAAATCAGGCTAGCTAATTTGCAAAAAATCTTCTTTTCAAAAGATAGTGCTATAGTTTGTTGGGTCCAAAATATTTCAAGAATAGCTTTCACTGATTTTTTAAAAATTGAGATTATTTTCCTCTTTCTGATGACCATTATATACACTCACTAACGCTGAACATTTATCATGACAAAAAAGGAAAAAATCATAAATTTTGAGAGGAAATGCAAGGGGTCATGAATTCTGATTTTATTTTGAGCAAAATATCCTTTATCGTTTGATAATTATTTTGAAATACATAAAATTTACTATCAAAAGTCATTGTTAGGAGAAGTACGCAGTCTTAGCAATCACAAAACTTACAATAAACCAACACAACTTGCAAACACAACAAAATAAAATAAATTTGGTATTGATTCTAGGTAACATTAGTTAGAACCTTAACTAGAATATCTTTTAGATGCGGTACAGGAAAAAAAAAAAAGGGAGAATATGACAGTTCTTGGGGCACCCAGGACTATGAGTCACTTATTTACCTACTACTTACCATGAAAGCTTATGCTCTTTAAGGTGCCACAAAACTCCTCATTGTTTTCAGTGAGAGGGAGTCTTTCTTGTGATGACTGGGTGTCAGCTCCGTAATACCATCACAGTTTCAGCCATTCAAGCATTCTCCCATGAACTATTCCAGTCCGGTCTTTGTCTTGTAGGTTAATGAAGATGTGTCCTAATCCCAACTCCCTTTGAATCATTTATCTGTGATATCCAGCCCCCGACACTGGCTACTGAGAAATTTCAGATCATCTGCCCCCAAAGAAGCAATGTACTCAGTTTACAAGTTTACTTTACACCACAGCTCCTGTATAACACACAGCATTTGTGGGCACTTATAATAAAACAAAAGTGGTGAGCCTTGCATTACATCACTGTCCAAACAGGGCAGGATGACAACTCTGCATTGTTCTTTAGATATTATCTGTACATATAGCTTGCAATGAATATGAATTTTGACATGTTGCAAGCTTTCATTAGGTTCCTTACCAATTACTCTTTATGGATATATATCCTGTAAAATATATTTTGTGTACTGAGTTTGTCAAGTCTGAGGTGAGAGATACATGCAAAGAGCACTCTGTATCACAGAGAGGTTTGGTACATAAGCCACATTGGCCTATATCAGTGGTTCCCAACCTATTTACCATTATGGGCCTCATATGCATCTCTCTATGTGTTATGAGGGCTGCAACCACACATGGTATATATATTACCTGTATGGCCCTGCGGATGTCACATGTGCCGCAGCTGTGTGTTGATTGGACCTCAAGCTGCCTGTGGGCTGTGGGTTGAGAATCGCTGGCCTATATAATAGAGTATAAGCATTCACAGAAGAAATTATATTGGCGTAACGGCTGTGGGTATTACTGTAGGTGGATGGTAGGATCTTGGACACGTAGCAAATAGTATTAACATCAAGATTTTAATGAAATTGTAATGAGGCAGCGACTCACCGGTGAGGTGCCTCCGGATGGTTGTCCAGGGAATTAGGTCTCCAGGCCTTGGAGCTCCCTCTGCCAGCTGGTGTCTCGCTTGCTGCTGGCCCCATATCCCTCCCCGATCTTTGTGCTCTTTTATCTTGAGGTGTTGCCCCCTGACAGTGCCCTTCTCTCTCTGGGTTCTGCCCACTGCAGTAACCCACAGATCTGGGTCTCCCCAGATCCCCCTTGATATATTCAAGTTTACAGAGCCTGATGAAATTCATAGTAGGGTGCTTAGGTTACTAGCTGAAGCAATCTCAGAATCATTAGCAATTATCTTTGAGAACTCACAGAGAATGGATGAGATCCCAGAGGACTGGAGAAGGGCAAACATAGTACTTATCTTTACAAAGAGGAACAAAAAGGACCTGAGGAATAATAAACTAGTCAGCCTAACTTAGATAATGAGAAAGATAATGAAAATTTATTAAATAATCAATTTGTAAGCATCTAGAGGATAATAGGGTGATAAATAATAGCCATCATGGATTTGTCAAACCAACTTAATTTCTTTCTTTGACAGTGTTACTGAATTAGTGGATGGTGGGGCAGGGTGGGGAGAGGGAGAAGTAGAACTGATATACCCTACTTTTAATTAAACTTTTCACCTATCAGGAAAAGTTAAAAAAAAACTAGGCATGTTTAGTCTTCAGAAAAGAAGACTGAAGGGGGACCTGATAATGGTCTTAAAATATGTTAAGGCTGATAGAAAGAGGACAGTGTCCAGTTATTCTCCATGTCCACTGGAGGTAGAACAAAAAGTAATGGGCCTCTTGAAAGTAATCGGTAGGCAGCATGGCAAATTTGGGTCAGATGTTAGGAAAAAGTTTTTTAACTATAAGGTCATTAAGCTCCAGAATAGGCTTCCAAGGGAGGTTGTGGAATCCCTGTGTCACTGGAGGTTTAAAGAACAGATTAGACAAACACTTCAATATCCCATCCACAAGTAACTAACTCTCAAAACATCCCAGTGGGATAGGCGAGTGTTGAGGTAGAGAAATTAAATGATGTCCCAATCCACACAATGTAAGAGTGGCTGAATAGAGATTAGAACTCAGGTTCAGAGTCTAATTAGCAAACACTCAACCATAATGTTTCTCACTATATTTAAAAGCATGGGAAATACAGTGTGTCTCCTTATAGTCTCTGCAGCATTTCTGTTTTTTGATACTTTAATTTAATGCTTTGTTTCTGATTTTATAACTTCTGTTAGAACATAGTGCCTTAAATAGCACAAGCATTGGTCCTGCCATGCCCTTATACCACTATCATTACCTTTTAAATTATGCAGTAGCTCTCTGCCTGGTTATCACTGACATTCACGGACGCAGAATTCATTCAGGAGGCTGGTTATACTATCTCAGACTGTGGTTATGGAGAAGCCTGGGGAGGTGTAAACATATATCTAAGGAAGCCCAGTAGGGCTTCACAAATGCATTCCTAAAGCAAAGCCTTATAAATAAAAATGAGTAGCCAAATTGTAGTCACGCACCAGGGAAGCGTTCTCGCATAATAACTAAAGGGCATTGCGAAATACATACAGAATGCTTATGGATATGCTCACAAAACTGGAAATAATGGCAAGGTTAGACTAGTACCCTCTTCCATTACTTCTGTAGAAATGATTAAATATCCTCCCTTTTTCTTTTAACTGTTGCTGCACTCTATTTGTTTATTGGAAAGGAAATTACTTTGAATTTCCCAGGTAGATAATTATTAAGAAAAAAAATTCTGCGAAGATAGTCAGCATCTTCTTTGTTTGTGTAAAGAAAAATACAGATAATCTAATTTTCAGGGTAATCTTTTCTGCCCTTTGGAGTGCGTTTGCTGGGAAGGAGAGAGAGAGAGAGAGAGAGAGACAGAAACACAGAACGAGAGAGAATGAGATTCTAAGTAGTCTCATCTAGCAGATAGACTTATCTTTATTTTCCTTCTTGATATGCACGTATCTCCAAAAAGAGACATAACTAAAGTGGTTTAATTTTATTTGTGTGACTTTATCCAAATGCTATGTCTAGAGTCTAAATTATGTGGGCAGTGGGAGAGAAGAAGAGGAGCCACTAGAGGACACTGGAAGCAGGACATGGCCATGAGTCTATGAAGTTCTCCTCAGAGTATCTTAGAAAAGTGATATCCAGCTTTCTGCATGGGAGAAAGAAGAATTCTACTCTATTCTGTTCATATTCTTATACTGTCTGCATCACCACTGTATGTGAGCATCTTCCAGTAGTGTATTAAGAAACATGACCAATATCTGTAATGTGTGGCTTATTCTTCCTTGCACAAGAATTGTGTTTGCAGCATAGTGATATGCTTTGATAGGTTTTTTGGGTTTTGGAGCATATTGGGATGAGAAACAACCTTCGGATACTTTCTGTCACTATAACAAAGGGAACCATTCAAATGACTATTCTCCTCAACCTTTCCCTGGTCCCACCCCGAACACTGGCTGTACAACTCCCATTGGCCAGAGACCATGGCCAATGGGAGCTACGGGGACAGCACCTGCAGGTGGAGGCAACGTGCGGAGCAGCCTGGCTGTGCCTCTGCCCAGGAGAAGCAGGGACATGTCATGGCTTGTGGGGAGCCATCTGAAGTGAGCACCCTCCAGATCTGGCACCTCAAAATCTTTCCTATGTGCTAACCCTCTCCCCTGAGCCCTCTCCTGCACCCAAACTCCTTCCCTCTTAGTTAACCAGAATTTTTGACTTACCAGCACCTCTCACTTCCCCAACATGCCAGATAACAAAGCTTTTACTGTAGCAGGCTGTGTTTGAGAGTTGTCTGTTGGCTTTGTGGATGTTGTCATCATGATTAAGGACTATGATTGCATCCCCTTTGTCTGCTATTTTGCTCACTATCTGGTGATCAGATTTTTTAGTACTGAATAGCTGCCTTCTTGGGCGGGAGAGATTGTTATGGATGTAATGTGCTTTTTGAGGATTTTCCTGAAGCAATTGATGTACTGATCCAGTGTGGGGTTTTGTCTGCTGGGGGCATCCAGTCACCTGATTATATTTTTTTATGATTGTTTGATGGGGATGTGGTGGTAGTGGGGTGTGTTGTCTTTGTTGTGAAAAAATTCCTTGAGGCAGAGTCAGTGGAAGAGTTTTTCTGGTTTTGCCCTTTCTATTTAGAGAGTAAATTATTCAGAGCAGGGATAATGCTTCATTTATGTTTACACAACTCCTAGCACAATGGGACCACATTTCTGATTAGAGCACTAATGTAATAAAAAGGCTAATAAGATTCAAAACTTTGTGGTCCCTCTGGAACTTCTGTGGTATTTCGCACTGCAACATGTTACATTAGCAAATTAAAATTTTAGGGCCCAAACCTTCTCACTCCTGGGTGTTGAGGATGCTTAACATTTTGCAGTTCTTAGTTTTCTGAATGGGAAGAAGAGACAACTAAATTGGGCAACCACAATACTGCTTACATTCAATAGCTGTGCACCTCAGTTTGCTTGTCTCTGGGAGCTGCTTATATCTGGTTCAGGACCTTGTAAATCCAGCCAGGGAAGAACTCCCACAGCAGAGTGGAATTCTTGGGTGGTACAGTCATTGTAGTGGGTTTCATAATACCTCACCTCCTAGTTTCTGGCATTAGCGGTTTGGCCAGGTCTCCCTTGCACCTATCTGATCCCTGGCTGCTAGAATAGACAAAGGGACTATAGGCAGCTGATGTACATTACAGAATTCCAGTTGCTCTAGTTTCCCTCAGAGACTAGCCCAGAATCCAGACAGCTCAAGATGGTAGAAAGAAACACATAGGTGTTTTTTTTTTCCAAATATATCTTGGACATACCACAGAACTGGGGTCTGTATTAGTGAGGGATGGTGAGATGGATACAGATCAGTCTATTCTGAAGAGATAAGATCCCATCAGCTGATTTTATGAATGTTGGTTGTGTAAGGAGAGAGAGAAATATTTTGGTGGAGTGGAGGAAAGGGGTATGTGAAATATGCTAAATTCAACACCTTCTGGTCTTTATGAAACAGAATTTAAAGGACACTAAATATTACATCCTGAGAAAGGGAGACATGTTCTGGGTTTGTTAAACAGAGAGAGAGAGAGAGAGAGAGAGAGAGAGAGTATTTAGCTAGCATTCAGCCAGTTTGTAAATGTACTTGGTTTAATTACCATTTTAAAACTTGTACATGGGCTTGAAATTGTTTAGGGCATTTTAAGGAAATCTAAATTAAATAACCTGGACAATCCAAGCCCAGCCAATAGCTCGAGAATGATTGAATCCACAAGAGCATGTGTCCTCCTTCCCAAAGTATTCATATGCAAAAGGATACACTGAACATCTGTGTGTTATGTGAAATTTATATCGAAATAACCTGCTGAGAAGAATTGTGGCAGTTTTATATCTTTTATGTCTTTAGTCATTTTAAATAGTTTCACATGGTTTGATTTGTAACGATGAATTACTTTAGCTCTGTAGACTATCACTAGATGTATCATACAATTGCTTTTTATGTTCAAACATTTGTAATATCTGGTTTGATGGAAGGAGTGTAGAGTAGTCTGGAAAAAGAGGTATTTTATGGGTATCCTTATATTTAGAGAAAAAAAGATAATTTTAAAATACACTCAACAGGGTACGTAGGGAAACAAACAGCATCAATGCAGATTCTGGAAATTGGTACATTTTGATTCTTTTTTCCTCTTTCACAAACCACCATATATATCAAAGATTATTTTACAGAAATGATATAATATTTTATACCATATTATCAGAAGATAACACAATTGTGTTCCTGTAGATCATAGCAAGTGATTCTTGATTGTTATAAGCATCTGGCCAAAAATTGGCTTGTAGTTATGTGATAGCACTAAATGAAATGCTACACTGTGCTTCTGGACACCACATGTATAATAACTACTTGAGCTGTTAGATTGGAAAAAAGGACAAGAGTAGCATTATATTTAGTTAGGTTAATAATATGGAACGAGCAACACTGCGAAAAAAGTAGCTTAATGCTGTACACAACACAATGTCCCTTACCCTTCTCTCTTGTAAAACAATGCAAATCAGGAATTGCTGCCTTGAAATCAGTGCATTACACTGAGACAAAACTAATGTAAGTGAAGGGAAACAGAATCCAGTGTCAGCATTTAAATAAGCTTTGAGAGTATCTTAGTAAACCTCTAGATCATCATTGTCATTATGCCCCATTTAGAATTCTCTTCCAGAAAAGCTTAATGTTGAGGTATGTTATATGGATCTCCCCAGAACATTTTCTATCCCCATTCACATTAATCATGCATTAGTATTTAAATTAAGAATAATTTTGTTTGTAATAGTCAGCTTTCTGCTCATGAGCTAAATCTAACTCTCCCTAAGGCCCTATTGACAATAATTCTGGGTATTTGTTATAACCCAGGCAATGCAATCAAAATTATTTCCTCCTCATGTTCTGAATAGAGGGGGGAGATCCATGCAAGTGTATTTGTGGGGGGTAGGGGTTGAAAGGTATGATCTGGCAAGATATTATTTCATATAACTTTAAATGCTACAAATGAAGTGCTAAAAAGAGAACATGCAGAAGGTGGAGAATGGCATGGCATACCATGAGAAATTAAAGATCAAATGATCTAAATCTCAGAGATGACTCACGTGGTCAGAAATTATTTTTGATCTGGTGTTTGCAGTACTGGAATTAATGAAGACATTAGATTCCTCAGGGCATCAGGATCTATAGGAATGTCCTCCACAACATATCCTTAGTCTTGCAGAAGACCCGTCTAGTTCCAGTTCTTTGAGCTTCCTCTCAACGTCCTTATCAAGCTCTCTTTTCTTAATCAATCAGAAAAAAAAAATCTCTTTTGTGATCCCATGAAATGTTTGTCATTTGTCTCACCGGTAGATAGATCTTGTTCTGAAAATGTGTGATACAACAGGTGCCACTGTTATATGTAACATCCTGGTTGTTGGTGGCTGGGCCCTTCCAAGCTTAATACAGAAGCCTCGACTGCCTGATCTGAAAGGCCCATCTTATTTAGCTAACATTGTAGCAGACTCATCAATCTCTAGGTGCTCTAGCTGCCCTGAGAGAGGGACAGAATGCCACACCAAGTAGGCATGAGTTACATATAGCGCCCTCATTTTTATTCACGCTTGCAGAATCCAGATAAGACCATGTCTGAAAAATCATGTGTATTCCTACCTAATTACAGATACATTCCTCAGAGTTATTCATTTCCACATCATCGTGTTCTCTCACTAGGGTGACCAGACATCCCCAGTTTATAAGACAGTCCCAATATTTGGTGCTTTATCTTATAACAGGCACCTATCATCCCTCACTCCCATCCAGATTTTTCACACTTGCTGTCTGGTCACCCACCTCTCACCAAATGCAGTTAATTTGCAGTTTATTTTCAACTTAATCAATCTGAATTTCTTTAAGAGCCTCACAGCAGACTTTATTATATTCCTCTTAAGTGCTGTCTGATGCCACAGCACCTCCCCTTCCACTTCAGCTGGCCTTAATCTACCAATGTAGTCATTTACTGGACAAAGATTATAATTTCAGAGGAATCTATTATTGCCATCCAATATTGTTTGATGATCAGGGATCATGCTGGGAGGTTTACATTTTTAATTGTAATTAATTCTATTTTCTGGAGACATTATGCCTGCTCCAGGGCTCCTCAGACCCTGCCACTAGACAGATGCACCTCCTTCTTTCTCTCACATTCTCCAGCATGGCTCAGACTGTGATACCAGATGGAACGGATCATATCTGAGAGATGCTGTGGACCTAAAGCAATCCCAGCCCAAACCTTTAGTGTTCTATGCACATCATTTGAAACAATAGAGTTTATATATTCCTCTTCAATGCAAGGTTTATACAGCTGTATGACATGGGTACCTGGCCAAATAATCTGTAGGGTTATTGTTTTTTGCCAAGATTTTGTAGCATCTCAGAATCAAGAGATTTGCCTTCGAAGTCTTCATCTTTGTATTGCTGGAGGGTTTTTTATGTTTGGATTTTCCAACAGTAAAGTCACACTTTGTAGTCTGCAATTACTCGGAAGATAAACATGAAAATGTTTTAATCCCAAACTAGAGCTAGTATTTTTTTCATTATTAGCCTTTCTGTTCCACATCAGATAAATTGCAACTGGCATATGAAATGATGTTTTGCTCACTGTTTCTATCTTAAAATTGTTCCTAATCCAATGGAGCTGGTACCTACTAAAATTATGGTGTCTGTTCTTGTGGTACTTAGAGCAGGTTCTTTCAACTAAAGTTTTATGTTCTGAAATGTTGTCTCACACCCTTCAGTGCAATAACTATAATCATGTCTTGCTTAGTCAAGTTTCTTAATTTAGAGTGGAATAGTTCTTAATAGTTTTTGCACAGTAATCTGCCATCCCCAAAACAGTAGCAGTTAGGTCTTCCTGAATCTTTAATTGCTTGTATTTTCGTAGAACAAATTTGTCCCTCACAGGAGAAAACACATCTGTAACTTCTTTCTCTCAATCATTTGTCCTTGTTTAGCATTAGGTTAAACTCTCAGGATTCTGTTGGTCTCTTCTGGCTTCTTGTTTGTTTGGTTTTTGTTCTCCAGATGCAAAAAAAAAGGGGGGAGGAATTAAGCAAAATGCTTTCACTACAATATATATTGACTGTCTGATGGTATCTTAGACAATATGTGCTACAGGAAAGATTCTAAATGATAATATCATATCTCCTTAGTCCAAATGATCTGAGAAGGCAGTTACTAATCTGTAATTTTTTTTAGCTATAACTGACAATTTTTTTAAACTTCCAATTTAGAAAACATTTAGTTTTGTTTACCTTATTTAGGACATCATCCATCATGTGAGTTAATTACCAAACACATTGGAATCAATTGAGTTGCATCCTCTGATGTCTGTGGTGGACATGATCCTTGCTATATTTCCCCTGGCTTCACTTAACTTTCTCATGTCCACATATCTTATATGGCTTAGGGATAACTCATGCAGTTCACAAAGTGGATCTTGAACTTGTATCATTTCTATAGTGTTTTGAACATTGTGTGGGTATTTTCCAGTTTAGCTGTGGCTCTCACATGGAATTGAATTCTCCTGTCCTTTTATGATTCTGGAAGTGTTGCTTTATTTACTAATGGTGCAATTTCACAGTCACACTTTCTATTCTTACCAATTCTATTTTTAGAGGGGTAGCCGTGTTAGTCTGGAATTGCAGAAGTGACAAAGA
>ML677364.1:11312109-11361003 GCA_007922305.1 Dermatemys mawii
TATTTTTGTAACAATGCTTCAGCATCAGTTGTTGGGTTGTTGTTTTTCTCTCCTGATGTCTTTGTCCACATCTATTTGTGCCTCTGCAGCTGAGGTGTAATTGACATACTGGCTCATACTATAATAAGTAATTACAAGTAACCACAGGTTTGTCTGGCAATATGAAAAGGTAAATGTTTTATTTTTTCTTGAAATGTATGTCAAAACTCTTTATATATAACTCTCATGAGAGACTTACAATTTCAGCCTCCCTAACCCAGTACTGTGGCCTTTGTGAGCTATCTGGTTACACACTGCTCCAAGCAGCATGCGATTCAGGCTAGCTGGATTCTGGACAAGATTTCTAAAGTGTGTAAGGAGACTTAGGTGCACTGATCACATTCAATGCAAGCAGAGGCTGTGAAACCGAAAGCAGTTGGGTCCCTGTGAAAGGGTATTGTCCTCACTCTGCCAAATACAATTTAACACCCACAGGGTTACTCTAGATTTAGAGTTAATAGGACTCGCCTGCTCTAGAGGATTGGCAGAAATAATTGCATTTCCATGACAAGATCCAAGGAACTACTATCAAGGAGAGTCAGGATAAATCTGTATTTCTCTTTCTAGGGTCTTAGAACCTGTCAGTGTTCAAAGTAAATGCTCTTCTTGTGAGATTTTCAGTGCTTCTTCTTCTGTAATTCATGAATAGCAGGAGTTTTTTGAGTGAGGATTACTAAAATGTTTTAATATTCACACAGCCAACGAGAAATCAAGAAAAATAACAGAACTTCAATAATAATAAATAATAATGATAGAATCACTCAAAAAGTTGATAGTCTTATCTTATTCTGCTCATAAATCTTTTTTTTAGGTCCAAGAAAAATAGATTCTGCCATGTTAATTGTAGCAAAATCTTATGAAACAAGACATTTTGCGGGATTTCCTTTCCCTGTTTTACAAGGCCAAAATAATGTATCTTGAAATTTGAAGTCTAAAAATAACCAGGGGGCCACTGTCTTCTCTAGTACTGATGCAGGGAGCAGTAAGGAGCTGAAAGGAAATTTCCCATCAGTGCTATATATTGTACAATAACCCTTATACAGTTAACAGTGGTGCTGATGGGGGTGGGTGGGGAACATAGGAGAGCCCATTGTCCTGTGAACAGAGTGCCACGTTATGTGGACAGTTGGTCAGCTATGTTTGATAAATTCCATTGTCCTTTAATACTAGCCAATGTTTATCTTTCTCCCAAAAGCATCCTACACCACTTAACAAATGCTGTGTAAAAAGAAATCATTTCACATACCACTGAAGAGAAGCCCCCTGGGTCGGTCAGAGACAGCTGTTTAACAGAGCATGGCAGGCGATTTAGAATTGTAAGGGAAGAAGAATACCATAACCGAATGAAACTGCAGTGGGGATATAGGTAAGCAGACTGTTAATACTCACTGGAATTTGGGAGAGACCGCAGGTCTATCACCCTTTACTGTTGTAAACAACAACAATAACAACAACCTGGTATGTGGGGTTAAAGCATTACAGATTGTCAGAACCTATGTATCTCCTGAAAACTTTACTGAAAAAAGTTACATACAGTAAATTCAGAGCAGAAGCACAGCCTGTGAATAAGACTCAGAGGATGCATGTTCATAAGGAAAAAAGTATATTACCACCAGTTAGCTAATGTGTCGAGACTAAAACTAGGTAAAAGCCTAGTGAAGATAAAGCCGTTGTAGTTTTCACAAATTAACAGGGCTAGATAAGATCTATGGGGGAGTGCAGGATTTACCTTGACTTGCTAACCTGTGTTAGGAAAATCACACTTTCTTTTTCTAGTAAAGAGGAGACAGATTTTCTGGTTACCTCACATGTACTTGGTAGGTCTGAAAAATGGAAGTCATACTTAGAAGAATGTTACACTGAGCATCATGGCACGGTCTTTAGCAGGCCCCTCTGATTTACAAGGTGCAACTGTTCTCAGGACTGCACTTGTCAGCCATGACAGTGCACTCATGAAGGCAGTTCATCAACGGCAGCAGTCCCGTAAACAGAATGTTCTGACTCACTGGTAAAGCATGTCGTGCCATTTTAAATATTTAATGCTACTTTCATATGTAAATGAACTGAACAATTATAGAACTGCTCCCACACACCTAAGGGCAAATCCTCTAACAGTGGAGTTTTAGTAGCTCTGCCATTTGCATGTCAGTTTGTAAAAGACTAAAATACCTAACTGGCAAAAAGAATCAATAATTGTAAAGCATGGTGTCAGGAATGAGAAAAAAAGATTAATTGCTGGTGGTCCTTGCTTAGGGTGAATTAACAAGCCCAATGAGTGTGGTTCAAGCAATTAATAAAACAACCAGCCATAAGATTTACGTTACTGCTTAAAGGCCAGTCTATTTCAGTGAAGTAGTATACTCATTAGGAAAAGAAAACTTCGGGAGAAACCCATAACTGTCCCTACTCCTACATGATTATGTGAGCCTTCTAAGTGGCTGTAACTTATAAGGAGCAACAAATATGGGCTGGTCTTCACTATGGGGGCGGGTGGAGAATCAACTGAAGATACGCAACTTCAGCTACGTGAATCATGTAGCTGAAGTCGGCGTATCTTCAGCTGACTTACCTGCCGTCCTCATAGCGGCAGCGGTCAGTGGCATACTTCCCCGTCGACTTCAGCTTGCGCCTTGCGGCAAGCTGGAGTTACAGAGTCGATGGGAGTGCCACTGGCAATCAATTTCTCATGTCTTAACGTGACGCAAGAAATTGATCACTAAAAGATTGATCGCTACCCTCGAATCTGGCATGTAGTGAAGACCTACCCTATATTTAGACAGTAATGGATATGCCCTACTACATGAATGTTGAGTATTAATTGTTGTGTTGTCCTACTACTGAAAACTATAGAGCATTAGGGGAAACGAACGCGCAGTACCATTTATTTCCACCTACATATTTAATTCATATTATATTATAAGAACATAGACGTGCACACAAGGTGTGCCAGGTGTGCCCAGGCACACCCTAATGTCTCAAAAAAAGTGGCTTTCAATGCAGAGCGCAGTGCTTTAAAAAAAAAAAATTCCCTGGGTGCACACCCTAATGAAATGTGTTGCTCACACCTATGTACAAGAGAGAAGAAAAATGTTAATAAATATTTGTCCCATGTGTATGTGAAAATCAGAGAGCAGTGATATATCTGGTGAGTATATGGGCTGAATTTTCAGGTGATGTAAAACTGACGCAGCTCAAGTGACTGTACTGGGTAAAAACCCATTGGTGCCACACGAGGATATAGGGCTTGGGGTTGGAACAAAATCAACAGATATGTCAAAATACCCGTTAGCTTTGTCTACTGAGCTTTGGAGATCTATAATCACTATCAAGCCCCACCACCACCTCTCCACATAAAAAAAAATATATAGAAGTCAAATTGAATGTAAAGGTGATGTAAATGAATGTTTCACAAGCTTTGAGTTACAGTAAAAGGAACCATTTTCCAATTTCTCAGATTTCATGGACCATATGAAATATGGTTTCACTGAATTTTTGTCCATGATAGGCTCTATCCTGCATCATGAAGTCAATGGGAGTTTCTCCACTGATTAGGATGGGAGACGGATTCATATCTACATGGCCTAATAACCACACACGCTTCATTTAAATTATAGTATGGCAAAGTCAGAAAAATTAAAACAGTAAGTCCATTAAAACAGGAACTGAAATATCACAATTTCCCCAATGAATATGGTTTGTTTGATTTTATAAGGCAACTTTAAAAGAGGAAACACCTATATGAATATATGCATATATATATAGGTATATATATCCTATACGCAAATACCTATATGAATACTTGAAATATTCTTGCAAAGTACAGGCACAAGTGAAGGCTGAGGGTTAAAAATCAAGCATTAAACGCTTAAGAGGAACCCACATAAATGTTGTTGGCCTTTTGATTCTACATAACTTCATTACCTGAAATTTGGGGGAAGGTTAAAATACAATGAGATAGTAGAACAATAAACAATACTGCATGTGCTGATTTTCCTTACTATATTGTAATGAAGATTTCTCAAGCTATATTCAATAGCACATTTTTGGCATTATCTTGTGACATTCTGTGAGAATCCAAGTTAGACTTTATGAATTAGATTTCTCAGAGTAGGTTGAATATTTTGCTCAAATGACTTATTTCCAAACCACTATGGACCATTCTTCCCACTCCCACCCTGAGTTTTGAATGATGATGTTGATTGATGACATTGCTCTCATCAGCACTTCTGAGAATACCATGGTGTCAGACTATCTGATATTCCCCCCCACCCCCCCCACAAAAAAAATCCGTTTCTGCAACGTATGTTTCTAGACACGATGGAGATATTTGGCAGACTCCATATATTTGCAGTATCTTTAAGCAACTCATCTTCACTTCATCCCATTTAAAGTGTGATGTCAGGAACATGAAGCTAGCATTGAAGGCTGTAACTTTGTGGAACATGTAAAACAATGCAGGTGGAAGACCTTATTCGTCTGCCAGATTGAAACATTTTAAGAAACTCTTCCCACCAACCCAACTTCGTTTTGCTTTGGTTAATTCAGCACATCTCTGATTTCATTATTGCTGCATCAGCTATTCCTCCCTTGGTGTTAATGTTTCTCACTGTGAAGCTATTTGCAACACATGACCAATTGAAAGTAATTTATATAGTCATCCACCCAGAAGCCCATTTACCACTGCTTACTCAAATATTTTTTTTTAAATCTTTACATGTAGAGATTGAGAACTAAAGCATTTTTGATCTATAAAAGCTGCTATATTAAAACCCAGTACCTTACAGTCTTTAATTGATACTGCAGGAAGTTAGAGATTATTATAATTAAATCTTACAATGTCTTCATTAAGGCTTGTTGTATCTGCACTATAAATGAATTACTAGAGACCCTCATGATTAAAATGCTTTGCTTAATCAATCTAATGCTGTTTACTATAACTCTTATAGTGCTTCATTTTGCTGTAGTAGTAGTTGGGAAATTTGATGAAGTGCAAATCTGAGAGCTTTTCCTTCAATTATTACTTTTGTTTCTAGAACAATTGACATTTTCAAAGCTTTTCCTGCCATTTTAGTAGATTTGGACAATTTACTAATGTACAAAGTATTTCAGAAAATACTGCTTGATATTTCATATGGCAATCAATAATGATGGGCCAAAGTGAAAGCCCTAGACCTGAACCCCTTTAGACTCTGGGTAAACTTTGAGACTCAGAACAATCTCCACTGACCAGTTTTTCCTCAGACCTTTATATAGTCAGCAAAGCACTGGTATTTTCTTAGGGTACATTATTCAGTTTTCTGTAGAACAGTATAAAGACTTTTTTTTCCCTTCACTCATTCTCAAAGGTCAATTTTCTGTAAACCTCAGATATGTATTTTCTCACCAAACACAGGAAGAACACAGAATTTCTGTCATGTTTCCTCTGATGCTACATCCATTAAATATTCCAGAAATCAAGTATACTCATGCTCATCTGAGGAATCTGACATCGTTATTCACGGTCACATTCCTAATACATAGACGCAGGCTTCAGAGAGGAGGACAAGTAAAAAAAGACTCATGTTGTTCAGGTCCAAAATCCTGAAGTAACATCATTAGCCATTTTCCTTGTGAATCAGGAGTAGCTTCCATGGCTCATTAAATATGGCATCAAGTTTAAAATTTCTCTCTTTCCTTACAAAGCCCTCTGCAGCTATAACTCTGGCCCTGGCTAGATTCTCACCTATTATAAACTAGTATAGTTCCATTGAAGTCAATGGAATGATACCAATTTACACCAACTGAAAATTTGACCTCTGGTTTCTATATAACCTCAGTTCAACAACTTTGGTCTACTGACAATGGCAGTTTTTATGCCCCATGTGTCTTTTTCACTCATTCCCATCTTCACTGCTTTTTCCTCGTTGCCCCGCTTATTCCCTCTTCCTTGTTCCAGTCTGCAAAACTATCACCTTTCCTTCACCCAAACCTGGCAATAATCACATGCTCCTTTATCCCACTTCTACAGTATTCATAGGAAATTAGCTAACAAATAATTTTTTTTTTTTTAAAAAAAGGGGAATCTCCACCTCAACTTCTGTTGAAGACAGTTAGGGCTTTGGGGCCGAGACTTTTTTGTTTTAGTGGAATGCATATTTTCAAAGCTAAACTGATACATAACATTCTTTTCAGAAGGAGAGCCATATAAGTTATCAGGTACTTCAAACTGCTGCCACAGGAGAAAGCTTTTACTGGGCCCTAACCTGTAAAAGAATCTCCAAAGTCTGAATATTTGGAACTGGAAATTTGAGCCATTTCTTACATAAAATAAATTTCAGGCAGTACCAAACTTTTCTTACAATTAAACAATGTCAAAGTTGCCATTTTCACTCTGTAGGAATAAATATATCCCACTTCCAAGCTATTTTATACTGAGCTTTCTTACAAAAATTCATAATCCACAGCTGTTGTGACATATTCTTATAGTTAAAAGTGGAATGTGAAATTTCCCTTTGGTTGAGGCAAATAGGAAGTGATAGAATATGGAGTTACAAGCTTCCATTATCTCCTAATAATAATAATACCTTAGATAGATCATTGATCACTAAATGTATTTACTGTTGAAAAGATGAACTTACTAAAGGAGTAACTTGATAAATAATCAATATAATTAATATACATTCATACTACAATTAAACCATTAATCTCAATTACAAGGCGGTCACCTTGGGATTTTATGTTTTGGAAAAATAATAAAGTCTAGTTGATGTAAAATTTTGATGTAATACTTTCTTCACATTTTTTTCTATCTACAGGAGTGTGAGAGACCAGTGACTATGATTCCCTCTAGTTTTATGCCAGTGTAACTTAACTGAAATCAATGAAATCGCCAGTGCAAAACTGGAGCAAGAAAGCACTGTTTCTGGCTCAGTGCATATGAGCACCATGTATATTTCTGAGATGTTATGTTAAACTTTCTACTGGTGAAATTAGATTGGTCTGAGAATTTCAGGTCAAATCCTCAGCTGGTATAAATCAGCTTACACTATGGAAGTCAGTGGATCAATGCTGATTTGCATCAGCTGAGGAACTGGCCTCCTAAAGGGGGGCAGCTTCTTTTGCAAGAGTCAGCTAAAATCTAATCTGTTGCCTACAAAAGTAGAAAAGAGGGAAAATACTCTAATTCAGTTAGAGCTTGCATGCTGCGGGTTTCAAGGTCATCCTTGATATCAGCGTTATCATTTTCATATCCCAAATATTGAGAAGTGTTAATTATCCATACCTGCTGGATGAGATGAAGCAAACCTGATTTGTACTAGCGGCATTATCACAGTTTTATAGTCTAGAGAATGAACCTGCCATTGCTGGCACCACTGAGCTCTGCTATATTGAGGATGAAATGAACACCAACCCCTCCGTGTGGATGGCACACAGTATACTCAGTAATAATAAAAGTAATGAACTGAACTACCTCACACCATTACCTTGAATGGGATTTATTCTTTGTCCTCCCTCACTACTCTTTGGTAATTGCCTGGGCAAGAAGGAACATGCTTAACGTGTGCAAGTATATACAGTATCTTGCTGATCAGAAGTAAAATTTACTGTAACCCCCTTAGGGTTCAGAGAGCATGGCCCTTTAAATCTTCTTACCTGAGGGGTGAAGTGCTGATTGTTCCAAAAGGAGGAAGTGCTGGTGGGGTGAGTGCTAGTAGAGAGAGAAGGGAGATCCACAAGGGTGTGTGTCTGGAACTCCAGATAGAAGGGCTGCAGCAAGCAGGCCCTCACAGAGTGAGGCAGCCAAGAACCTGCCTGAACCCCAGGAAGGACAAAGCTGCTGATCAGGGACACCCCCAGGACAGGAGATGGAAGGAACAGTGTGCCATGCAGGAATTGCCCAAGAAGGACAAACAGGAGCAGGACCCAGTTGTGATGGGTTGGATCACAGAAACCCCCTGGGGCTGCCAACTGATGTGCCAAGACTACTTCTGTCCCTGCTTTCCTGTCCTGGCAGATTGGGACTTCAGTGCCCTGCCTGGTTTGAGCCAGACCTGCTAGCCTGCTGCAAACCCAGACACAAATCTGAACCACGTCACCTAACAGCTGTAGGCTTAACTGAAAACAGCTTCAGAAGTGTTCTTGCCTTTAACACTCAGATGCTCAACTCCCAATGGGGTTAAAACCCCAAATAAATTCATTTTACCCTATATAAATTGTTTGCCCTCTATAACACTGATAGAGAGATATGCACAGCTGTTCCCCTCCCCCAAGTATTAATACATACCCTGGGTTAATTAATAAGTAAAAAGTGCTAGCTTTGTGGATCATATACTTAGGTGCCTCTCTCTTCCCATTCTTTGTATAAGAACCTAGGCACCTAACACAAGCTTTGTGGATGACAGTGTTGTTCCTGTGATTTTTCTAGGTACCTGAAAGTTGGGCACCATGATGCTCCATGTTGCAACATGTACTTTTTTTGTGGGTCTCTCCTGTAGCTCCTTCAAGGAAAAAATGGGGAATGACATCCTGCTATATATGGACCCAGGAAGGAAGGAGACAGAGATAGAGGAGGAGCTGATCTGAACCACAGCCATCTGTTGTGATAGCTGTATTGTTCTGGCAACAAAACAGAAGTGAAACAATAATGAGGCTCTGCATTAAGTACAGACTGTTCAACTGTTTAAAGGGGTCCTCCATCTACTCTAAAATATTTTCCAAATATATATATATACATCTTACTGTGGCTGATTTTCAGTCCCATTGCTCATTGAATGCATTGAGTCAAGTGGTTTATTCTTGTATATAGTGTTGGGTATGTGACAGGAGAGCAACATCATGTGTGAAGTCTAGGTCTTCAGGGGATGAGAAGAGTGTCCATTTAATGCCTTGTGGCATGTCTTCTGTTGTATGTTGCATTATCCAGTCAACAGCAATGTTGAAGAGGATTGCAGACATGGCACACCCTGACATATTCCTGTTTTGACTTTAAAACTGAGCTCACTGTGATCAACACTGCATGTAAAATTGAAATAGACGCTTTTGCTAACGTTGATTATACAGAAAAGATTTCCATATACCCACAGAAAGTGCCATAAGCTGGTCCTGTGAATGCTATCTAAAGCCTTCTTGAAGTCTGTGAAATTGATGTAGAGTTGCCGTTGCCATTCTAAGCACTGTTCTATTATGTTTCATAGAGTGAAGATCTGGTCTGTGCATTCACGCCCTTGCCGAAAACTAGCTTGCTCTTTTCTGAGAATACTATCAACTGCCTCTGATATACTCTATTGCCTCACCATCACCAGTACGGATAGAGGATTATGTTTTCACCAAAGTAGAAACATTCACATACTTGGGCAGCACCATGAGCCAGGATGGTGGAACAAGCCAGGACATTCAGAACAAAATCAATAAAGCCAGGAACACCTTCAGGAGCTTAAATACAGCCTGGAAATCATCAAAATACAATGCCAAAATCAAACTGAAGATTTATCAGAGCTGTGTACTTTCAACACTACTTTATAGTGCAGAATGCTGAGGAATTATAAAGTATAACATGTCCAAACTGTCTTCATTCCATACAACCTGCCTCAGAAAAATCATCCATATCTTTTGCACCAGAACAATCTCAAACTAAGATCTATTGACATTGTGCTGCCAGACAATCTGAGCACCATCATTGCCAGGAGGCACTGAAGACTGATTGGTCATGTTCTTCGGATGGAAACTGATTCCATCATCAGAGTAGCAATAAGATGGACACCTGAAGGCAAGCAAAAACGAGTCTGCCTGAAAACAACATGGTGAAAAGTTGTGGAAGCCGAGCTAAAATACCTGGGGCACAGCTGGGGAACCATTGAAAGACTTGCTAGACTTGCTAGAAACAGACAGGAGTAGAGGAGCTTTGTCACTGTCCTAAATGCCAGAGGCATAATAGAAACATGATGATGACAATGATATATATATATATATATATATATATATAAAATACACACACATTATCTTTTACATGGCTAACATAAAACATTATATAACCTAATGAAACGTTGCTGGTGGACTACTGCAGACTTTCAAGTTGCAAGGGATTATTCTGCTCTAGAATAGCAAGTCACTAGCTAAACAATTTATAAGTTCAGTCACATCACTGACTTTCACCATCTCTTGGGATAACCTGTTGATGGTGGTGTGGCATTGTCCTGAACAAGAGGAACAGTTGCTGGTAAGGAATCAGCTGGATTTAGTAAAGAATCAACTGAATCTTGTACCAAAGTTTCTTCAAACAAGTCATCTAAATTAGGAGTTGTAATAGAAAACTGTATGATTGGAAGAATCAGAGAGGTAGCCATGTTAGTCTGGATCTGCAGAAGCAACAAGGAGTCCTGTGGCACCTTAAAGACGAACAAAAGTATTGAAGCATAAGCTTTCGTGGGCTAATACCCACTTCGCTGGATGCATACAGCATGCATCCAGTGAAATGGGTTTTAACCCACAAAAGCTTATGCTTCAATACTTTTGTTAGTCTTTAAGATGCCACAGACTCCTTGTCGCTTCGGTATGATTGGAGGAACAGAAAATCCTGCAGGAACATCCTTGACTCTGAAACTTGTCAAGGTTGCAACTGGTCCATATGTTATATCCAGACAGTTTTACCATAAACAAAACAGGTCCTATGCATTTTACAAGTTCTCTAGGTATCTGTTGCACTCCACAACTGTAGTTATGAGTTTACACTAAGCCTCCTACTTGAAAAAAAAATTACGACAAGGCTCGTATTGATTAAGTTGCATAGCTTGGGATTTAACTACATGTGAAGCAATATCAGGAGGAAGCTGATCCAAACAGGTATGCAAAGAACACTTCAAAAAAAGAGTTGCAAGCTCCTGGGTAATAGCATATGCATGAATTCCTAGAGACAAGCAGGAAAGTGTCCAATTTCTGGTGATGATTCAAAAAGACTTGTCAGCTCACAAGGCATGCTTTCCGCTAGTTTATTTATAGCAGGACTGTATGGAGTGAAAGGTATGTGCAGAATTCCTTTTAAAGCTAGGAATTTCTTCTGAACAGAATTAAGGTCCACTGTTATTCACCAACTGTAATGGTAGACCAAAACTGGCTAAACACAGTACAAAGATGTCCAGTACAAAGCTGTAGTAGAAGTCATTCTAAAAACATCTATCCATTTCAAATGGATGTGAACTATGACCAAAAACGTAATGGTCCAGTATAGCCCATATAATGGTCGAATGATCTGGTAAAGTCCACATGAGTAAGTGTCCAAGGAATCTGAGAACATAACCAAGTGGTAGATGAGCTAGGCCAGGATCATGCTGAATTTGCTAACATATAGTTCAGCACTTTGCCTCCCTGTCAATGTCTTTGTAAGTTCCTGGTCAGCAGATATGATTTCTGACTATGGCCTTCATCTGTACAATGCTAAAATGACCTTTATGAAGAGCTTCCAAAATCTGAGAATGAACTGATTTCAGAATGATTACTCACATTCCCCATAAGGTGCAACACTGAGTCACAAATAATTCATGTTGCTGTGACACAAACTGTGTAAATGGGAATTCTTATGATCCAATACTGTATCTGTAGTACCATTCCTTTCACAAAAGAAAGCACATCATCCCCAGTGGTTTCTTTGTTGATGTCAGTGTTAGTGATGGGTAATCTTCCATCAAACAGGAATAAAACACTTCATCCAAAGTTTATTTGGACTGACAGGAGTTTGAGCACGGCAGGTGCGACAGCCCATCAGCATTACCATACTGAATCTGTTTACAGAATTGAATAGTATTGTACAATAGAATTGTAACAGTGAATGTAAAGATGCCAATACTATTGTCAGATTAGGCAGTTATTTACCATGGTAGTCAGCAGTCCTAAAAATGAAGGCAACTATGACACAAACTGGTGATGGCACTTGAACTTCCTTCTCTTTCTCTGATAATTTCCTTATCCCATGGCATCCATTACATAGCCAATGTATTCAACCAAAGGTTTGAAAAATTCACATTTGTCAGCCTATGGTCTTCCAAACATTACAAGACAGTGTCCAAATTTTGAAGATGATCCTCTTGATCCATTCCTGTAACAAGGATATCATCCAAATAGCACTGAATGCCATTCAGTCTCTTCAGAGTCTCATCCCTAGCTTTCTGGAACAAGGAAGGTGCTAATGTGATACTGAGAGGTTAACTGTCATAACAAAATTAATTTTTTTGCAAGTTGACTGAGAGGTATTTCCTAATTGATTGGATCAATCTCCATTTTTACGCATGCCTTGAGCAAATCCAATTTACTGAAACACTCTCTTCCACAAACAGTTCTTCAATATGAAGTAGCAGATATTGGTCTGCATACAAAAATTGGATTGAGTGTCATTTTGAAATCTCCACAAATTTGGATGGAGCCATTCTTTTTGATCACTGGTGTGATGAATGTAGCCAAATGTATGAAACTGATTAAAAGATTGGTGACATTTTGTGTTTACTATATGGTCCAAATCAGCCTCCATCAGAAGCATTGTTGGAGATGATAGGTCACACAACAGTCAGTATGCCTTCAGACCCTCACTGTCAGCAAGGTTGAAACTTGTTATCTGAAATGGAGTTGTGAGCTACATAGCACTCAAAGCATCAAGATACAAAACCCATGATTTGCAATTTTCATCAAATTCACCAATATTGCTCACAAACGTTGCTAGTTCACCTGTCTCCTCTTACCGTCATGCCCTCATAGACATTTTTTGTTCATTAGGGAATGTGTTGAGGTTTTACTGTGCACTGTCTGCACCTGATTTCCTTCATCTGGCTTGGTGTTTACAATGCTAAAACAGCCAAAGGATAACTTGGGCTCTCTCTGCTGGCTGAAGAACTTCCGTGCAGGCTAAAGGCTAGCGCTATTTTCTAGCTTCCCAAGATGGCTTTCTCACCTCTCTGTCTCTCAGGAGCTCAGCAGCAAATCTGGCAACTACCTCTGCTTTGTATTGCATTTAATACAAAGTCAAAAACTCCCTCTTTTCTTATTGTCTGGCCCACAATCCAGCAAAAACTGTTAAACCAGCAGCCTGCTACCTTTTGTTTCTAGGGTGATTCTGTCTCTCTTTTATTATTTGCTTACTTTTTCATCTCCTTCTTAAGGCATTGGGAGCATTGAACACTCGTGGGATATAAATTCCTCAGCATTAATGTTATATCTGAAACTAGCATAGAAAGAGATGGAGACACAGATTTAAAGCACAGCCATCTGCTCTGATATCTTTCTTGTTCTGACAGCAAAACAGAAACTAAACAAAAGTGGAGCTCAGCTCTGAGTACAACCAGTTCAATCATTTAAAGGAGCAGGACATCACACATCCAGGGCCTCTCCACAAACGGGAACCAGCATCTCTCAATTGAATAAATGCCTCTGTCAGCCGAGCTCATAATAAGGAACTTGAAATAAATCTTGCTGAGACTGGGATCAATCTCATACACTATTCATATATTCATATGGATGGTTGAAGCCTCTGGGATGAACCAAGTGGGATTCAATGGTTTGAGAGATAATAGGCAAGTGTCCCTTGTCCTTTCTGGCACACTTGTCAGTGACTACACTACACCATCAGGTAATTTACCAAAGCAAGACACAAACTGGCTTTTCACTTTGTGTTCTTAGCAGACTTGCTGACAAACTCTATAAACCACTGAGCCAATATAGATACCATCACTGAATACATTGACTCTGTGCTGGAACCTTTTAAAACCAAAATTAACACAAAATTTCCCTCTGAACGACATGTATTACTGGTATTTGTCCTTTTTATAAGGTCCACAGGACTGATCAGGTGCTCAGCAAACTCAGAGTGCCATCAATGCATGTCTTTGTTTCCCCTTCCTCCACAGACTTGCTTCAGATTCAGAGCACCTTGCAAATAAACTCTTCAAGGATTAAAGTTAAAATCATTTCACACTAGATTACTCTGAGTAGGTTATCTTCTCACCCGACTCCAAATAAACTCAACACATACATTATAATCATTTCCTGGGGTTTGGGTTTCCCCCTAGTTCCTCCTGACGCCAGGGTTACTCACACCTCTCTGATATCCTGGGGAAGGCAAAACCTCACATTTCTCAATGATTCAGCTTGATGTCTTTCTAATTCCAACTAAAGGAGTTGGATCAAAAGAAGAGCCCTGCATACAGAATCATAGATCCTGCCAAACTGCTAAAGGTATGCAGATTGAGGAACCAGTTATAGTCTCTGGAGAAACTCCCACTCATTATACTAGAAGGAGAATCAAGTGTTTTATCTCTACCTACATCAGCAAAGGCAGCAGTTCCTCTGAGAGCAGCATGGACATTAAAATGCAAAACACTATGCGAAAAGAAAATATAACCCATGGCACGTTGCCAGCTGTGGGCAGTGAGAACTGGCTGCTGAAATTATTGCTTGAGAGGCATTCAGTTTGGTGAAATTGCTGAAGCTTACTCTTCATGACTTGACAGCCAAGTGGAAGGGAATATTTATTTTAGATTATTTAGAAATGTACCCACCTGGGTGCAGGTACAAAACACTAAGCAATATAATATAGTAGTTAAGACCAAAACATGAAATCCTCCTGGGCCCAAGTGTTTGAATAAAACTTGATTGTATTACCAGTATTTAAGATACTTTTAAACCAATGTTATTTCTGATAACAGAACCAATCAGTGTAATCTGAGTTTTGTCGCTAATAAAATGTTTGAAAAAGCCCCACAAAAATAGCTTACAGCACAAATTAACAGAATTATTGAATTTAAATGACAGACCTCATGCATTCCAGGTTTTATGAGGCTTTCAAATGTGAAGCCCCTGACAGAGGCCTGTTGTAAAGTATTTTAAATACTGGTAATACAATCAAGTGTTATTCAGACACTGTGGCCCTATAAAGGGTGGCATAAGGAGATGCCCTATCAGAAGATGCCATGTTTGTTTACTTGTTTAGCATTTTACTGTCCGACTGTGGGGTCCATTTTCAAAAAGCAGAACACATACCCAATAGTAATAGACTTAAAGTCCTTTAGGTGCCTACATCCCAGAATCAGGCACCACCTGGGTTCACAAAACCCTGCTCAACTCTCACTGAATCCTGTAAGCTCAGTGTCTAAACTTTCGCAGTAAAAGTTTCCTTAAGCACCTATGTTTCTGCCTTTACACATGCACACTGCAGCCTCACTCTAGACTTCTGAATACCTACTCCCTAAACCAGCGGTTCTCAATGAGTGGTCTGCCGGACACATATGGCCCGACTGGCACACAACTAAAGCCCAGCTCAGCGGGTCTGGGTCTGGTTGCCCTGCCATGTGGAGGGCTCTGGGCTCCTGCCTGCCCTGCTGTGGCAGGCTGCGGACTGCTTGCTGCCACCCGGCCTCACACAGCAGTCTCGGGTTCCAGGCTGCCAGCTGCTGCCTGGTCCTGCATAGCGGGTTCGGGGTCCAGGGTTGGGCTGCGGGGTCATGGGTCAGGCTGCAGAGTCCCAGCTGCTGCCAGGTCCTTCAAAGCAGGATAGGGGTCCAGGGTCCTGGCTGCTGCCCAGCTCTGTATAGCATGGTCCATGGTTGCGGTGGGGTCCAGTCAGGGTCCTGGCTGCCTAACTCATGCCCGGCATTCTGTTTCTGTCCCTATTCTATGGAAGGGTCTGGGGACAGAGGGCGCTGGACATAGGGATTTTGTGAGGGGAGGCTAAGTAGGGGGCATTGTGGTTCTCAACCTGCAGCCAACATAACACTTTGTGGGCCGCATACATGGCCCACAATGATAAATTGGTTGAGAACCACTGCCCTAGACCAATACATGAACCAGGGAAAGTGAGGCATTCCTCTGCCTAACTCACCTGCAGGTCCCAATCCTGCAGGTGAACACTGAGCCTGCTTGCCATTTTGGGCCCTTATAGACAAGCTCACACAAAACAGAGTGGGGTGGGGAAGAGAAATTCTTTCATAAGTTTTAGCCCAATGGTTCAGCTACTGACCTGCGATGTGGGAAACCACCAGTTCAAGTCCTCCCTCCTCTGCCTGAAGGGGAGATGGGATTGGAATAGGTCTCTGCTACCTCTCATGTGAGTGCTGTAACTACTGATCTCCAGGATATCTTGACGTGGGGCTCGCTCAGTCTCTGCTATTTAAGTTGTTCCACTGTAGAGTCAATGAAAGAGTCATTGGGCCAGGAAGAGAAAGAACTTGGTGGCTAGAACACTTGCCTGGGAGGTAAGACCCAACCCAGGATTCAATCGAGCTGGAACACCTTCCCCAGGAGAAAGTGAGGAGCCTCCTTCTCTCCCCTCCCACATCAAAATATCCAATAACCCTGTGGATAGGTTTAAGATTAGCAGCCGTGTTAGTCTGTATCCATAAAGAAGATGAGGAAGACTTTGTAGCACCTTAAAGACTAACCGGTTTATTTCAGCATAAGCTTTCATGGGCTATAGCCCACTTCATCAGATGCATAGAATGGAACAGAAGTAAGATGCATTTATACACACAGAAAGCAAAAAAAATGGTTGTATATTAGCATACCAATTCTAACAGGCTGTTTAATTTGGATGGGCCACTATCAGCAGGAGAAAAAAGTACCTTTTGAAATGGATATCTGCGTCTGACAGGAAAGATACAACTATTGAAGGTAAATTAACTAGGGAAATGCAATCAATTAGTGTAAAGAGCGAACCATTTGCAAGTTCTATTTAGTCCTTGGTTAACTGTGTCCAATTTGAAAATTAATTCCAGTCCCTCCATTTCTCGTTGGAGTCTGTTTTGGAAGTTTTTCTGTTTCAGAACTGACACCATCAAATCTTTAATGGAATGGCCAGGACGATTGAAGTGTTCTCCTACTGGTTTTTGAATGTTATGATTCCTGATGTCAGATTTGTTTCCATTTATTCTTTTGCGTAGAGACTGGCCTGTTTGGCCAATGTACATAGCAGAGGGGCATTGCTGGCACATGATGGCATATATCACATTGGTCGACCAATGGACACAAATCTGACATCAGGAATCATAACATTCAAAAACCAGTAGGAGAACACTTCAATCTTCCTGGCCATTCATTCCTGGCCAAATTTTCCTGGCCAATCTTCTTGGCCAATCTTCCTGGCCAAAACATTAAAGATACACAAGAGAAAGAAGCCAGCTAAGACAATACCCTCCATCATGATCATAACTGCAGCACCAGAAGAAGAAACTGTGTAGTTATAATACCTATTTAGTATTGTTTCTATTGGCTGTAGTTAGAAGCCTTTTGGTTTCTTGGACTATGTTTTCATTATTCAGATGTTATGTGGGGAAATGAACTAGCCCATAGTTTTCTCTGAAAAGATGTACCATTCTTGGAACTGCTATAAAAATCAAATCTGACAATTGCAGTTGCCAGCTGAGGAGACAATATCAGCTGCTTTTGGTTGCTAGAAAAAATTCTGATAGGTTACACCAGTAGAAGACTCAATAACACCATCAACATCAGTGATGTTAATTTGAATTTACACTAGTGCCACTTAAATTAGAATCTGACCCATTGTTTTTCTAAACTTGGATCTGCTTCTGTGTTCCTAGAATTAGGATTCCATTGAATATTCTCTCTTCACTTTAATAGAAATTCTGCATGCACTGATCCACTTCCCTGTTCCCTTGTACCTATCCTTCCCTTTATTAAATGAGAATGTGTCGTACTGGTACTGCATGGTCTTGATCTCTTCCTTTCTTACCTATAAGTGATGGCAACATTATTGTACAAATTCACTAGCCTAGAGCACCAACTCTTCTCATCAGCAGAGCATTATACATAGCACTTGCTGAAGAATAAGGTACATGAAAATAACTTCAGAATTCAGAGGTGGGGAAATGAAAGTCAGTTACAGGTACAGCCAAACAAAATATGAATCAGTTAAAGGGTTCATTCTGTTCCCTTTACTCACATTGAGTAATCCTTTTCTCCATGAGTGATCCTGTTAATTTCATTGGCACTATATTGCAGAAGAAGGTACTCCTCAACACATGAGTGGTAGATCTGGAGCCTAATTTCTTCTACCTGGACTTAAATACAGACCCATATACATTGAACAGGTGTATCAGGTACCAGATCCCAGAACAAATCACGTCAGATGAAACAAGTGCCATAGTTGGAAAGCCTTTGATCCTCAGTTCTCAGTCAGAAGTGCCTGTATCCCTGGGGGTACACAGATGTTTTCCAGGGGGTATGTCAACTCATCTAGATATTTATTTAGTTTTACAATAGGATACAGAAAAAGCACTAGCAAAGTGAGTACAAACTAAAATTTAATACAGACAGTGACTTGTTTATTTTGCTCGATATACTATACACTGAAATATAAGTACAATATTTATATTCTAATTGATTTATTTTACAATTATATGGTAAAAATGTGAAAATAAGCAATTTTTCAGTAATTTTTCAGCAATTTTTCAGTGCCACTTTTGTATTTTTATGTCTGATTTTGTAAGCAAGCAGTTTTTAAATGAGGTGAAACTTGGGGGGTATGCAAGCCAAATCAGACTCCTGAAAGGGTACTATCAAACGGAAAGGTTGAAAGCCACTGGCACATACTAGCGCTACAACAGCAGAGCTGCAGCACACTTGCTACAGGGACTGACGGGGTTTTTCTGTCACTGTCATTAATCCACTTGAGGTTTAGGTTGGCTTAACTACATCTCTGTCTGAGTGACATAGCTCGGTCAACCTCAGTCTTAGGTGTAGTAGACAGGCTGCACAATGAGGAGAGGTTTTGTTTCTTTGTTTTGTTTTTTTCTCTTACTCCATTAACAAAAATCTCAATTGTTCCATTAGATTTTTTGTAATGTTGGAAAATAGAGGGGACTTGAAAGTGAAGAATTTCCATTTGATAAAAAATTCTCAGGTTAGCATAGAGGAATTGCGAGCTTCAGAACTCAACTACCTTCAGTAAACCCCTCCAAAACAGAGTAAAATCTTCTCCTATACAACTAAAGCATCAATTTACTCTTCTGATCAGATAGATAGCACATGGAGTGTTCTATGATTGTTGGGTGTGAGAAAGGCAGACTAAACAGCCTCAATACAAAAGTCAATAATCACTTAACTCCCAGGACAGCTTGCATGGCATTTTTAGATGAGTTGTGTTTTTTAAAAAAGTTTACTGCAGAAGCACATAAAATTACCACCTCAAATACAAGCAAGAACAAACAAGCTTAAATTTTACACTTTGGGATGTTTGTAACAATGTTCAGTTCTGTTCCAAGGTACGGAGTCTTTAAGTCTGAAAATATTAGGCAATATTAAGGGACACCAGGATTAAAACACATTAGATTTCACAGGGCAATTGGTGCTCAAAATCATCTCTCTCTCCTTTTCTTATAATTGTTAGAGAGGTTTTAATATTTTGCATTGAATGTTTTTAGCTCCAGCAGAGAAAATCTTATTAGCTTATGTCTCACCAGGCATATTAAAATCACAAATCATTGCTTGGGAGCAGATGTAGGAGCAGATTGTAAGTCTAGACGGACCATGTATTTCTGAGAAAACACATGGAGAGTTTTTGAGTATTAGGGTACAGTTTTCTTCCATCTGACACATGCTCAGAGTATTTCACTTAGAACTCTAGTATTTTTAGCATCCATTGACTAGCTCCTCCCTGGGGGGTAAAGGGGCTTGAGTCATGTTTCACAAATTCACTCTTTCCCCTTTAAATATATGGCTCTCCCTTTTCAAGATCTCATTTTAAACCTTTATCTTGTAAATGGATCAGATATTATGCCTTTCAAAGCTTTCCAATATTACCCCTTAGTAGCTGTTGCTGAGTAATCTAAAGCACTACATACAACCAGACCTCAAGTGCTATGCTGATGTGGTGTTTTGAGCCCTTGCTATCAAGGAAAATGAGACATGGGACTAAATTTACTTCTGATTTACATGCTATGCAATCCCACTGCTTTTAACCAGGTGGTATGAAATGTAAGCAGAATTGCAGTATTTGATCTCAGGAATCAAACACAAATGTCTTATTATTTACTTACGGATAGTACATCTAACAGCCATTGAGCAGAATAACTGTTTCTCATTCTGAGGACATGTCTACATTTACTGGGATCAGCTCCATTGTTATTGATGCAACAGGGGTCAGTTTAGCGGGTCTAATGAAGACCTGCTAAATCGACCACAGAGCGCTCTCTGGTCAACTCCAGTATTCCACCGGAACAAGAAGGGTAAGGTAAATCAATAGGAGAGCATCTCCCATCGATGCAGCATGGTGTAGACACTGCAGTAAGTCAGCCTAAGCTATATCAACTCCAGCTATATTATTCATGTAGCTAGACTAGTGTAACTTAGGTAACTAGTGTCCCTGTAGTGTAGACAAGGCCTGACTTCTGAAATCAGGCAAATTCCAGAACTATAAATGAATACATCCCACTGTTCTTATATGCTTTCTCAATTTATAATTCATGGTGTTAGTTTAACTCTAGAGTGACTTGCCCATAATGCTCTTGTTATAATTGCTTCCTGCTCCACTTTACAGTTGAGATTTTTTTTAAAAAAAAAAGAAAAGAAAATCCAGCAAGTGTCACTGACAGAAAAAATATCTCCTTCGGAAAGGCTATTCTGTGTAACAAGAATCATCACTGATGTAGCAAAGTTGAACCGTCTCCAAAGATTGGTGGCCTGACCAGTGTTTCAAAACATATATCCTCTTATATTTATTTAAGACATTACATTCTGACCAAGCAATTGTACATATAGATAGAATAAATCTCTTCTGATGGGACTATATTGATCCAGGGGTTCTCAAAATAGGGGTCATGACCTCTCAGGATATTGAGAGGTTTTTACATAGGGATTGTGAGCTGTCAGACTCAGGGAGCCCCTGTTAAATTGATATTACATTTAAATTAAATTAACCCCCCAATTTTAAATTTATAAAGGTGGTTGCACTCAGAAGCTTGCTGTGTGAAAGGAGTCACCAGTACAAAAATTTTGAGAACCACTGTGATAATTCTTAGAAGAATATGCTAGTTTGCACATAAACACCTTTCTTCACATCTCAATACCCATATCTATACAAATAAAAGTTTCTCCACAAACATAGTGGCAGAGAAAAAAAAGGCAGTAATACTATCGTTCATGGTGAAAAGAAAAGAAAAGAAAAGAAAAGAAAAGAAAAGAAAAAAGAAAGTCTGAACACAACTTGATCAAATTGACAACTCTGAACGTGCAAAGAAGGTCATTATACTCCAGCTCTTTATTCAACTAGTGTTTAAAAAAAATCCATCATTTTGAAATTAATTAAACCTTGGTCCCCACTTTGTGCCACTCCTGTGATGGAAACTGAACGAAGAATTGCCCTTAAATACCTATTGGATTCCCTTCACATGGGAGAACCTCCATGTGTCAAAGACAGTATATCGCTTTTTCCTTGCTCCTGTTCTGCACGGGGATCATGTGAGGTTGAGGAGAGGGCATAAACAGAGCACACGGGCCAGGGTAACAACAATTAAGGGATATTCAAGATTATACAAATTAGCACAGCCTTGAGGAAGATATTCCTGTACTGCAGAACAAGATGGCTCCTGACATTTTCTAGGACTGGTGGAATAGTATGGACAGAAAACCCGCTAAGCCCCACTGCTCCTCCTCAGTATGCAAGTACACCTAAGTATTTGGCCTAAAATTCTTTGTAGGAGGCAGTCTCTAGAACACTAAACCCCATGAGCAAAATAGAAGTGTAGCAAATGTCATTGTAATGTGTTTCATTAGCTAGCTCCTGTTTCAGTCACCATGAACAGACTGTAAATTATTTCTGACACTAGCTGATTGACAGTTTTCCAGTGGAATGTTTTCTGCTCATCAAAGTAAAAACATTCTGCAGGAATGTGTTGATTTTGATGAAATTTTCAATAAGAAAAAAATCAAAAAATGTTTTGATAAGGTTGATATGTTTTGTTTCAGCTTTTTTGGACAGCTTTTTCCTTTTGAAATAACTTTTGTTTCAACATTTATTTTACTATTCTATTATATTTTAGTCAAAAAGGCAAAAATTCAAAATCTAAATGAAATGTTTTGATTTTATTGAAATGAAACATTTGATTGCCTGAAATTAATTCTTTTTTTAAAAATTTTGTTTCACAGGAAATTTTGCTATTTGTAATTTTGCTCTGATGTGACATCAAAACAAATTTTGAAATCATTGAATTTCTCATGAATCAGAAATTCCAGTTCTTCAACAGCTTAGTTTGTGACCATCCTGGGGGGAAAAAAACCACATCAGACTCTCTGGGATAGGTTGCAGAGCCATAATTAAGAATTTTAACACCTGAGGCGAGCAAGCATATTTGTGCCCTCTACCAGGGTTTTTCATAATTTTTCTGCCCCCCACAGCATTGTGCGCTAGGTGGCTTCTCCCAGTTCACCCTGCCCTGGATACAACTTTACTACATAGTAATTTATAACCCCTGAATCATGCCAGTGGATTCTCACTGAACTAGATGCAATTGAACAAAGAGTGGCATTCCACTTCAGGTGGAACATTAGTGAGAATGTGCCTCAACTTCTTGCTCCCTGGGCTGGCAAAAAAACCAAAACATGACAGTTCTTAAGAGAGCAGTATGAAAGATAAGAGTTTCTTATAATAAAAAATAGGGTCAATATATCACTAACAACCATTAAACTGGTAAAGATTGTGTGCAAACTTGGCAGGGAAGGCTCATATGATGCCTCCTCCTCCCCACCCCATTCTCATAAAATAGAGCTTAAAATGACAGAGGTAGTTGTCACTTGATGGTGCTGTAGCTCCATGGCTGCCTTTTATCCAGCTTTTCCACATTACCACATTTTAGAAGCAGATTGTAGGTCTTCTGAGACAAAAACAGATCTCAGAAGTAAAGTGCATTACATCAAGAGTGCCGTTAACATGGAACCAAGCAGAAGACAGGCACACGGGCCTAAGGAAAAGACAATGCCTAATGGTCATGTCCTGTGTGCAAAATGAACACAATTGCATGAAGTATTTGAAGATTAAAATTATCAGATGCAAAGAATAAATGTACTAACACTGTGATACAAGCCAGGGATAAAACTAAGCCGGTACAGGCCGGTATGGTGAACCGGTAAAAAATGGCTACCAGTACAGGCCCATACCCAGCTGACTTTAAAGCACTGCCCCTTTTGCGCCCCCCACCCACCATCGGTGCCCCAGGGCTGGTGATTTAAAAGGGCCCAGGGCTCCAGCCACCACTGCCATTACTGCCGCAGCAGCCAGAGCCCCGGGTCCTTTAAATCGCCTCTGGAGCCCCGGCCAGCATGGGCCAGGTAGCAAGGATGGGCTGGCTGGGGAGACCACCAGCCCCATTTACCACCAGCTCCACCCCTTCTGTCCAAGGCCCCGCCCCTTTTGGGGGCCGGAGTGGGCCCCCATACCAGTAAGTCTTCAGCTTTACTCTCACCCCTGTGTTTTTTAAGGATGTTTTGGTGTAAAGATCTCAGCTTCAACTGTAAACATGAACAGGAAAACATACATTTTAAAATGAAATCCCAAGCCATTAGCTGACCATGTGCAGAGATTTTAAATTTGAATGCGCAGGCTTCATATCTGATTGAGAATTTGAACTGATCAAGAAATGCAATTTTCCTTTAGGGCAATTTTGAAAAAAGTGTTGTTTTCATTGTTTTGGTTTTCCATTCTTCACTGGAAAAGAAAAGAGAATTTTTGACCAAAATTAAATGTTTCTATGCAAAGGTACATTTTTGTTGAAACGCTATTATTCATTGGGGAAAAAAATGCTTTGATAAAAAAAATGTCTACCAGCTGTACTGAAAATCTTTTCCTTTTGTTTGTCTCTTTCAGGATGGAAAGGGAAGCAGCCTGTGTTTCTTCTGATACATTCAGGCTGGCTACATTGCATTCCATTTGTGGCAGCATGTAGGACACATATAGCTACAAACTTCAGTGAAAAAAGCAGGCCGCGTCCATGTGGCAGTGTGTCAATGGTGGAGGCAGTGGGGAAAGGTTTGGCAATGGCAGGGAGGAGCTTCCTCTCCCACACTGATGGAGGCTTTCACTGTGACAAGGAAAGGCTCCAGTAGCTCCCCATTGCAGGAGCATTTCTCTGCAGAGGGGAAAATCCCTGGTAGCGAGGAGATTTCTGCTGGAGATTTTCCTCCCTGCTGCTGGAGTCTGTCCCCACTGCTGGAACCTTTCACTGAGGCAGAGAAAGACTACAGCAGCAGTAAGGCAGCAGGACACTGCACTGTTAAAAATAGTGGTGTAGACAAAGAAGGCACTGCTTGGGCAAATAAGGTACATTCCCACAGGGTTCAGGTGTCTTTCTTCTATGAATGAAGTGGTGCCTCACCATTTACACTGTGATTTATACCCATGATAGTGGGGAGGGGCACAGAAGTTTGTACTTTACATGCCATCCAAAGGACTCTGCAATGTAGAGGGACCCTTAAGAACATCACCTAAAACCAAGCAAGGAGTACAAGGTGAAACGAGATATTTCACACAAAAAAACCAACTACAGGTATTAAAGTATTCACAGGTTTTAATTCCAAAATATGGTGTTTCAAATTCTATAAATGGGTTCATTCAAAGAGCTACTATAGCCTCCTGACAAGAAAGTAAATTTAATTTAGCATCGTTAGAGGGTGACAGTTTTGATGTATGTAGTTTTAAAGATTGAGTTTCTGAGGATCCAAACTCTGTGTACAACCGAAGAAGCACAGATGTTTCCTGACACTGAATCTCTCAAAAACTGCTTATCAGCAACATTTTCCTTCCTTGAGGTCAGTTGTCCATGGCAGGCTAAGCTCTTTCCTCCACAACCCCCACATAAGAACCTAAGAGACGATAATACAGTCTTCTCCACACTCCCTTCTGCCATGGGAAAACCGAGCTCAAGGGAGTCCTCAAAAGCAATTACTGGATAGGGATTCCCTGGCTGTATGGCTCCAGGAGGCCACACTGTCAGGGAGACTGTAGAGGGGAATACAAGGGGCCTAAAGCCGTTGGTAAACCTCCATGACTCTGGTCCTGGCAATCTATCTAGATTCCGGGCATTGAATAATTTCCCATTCTGCCAAGCAGTCAGGGTGGGGAAAAGAGAAGAATTCATCTTCTAGCTATGGAATGCTTGCAGGAAAACTTTGAGAAGCTCTTCACAATTTTTTCTCCCCAGATTGCTTTCCTTCACTTATTTCTACAGTGTGGTGGGAGGGACCTGGGCCGATTAACAAATATTATAAATAGTGCTTTTATTAAGATTGCCCAGATCCCTTATTTTGCTTAGAACTTTGGCAACTTTGGGCTGAAATTTTGGGGCTTAGCAGAATTTTTCCTACAATTATATCTCCGGGCTACTGGGTGCCACAGCAGGACCAGGCATCTGAACTGAGAGTTGGAGCCTGTCTCTCCTGTGCTCTCAATGACCCCACTGTGGACCCAGGCAACCTGGAGGTGGAAGCTGCCTGATGCAAATGTAGAGGGGAGGGGGAATACACTGAGATAAAAAATCTGGGCAGGGATGGAGATGGAGCCTGGGCCTGAACATTGCTGGTTGGAGAGAAGGAAACTAGGACTGGGAGATTGGGTGAGGAGTAGATTATGACTGGCTAGGCCGGGAAACTGGGATTAGGAGCCAGGGAGGGAAACAGAGAAAAGAGGAATGGGAATCTGAAGGTTGGGGGGAGGTAGACTGAGATCTGATAAAAAGGGAGGATGGAGGGAGAACTGTGACTGGCTGGACAAAGAGACTAGGACAAGAAACGGGGAGTGAGGGGACTCTAAGTTTGGATGAGGAGCCCACGCAGGGAAATTGGGACTGGAAACCAATGAGGGCGGGGAGTGAGGGGCAAAGAAATAACACACAGACAAAAACTATGATAAATGACATATTTAGGCTGTGATCATGTACACCTTGCAACCTTAATTCTGGTATTTCCTAAGTTTTGGCTACTCGATTTTGCAACCTTAAATAATGTACTTTTACCATAGAGGTTTTTTGTGTGTATATCATCTGTATTAACAACCTTTTAGAATGTATTTACTACATATGCTACATCCTGAGCTATACCTCAGTTTAAAAAAGATGCATTTGGTGCTTACCCATGTTGACAGTGTTTCTTTACCTCTAGAGATCTGCAGTTCACTTGCATACTGCACATATTTTATATGGAAAACAGAGCCACACTGCCGTTTTTTGCCACTTCCGAGTATAACATTTATGTAGCTTTCTGTGGGCAATATTAGATGGTAACTGTGAATTATGTTTTACAACTCTGTGTGTTTCTGATAGGCTTGCCTATTATAAGTAGAAGTGCCAAATATAAAGGCTTTGTTTTATTTAGTGGGGAAAAGTAGTCTAGTCATTAATACACTAGACTGTGACTTAGGATATCTAGTTCAATTCCTGCTAGTACCACAATTTTTCTCTGTGAACCTGGGGAAGTAATTTTGGCCTTGATGCAGCAATGTATTTAAGTACGATTAACGTTAAGCGTATGGTCAAAGCCCATTGATTTCAGTGAGACCTAAGCACATATTTATGTGGTTTGATGAATAGGGATTGACTTAAGCATGCACCAAGGCCAGATCTGCACTAGAATAGATTTGCTAGTATAGCTATTCCAGGAGACCTTCCAAGTGTAGATGCAGTTTATGCTGAAAAAGTGCTAGTTCCTTATACCAGTTCCCTCAACAAAATAAACTATAGTGGCCAAAGCACCCTTTTGCACATGCACATATGCATGCGCGCGTGCACACACACACACACACACACACACACAGACCTTCAGCAACATGATGATATCAGAAAAAGGTTCTAGTGTAGACCTGGCCTTAAAGTTCAGCAAAAATGTTAGGTATATGCTGAATGTGCCTCAGTTCTGCATCTGTAAAATGGGGGAATAATGCTTTTTTCCTCCCACTTTTTGTCTGTTTTGTTTATTAAGATTGGAGGAGCATGAATTGTCTCTTACTATGTGTTTATGGACAAAAACTATATCACGGATGGAACTTTTAAACACAAATTATCATTTTTAACTGGAAAAAAAAATCAGATTTAAGCACATCTGCTCAGATTGCGTTAGTTCATCTCAACCACCAATCCCTGCCTCAAACAAACAAACAAACAGAAATAAGCATTTAAATGTTTTGAAAATGCCTATTAACAGAGCTATCCAAGTGGTGTTATGGCAATATGTATCATTCCAGGTGTACTCTGCTCCTGGAAACAAGAAATTGAATCTACAATTCAAACCTAGTTCTCCTACTTGGAAATGACATTGTTATTTCTGAGTCCCTGAGCTGACCTAATTTAAAACTTTAATATCACAGCATTTAAAATAGATATATATTTTATATATCAACACCTAAAGCAATTGGATCATATTAACAGCTAGCCACCAAAATTTATTTTGAAATTGAATATGTTTTTTAAATTGCACAAGCCAAAAAAAGCAATTTAAACTGCAACTGCTTCTACCTTTGGAAATTCACATACACTCAGAAGTCGGTCAAATCAATTTTTTAATTGATTTCAAAAATAATCAGTTTTTACAGACTATGCATTCCAAGTAGCCTGAAGCACATTTGTACCACCCCGTGTTACAAAATTCTTGAAAAGGGGAGTTATTAATGGAAACGCTGACGCAACTTTAATTACAAAGACACAAATGATAATATTTTTTCTTTCCGAGTAGATACAGGGTAAAAAATATGCTGCCTCAAATATTAAACTCATTTGACAAATATCAGAGTAGATTCCCTACCACATTTCTATTATTCTGAGTGGCTCCATAAAACAGAATAGAATGTCCACTCCTGAACGACGCTGAATTCTTCCCAAGAGGTGCTAAGCACCCACTATGGGAATCATAGACTGTAATCAATAGGAAGCAGCATTGCTCTGCACCATGTATCACCAAGCATACTGCATGCACATGAGGGTGCACTCCCATATGTACTCCCCCAACAGAGTACAACATGGAAGCAGTCCAACAAGTTTATCATGCTTTGATTGCCCCACAAATGCAAGATAAATGGCCATTTGTCCCAAAGCTGTTTTTAAAGAGCCAGTTTGACAGAACTTGGAACAAACAGTAATCTCAGTACCCTCCAAAGTCACTTGTGGCTTGTGGATCTGGTGAAGCAAGTGTCTGAACACAGAAGCAACCTGTCAGTGTCATTCACTGTATACTGTGTCTACAGAGCCCTGGCATGTGTTGGTTTATGATTTATGTTTGCCTCGTGAAACAAACTGCTATATCTGGAACAAGAAGGGAAGCTATGTGAGGGCACTGTCCAGAACTCATAAACCCAGAATAAACAAAGGCTCTTTTGTAGTCAGGTGCATAATATGAATGAATCAGTACAGCACTCATGACAATTGGCATCAATACACTGATGTGTCTATGGGCCAGGGAGACATAATCATCAACCAAAGAACAGTCACCCACAAGAACAATCAAACTCTACCTTACAGGAATATTGTGGTGAGAGCTGACACACAGGACCCTTGGATCTCTGTCTAGCCCATCGAAAAGGTGACAGTACCTAGCAAAGCCTAGACGATGCCCAGGATTCCTATCCCTGAGCCCTCGGTCTATAATTTCCCTTGCCTGACACACATGAGTTCCCAAGATCCAGGTCCAAAAAATCTGTAACAGTGAGAACAAATAGTCTCATAAAACAATGATGCTAGATTACAAGTTATATCTCAACAAGGGATATGTCAATGCCCTGCCAAAAACTTTTTAAGTCTTTATAAGCCATGTATGATCCATGATAATGCATTTTCTCTCTCCCCCCACAAAAACCCCACCCCAAAAACCAACAAAAACCAGCCAACAATCATGAAACTTAAACACATTCAACACTAAACTGTGCCCCTCTCTCCAGTTATGCAGATGCTTTTTCTGGCTCGGAAAAGGTGGGGAAAACATATGGAGCCAGGAGCTCTAGCCAATCTAGCAGATGAGAGATCACCATTCCAGCTTTCAAAGGTGACAGAGCATAAACCCAGGGCAGTATGGAAAATCTCTGTGTTGAACTGTATAAAGGTTTTCTGATAGGTGAGTAACCATTCCTTCGTGTTCCAGAGTAGCAGCCATGTTAGTTTATAGCCATAAAAAGAACAGGAATACTTGTGGCACCTTAGAGACTAACAAATTTATTTCAACATAAGCTTTTGTAGGTGTCAGGATTGCCTCCCCACTCTGAACTCTAGGGTACAGATGGGGGAACCCCATGAAAAGACCCCCTAAGCTTATTTTACCAGCTTAGGTTAAAACTTCCCCAAAACACAAGTTTCTCCTGTGTCTGGAACAGTATGCTGCCACCACCAAGCATTACCCCAAGAACTAGAGCAGGGACACTTGGAGCCCCTTCTCTTTCCTCAAAATCCTCCCCCCCACCCCGCCCCCAGCGTATACCTCTCTTCCTGGGAAAAGCTTGAGAAAAACCCCTTACCAATTCTGCTAGGTGAGCCTGATCCAAAAGCCTGGATCTTACACAATGGGAAACAAAGCTGTCAAATTCTTAAAAGGAAGATTTTAATTAAAGGAAAAGGAGAGAAACAAAATCTCTATAGTAATCAGGGAAAAACCACTTTAGAATCACAAAAAGAATCAAATAAAAAAATCCCACACCACAGAGGAATTCCTCCCCTCTCTGGTGAGTTCAAAGTACAGAGAAAACACAAGAAATCTCCCAAAAACCTGAGAAATTCACAAGTGAAAAAACAAATATAAGCTACAGCCTTGCCTGGCTAAATTATTTACTGTCGCTGGTGAAAAAGAATATAGATTAGATGAAGAAGAAAACTGTCTGATTCCCCTGAAAGCCCAGAGCCAATGAGAGACAACAGACAAAGCACTTTCCTTCCCCGCAGGTTTGAAAGCATCTTCGGTCCTCATTGGTTCTTTCGGTCAGATGCCAACCAGGTTTCTTTTAGCTTCTTAACCCCTTGCAGGTAAGCAGGAATTCTAGGCTACTTTATGCTTATGACAGTAGGCTATAGCCCACTTCACCAGATGCACAGAATGGAACATACAGTAGGTAAGATATATACACAGAGAGAAAATATGTAAAGGTGGAAGTTGTCATACCAATTCTAAGAGGCTATTTAATTTTGATGGGCTATTATCAGCAGGAGGAAAAAAAACTTTTGTAGTGATAATCAAGATGGTCAATATCAGATAGTTGACGAGAAGGTGTGAGGATACTTCACATAGATTCAATTAATGTAATGACCCAGCCATAAATGGGTACCTTGGCCAATGTTATTCATCTCAACAGTGGCTCATAGGTACCTCCTGAGATTCACAGGAAAAGGGGAAATCTCCACACTTCTTTACCTCCAACCTCCTGTACTCTGGAGATGGATGATGGGTGTGTGTAGTCTCCTCTTTACCATCCTTCAAGGAAATGGACAACCGGGAAAGGGCTCATCCAATTTCTCTTGCTTTCTCTTCCCTCTCCATGGGAGAAGGTTTCCCTTCAAGTCCTCTTCCCCGTTTGATAGCTGGGCACCTTACTTTAGCTTCCACCTCTTCCTCATTTTGCTTGTCACCTTTGACAATGGTCTCTCTAGGTTGAGGTTGTCCTTTGATTTATGAGCTGAGCAGATGCCCTCTGAAAATTATGCCCCTGTTACGTGTTTAAGGCAGGGCAATGAAAATCATTAGTTATTTTTGAAAATCTTGGTCTTTTTTATTTTTGAAAGAAAGCTCCATACAAATAATCCCCTTGGGTCTTTATCCTTTATCCACATCACACTGCAAACTCTTTTGAATTGGCAAAAGCTACAAGATTTTTTGTTAAGACCCAAATCTTCCAATCCAGGTCACAAACAGAATACTGGGCTAATGGTGAAAAGGAAAGGAATCCTTTATCTCAGTCTCCATGGTAACTATCAAACCTATTTGCAGCCACTTCCACAGTCCTGACCTTGCATAAGTCTTTACAAACCTAATGCACTTCCTCTAGGTGAGAGGGGGGAAATGTAAGGAACAACGTTGTAGCAATAGATTTTCCATTGCTGTCCTGCCCGCACCGGTCACCTGCATGCTGGTATTTCATGCAAAGAGTCTTTATGGAGCTGAATTCTACACCTTGTGTACATGCTTCCTGTGTGGCCTTTCTAAATCTTCCTCCTCCATACACAAAAAGACTGTCAGGTCTGCTACTGCAGGGGACATTTACATCTATGGAAGAGAATGCATGATTCATCTCCAAAGTAATATGCCTTGATTCCTAATATTATTCGCTATTTTCTTATTGATTTAACAACTCAAACCTCTCTGGCTAGTGATCTGGTGGAAGGAACCTAAAAAAAGTGAACAAGGATTTGATTAAGTGAAACAATTGTTGTTTAGTATGAATTCCTGCGAACTAATCAGTTACATCCCCATAATCTGACCTCAAGATCAGACCTTCTGTGTACAGTCACAAATGAAGAGTGACTCTGGAGTCCAAAGAGGTAGATCTTAACCATCTGTTTAGAGAGGCAGCCTAGACTGAATCTCAAGTTGTTTGGTCAAGCATTCTGGCAGAGAAGCAGCTAAAGAAAAGAGGTTGTTTAAACCAATGCGAGACAACAATATATTCATTAATCAGTTTGACTATTGTGCTCCTTACTCAGTGAAGAGTGTCAGGATATTCATATTCTCTATGACCTGTTCACCTTGCCATATCGCTTTTCCAGTTGAGAAAGCAGCACGCATCTATAGTACTGTCACCATCTACGAGTTTCTAAATTATCACAGTTTACCTCTGAGACTCAAGATTTTTTGCAGTGAAAAAGTGACCGATAAAATGTTTCCTCATACAGCAGGTTAAATTAAAACCTTCTTAGGGTGAACTCAGCTGAAGTTTTTATTTAAATATTGTGCTCAGGATTTTTCAATATTTGGAAGCTGAGAAGTGTGTTTCCTCTCCTTCCATTATATTTGTCATTAGGCTTGAAAAATTGTCTATCAATAATAATTGAAATATACAGATAGGCCAAGTAAGAAAAATGCTGCTTCAGAACTTAGAGTTTGGTGTAAGGATCCAACACCATAAAATTAATATTTTTTTATATATTTTGCCATGTGATGTTGACAATTTGTGTTTTAATGATTGTAAAGTTAACTTTTTGAATCTCAACGTCTACTGTCAGTAAATAATTCTTGTCTGACCCCTTATTTTCTGACACTCCCCCCATAATTTCACACAAGCATGAAAATTTAAATTGATAAAAATTAAAAATGTGCTTAAAATAATATTATTTGATAAAATTATTTAAAAAATAAAAATAACTATTCTGCCAAGCCTACTTGTAACTAAGCCTCTTTGACTAGTATGTTTCCCTTCAGGATGCTAGTGCAAATCCCATCATAGTCAATAGAAATCTCCCATTGAACTTTGATTTTTGCTCACTCATGTGGGTTATAAATTACTGGTCTCAGCTTTGATGCTCTAAAACATCACAGACAAGTAACATAGAGTGGTCACAGTTTCAGGGTAACTACATCTGTATTCCCCACCATCTCCTCCCCATGGTCCACTCCAGGAATTCCCAGTCAAATCTCAAGGTCTCCAGCTATCACCTGTCTCTGAGCAGGAACCCTTGTCTCACTTCCTCCTGACTGGGGAGGTTTAAGAGTGCAGTGTCCCAGCAAGTCACTGTGACTAATGGTCAGTGTGCCTAATGTGTTGCATTCTCTCTGAGAGCTATGAACAGTATTGCCAGCAGTTATCAGTTACCACATGGCTCTTTCTAAGAAAGCACATTTGTTCTTAAGGCTAAAGATTTATGGAGAAAATATATTAAAAATAGTAAGAGATCCTATTTGCATGTTGAAAGTTTACCAGAGATCACCAATCACTCTTATGGGACCCTAGTATGTCAAAGTCTTTTCAGTTCTTCTGCAAGGGCTGGGACTCCCCTTGGACAGAAGTTTCCGTCCTTTTGCCGGATCAGAAAGAAGGCTCTGTGTCAATCTACACCCAACCCTTTCTTTGTCTGCTGGTCTCTGGAGAACCCAGTTCGAACCTCCCCAGGGGTATTACCTCTCTGGAGTGTTTACAACCCAAGTAATTCAACTTAATCACCTTCCACTGTTTTTGGCTCCTAGAGGAACTGTTGTAACCCTCCCTCCCTGGAGTTGGCTCATAGTGATACATAAAATTAATACAATAGTATCCCCAGAGATATCACATGGAGCTGACATGTCTATCACATCTCCCCCTTAAAGAATCTGGTGTAAACAGGATGTTTGATAAACATCATGGAAAGCCACGGGTTTATTCTCAGAACAGCATGATAGCCAATTCCTTGTACCATTTCAAACCACAACAATTCACGTAATAAGTATTCTTCCCCATAGCACAATTCCTTTCCACATCCTCCTCTTCTGGGAGGTTGTGGCCTTGGGATCCCTCTGCCATAACCTCAGCTTCTCTGCGGGGACTGAGGAAGAGTACTGAAACAACTACCACTACTGCATTGGCCTTTTCTTCCTCACATACAAAGTCAAGGTGATCAGTAGTTCTTACCTCTGTTGTTTATGGTACTTTACATTTTCACAGATCACTGGGGAGTCAGACTGCGAAGGAAATGTTCCCCCTCCTTTCTGGATGTCTCAGTTTCTTTGTTACCTGCAGGGGAGATCCAACTCCTGCTTTTCCCAGGCAGCTACTCCATTTGCATTCTGGTGGGCACCTCTCTCTGTATGACTGGAGTCAGCTGAGGGAGTTTGATTCATCTGCTTTGTACTTCCTGGAGAAAAAGTTGGATTTGGTTTCATATCACGTCCAGTTTCATATCCCAAAACAACACATCACAAGGCACAACCTCATACATTCCTACCATCCTCTTCTCCTATTCAAGCTGGCGGTATTTGTCTTGATAAGCAAGCTTCTGCCACTCCGTCTCTGCTTCCAGCTCCATCCATCTCTTTGCACAATCACCCTTTCCCACTCCAGCCTCCATGTCTCTGGAGGTCTCACCATCACCACTACATCTGCTGGACTGTCTGTGGCTCTGTCTCCTCAGTCTCCATACGTATTCCATAGGAGAAAAACGGTGTTCTCCTGACCCTCTGACCCCATCCCACTTCATATTATCTGGGCACAGCCGGATTATAACCTCAGATTTCTTCAGGTCAGCCACAGGCAAGTCTTGCTACTTATACAATCTCAACAGCTGATGTTTCTTCAGTGGTACTTAATTATTGTTCCTGTTTCACTATTCTTTCCCTAAAATACTACGAGATAGTTTTATGTCTGCTTTTTCCTTCTACAGTACTTGTTTGCGCTGCTGTTTGCACTTAACTGGCATTCCCCACTTTCATAGATCCCACACATAATGCCACCATATGTGTCACATGTAAGGTAGTGTACTCACCACCAAAAAGCAGACATAAAACTAGATTAAATGAGTCTAGATATGAGCATATGTTCCAGAGTGCAATGCTCCAAAGGGTTCTCATCTCCAGCACATCCTGCAGGCCATATGCCTTTCACTGGGTATTCCATAGCCCAACCCTCCAGCCAAGTCACATAAAGTTCAGACTCCTCCCCTTGGTAACAAAAAGGCCAACTGAAAGTCCAAATTAAATGCCCAGACTAATAGTGCTTCTGCCCCTCTCAGGCTCCAAGAAAGTCCTTTACTTCTTGGCCATTTCTCCTGATCCCTGCAGAACTTCTCTTGTCTTGCTTCTTCCCCAGCAGGGTTCCCCTACTCTCTCCCATCCCCAGAGACTCTGACAGTTTCATTTAGGGATCTCTTTGGTCTTTGTAGACCCTATCTCAGGACTCCTCCATGGGTAACAGCTCTGCGCAGTCTGAGGTCTCCTTCTTGCAGGAAAGTCCCATCTTCTCTACAGTCCTTTCACCTACATGAGCTCCTATCTGGCACCACTACTTGCCCCTGTGGCTAGATCATGGGAAAGGCTGAGGGGTAACTGCTAGATCAGGGGCCAGGTTGAGCCTCGCTTGCCTTTATGGAGCCAGACAGCCTGTGACATTACAGTTTCAGGGTTAACTGCACCTTTGACCAACCCCATGGCTTTTTTTTGAGGGCACCCACCAGGGGTTTGGGCTTACAGTTCCTCTGTACCTCACTGAGATTTCCCAGGATCGAGAACCTGTTCTTAACTCTTCAGGAACTATAACAGCATGTACCAGTAACCCCTCAACCAGCCTTCACAAAGCAAACATTACAAAAAACATATTTTAAACAATAGAATTTCCTATGCACAAACTAAAAACATACCAGAGGTCAATCATCACTCTTATGGGGCCCTAGTAGACCAAAGTCTTTCCAACCCTTCCACAAGGGTTGCTCCACACCTCCTTGGAAGAAGGTTCTGTCTGTTTTCTGGATTAGAAAGAGAGCCCTTTGTTTGCTTGAGGCACTGGGAAACCCAGTTTGAACAAGAGTAAGTAAATTTCCACAGGGGGTGGTACTTCTCTGGAGGTGTTTATAACCAAAGTGATTCCACTTAATCATCCCCAGACTCCACTCTCGCCAACAGAAATTGGTCCAATAAAAACATATTTCCTCACCCACCTTGTCTCTCTAACTGTCAAACAAAGGAGTGACCATCAGACAAGCACTATCTTAGATGGCCTGACTGGCCAACTGGGGAAAAAAATCAGGCTGAGGCAGAAGGATGACTTCAAAATCTAGGCCCTGTCACAAAAGACATTGAACAATATAATGATTGGATTCAGACTCGCACAGAGAGAGTGGTGCTTTGAGACAATGGAGTTATCCCTGAGGGGATGAAAGAAGCAGATGGGAAAGAATGGGGAGGAAACACACAAGGAAAAAGGGAAACTAGTCTGGGTCTCAAGAGCTCCTTGGCTTGTTAGAAGAATGTAAGTAGGGTTTGTTCTGTTCTTGTAACTCAAGAGGAAAGCCCATCTAATTTAGCTTGTAATGAAATGTAAGATTAAATGGGTCTAGATATGAGCGTAGGCCTGTGAGACTGTCCTACCTGGCCCTTGAGCTCCCAGCTGGGTAGGCTAGCCCCCGATCTGTCCCTGCTGTCCCACTGACCCTACAGCCATGCAGCCGCGCTGGCAGCAGGGCTGGCTCCTGGTGGGCGGTGGTGCTGTGAGCTCCTGCCGCTCTGAGTGGTATGGTAAGAGTCAGGGACGGGGGTCGGATAAGTGTCAGGGAGCCTTGGGGGACAGTTGGGAGACAGGGAGAAGGTGGCGGTTGGATGTGGTGGAGGTTCTGGAGGCAGGGCGGTCACGGGATGGGGATCAAGGGGGGTTGGATAGACATCGGAGTCCTGGGGGGTCTGCCAGAGAGCAGGGGTGTGGATAGGGATTGGGGCAGTCAGAGGACAGGGAGTAGGGAGGGTTGGACAGGGGTGGGATCCCAGGGGCAGTTTGGGGCGGGGGATTCTGGGAGGGGTAGCCAGGGGACAAGGAGCAGGGGCGGCTGGATGGGTCAGGGAGATCTTATGAGACCAGTCAGCAGGTGGGAAGTAAGAGGAGTGGATAGGGCACGGGGGTCAGGCTGTATGGGGAGGCACAGCCTTCCCTACATGGCCCTCCATACAGTTTTGCACCCCGGGCCAAAAAGTTTGCCCACCCCTGTGCTAGAACAATTTTTTTATAGTTGGGCTGCTGAGAGCCGTTGAACCAAACATAAAACCCTGTATATGATGGAAATTACTGTAAGCCAGAGGTGTGGCTGTACCCTCAGCACTCCTAGTTCCAGCATTATGAAACTTTGTTCCATTTGCTAAAGAAATCTACTATATCACTGGCCACAAGCTCCCAAAGAGAAGAAATGCAGCTGCCCAGTTGGATCTGCACAATAATAACTGGTTATACTGAAGGGTGTTGCACCTAGATCTGGGTCTGGGAGCCAGAGAATTGTGGAATTCTACCCCAGACAGGTAAGGACATGAGGGGGTTCAGTCAGAGAGACTAGAAAGAGGGCACAAGTGCAAGCATAACTATGACATCTACCCATTATCAACTCGCAGTTTTGAGTAGGCATGACAGCAGCAGCGTAATCTGAGAAGAAGGTGGTAGCCATACAGGGTGTATCATGCATAAGGAACAGTTAGGAACAAGCACAAAGATGCTTTTGGGAGTTGTGTATAAATGAGTAGTCAGGACTAGCATTGCTAGCTGAACAGAGAAAGGCAGGAGGTATCTCTGTAAGAGCCAGGAAAAATATACATCAAACCAAAAAATAACCAAAAAAATTATTCAGATATATTGTGCTGAAGCTTTCCAAATTTTGTCTGTGATGGCCTGTGGTCTGACTCCTCTACTGAGCACAACCTGTTGCAGCCATAGAGAGTTGAACTGAGGAATGACTGTGAGAGCATCCTAGTGAACAGTAACTTGTAGGACTGGGTAAAGGAAAAAAGTTAATTTCTCAAATATTTTAGTTCCTGGGCCATATAAGACTTTATAGATTGTAACTAACACTTCAGATTGTACCTAGAGATAAACACCCAGTTCAGAGCATAGTGCACAAATGCTATGTTCTCAAACTGACCATTATGACTAGAGATGCGCAAGAAACCAAATTCTAGATCTGAACACCCTCAAATTTCAGGGTGGAAGTGAAATATAGAAATTGTCACACTGGATAAGATCCCTGGTCCATCTAGTCCAGTATTCTACCTTTGATAACGGCCAATACAGGTGGTTCAGAGGAACATGTGAAAACTCCACAGTAGGTAGATGTGGGGTTGTCTTCATCCCATGAAGACCTCATCCTAATCATTAGAGATTAGTTTAAATATTGAAACATAAGATTTTATCCCTCTTCCAATGCTCTTTTTATTAGCATTTATTATTCTAACTCTGGATATTCTTGTTATTCATATAAATGTCCAATCCCTCTTTGAATTTTGAAGGGGGGTTGATGGGGATTTAACCTGATACACTAACAATTAAACTGTAGTGAGAGTTTCTATCGCGCCTGTATGAAATACACATGAGACATTACTAATTTTGTTTGTGCAACACTTTTTTTAATAGTTTTGACCTTGGTGGACTAAGTACTCCCCTCCTCCCACTTGCTGAAGTTACTTGTGATTTGTGACTCTTCTTATTTCCATAACATAATACGAAATGGAGGAATAGAGATGCCCTCCAAATTCACCTACTATTCTCTTGAGAGGCTTCCCATTCTCCAGATGGTGGATATTCAGCACCACAGACATTTCTTCAGCTGCTTTTCTACCCTGGGGAATCAATGCAACTGTATTAGTAGTCATCACAATGGCAGGACCAGAATGTGGTTCAGCTGGGTAACTATACCATTGTCATCAGGGCTCTGAGTTGCTCTGCAGGTAGTGGAGCATTAACAGCAATTTACATTTCATCTCATCACTAATCGATCCCATTCACCCAGTTAACACCTCTGTCACAGAACAATGGAGGTATTTGCTAAAATATTGTTCTTGCTCCATAGGATCGATTAAATGTAAATGGCTGTTACCATTCTGTATTGCAGTGCACCTAGCTAACTGCTACTTCTCTATCTGTCTGCATTTCTAATGTTTCCATCCCTGTTTTTGCCTCTTAAAAAAAGATAAAAGATTGGGAGCCATGTTTTGGTTGATTATAGGAGGTACTTGTTGCAATGTTGCTGATTTTAAGGTGGAGCTATTTATACTTTGGGAATCTATAGTTTATAATAGTATTTTACAAGTATACTTTGTAAGCACTTTGAGACAAAGATTATGGTTTTTGATTTGCTGAATAAGCAATGGCAGTTCACACCCAATACAAACAGTAGAAGGAAAAGCTCCCTCTCCCAACTCCCATCTTGTGAAGTTTGGCCATATTTTCCCACCATCTCGGTTTACCCCTGTGCAGAATCAATATAAATATATAAAAACCAACTCATCTACATCATGGCAGTGCTGGTGTGAGGCTTAAAGAACTAATTACAGTTGGGTCATGTCTTTATGGTAGCAAATTGAAGTTAATGGAGCTATGACAATTTGACAGCAAATTAGGATCTGACCTCAAGGGGTATGTCTACCCAGCATAAGACCAGGGTTCAAATTCAGGTCTTGTCTACACTTAAAAGGTTGCAACAGCGCCAATACAGGTGCATCACTTCAGTGAATGTAGCACTTCAGTGAAGACACTACCTATGCTAACAGGAGGGCTTCTCCTGTCAATGTATGTAATCCACCTCCCTGACGAGAGAGGTCATCAACATAGCTCTGTCTACACCAGGATTTAGGTCACCCCTGAGTGATATAGTCATACTGATTAAGTTGATAGTGTAGATCAAGCCTCAAGCTCAAGCCTAACCCCATTTCCATCTATACCCATATCATATTAACCCAGGGCTCAGGCCGAGAGTCCCAGGACCTCATGTTGGGCAGATTCTGAGCCAGAGTCAAGATGGGATTCATGGTTCAAGCTCTATTGATTTACAGTCTAGACTCAGTCCCACTGGACTCATGTTCTGGGAGTCTGCTATAAGTATCCCATAATGCCACTGACCTACTTTCTTTGTTCTCTAGACAGTCAAGTTTGATGGACAGTCAATTTTTCCTGCACTACATCATAAACAAAGGGCTAGAGCGGCCATATTTTTTTGAGACAACTAGGAGGTCTGGAATATAGGCTATGAGACTTGATCCCGCGTAATGCAGTGTAGATGCTCAAACTCTACGTTGGGACCCAGGATGCAACAGTTCCTAAAATGGAATTACAAATAAGTGTAATGCTCAGGCCCTAGGTTAACAAACCCAGGATCTGCTAACTTGAATTCTACTAGGCCTGGGCTTACATTGCAGTGTAGACATATCCAATGAGACCTAATTCTCAATTTCTTGTTTCAACCAGGGTGGGTCCATACTAGTGTACTTAGAGTACTATTTTAAATACAATTATTTTACTTTCTAGAAAGCCAGGCTACTTTGCAACTGTAGTATGCACAAAAAGCAAATGTATTGGTTTTTTTTATATTACCCTTCTAATGGGGGGCAGTGCATGATAACAGTTTTCAAGTACATAAAATAATCTCCTTAATCTCTGAGGCTAGGACAAGAAGCAATGGATTTAAATTGCAGCAAGGGCGGTTTAGGGTGGACATTAGGAAAAACTTCCTCATAGGGTAGTTAAGCACTAGAATAAATTACCTAGGGAGGTGGTGGAATCTCCATCATTGGGGATTTTTAAGAGCAGGTTAGACAAGCACCTTTCAAGGGTGATCTAGATAATATTTAGTCCTGACGTGAGTAAGGTCCCTTTCAGTCTGAAGCTGACCTCTCGGAACAATAAGATATGAGATAATTCTAAAGCTGTGTATTCCTAGATTGCAGTCAAATACTTTCCAAATATATTATAGAGGTACACTCCATGAATGAGCACTGAAGTGTGATGGTGATTGTGTTAGACTAATCCATAATCTCACTTTGACACTGACCCATATTTATGGCTTTAGAAAACAATGCAGTTATGCATGTTTTCATCAGTAAGACCTTTTAGATTGTAAGCTCTGTAGGGAATACTTCTGTAGAGCACCTAGCATAATGGGGTTCTGACCTGATTTAGGGTCTCTAATTATTCAAATAGACAGCCATAACAATGAGAAGTTTATGAAACTTATTCACTAAGAATAAAGCACAGGATCAATCCAAAAATATATCAGTGGTCCTTAAAGTCATATCAATGAAAGATTTGCCGATATAAGATTAGGTTCTGTGATGAGTAAGATGATGTGTATGTACTTATTGTTGAGAAAAAATTTACATCACTTTGAACTGTAGCTCAGGATACTTAAAAATGTAGAAAGGTCAACAAATCAAAAGCCACCAAAAGATGCAGAAAACAAGCTTCTCATTATTTTAAACATAAATAGCAACTTCACTGAGGCACAATATAATTAAAATTCAATAACAGAATTTCTTCTTTGTCTTTATTCTTAAACCCTCCCATCTATGCAGTTTATAATCACACCAAGGATAATTATCCAATCTCTGTTCCACATCTAACACTCCTATTGCTATCAACAAAACACTGTGTTGACATTAATTGCTTTTTAATTATTCCTTTTGCGCAACAAAACATTTATGCTAAATTATTCCTTTTGCACTACAAAACATTTATGCTAAAATGGAACACTTGGAACTTAATATTCTGTATACCTTAGACCATGGCGGGCAACCTGCAGCCCATAAGTCACATGCAGCCCACCAGAGTAATCCGCTGGCAGGCGGCCAGACAGTTTGTTCACATTTGCACGGCCGCCTGCAGCTACCAGTGGCTTCAGTTTGCTGTTCCCTGTGGCCTGCGCTGCTTCCTGCAGCTCCCATTGGCTGGAAATGGCAAACCACGGCCTCTGGGAGATGCAGGCCATAGGTTGCCCACCACTGCCTTAGACCCACCCACTCTGTCTACCTGGGTGATAGAAAATTGGAGAATAGCTCTGCCATGCTGACTGGAGTTGTTCACAACCATGTGTGCCTACTTTAGGGCAGACCGTCAGAAAACAGAGCAGATACCGCAAACTGGGGGTAGTGCTATAATTGGAATTCACTAGGCCAATAACAAATGTGAATTTCTGGATCACTACACCAGTCTTACTATGGAGTCACACACAACCCCTGAAGACTTTCTAGTCAATCTTGCCACCCAGGCAAACCTGACTTTGTGATAAAAGGTCACTTAAACAAAAAATCTCATCAGGTCAAGTTGTTCCCAGTCCCAAGAAAACAGTCACTTACCCCAGATCAATTGTTATACTAGACCTTACACCAAGACAACACAAGAAGACAATTCCATAGTAAATTAACTAAAAGTTTATTAGCTAGGAAAGGGAAATGAAAGTTACTAAGGGATTAAAGCAGGTAAAATATATGTACAGGTGAGTGAAAGTAATTCCAAATGTTGGCAGTGGTGTAATAAACGGCCAGTTTCCCCAAAGTCTTTTCAGAGTACTCAAATTGTCTCTGGGGATCTCCATTTTGCATCTGGTACACTTTCTGGTAAAAATCTAAACAGTCGAGAGATGCAGTTTCTTTTCTTGAATCCATACTTCTAGCTTCTTTTCACAGAAAACAAGCTGACAGTGTCTCCCACATGGGTTTTTTCTTCTGATGACAGGAGTGAGGAATGCACTTTGATTCTTTGACCTCCAATCATTGCACACAATGAACACTTGCTTTAAAAGTAGCACTTTTCTGTTAAAGTTCTTCTTTTGCATTCCACAAAGCTCCTTTCTCATTTGATGGGTTATTTAGTTACATGGTAAACACAGTGTAAATGTTTGCAACTACATTATAACAGGATGCAGGTAAGTGAAAACAATGCAAGCAACATCCCATTAGCTTTCATGAAGTTTAAACACCAAATATACACTTATACATTTAACCATCACCTCCTTCCATCTATACACAAATCGCACCAACCCAAGGCTTGGATGCAGGGTCCCAGGTTGCCATGGGGATGAACTGTTCAAGCCGGAGTTAGATCAAGCCCTATTGATTTGTAGTGAAGATGCAGGCCCATTGTGCTCATGCTCTGAGTGTCTGCCAAAAGTATTCCACAGTCTCAAAGGCCAACTGGCTTTTGCTCTGGACAGCAAAGTTTGGTGGACAGTCAAGTTTTCCCACACTACATCATGAACAAAGGGTTAGAGTGGCCACATTTTAGGAAGGCGCTTGGACGTCTGGGATATAGGTAGTTGGACTTGGGCCAGCATAATACAGTGTAGATGCTGGAGTCCCAGGTTGGGGCTCAGGGTTCAACAATTTCTAACCTGGGGTTACAAATAAAGGTAGATCCTTAAGCCCTAGGTTAACAAACCCAAGGCCTGCCAACTTGAGTTCTATTAACTCTGGGCTTACATTGAAGTGTAGACATACCCCTAAAACATATGCATTTAAAGATAATATACTGTATAAGCAAACTATAATGGCCATGAGTGATTCTGGCACTGACAGAAAGTATCATGATTTTCTACAGAAGTCTATGGAAGATGAGAAATTCTGTCTACCTACATTTTCCCTACATTCACCTCTACAGGAATTAACTTTCCAGAAATAGATGTTGTCCGATCATGTTCAATCTACATCAGTTGTAAAATATCAGATAACTTTTCAACCATTTCTAGCAACATGTAAGAAGAAAATGATTTACTTACTCATGATTGCAATAGATTTACTTAACCCATCCATCGTTGTCACTGGAAATGTTTCCATGAAATGTCTCAGTGTTGTCAAATCAGCCATTCTGTTGCAATTTTTTTGACCAGCTCTAGTGATGATGTTGTATTGTGTACTGATAGTGTAGGAGTACTATCAGAGATAATACACTGGCATTGTCCTGCACTGTGCCTCAGTGCAGTTTTGAAATCCAATTCTAGGGCTCAGAGAAAGCCAGGGCTTGTCTACTGTGGGGGAGAGTGGCGCGGGGAGGGGAGGATTACTGCATGCTGAGTTGACATCTCCCTGCATAGCCAATCCTTGCTATTGCTGCTGAGAATCCCAGGTAGTGCTAATTGTGGTGGCAATTTTTGTTGGATAGACATTTTTCCAACAGAAACTGAAGTCAAACCACCAGTTTATTTCAGAGTCCCCAAACAGCCCTCAAGTGGTAATGATTTTGGTTCATCCCTGATATATGCTGAGGTTGAACCAGTGATCTTATGGAGAAAGCTGTGTCCCATTTCTAACCCACCATTTTATACTGCTTTAAAGCTACATTTATATAAGGAGATTTAAATGAAAAGTGATAAGTTTTTAACTTTCAGCAACAGCTTTTAGCAAGCTGTCCTTTAGATATTGTCAGTTTGATGAATCGTGGCATTTGTGTCATGCCTGGTTAAATTAGCAGAATGTTGGGGTGTGTGAGAGAGTGAGTGAGAAGAGGGGTTATTTTCTGTAATGTGATTGCTCTTTGGATCTGAGGCATCACTGCAAGAAGATTTCAAGCCCACAAAACACATGCGCCACCAACACAGGATTCTGCTGGAATGATAATATAACTGAGTCTTTTGAAGGAACAGCAGCAAAAGGTCGCTTTAATGTTCTTGGTGTAACTACTTTCATTTTTATTTGTAAAATTGAATAACAGAAGGTGCAAGAAACACAAACTGGCATTATTTTTGTGCTGTAGTACACTTTGTACGGTATATATTTTTAATCTTATGTTGAATATGTCTCATGCTTGAGCACATCCCCCTGATGTTTAGTCAGGCATGCACAGTGAGTTCTTGATTCTAGGGTTGTATTAAACATTACATGAGGCAGTGAGCTGCTGTCTGAAGTATTTCTTAAGGTTCATTATCCTTGGTAAGTAAATTATGTATTTCAGCACGAGGATGTTCTTCTTATGCAATAAGTACAGATTTGTGAAGTACTGCAGAAAAGAAATAACTGTCATGAACCACAGCCCAAACCTGAATATGTGTAGGGTTCCACAAAGTCAGAACAGATCATGTTTTCTGATGAGATGACAAGTTGGACAGTAGAGGCCATGGTATTGGTATGATATAGACTACTGTGAAGCATTTGACTTTGTACCATGCAACGTTCTGGTTAAAAAAAATAGCACTATCCAAAATCAATAGTTAAAATAATAAAAAGATCAAACACTGTCTTACTGATAGCTATCAAGATGTGATTGTTAATGGGGGAATCCTCATGGCATGGAGACATGATGCTGTTGTGTTCCCATAAGAACTGGTCTTTCGCCCAATGCTATTCAATGCCTTTATCAATGATCTGGAAGGAGATATCATTGCCCGTAAAGTCTGTTGAGAACACAAAGATTAGTGGAGTGGCTGTGACCCTAAGAGCCCTTTATGGCTTACCGACGAGAGGGCTCACAGTCATGTAACAGCAACTCCACACAGGATGAAGAATATTGTGTAAGGTATCAAAATTAAAACATATATTGTAATGGTCATCATAATCATTGTGTGGTGTATGTGTGTGTGACAATTATAAGGCCAGGAAAAGCAAATGAACAGAAGAACAGAACACAGCATAGACAATATGGTATCTGCATCCTGAAGAACAGTCAGTGGGGGAGAAAAACTTTGTCTGGTGGTACACCTTCAGAAGATACATTTCATAGGTTTACTGGACTATAAGGAGAGGGGGAAAAGACACTGAGGAACAAAGAAATCAGTGCTCTTTGCATCCATGAAAGCTGGATCCTGGCCCAGGACACTTGTGATCCTGAGACGATGCTTTAGGTGAGAAAACTATTGTAGACGAAGGTTATAGCCTGTTAGGTTTTAGTCACTAGAAATCATATTATACTTTTGTTTTTTCTGTAAAATTTTTCTGTTTCTATTATCATTGCTTAGTGTCACTTGATTCTCTGTTCTTTATTAATAAACTTATTCTTGGTTTAAATATAAATTAATCTCAGTGTATGTCAGCTGAGCAAACAGCCTGATGAGCATACTGTATCTTTGGAAATAGCAGACTTAGTATTTTCTGTCCAGTGACAGAGCCCGGATACTAGAGAGGAACGTTCTTCCAGAGAGTTTGGGAAGTGAAGTGCAGTAAGTGTTACCTGCAATGCAAAGTGGGGCAGACTTTGGCTGGCTAACAAACTGGGGTGGCAGGGATTTGTCACTAAGGTTAGCATCATCAAATCTCTCCTTTGGTAAGGCAGATTGTAACAAGGTAACAAACAGTTCTGGATGCACCAAGAAAACCTCAGAGTGGTTAGCAATGATAGGTCATTAATGTAGATTGATGGGACTCATTTATTAAGCAGGGCAAAAACAACATGTAGGTCTTCAATTTCAAGTTTTCATATAGCCAAATGCAGCATCAAACATCTAGGAACAAAGTGTGCAGGTCACTCTGAAAAGGGTTCAGTGATCATGGCTGATAAACAGCTGAACATGAAATCCCAAAGTCATGAAAAGATCCAAGGGCTAGAAGATGAAGTAAGACAAATTCAAACTGGAAATAAGACATTTTTAACAGGGAATAACTAGCAATTAGAACAACTTCCAAAAGGAAGTGGTGGATTTACCATCATTAGAAGTCGTTCAATCCAGACCATTTTTTAAATATCTATGTTGTAGTTCAGCTGGAATCTATTGGGCTTGGTGAAAGAGTTACTGGTGAAATTCTGTGGTTTGTGTTGTGTGAATATATGAAACAGTGAAGAAAAGACAGGGGGAGATATGGAATAGGTATGCTGGTTGAAAATTTTATGTGGAAATTATTTTTCCAGAGGTTTTGACTAAACAAGATTTTTCATAAAAAGTGTCTGCTTATTTTGAGATTTCATCCAAAACTTCCCACATACACACACAGAGACACTACCACGCAACAAGCGGTTCTGTCTGAAAACTCTGGGGTTTTGTTGTTTCAATTACCTTTTTTGTTTGTTTTAGTCATAATTTGTTTGTCATAATTTCCCATTTCCAAACCATTTCTAATAATAGGGCTCATGCCCTGGCTGAGGATCTGACCAAGGCAATATATTAAAGGAAGAGGATCAACTAGCAGTCAGGAAAGTGAGGGAAAGGAAGGATAGCATCAAGGCAAAATAGTATGATAACGAGATAGAGTGGATGGCATGAATGAGAGGCCTTAGTGCAACCACTTTCCTTTGTACGTTTTTTCTCTCTTCCTTCCAGGATCATACCCAGGCAGGAGAGCAGCAAGAGGGAAAACAGAAAGACAGCCTGGCTGCCTGCTGAACAAGTGCCACAGGAATTTCAAGCAGCTCAGAGGGAAGACTCTACAGTAGATGCCTTGCCAGTCATATTCTTGCCATAAGCATGTCTGGCATGCAGAGGAGTGATATGGGCCAATACAAGGAGGGATTACTGATTGGCTACCTGGGCTTGTCAATGATAAGGACCATAGCTTTGGGCCAGATCCTGGGGATGAACCCTGAGGACTGAATATTAGAGAATAGTGCTGGCAGCCATTTCCATTCTTGGGGATTGAGGTTTTTAAGAAGTTTTGGAAAGACGCCATTAGATCCTGCTGCTTTCACTGCTTTAGTGCTTTTAACTCCACAGCACTGACTGAGGAACACGGTGGGTAGGGAGCTGACGATTTGTCAGAGCTCTCTGCCTACTTTGAGGTAAGTAGTCTTTTCCCCTGATCTTTTTGAATCCATAAGGAGAGTTCTTACAATCGTATCAGCTGAGACTTCCAGGTTTCGATGTTACACTGGGTTGCTGCTCCAAGCTGACACAATAGACAAACTTTGCAGCTGAAGAAGTAAAGTTCAGAACCTTCAACCATCCCGATCTATTTTTGACATTATGCTAAATTCAGTGACTCTAGTAGGGGTGTTACATCATTCACATCAGCAGTCTCTTTGTATTTCTGTAATTGCCATTCTGTTTCTGGTTTCCAGCATGGGATATATCCTTTTTCAAAAGGCGATGTTCTTTTCCTGCAGTTGCTCAGATGAGCCAGGTGAAACTATCTAAAATGTTCAAACTCTGGTGGAATCACATTGATGGTGGCCTCAATAGTCAAAGTGAACCTTGTCCAGTTTGCCTTTCAAAAGTTCCATTAGTGTTTGGGTAATCACATGTCTACTGGGAGTTCAGTTATCACGGGGTAACACTGACAGTATGGGAAGCTGTCAAGAATAGTTCTGGAGATGCTCTGAAGGATTCCAAACTGGCCTTTGTTGCGGAAACAGATCTGGGTGTAGTCTCTGTTCCACAGACAGAATGATATGAGTCAACAGTGTGCCTTTGTTGCCAAGAAGGCTAACAGCATTTTGGGCTGTATAAGTAGGGGCATTGCCAGCAGATCAAGGGATGTGATCATTCCCCTCTATTCGACATTGGTGAGGCCTCATCTCCAGTTTTGGGGCCCACACCACAAGAAGGATATGGAAAAATTAGAAAGAGTCCAGAGGAGGGCAACAAAAATTATTAGGGGCCTGAAGCACATGACTTATGAGGAGAGGCTGAGAGAACTGGGATTGTTTAGTCTACAGAAGAGAAGACTGAGGGGAGATTTGATAGCTGCTTTCAACTATCTGAAAGGGGGTTCCAAAGAGGATGGATCTAGACTGTTCTCAGTGGTACCAGATGACAAAACAAGGAATAATGGTCTCAAGTTGCTGTGGGGGAGGTTTAGGTTGAATATTAGGAAAAACTTTTTCACTAGGAGGGCGGTAAAGCACTGGAACGGGTTACCTAGGGAGGTGGTGGAATCTCCTTCCTTAGAGGTTTTTAAGGTCAGGCTTGAGAAAGCACTGGCTGGATGATTTAGTTGGGGATTGGTCCTGCTTTGAGCAGGGGGTTGGACTAGATGACCTCCTGAGGTCCCTTCCAACCCTGATATTCTATGATTCTATGAATGAAAAGTGCCTCTGTCTTTATATAGAAAAAAAGGTGTGTATTTTCGTCTGATGACCATTCTGCAAGTGCCTTGCCTGATATATCATTTCTATTATAGCCCCACATTGTGTGGTGGCTTTTGAAATATATAGTAGGGTGATAAGATGTGGGTAATGGGGGAGAAGGCAAATATGTATTGACTGTTTATACATGTTATCTATCATTATATTGCTGAGTCTTATTGAGATAGAAAAGATGTTCTCAGCATCATGTCATAATCCTTAATGCCCTGATTGATGTATATAGAAAGGCCATATTTCGGGTGGTGGAGGAAAGGAAAAAGATTGTATCCACTAATCGGATAACATGATTCTTGAGTGTCATCCTCGATATGGGTTTTTTGAAGGGTGTTGACTTTGATCAGGCTGTTTGAAGGAATGTTACTGAATGAATTAGTGCAGTGGTTCTCAACTCATTTCAGTCCACAGACCACCAGGCCAATCAAAAAAAATTTGTGGACTACATCCTTTATTATTAATTATTTTTTATTATTATTATTATTATTATTATTATTATTATTATTATTATTATTATT
>ML677364.1:11361013-11381701 GCA_007922305.1 Dermatemys mawii
TTATTATTATTATTATTATTATTATTATTATTATTATTATTATTATTTTGTTGAGACATGATTTTTGAAATTTTGGTTTGAAATTTATTTATTTCTTACTAGATGTGTGGATTCTCTTCTCACTGACAAGCTTTTCAGTGTTTGGAATGGTACTTGATAATGCACAACAAATATCTCTTTCCACTGTGAGCCGATTCCTCTGTTTGGACTTAACGTGCAACAAACACTTTTTTGGTGGTCCGCACTAATATTGTCCAAAGTCAGATAGTGTGAGCAGGTGTTGCTGCTAGGCTGTTTTACGCCATGTTCACAAGCACATCCATAGAGTCATCTAGGACGTGACTGCATTGTGTTGCCAGTAACTTCTGTTTATGGCTCTGAGCATCAGTGTAGCTTCTGCCCTCATGCTGAGTGGTCCTCGTGTTGTTCGTTCTGTGCTAAATGTGCTCTTTCAGTTTGTTTATAAGTTCTGTGGTGGTCCACAAACATTTTTTGATTGGCCTGGTGATTCATGGACTGAAATGAGTTGAGAACCACTGGTCTAAGGAGACTGTGATGCCATTATAAGATGATTGTACTTTGGGAGTTCACATTTGGTACTGGGTTAGTGAAATTTAATTAAAGAACATGCCACCAGTTTGGGGCATTTGCCTTAATTTTTACAGTCTGGTCTGAGGTAGACTTCAATGGCCATGAGCCACTCTAGACAACATGCCAATGGGAAGCTAGAGTCAACCTCTAGTATGCAACAGCTACCACCACTACATGATGTTCTGTGATGCAACCTACGTTTATATATTATTAAAAATAAGAAGAAAAGAAAAATGAGGAGACAGCTACCAAAATCCAGAAGAGTGTGCAGTGTGCAACATTACTTGAATTACTAAATAGAAATGTAAGCACGTCTTCTGTATACATGCAATAGCATCATTGACTCTCAATCAAATAATTACATTGTTGGAAATGCATGGAATCTAGGATTTCTTTGGTCTGTATGCAGTAGTGGTTGATGTCTCCCAGGGTCATTAGTGAGTGTGTTTATTTCTATATTTGTAAAACTAAACTGTATGTACTGCATGCATGTGTCTCAGTGACAGTTTTAACAGATCATCCATCCAAATGAGTGGAGTATGAAATGTACCAGGCACATGCTTGTACACTTAGACAAATAGATTTCCTGTCTTCTCCCTGGGCTTTATATCTGGGCAAACCCTAATGACATAGTACAAAATAATAATAATAATAAAAAAAAACAAAGATCAAATATTATCAGCAGAGCTTACAGCTTTTCCAAGTTAAAAATAAAGCCTTGAAATGAAATAATGAATATAATGAATTACGCCAGGTAAAAAAAGTTATTAACCTTGATCCTTAACTTTATGTAGTAATTCTCTGAGGGATGAGTGGATAGAGGGAGACAAAGAGAGCTTCCTTGTAGGAACATAGTATTGAAAGTTAAAAGGCCTAGGGTCCTACTCTCAACTTAGGGTTTGTCAACACAGGGAAATAGCCCCTAATAGTTTGTGCACACTAGCTACATTGCACTAACTCCCTGTGTGGATGCTCTTACTGTGCACTACAAGTGCCTTTGTATGCATTAGCATTATGTACTTTGTAAGTATATTAAGCTAAAATGCCTGAGAGTTCTTTTTATATGTAGTAAAAGTGTCTGCAAGGGATTTACAGCAGACTAGCTAGTGCACCTTAAATGCACACTGCGCACTAACTTCCTGGTATAGACAAGTCCTTAGTTAGCAAGTACACCTTTGAATGTCGGCAGCTACCGTATGTGACGGACATGGAATTACTTCATACTTTTCTATGAATACTGTGATGTATGTTTATGAGCACTGTATGTGATCTGGTCAATGATCTTAGTTAACAGGGGGCAAAGTACAAACAACACAATAGCTCTACATACAGACACCCCCACACAATTGAAAGAATGGGTCAAGCTGTTAACTTCAAGAATTCTGTCTACACTCTTGTGTAGGTTACAAGCCACATTTTGCCAAATCTGGGAGGCTAGAGATCAAAAGAACTCTAGCAAGCCAAAGAATCTTTCTTTAAGAGAGAAGAGGGTCACCGGTTAGTAGGGACAAAGAATGACACAGAAAGAGAAAATTGACAGAGGGAGTCTAAGCAGTAGGTCCTTCCCAGATTCAGGCAATGGTATATCTTAGGGAAGAGCTAGACATTCAGATGGTCCATTTTATGGTTTTCTAGATACTTTTTCTCTGAAATACTTTTGCTCTAAATATATGATACCTTGATTTAGGCCCACGTCAATGAGAGTGGTAAGAGCAACCAGCCAGCCTCCTTAAGGCAGAGGTAATCACAGCTGGTACACAAAAAACTACAACCCAGAGCCCAATCTGACAGTGGGAGAATTTACTAGCCTAGGCATGTAATGTATAGGACAGTGTGCTTGGAGACACCAATAGGGGTCAGAGATACAGTTTCCCCAGGACACTATGAACAGTAGGTTGTGTTTACACTGATGTGCGCACTCGAGTACTGCACTGTGTGGATACTTGCACATGCGCCGTATACCCATGCCAAGTGTTTACATTTTGCTGTGCTTGACACAGCCATAATGCTAGGTTTCAGAGTAACAGCCATGTTAGTCTGTATCTGTAAAAAGAACAGGAATACTTGTGGCACCTTAGATCCTAACAAATTTATTTCAGCATGAGCTTTCGTAGGCTATAGCCCACTTCATCCGATGCATAGAATGGAACAGACAGTAGAAAGGAATATATACAAACATGAAAAGGTGGAAGTTACCATATCGATTCTAAGAGGCTATTTAATGTAGATGAGCTATTACCAGCAGGAGAAAAAACTTTTTGTAGTGACAATCAAGATGGCCTATTATCAGACAAGTGACAAGAAGGTGTTAGGATACATAACATGGGGAAATAGATTCAATTAGTGTAATGACCTAGCCATTCCCAGTCTCTGTTTAACCCTAAGTTGATTGTATCCAATTTGCAAATTAATTCAAGTTCAGCAGCTTCTCCTTGGAGTCTGTTTTTGAAGTTTTTCTGTTTTAAAATTGTAACCCTCAAATCTGTTATTAAGTAACCAGAGAGGTCGAAGTGTTCTCCTACTGGTTTTTGAAAGTTATGATTCCTGATGTCAGATTTGTGTTCATTTATTCTTTTGTGTAGAGACTGTCTGGTTTGGCCAATGTACATGACATTGCCATGGGCATTACTGACACATGATGGCATATATCTGTGTATGCACATATACCTGTGTCCATACTGCCACTATTACATGATGTTAGTGTTACCATTACAGGGGCAGTATCCCAGGATTCTGTGTGGACAGGGAGACACACAAGGAATCACTTAGTTTTGTGTAATTGATACTGTTGCATGCCTTCACACATTTGCCGATGGCAGTTTATGATAATCTAGAATTCTAGATGATGGTCTAGCTAATACTTAGTCCTGCTTTGAGTGCAGGGGACTAGACTAGATGATCTCTCAAGATCCCTTTGGGTTCTATGATTCTATGATCATGTCACCCCTTATTGTTATTCTTTGCAAAGTGGCTGGAAGACATAGAGCAATGAGATGTGACCTGGTTCTGCTCCTGCTCCTCATTGCAGAACAAATGGTTATGTAGTGGAGTGGGTGACTGGAGAGGTGCTGGATGGAATTTGAGCAGAACTTTCTGACACATCAAACACAGCTAACCTTGAGGATCAATGACAGCTCATTCAGCTTAATACATGGGAAATCTCTGATTTAACCAGGCTATGATTCAGCAAGGATATTTCATCAAGGAGTATAATAAAGAGTTATGTTCTCCAAGTTTCCCTGCTCAAGTACGCTGAAGTGTTTTAATTAAAGACACAACTAAAAAGCATATGTTAAATAAGAATGTTAACTAATTGAAAAATAGTTGAGCACAATCCTTTGGTTAGAGACAATAGATTCTTTAGATATTTGCCAGTGTAAGGTGGATCTGTATTTTGTAAGCATTATTGATGTTTTGCAGTTAATGCTTTCCTTTGATTTGATTTAGTGCTCCTCTTGAATCCAGCTAAGTCTATTTCTAGAGAGAGTATCTTGTGAACAATGATCAAAGTGTAAATTTATGCAAATTCAATGCTTCACCTTAATTACCTTGATAGTGCTTGTCAGCAGCCTTTTCCATGGTTTCACTGATTAGCAAGCTATCACAAATAATTATTATTTCATCTGCAATTACAATGATGCTGTGTGCTGGCATATTGCCCAGGCACTGTATTGCTTCCCGCCCTTCAGCTGCTCTTTTGGAGTTATGCCACATTGCACATCATGAGTTAGCAGCCCTATTTCATTCTATCAATCATCATAAATCTCTGAACTTTATGATCCCATAAGGCAGGTTCTCTCTCAACTTCTACAGGTAGGATTACTATATAAAACTGCTAAATATGACCACAGAGTGTTAGGGCTGTTTGCTGCATGCCTATTTTACAACACTCCAACTCTCTGCTGAATAAAACCTCTCCCCCCACCACTGCAGTCATTTATTTTAGCAAATCATCAGAAGCCACTGTTGATGGCTGAACTGGAGATTTTACATGTTGGTTCCATTAGGTTTCAGTTGTGTTAACAACAAATGCAAAGTAAGGTTATCACATCCTTCCCTGGCAGCCCAAAGCTGTAACAGCAAACAGGGCTCTACAAGAGGAAAAGAGACAGCCTCCAAAGCACCCAGTGAACCCCAGCAGCAAGAGAAGTCACCTCTGGCCCCCTGACAGGCAACCCAAAGAGATGGGGTTAAGTGCCCATTTGCTTCTGTTAATACTTCTATACTCTCACAGAAAACTGTATAATTTAGTCTTGTCCCTGATTCAAGCACAGAGGTTATCTGTAATCACATCATGCAGATCATATTTTTTTCACTTACCACATCTCCAGAGTATAGCAGAGAGGGGATGGAAGGAATGCAGGGCAAAGGCTAATGTGTTTGTTTTAAGTGTAAATGATCTATATATAGTCTAGATTTTAGGCTAAGACTGGAACAGGGAGAGCTGGCCCTTTAATGCCAAAGGGAAAGTTTCTAGGATGGAAATTTCATGGGCCAAAGCTACCCCATTTTAGGAGAACTGCAGCCAATCTAGACAGATGCTGTGAGGAAAGAAGTCCGTACAGGATAACAGTTGGTGTCTGGAAACACGCCAGGTACTGTTCTCTTTATAGCCTGGGACCAGGAGCTGTGTAGTGTAGGGATGTCTCCTCTCTCAGCCAGTCAGGAGAAATTCCTGAGCGTATAACCTGTCTCTTCCTATATCACAGGAGAAAGAGATGATAGGAAGATACTGCCTCAGATGGGCAGCACTAGAATACTACAATCCAGTAGAGATGCCTTGTGATGAGAAGGATGTTTTGTTTCTGAAGATTTCTGAGAAGCTTTGTTAACAGCCTGGGCAGGGTGACCATGTATCCCATTTTGGCTGGGACAGGTCCTTTTTTAAGTCCCATCATGACTGTTTTGGCAAAACTGTGCATTCGTCCTGTTTGCTCTTGACAACTGATCATAAATTGGCAAGAGCAAAGGCACAGTTTTGACAAAAAAGTGCAATGCAACCCCTAGCGGGGCACAGAGGAACATGGGAGGGAGTGGCAATGCCAACCTTGTGCAGATGGGAGGGCTAAGAAGATCAGCTCAGGCCAGGATGGCCTCTAGGTGCGAGCGGGAGAGCGGGGTGGAGAGGCTGGCCTCATGCAGTGTCTCATTTTCCCTTTGGGAAAATATGGTAACCCTAAGCCTGGGCAGTGCTGGAATTAAAGTCATTTAAGGGACCATCTAGGAGAAGCCAGCTCAAGGCTGTAGCCTGCTAAAAAACAAACATATTGATGTTGCTTTGGCCCTTCTCCTGATCCCATTGGACTCTACATAACTGTTGCCATTTTCTTGCAGGGGATCAGGATCAAAGACACTAAATACATGGAATAAAACTTTCTGTAATTATAATAAAATCTTAATTATTGCAATTATAAAAGCAGGCAAGAAAACATTATACAAGTTGCACAAAAAATCAGGAGGAAGGGGAAGAAATCACTCAGTATCATGTATTATGAAACAAGTGCAATCAGGAAGCAAGGAAGTGAACATCTTCTAGAGTGTTTGAGCTACTTCTCCCCTTACTTAAGAGAAGCTGACGTAGAAGTCCTAAAAATAAATGGAAACTGCAGCAGCACAGACTCCTGGAATGAAAATGAAACAGAAACTGACACAGAACTGGAGTATGTAAGAGCCTCAAGTTACAAAATCCAGACAAAAATCCCAACATAAGTACTATAAACCACAAAGCAGCAAAAGCTCATAGAATGCATTGGAATCTCTAAATAAATGACCACTGCAACTCCCACAGAAAGAAAAGAAAAATGGAGTAATACCAGATGCCATGAACAAAAAAAGAAATGTAAGAGGAACAATACAACATGAAACACAACTTCTAAATATTAACCTATATGTTGCTCACCATCACACATTTTGCCTTTACAAATCAATGCCACAGAAAAATAAAAATCAGAGCACAGGAAGGAAAAACTAGACTAACTACAGGTGACAAGCGTGGAAAGAATTGAATGCCAATAAAAAAACCAAGCCACTGATTCAGACTGGTAAAGTCAGTACAGAATACTTCCAAGATCCATACAAAGGAAAACAATCTGGGGGCATGGGGAAAACACTCAAGGACATAGTTTGATAAGACAAGTACAATGAAGTCACCATTAGAAACAATCTCCTGAAGAGGCCTATAAAAATATGGGGACTGAAGGGAAAAGCTTCAGAAACTTAAATTCAGGAAATAAAATAGACCTGATGAAAACAGTTCTGCAAACAAATACACTTATATCTTACATAGGAAGCCCAAAGTAAAATGGCTGCAGAGCAGAACTCTACCAATAAACTTCCCTTTTTAACCCAAAAAGAAGAATGCCAAATTTCTGATGCCCTCTCAACAAAAGCACTCCCTCCACCACATAGCAGTACATGGTCAAATGTTAAATATAAACAATAGCATTAGAAACATCTACAGACTATCAATCTTGGGCCTCAACAATGCTAGCCTCCCAACCAATGGAGCAAACTCCATCCACATCTGAAAAATACTGAAGACAGTGGAGCAGACCTAAATTACTAATGTATAAGATATTGGGAAGAACAGAGCAAAAATGGCAGCAAGCTATATATTGTAACAGATCCCCGTAGAGAACTGTCAGACTAGCAGACTACTTCACAATAGTGGAAGGTGGAAGGATAACCCTATAGGGCAGAGTCTCATCAAATACTGAGTTAAAAACAGCCTTAGAGAGTTGATGAACTTTACCAAATGAACAATAATTTACTATAAATCACTACAGAAGTTAGGGATAGGAAAGAGCTATTATTTCATCTACTTTTGGATCAGGTCACTGACAGAAATTCTGGGCCCCAGGGCCAGAGCCAGGGCTGTCCGTAGCGGGCGTGGAGCCCAGGGCAGAAGTGACAAATCCACCGCTTCCAGAATTTTTCCCTATTGCACATTAACTTGTGTTTTGTCCAGCCTAGTTTTAAATGTAACTGTGGACCAGTGTGCTAATGCAACCACACTCCCCACCTTTGATCAGACAAAGCATTGCACAGAGTCCACTTGATCAGTCTTCTCTTGCCTGATTCCCTATGGTAGTACAATTCTGGACTATTAAAGGTGTTAATCTAAGGTGTGCAGGTTTTCTTCTTGTACATGGCAGGGTGACACCATGCCTCAGTGAGTCACAGCTGAGAATACCAGATTCAGGGACAAACTAGTGAGAAATGGGGCAGACCCACCCCCAGACTGGTGGTTATTCTTCCATAAGATATACCAGGCCAGTAACAAAAGTAAACATCTGTCTCAGTACACTGGTTAACAAAAAATCAGAAATGCAGTCTCCTTAGGCATTCCAGCCCTTATTTCACCACCCAGACACTAGATTTAAAGACGACTGTTTATTGAAAACCAATTTCATCAAACAAAGTGTTCTTCTAGTTCCAAAAGAACAGCTACATAGCCAGGTCAAGGACAAAGGAATCAAATACAATCATTGCAAACTTATTGGATCAGGTTTGTAGCAATGATGGAATAAACTACTGGCTTATATCATCTCTGGTAGATTCCAAATGATTGAAAGGTTCTCAGTCCATTGGTTGGATTGTTCCTTTTAGGGTAAGTTCATAGTCCAGATATCAGAGCAGGAAAGAGGCAACACGGAGCTGCTGCCAGGGCTTTTTATGTTTTCTCACATGTGGAGGGAACTTCATGCACAGTTTGTGGAAAAGTGTAGGAGTTACAAGATGGAATCCAGGGTCACATGAGCAAGTCACATACCTTTGCATGCTTTAATGAGTCACAGAGCCATTACCCATATTCCGGCCAAGGCATCCAATGGATGGCACATTGGGCAGGGGCAAGCTTCTTCTATATCCTTTGTGGGAGCTAAGTGTTCTTTGATGGGCTATCAACTTGAACAGTCCATTTACAAGGTGCTGTCTAGACTGTACGTAACTACCTGGTGAGTATAACCCAGGGGCAAACACATTCAAAATACTAGTACATAGTCAATATTCACAACTTCAGATACAAAAATGATATACACATACAAACAGAAGAATCATATTCAGCAAATCATAACTTTTTCATTGACAGCTTACATTACATACTGTGTATAATACTTCTTGTAATAGTAGAACAGTGGTAGGAACAATGATATATATGGTCATATTTTAATCATATAACCAGGACTGTCCTTTGGATTTATGGGGCCCTACGCAGTATTATTAAACTGGTGTCCCTATGCCCAATACCAGCCTGAGCTCACAGCCCAGGGGAAAGGGGAGAGACAAGACACCAAAGGATAACGAGATGCCTGGCCCACCTCACAGTGGTGGAGAGTCACAGTTCCCTGCAGACCCCCATACCCTCTCCCTCACACAGAATGGACATGCAGAAGCTACCTAATTAAAAACACTAAACTTGGGAATAAAAAATATGTGTCATGGGTTTTTTGATATGCCCTGAAGTTTGTTAGATATTTATTTGCAAAAATTTTGTAGTAAGGGGGAGTCATCTGTCTTGCTGAACACAGAATTAAATATTATGGAATAAATGATGCAGCTCTTCTAAGCTTTACATTTTCTTAATCAGTATTTCTAAGCTGATTTTATATTTTAAATGTACTCTTAAACCTTCATAAAGTAATCATTCCAGATTACTGCATATTTAACTCACTGAAACAAAGACATTATTTTAAATTAACCAGTCACAGAGGTTTAGTGTGTTCATAACAATGTTCATTGTTTTTGGAAAAGGGAACACTAATTTACTTTGTGTGATCTCCATAGCAAGACTTGTTTATGAAATTTTACCAACTTTAAAAAATATGTTTCCAAAGATTTTAGGCATAACAAAGGATTATATATCTTACTAAGGCATTGATTTTTCTGGAGGGTTCTCTTCAAACTAGTTAATCAGATAGTCAAAAGTAAAGAAAGAGAAACACTTTGTCCAGCTATCTGGAGGGAAATAGGTGTTGTCCTTTTAAGGACTCTCTTCAATGGGGATTGGGGGTAGGGGATGAAGGGAGAAAGGGATGAACAGAAAGGACAGAAAGACTTTGGAAGCAAGTTTTTTTTTTTACTATAGTAATTAAAATGTGTATTTTAGATAAGGGTGATCTTTTGAAGGATTTATTTAAAAAACTATATTTCTGAAGACCCAAGCATTTAAGGCTAAAGATAATTGTGCATCTAAAAATCTATGCAAGGATATTTTTAGAGATGTGATTTAAAATAGGGTGACCAGACAGCAAGTGTGAAAAATCAGGAGGGGGGCGGGGGCAGTAATAGGAGTCTATATAGGAAAAAGACCCAAAAATTGGGACTGTCCCTATAAAATCGGGACATCTGGTCACCCTATTTAAAAATCTTCACAAACTCACTAATGAAATATTTTTAAAGCAAGTTTTAAACTAAGGTCCTGTAGACTGACATGTTCTGAGTCAATATTACAGTAATGCACAACTGTTTTTTCAGTAAATTCAGAAACTGACAGTATATACCTGGGGTTTGTCAAATGCCTGTTAAATTGCTTCATTGCCCCTTGAATGACTCTTTAACAGTTTCAGTGTTGTGCTAGTAGGTCTGGCAGGCTGGAGGCTTTTTCACTTTTAACTACTAGATCCCCTCCCGAAGAACATTCACCAGGATGCAGCAACCAGCTGTGGGAGCCTGCAGGAAGGGTCAGAACAGGAATAGGAAAGCCAGGAGGGTGGACACTACAGGCTTGGCTACACTTGAACATTATACCGCAATAAAGCTGCCCAGAGTGTCCTACCTTACTTCCCATCCACACTGTCAAGGCATGTAGAGCACTCTGACTCTCTGGCTAGAGTGCTCCTGGTATTCCACCTCAGTGAGAGGGATAACATCTGATGCACATTGGGTGAGATGCTGCAGTGTCAGTGTGCACGAGGAGTTGCGTTACTGCGCTCTGATTCACCTCCGAAACGTCCCATAATCCCCTTAAATCAAAGACCACTCTTCTCATTGTTGTGAAATGGGCTGCAGGAATGCAGAACTGCCCTTTCAAAGCTCCATTTCGCACAGCCGGCTGCTTATCTGCTCCAAGAAAAAGCAAACATTTCCTGTTTGCTTTGAGTGAGTAAGAGAGAGGAAGGGGCGCAGGGAGTATGAACTTACAAGACAGTATACTGACACACTCTCATCACCCCAAAAACCCACTCTCTCTCCCCACATATACACACAACATACTCCCTGTCACACTCCACCCCATCTCCCGCATTGAAAAGCACGTAGCAGCCACTAGAACGCTGGGATAGCTGCCCATAACGCACTGCTCCCAATGCAGCTGCAAGTGTTGCAAATGTGGCCATGCCAATGCGCTTGTAGATGTCAGTGTGGACAGACTGTGGCGCTTTCCCTAGTGGGCTCTCTGAAGGCTGATTTAACCCAAAGTGCTCTACATCTGCAAGTGTAGCCAATTCCTAAGACCCAGTGGTGCCTCAAATTTTCAGGTGCCCTACACAGCTGTGTATGTTGTGTATGCCTGAGGACGGCTCTGCATTTAACATCACATGAGGTGAGCTGGTCTTGGTCCTCAGGGGGTCTGGAAACTTCTTTGGTTCATAAGTCTCTGCTGAGGGATCAGCAGGGGAACCCAGACATATCGATTCCACTGAGTTCCAGTTTAGGGCTCTTAAACCAGACAAAATCAAGCCTCAACTACTCTACCTGCTGTGCCCTGAGCTCCTTCCTACCTTCCTAGTTCTGTAGGCTTCTCCAGACTATAGATCCAGTTGTCCCTTCTCTGCAGTGTTGTCTCTGGGCAGCTTCTCACCCGCTTGCCAGTAGGACTTTCCCTCTCCAGGCTAGAAGCCTCCCCACCACTCCTCTTCTCAACAATTTTATTCTCCCAGCTGCTGTGAGGCTGCTGATCACTCCTTTGATTGTCAGGCCAGCATGAGGTCTATACACCCTATAACAGTATCAATAAAGCTTTCACCATTTGCCTTAGGAAAATATTTCACAAGCCAAGAGATCAAAGAGTCAGGAAACGTATCCGGTTATTTAGCATATATTTTCTCCTTCTTACTGTCATCCCATTTCCTCATAGTTATGCCCTCATCTGCTTGGAGGTAAAACATGTACATGCTGTGTATTACTGTAATTGTGTGCTGTACAGATGACTGGAATTTTGCATCAGCACTATTGGATTGAACTGTCTGCAGAGCAATTATTGCCTGCTGGTTATTTTACGTTTCATGGAACAGCATGTAACATCTATGCTCCTTTTGAAGTGACTTGTAAACCATCATTATTGACTGACAGAGTTTATAGTCTCTGGCAAAATACCTGTCAGAGGGATACGTGTTAAACAAGGTCATGTTGATTAATGTTTGTGCTGTTGGTGTTGAGATTACTGCTTGTGCATAAATGAATGAGCATTTGATCATGCGATAATTCACACCACTGACAGAAGAATTCTGTTGTCTGGTCTGTTTTATAAATCACTTCTTGACCATCACATGTTCACTGGGCAAGAGCAGAATCCCCGTCATATGGAATGGCAGGGAGCACATAGCAAGAACACCTCTTTTTATTTATTGGTATCTTGAAACGATGGCTTATTCATAGACTGACTTCAAGCCAACATGGTGCCATCTTAATCAACTGCTTACCTGTCACAGTTAGGGCCACTGTACCTCTATTTTGCCTCAATGGTCCAGCAAAGGCACCCACTCTCATGCTTCGAACTCCCCAGCTGTTCTCTTTCTTGAGCAAAGACCTGTGTCTTACTCCCTTCTGACCAGGGAATTTCCAGACCTCATACTCCCCTGACTACTCCGTGTTATTCATAGCAGGGAAAGGCTGCCCAAGCACACCTGCTTGCTTGCTCTTCAGAGACAGTTCACAGTGTGACTGCCCAGGCTTATATATACCAGACAGCTCTTTTTATGTAAGCCTATTTTATTCTTAAGGTAAAGGCACTACAGAGAAAATGTATTAAAAACAATAAAAGAACCTACACACATGCTAATAAGTTTACCAAGCTTCAACTCCAACATGGGCTCTTGTAGGAGCAGTCTTTCAAAACCCCAGAAAGCGGGGTCTCTTTTATAGTCAACTGTTCATAACAGCCTCAGCTCTGAACTAGCACCCAGACCTCAGTAGGCCAAGTCCTTCCAACCCTGCTCTGAGGATTGGGTCCTGTGTGGACCAGAGGTCCCTTGTGTTTGCTGGATTAGGAAGAAGGTTCTGGGCCAGTTTAAAGCAAGACTATTTATCCAAATCCTTTCTTTGTCTGTTGGTACCTGAAAAATCCAGTTTGAACTAGTATATGCACTGTCTCTCCAGGGGAGTGGCTTCAAGAGCTGATAATATACAAATTACATTAGCACCCCTTTCCTACTAGAGAAGATACATACAATAACACATACACAACAGGATTTTTAATACAATGGACCCCAAAGGTATTAAACCTAACACAATAAGTGTAATTCAATCAATTACACTTAATTCCATAGGGTTTGTTCAGGATATGGTCAGTCCATCACAATAACTATGCCTTCATTCCTCTTGATCTGTAGGCTTCTCTTCTATCCCACGTAACTACAATTGCAGACCATTATGCCTGGGTTCCTCATCATCCAGGTCTTTGGCCTGCTGCTTATGTTGGTATCTTTATCACCCCTCAAACTCTGAGGCAAGACGTGAGTTTCCTTCCTTCAGAAACTTCCAGAAGGAACTGACTCCATATTTAAGTCACCAGGTTAACGTTAAATTTTTACTAATTAAAAGTAGGTTTATTTGAGAAAAATATATACTGTGGATGATACCATAAAAATATAAAGTAAGTAAATATAAAAGTGCCACAGTCTAAAGTTACTACAAATATTGATAAAAGGGCTAAAAACATTAAGTGAAGTGTATCTACTGGTACTTTCAGCATGGCTGCAAAGATCTGTCCCTGACCACTTGCTTAGCAAAGCTGCCACCTTCCCCATGGCATCTGTTTCTCTGCCAGCGGCAGTCAGAGCTGCTAGTATTAAGGCATAGTAACATTCCTATTTCTGACTGGATTGTTTCCAGTTCAATCTCACACTGATATTTGGACAGTGCAATATCCCAGACCAAAGCCATATGGTAGGTGACTCACAATTCTCTCTGAATCCCCCAGAATGTATGGCCCATAAGTCAACTCCTCTTTTCACATCCCTTCATTGAAAGTGGTTTCTTTAGTCATTAGTTTAACAACCTTTCAAAAGCACTTTTAGATTGGTTTTCATGTGCATTTATGCTGCCCAATCAATATCTGTAATGGATGATATCTGGCAGATTCTTCATGCTCCCTCAGTGAGTTATTTGCCCAGGAACACAAGAATAATTTATTCATACATCTAGTACATAAAATTTCAGATGTAAAACACAACATTAGAACACAGATATCCAGAAATAGCTATCTATCACAGATAGCTATTGACAAGCAGTATTGTTGATCATGAGTTAAGGGACCCGAAACTCAATGTTATTGAATGAACACAAACACATTATATATTATAGTTAAAGGTGGACACTAGCCATAACCACTGAGAAACCAAAGTATCTGAATGAGTCCTAATGTTAGGTTATCATAACCAGGCACGCAGCCTCTCCACTGTTGCTTGGTAACATATTCTAATCACAAGTCTACTCAGATATTTAAAGTATATCAGAACAAATGTCTTGGCTTTTGGTGAGACACACACATTCAAGGTCCTTGAGCATGTAACTGGAGAATGCATACCAAACTGCTGTGGTTGCCAGGCATCCGGTTTTCAACCAAACCCCCAGTCGAAATGGGACCCTGGAGGCTCTGGTTGGCACCACCAACTGGGCCATGAAAAGGCTGGTCAGCGGCACATTGGGGGCCCAGGGCTAAGGCAGGCTCCCTGCTTACCCTAATTCCATGAGGCTCCCGGAAGCTGCTGCCAGGTCCTTCAGCCCCTAAGCACATGGGCAGCCTGGGAGGGTCTGTACACTGCCTCTGTCCCAGTGCCGACTCTGTAGCTCCCATTGGCTAGGAACCGCTATCAATGGGAGTTGCGGGGGTGATGCCTATGGGTGAGAGGTTGGCGCCTGCAGATACGAGGGCAGCGTGTGGAGTCTCCCTGGCCACCCATGCATCTAGGGGATATCAGGGACCTGGCATCCAATTCCTGGGAGCCGCTGAGGCATCCTGCTGAGGTGCCAGATATGGTTTTGAGTTCTGCCACCAATTTCAAAGGCATTCACTACAGAAATTCTACCATTTGGCTACTTGTTGTATGGTGGCTGAACGGTTAAGGTACTTGGCTACACTCCTGAAGAGTATGGATTTGAATATCACTTAATCTCACACTGAAAAGGCACCTTCTGTTTGTCCATCTGTGAAATGGGTACCTCGCCCACTAAATCAAGCCAGTCAAAGGCTGTTGGATCAATGTTGGTCATATCACTTCCTGGTGTACCATGAGCTATGAAACCGCTGTGACTTAATGGTGTCGGCCTGGTGAGCTATTAGTTCAGTGGAAATTTGACTACTCATGATATGGCTGTGGGAAGGTGCACTGCTATAGCCTTAACTCTAGATGTATTAGTTGCTGCGTAGACACTGAAGAGCAAGCCTTTTGTATTACTGGGTGACAAAAGGCCTTTTATGGCCCTGCTTAGTATACCAGCTCTAAGAATCCACCTTAATGCCACATAGCACAATAGCACATAGTAAATGTGGATACTACCACGTGACAAATATTAAAGAATTATAGTAATACCATATGCCACTCCAAGTTAGGAGGAATGGGTCCCATGCCACTGCCCACGGCTCTCTGAGAGAGGAGGATGCCCCTTTGACTCTGCAACTTCAAGGAGACAAGATGGTCGGAGTTTATCAGTAGTGGTCCCAAGTTGGAGTGTGCCTAAGTCACCAGATAATCTTACTTCAACCTTGCCTAGTGCTGGATCTGAAGAGGAAGGTGTAGAGGGAACACAAAAGGACCATAGCTGCTGTGAGCATGTTCAGGGAGCCTTATTGTCTGTCTCTAAGAGACTAATGTGACATTGCTCCACAGAAGGCTTTAGTCCTTGTGTGTGCCTCATGGAGTCTACATGCTGCAGGACCCAGAGGTTTGTGTGGCAGTTGGATGTATGGTAGCCTTCAGGACCTGGAACAGCTTTAGTCCCCACCACTGGGAAAGTGATATATCACCAGGCACTACACAATGCCACAGCATAACTCTTACTGGCCAGCTTCCCCTGACAGCTACTTCAACTCCTTGCTTTGCTTGAAGCCTCTGTGGGCCAGGCAATGCTGTTGAGCACTACAACCCAGTTTGCATTGGTTGGCTGTTCCCTATACTTGTTTACAAAGAGTACTGTTGACTTCCAAAGTTTGCCCTGAGAATAAAGCATTTAGGGTGGGGCTGTAATCACATGTGAATTTCCATAGTTCTCCAGGAGCTGCAGAAATAGAAGGAACGGAGACATGAGAAGAAGAATTATATATTCTTTTCCTGTCTACCACTCATCTATCTACAAGGACAGTGTTTTGGAGTTGGTGAATAGATGCTCCTAAAATATTAAGTGTTCTTGAGTGGTTCATCTGCAGAAGGAGGAAATCTACTAATGTTAGGTAACTATTAGCTAATCTCATTGTTTTGTGATTCATCTTGTCAGTCTATTTAACAGTAGCCTCATTTACATGAGAAAGCAGCACCAATTTGGTTGCATCAAACCTTTGTGCAGACACTCTTACTTCAATTTAAGAGTGGCTGATTTCATTTGAGTATACACTGATTTCTTATCAGTTTAAGATAAACCAAAAAAAAATAAATGCTGGGTTGAAACCAAAATAAGCATGTCTATGAGGAGGGAGGTTGCACTTATCTAAATAAACTGGCTTAAAATCACACTTTTATTAAACTAGTGTAGACATGTAGTGTAGTTATGCAGAAAAAGCCAGTGATAGATACTCCTGTGGGAATTCTGTGCTACTGCATGCATGCATAATTAATGAGCTACACATATCTTTAATTTTTTTGCACAGAAAAAAAGCTTCTGCCAAAATTTTGCTGCAGTTCCACCTTCTGCCCACCAGAGGGCACTGTGGTGATAGAACACAGCAGCAGCTCCTAGCCAGCTAGGAAAGAGAAAGGGAGACAGGGACTATGGGGAGACAAACAGCATGGAGGTCGGGGGTGGGGTCAGATAGGGGCTCATAAGGGCTAGTGGGAGAGGACAGACTGGGGCAGAGGCTGAATGGGAGTGGAGGCACAGTGCCACAGGGAGGAGGTAGATGCAGGACCACATTGTGATGGAGGAGAGGTGGAGAGCTGCATAGGGACAGAGGCTGGCAGAATGGAAGCACAAAGATACATGGGGACACAGGAGGGTGTACAGGGCCACACAGGGAATGGCTGAGTGGGGTCACAGAGACACATGGGGATAGAAGGGTACAGGGACACATAGGGATGGGGGAGTGGGTTTCTGAGTGGGAGTGAAGGGCCACTTGGACCTGGGAAGCAAGGACACATGGGGGTGCAGGAGCACATGGGGAACTGGAGCAGATGTGCCTGACTGAATGGGAGAGGCTGGTGGTCATTCAAGGACTCTATGGGAGGAGCTCCCTAACAATCCTTCCCCCTTCCCTGCCAAAAAAAATCCTGTTTCCTACTTTTCCTACCCATACTCAATAACCTTCCAAGTTCACACTCAGGCTCCTTCCCATCAATTTATTTCTCTCTCCTTCAGCTCCATTACCCCTGAGTCCCCCAAGCCTCTGCACTGCTTCTGAAAGGTGTGGGAAATATGGTTCTTTATTGTAGTTAAATGAATTATTATTCAGAGTTCTGTATGAATATGCCTAATAAGGAATCTATTTGTCAAAAAACATTTCCTGAATCTTTTTTGTTCTCTGTATTGTTATAGACATACTTAAGAGCATAAGAGCATGAGAACATAAACTTGAACATGTAATTGTGTCAATTGTGCTTGAAAAATACAGTTGGCTGGATGACTGTGAATTTTAGGCCTTCTGAGTTTTAGGCCTTGTGAATTTTAGGCCCCACGAAACAGTGAAGAGGGATAAGACTAATGCACCTTGAATAAGGAGGAAGTATTTAGTTGTATATGGATGGTGATGAAGTGGTTCAGAAGTACCCAGTAGCTACAATTACACTGTAGACAGCAACCTAAATACTGGGAAAATCATCTGTTGTTTTCTACTGTTATATACTTGTTGTGGTTCATGGTTCTTTCATATTAAGTATAGATGAGTTTGGCTTAATACAAAGTCTGGATAAGTGTCTGATTTGTTTATTTATTTTATTTTTCTATAAGCACCAGCCAATGTGGCAGCTAAGTGCTTTAATTATAGAAAATTAAAACACAAACAAGAACAAAGCAAAAACAGTTAATCAAATGTTAAACAAAATAAATAGATCTTGTCTCCTACCCTGAATTTACTCAATTAATCACTGATTAAAGTAAAGCAAAAAAAGTGCGAGTAGCTTATAAACTATTCTAGAATCTATTCCTGTACTGTCTACTTACCAGTAAACACAGAAATTGTTAGTCATTCTAAATTTATTGTGTGTCTTGGCCTTCCTGTTTCTGGCCTCTCCATTCCTAAAATTAATGTGGAGGAGGTAAAAAGTAGTTTTACATGTCTCCATTATCTCCCCACTCCCCTTGCCAATCAAAGATACCCTTGAGAGTGCTCCTTCATTTCACCCCTCATTTTCCATTAGAGTCCCCATGTTGCAGCTTACTGTATACTCATAATGCTGTTCCTTGCATCAGTTGTACGGTCACTAGACAATAATGTAAGATACACCCTCCCTAAAAGCTAAGCTTGTTGCTTCATCAGCACCCCCAGTGTATAGTGGTGATGGAACCTTATATGAGTTTTCTCACAGGACACTGTTGTATGCTTACAGTCAATTACTGTGCCACAAATGGCCAGCTTCCTCCAGGACAAAACCAACTTCCTCCAGAAACTCTGCAACATTAACAGCTTCCTACAGAACACCCTCTTTGCCACCATGGATGTCACTTCCCTATATGTCCATGTCCCTCAAAATGACAGCATAACTTTCTGCCTCAAAGATCTACAAGACAACAGACAACACTCAGAAATCCATCTAGACACATTGCCAGATTCATCCACTTCATCCTCTCCCCTAATAATTGTACACTCAGCAACAAACTTCTTGTCCAAATCATTTGGCATGTGTACTATGATAGCTTCTCAATAGGCCAGCCTCGTCAGGGGCCATCTTGAGGAAGAATTTCTGGACAATTGTACCACAGAACCAGTGATATACTTGAATACATTGATGACCTAAGAACAGATGACCTAAATTCCCTCACAGATTTCCACCACAACTTCAATAACTGCATATACCTGTCACAACACATAGTGTTCCTGCACGTCTATCACAACTTGTGGTGTACCTCATACAGTGCACTAAATGCTCTGACAACAAGTATGTGGGTGAAAACAGATAATCATTACGTTCTCAAATGAGTTAACCCAAAAAATCATAAAAGACAAAACCTTCCATATCACATGCAGGTGAACACTCTTCACAAAGTGATCACTCTATATCTGACTTCTTAGTCTCCATCCTCAAAGGAATCCTGAATGACACCTTCAAAAAATGAGCCTGGGAGCTTAAATTCATAATTTTGGCAGACACTAAAAATGATGGACTTGATAAAAACACTGGTTTATGTCTTATTACAACACTCTGTAACCTATTAACCCCTCCTTTTTTTGTTCTTTGACTGCAGGTGTTAAATGGCCACTTCACCTTGAATGGTCTCCTACTATATGTGTTAATTACTTATGCTAAACACTCTGTTCCACCTTGTATTTAGCTGTGACACTCTGAGCAACTTTCCCTGACCAGAAGAGCTCTGTGTAGCTTGAGAGCTTGTCTCTTTCACCAACAGAAGATGGTCCAATAAAAGATATTTCCTCACCCACCTTGTCTTTCACGTGCAAGTAAGAAGAAGTAGGGGCGGCATTTTAAGGCAGCTGCAATTTGCCAGTCGTGTTGCATATATGACCACTAGAACTCAACAACTTTTGTTCTAATACTTTGAAATTTGGAAATGTAAATTTATATGCAAATTTGAAAGGCTTGTCATCAAACTTATTTGTACGCCTGTTAACTACACTGCTGAGGCAATAGTTTTTGAATATACATTCAATGTATAGCCATTTCTACCATCATTAAAGCATCATTAAAATATAAGGCATCTGTAGTGCATTTTTGTCAATAGAACACATGATAAAAAGTCTGCCTCATATAATTTAATGTTTTGAAGCAATAATGAACAGAACTTTATGGACTTGTAAATTCTGAGAATCTAACACAAATATAAGAAGTAAAAAGTATTGTTAATAGCAGCAACTTTCAGCCACTATAAAACTACATGGAATGTAACATTTTATTAGAAAAATAAATACATACAAACAGTTATCAGGCAAGATGGATGTTAAATTTGGCTTTATTACAATTTAAACTAATTAGTATTGCTTAAAAAATAATAAAAAGCACAGAAAACCTCAAACATCTGGATCAGAGCTTCTATTAAAATTATTCCCTTCCCTAGTACTAGAAAGATTGCTACCAATGATAACTTGTTCACTTGGATAAATTCCATGTTTGTGAGTTTCAAAATTGAAAGGGGATTTCAGTCTTACTATGGTTAAAATTGTTTTGTAATATGGAGCCCTGTAATAATTTCCTAAACTGAAAAGTCTAGGAAACTTTTTAAATGCAAGTTTAAAAGTAAATATACATTCATGCTAGCTATAATTGTATTTTTAAATTTAATACAGTAGACTCTTGATTATCCGGGATGATCAGGAAAAACTTAATCCTGGTTAATAAAATCCCAGATAATCAAGAGTCTACTGTGGGGGTAGTGCCCCAGCCACCCTGCACCCTGGAAGGAGGGGGATCGGGTGCGCCGGCAGCCTTGCGCCCTGCGGGGGAGGGGTTGGTGTGCTAGTCGCCCTGTGCGGGGGAAGAGGTGTGCGCTGGCTGCCCTGTGAGGAGGGAGAGGTCCCACCACCTGCCCCAGTCAGCTCCCACTGCTAGCCTGGGTGTA
>ML677364.1:11382101-11398410 GCA_007922305.1 Dermatemys mawii
CGACCCCTGTTTTAGACGTCCCGGTTAATCCACAGCCCGGATAATCGGAAGTCTACTGTAAATAGTCTCCTCTATTGTTTTCCCTTCATTATATGTAATGTGTATAAGTTTTTAATACTCTTTTAAAAAATAAAACTTTGGTTTTATATTTTCCCCTTAAATATAATACACCTCCAATTTTTTTATTCTGTTTTTTATCTGCCCATCATACTTCTATGGAAAGCTTTGTGGGAGAATAACAGAAAAAGTTTTTTCACACAAAAAAATAAATTTCAGGGAAAAATAAAATAAAATTAAAACATCAAGTTTCTACCAGAATGTAATAATGAAGTCATACATCACCCAGTAATAAAGATTCTGCAGTGCAGATTGTGTCCTCAAATCACATTTGTGGAGACTTATTTTCAACAAGCTGTTCCCAGAATTGTACCTATGTAACTCTTATTTTCTTCAGCATGGTTGCCCAAGCGTGAATGAGAGAAGAATTTGAAGACCATGGGATTGAACAGGTGGTTCATAATTAGAATGAAGTAAATTTTATTGGTAGTGCATGTAAATTACATGAGTGGATGTCACAAGGTGGTGCTATGAATGGAGAAGCGTTAGGTCTTGAAAGAAATGCTGCTTCTCATTCTCATCTGGGATGCAGTTTATTCAGATGCTGAGTCTAACACCAGTAAGACTGCCCATGTGTCTCTTTCTTTCTTTGACTGATATGCTGTTTAAATATAGCTGCTGCCTACAGATTACAGCTATGTGTGAGCAAGGCAAATCTTACATGGTGCCCAGAAATAGCTCCCAGGGCTGTATTAATTCCACAATGCTAACCTTCATCAAATTGGACTGATATCACTGAAGTCAGCTGATATAACTCAATACAAATCTGCTGAGTTAGAGGGTGCCATTTTTACACAGACACTTTGAGGGAAAGCCTCACATTGCAAATGAGTGTAGTATGACTGGCTTTGGACAGCTAGTAACCATGCCTGCTTGGTGTGGTGTTCTGTCCCCCTCTAGTGGCATCTAGAGCTTAATGAGTTGCTACAGACTTAGCTTAGAGGCATGTGGCTTTTTAGCTCATGCAAAACAGATTCGTGCACTAAGCTTCAGAGGTCCCAGGTTCAATCCTGTATGACTGGGATCTGTCAACATTACACATGCAAATACACAGCAGATACTAAGGGTCCTGTGGCACCTTAAAAACTAACAAAAGTATTGACGCATAAGCTTTCATGGGCTAGTACCCACTTCATCGGATGCATGCAGTGGAAGTATCCAGAGGCACGACTGACTGATAGAAATGCTGTTTGCTTACAATTAGTAGTAAAAGGTGTTATTTGTGTGACAGTGTTTATTAGCTCTGTAGCATGTTCCATTATCGTGGGGTTAGTTTGCCTTCTGGGTTACTCAAAACTGAGAACACTTAACATACAAAGAAAAATTTCACACCAATATGTCATTTTGCACCAAAAGATACATTTTTTAATTAAAAAATTGAGAGAGAGTACATAATTAAAATGCATTGGGGCAGAAATTCTGGTTGTAACATGCACCAAAATAAGTAGCAGTATAGGCTATGAATACAAATAATTTCTAGCAAACAACATGCTGCATATATATGCTTCCTGTTTGTAATCTGCACTCCTGAGAACCTTGGAAGTAAATATACAATATATGGTGTTCAGAATAAGAGTGTCACCTTTCAAATAAAGCTACTGGAACATGTACAATCATGTATTTTATCACTTCCAAGTCAAAGCAGTGAAAACTAGATGTGAATTCTGAAATGACAAAATATTTCTCAGACTGCAAAGTAAAAGTGGATATGAAACCAGGAGCCCAGAATGTTTTCCATTTTCAAACAAAAATATCTAATTTCTGTTATCAGAAGAAAAGTATATATTGTACATTTATCAGCTTGCAGTCTTCAGGGAGGCTGATGCAGAAGTCCTATGATAAACTCACTTTCCTATATAAAGAGGATATTCATAATAGCTTGTCTCAGTAGAAATCAATGAGGGTCAGAATGCTGACTCAGCCCCTGATAGGTTCTTTAAACAAATGAAATCCCATCACTTGAACAAGTATGTAAAATCTTTGTGCCATTCAAGAGGCAATAAAAGCAGTTGTCTGTTATTTAATTGGGCAGCATACTATCTGGATGCTTAGGACAGTATTTCAGTGTTCCACTACCATGTTATTTTTCAATAACAGACAGGAACAGATTTTAAAAGGGTGAAAAAAGCATGTCTATTTCAGAAACAATGATTCTGTTCGATTATTATCCGTTTAACAGTGGAATCTAAATTGAAGTTCCATTTTTCAGACATAGGGACGCAATGTCAAAATGTGTTGTGTGCTGTTATGCCATTTTTTTAGAACTCTTCAAAGCTATGGTTAGAAAAAAAATTATTTTTAAATGCAGGAAGATCAGGGCAGATTTCAGAGGTAAGAGAGCAGCATTTCTAACAGTATACAAGAGTCTTCCAAAACTAGGTTTGAATCATTAACTAAAATCCATTACTTTTTGAAGGCTGTGTTGAAATACATTGATTTCAGTCTAGTTCCCAGTGGCCCGATTTTCACATGACAAAAAGATGATTACTGTTTGCAGTAGTTGACACTCTTGTTGGCATTCTCAGCAGAGAAGGCAAAAATTGAATGGGGCTCAAGAATGAACTACTTTTCATTCCTAAAAACGTCGCTGGATTGACCATCATCATGCTGCAGACTGGAGAACCTTGCAGTCTCACTGCAATTGTTAAACCTAAAAAAAATATAAAATTCCAGGTGTATAAACCTATCACCTGTAACAAAATTTGCTTTAAAAACAATGAACAAAAATAAAAAAATGAAAAAATAAATACAAGAGATTTAGATCCCTATGAAAAAAATGGTACAATCACAAGTCTGAGAAAATTACTATGTGATTATGTTAATTTAATAATGCCAGAGACTTGTACCAGGTTTTTTTGGCCTTGAGCTACTGGTTTAACTTCTCCTTATTACTTTAAGATTGCTTGATTGAGATAATCAAAGCTATAGATTAAGATAAGTTGATCAGTTGTCACACCCCAGTGGCCCGATCCCTCAAATTCCCTGAGAGGGGCAGATCAGCACTGTATGTTGCTAACACTGTTGCAGGCATTGCAAAGCATTTTGGGAAAAGTTAAAGGTGTGAATGGGAATGGAAGTTTCCTTTGCAGGTTATGAGAAGCCAAGAGAGGAGGGGAAGAAGAGAAGAACTGCAAAGAGAGAGAGAGAAGGCAGAAAAAGGGTTAACTCTGCGCTCCTGCTAGAGCCAAGATAAGATGTTGACTTCAGCCAGCTCAAGGCCACAGATGTGCTGATACCTGCCAAGAAAGAAGGAGAAGGGGGTGTGGGGAGTGAGATCTCAATCCTGCCCTACCGTGAGAAAGGAGAATCGCAAAACAAAATGCAAAGGCTGTGAAAAGAAGCCAGACTGACGAAGGCCAGCAAGAGAAAAACAGTCTGTTTTTGCGACCCTGGAGCCGGTGCATTTTGGGGAAGCTGAGGAAGCCTCAAAAGGTGGTCTGGGCTGGAATACCAAGCAAAGGTCTCTGAAAGGGACTTCTCTAAGAGACCTCAGGGCATAAAAACCCTCCTGAGAGTGGAAGCAAGTTGGAGATCATCAGCGGAACCCCAGAACAACCGGTGCACCAGGCAAACTCCCGTCCATTCCCTGACTTCCTCAGGCCTGGCCAGCCTGGGCAGCATATCTGTGAGTATGAAAGTGGGTTAGAGCGTGGGCACTAACGCTTTTTTTCCTTCCTTTGAGTGACATGAAAACAGTTCCCATACTCACCACTGTCTTTTTATTTATTTTTTAATAAAGCTTTAAAATTCAGTCACGTGGTGTGTTCTCTTCATCTCTGCCCATAAGATCCTGCGGTCTTAGCCTGATTGACTGAGGCCCAGGCAGACTGGTAACAGAAATATGTCACAAAGTAACAGACAGCATGGATTTGTCAAGAACAAATTGTGTGAAACCAGCCTGATAACTTTCTTTGACAGGGTAACAAGCCTTGTGGATAGGGGAGAAGCAGTAGACATGGCATATCTTGACTTTAGTAAAGCTTTTTATACTGTCTCACATAACCTTCTCATAAACAAACTAGGGAAATGCAACATTAATAAGGTGGGTTCAAAACTGGTTGGAAAACCTTTCCCAAAGAGTAGTTATCAGTGGTTCACAGTCATGGTGGAAGGGCATAATGAGTGGGGTCCTGCAGAGATCAGTTCTGGGTGCGGTTCTATTCAATATCTTCATTAACGATTTAGATAATGGTATAGAGAGTACACTTATAAAGTTTGATGATGATACCAAGGTGGGAGGAGTTGCAAGTAATTTTGAGGAGAGGATTAAAATTCGAAATGATCTAGACAAACTGGAAAAATGGTCTGAACTAAACAGGATGAAATTCAATAAGGACAAATGCAAAGTACTCCACTTAGGAAGGAACATTAAGTTGCACACACACAAAATGATAAATGACTGCCTAGGAAAGAGTACTGTGGAAAGGTATCTGGAGGTCATAGTGGACCACAAGTTAAATATGAGTCAACAGTGTAACACTTGCAATAAAGGTGAACATCATGCTGGGATGTATTAGCAGGAGTGTTTAAGCAAGACACAAGAAGTGATTCTTATACTCTAGTCTGCATTGAATAGGCACAAACTGGAGTATTGTGTTCAGTTCTGGGTGCCACATTTCAGGAAAGATGCAGACACATTGGAGAAAGTCCAGCAAAGAATGACAAAAAATGATCAAAGCTCTAGAAAACATGACCTATGAAATAAGATTGAAAAAAATTGGTTAGTTTAGTCTGGAAAAGACAAGACTGAGGGGGGAAATGATAACAGTTTTCAAATACATAAAAGGTTGTTATAAGAGGAGGGAGAAAAATTATTTTTCTTCAACTCTAAGTACAGGACAAGAAGCAATGGACTTATATTGCAGCAAAGGAGGTTTAGGTTGGACATTAGGGTGATTAAGCACTTGAATAAATTGCGAATTGTGCAATTTAGGGAGGTTGTAGATTTAGGGAGATTTTTAAGAGCATGTTAGACAAAAACCTGTCAGGAGTGGTCTAGATAATACATAGTTCTGCCATGAGTGCAGGGGACTGGACTAGATAAACTCTCTAGGTCCCTTCCAATCCTATTATTCTATGTTTCTATGATTATTTTGTCATTTCAAATACATATGAGAAACAGTAAAGAGGAAAAATTTTGAAGAGGAAAAGTGAACGAACCACTTCAGTTAAATATGATGCTATCTGTATGGATACTACATTAAATCAAAACCCAAACTATTAATTGACCCATATTATAGTGCCCTACACATTGCAAACTACCTTATCATTGATTCCATGGCAAAGCAGAGTGCTGCACATTAAAGAAAACCCATCATCATTTTCATGGACACCCCACACATATAGTTAAATACAGTAATAGTGTAATCAAGGTCTTCCTTAATTGCGTAGATAACATCTTCTCTGACACCTCTTATCTGAGCTTCCTCAGGCACCTTCATTAGTGCTATGTGTGTGCTCATTACAAAGATGTAGTAGTGCATGAAGCAGCATTTTTGTCCCACAGCAGAACAAAGTCAGAGAAATGCTATTCAGTGTTCTAAATACTAGCTTGCTAGTTTCATGAATCATTGATTTCTTTTCATTGGACCTAGGAAACTTTGATATAATGTTGGTATGTACAAGAAATATATAGTATCCAGAGGACTTCTTCATACAATTTTAATTTTTACTACTCCACTGGGGTTACTTTCAAATATTGCCTACTACTGTTCATAAAACCCAGCTTTCCTTTAATATTAATGAAAGGTCAGTGGAATATATGCTAATAGCTATAACTTCCGTACATAGGCAATTTTCTTGTGAAGATTTTCTTGCCAACTTGTTTAGAGCCCCAAAGTTTAATTTAGCAGAAAAAGGATGCTAGGGATAACATAATACAAAGTAGTCTTTTAACTCATACTATGTTATCTTAGATATGAAACACAGGAATACAAATATTACTGGTCCTCCTCCTTGTGGAATGATGGCAATCTCTGTCCTATCTCTACTCCCATAGCCTCACAGGGAGGACACCGATGAACATAAAGCTTCAGGCGATCATCATTAATCATCATCATAATTAATATTATTTTTTCTTCTCAGCATCATATGCCCAAGGCCTTGTCACTTTAGGAATGATTATTAAATAATAAAGCTGCTCAAGATTTTTCACCAAAAAATTGTAGTCAATTTGATGAGGAAAAAAAAGGGAACAGAAACTGGCAACATTTTTATTTTCCGTCCCTTTGTATCATAGAATATCAGGGTTGGAAGGGACCTCAGGTGGTCATCTAGTCCAACCCCCTACTCAAAGCAGGACCAACCCCAACTAAATCATCCCAGACAGAGCTTTGTAGATCAGCATTACTAAATGACATTACTAAAATTAACCAAATAAGAAACATGCCAATGTAAATAGCCAGTAAATTCAGATCAGAAATAAAATATAAAGAATACACCTCCCTCATGTCCCCCATCAGAGGAAACAAAAAACCAAATACCACCAACTTGCAACTTGCATGCATGTAACAGAAGAAGTTTTACCAAGCTAATTGACTCCCACCCTTTAGTTGCCAGAACTGTAGTATGGCAAATTGTGATGTCTAAAGGGAGAAATGTTCCAAAGGTTCAGGACCATAAAAAGATAGATTTTACCCACCATCACTTAGATTATTAAAGAGATGGGGGCTGAGCCTCTATCATGGTGAGGTTTAGTTTAGTTTTTCACTTAAAGCAGGAATTCAACTTTGTTTTCTATGACAGTTGAACTATATCTTCCCCAAATTTACAACACCTAATATCTGATTTTAGAAGATTTTCAACTAAACCTGTTACTTAGTTTTGAGTTAAAATTAATTAAGGAATTAGACCTTTACATAAATTTTCACTAGCTCCTCAAATTAATTGTAGCTCTTTTGCTATCAAATGGCTGCTTTGCTATCATTCACACTTTCCATATAGGTAAAGCTCATTGCCAATTAGCTTCAAGCTACATTTGAAAAAAAAATAGGTTGTAATTTAGCAAAATTAATTTTCTCCCACCTTTCCCATTATATTAACAATTTCCTTTAAATCAACATGGCTGCCATGTCCCATAATTTATAATGTGACTGAAGCTATTCAGTGACATTAAAGCCACATTAAAGTGGAACCTCAGAAACATTAGTAAGTATTCAAGTCTTGACATATGTGCACAATTAAGTGTATCGTATGTTATGTGATTAAGAGGGAAGCATAAGTTTGTAATTAAGGGGGGGGGAGATTAATGAGTTGTGTACAATTTTTCCTTATCGTTGAGAAGCAGAAGGAAGTTCCTTGGGGTGATGTTGCATGGAGTCTATCACTATCAGTGGAAACATGTCCAGGCATTAGTGTGCAACTAACATTATATATCCCATAATTAGATATCTCCATGTTTTTATGGTTTGCATGGTGGGGGGTAGTTTTTGTTTGAGGAAGTTTATTATTATGGAATGGTCAACAGGTCTAAACTCCAATTCTGTGATAGGGCATAAACCAACAGAAAATCCTTCAGGTAAACTGGTCCTATATCAGGGACCATTTTTATCACTCTTGAGGACAATGGGGATTTTGCCCTGATGGGATATTGGGGATTTTTGGATCAGGATTCAACAAGATAAAAGAAAAACCAATAAGTGCACTCACTGACAACCAGTTTCAGGCTTTTTTTAAAAAAAAAACAAAAACAAAAAAACATAGCATATGCTGATTCTTGCGGGCAAAGGCCATTGAGAAGTTGTGTCACCATGTTCTGCAGTTGCAAGAAGCTGCAATTTGCAAGTAGTTTCAAAGGGGAACTCACAATATCCCCCTGTTCCCCAAACACCAAGTTTGCAGTGGCAAGATCCAATTTCAGGCAAAGCGGAGCGCTGTTGCTCTGCATATTTGTGAATTTAACACCCACCTTCCATTTATCAGCCTTAACTGACAGGATAGATAAGGCTTCCCCAAAGCTAAAGCAGCATAACACATTCTATGTTCTAATCCATTTAAAACTGTCTCAGAAAAGCCCATGTGAGAACACCCAGGTTTTAAGTATTCATCAGTTCAAAAATACTAAACAGATGTCTTCAGCCTTCTATATTTTTTCTTCCTCAGTGGTAGCTACAAAACACATAAGGTATAAAGTTTCTAGCTTCAGCCAGTTTTTAGTTGTGCAACACGTACTTTCAATCAGAAAGTCTATTTTTCTTTTATGCTTACATAACTCAGAAATGACTGAACTGATTTTTGCAGTCTTTCCAGAAATAAAAATTACCTTCGGCCTGAGAGGAATGATTAGGAGCAAATGGAATTGTTTGGAGAAAGTTCTGAGCAACTGAAAACAGGGGGTTAGAATTGAAAGTAGTATTATTTCAAAATACTTGTCAGCAAATTAGTCTGTAACAATACAAACACACACAAAAATTCCCCCAGGAACAGAGAGTTAAAGAAATTCCTATGACAACCCAGTTCCTGTTTCTTTGTCCCCTTCCCGCTTCCCCTCCCCAAGTCCAGATGATGAGTCAGACACCCACAACCCCTCCCGCACAGAGCCCAGACACACCCCCGCCTGGCCAGATACCCGCACTCCCTTCTCTCCCTCCCCCACAGACCCCAGGGATCCAGAGAGAGAGAAACAACCTGCCTGATACTCGATCCCAGGCTTGAATGGAGTTTCTTGTGCACCATCATCTCCTTCCCTCAGGCATGCTGGGAATGCAGCTGCCAGTAACCTTCTAACTCTCCCCTCCCTCCCTACAGCAGTGTTTTCTATGTGAGATTTGGGCTCTGCCAGGTCCAGCGGCCCCTAGTTGCAGCCAGCAGCAAAGCAGCCCATTTCTGTGGGGGAAAGGAAATGCGTGTACATTAATTTCTGCAAAAATCTGCATTGTGCAGTGGTGCAGAATTTCCCCAAGAGTAAAATGTGGACAATTGGAATCATTATGGGAAAAGTGCAATTGTTGGGTGTGCTAGACATTTTCTCTGAAGTTTCCAGAACCCTCTAGTGACCTCTAAATGTACACGCATCAGAATGGACATTGTTAAACAAGACAGTGAAGATGAGTCAACAGTGTGTCGTTGCTGCCAAGAAGGCTAACAGTATTTTGGGCTGTATAAGTAGGGGTATTGCCAGAAAATTGAGAGACATGATCATTCCCTTCTATTCAACATTGATGAGGCCTCATCTGGAGTACTGTGTCCAGTTTTGGGGCCCACACTACAAGAAGGATATGAAAAAATTGGAAAGAGTCCAGTGGAGGGCAACAAAAATTATTAGGGCCTGGAGCACATGACTTATGGGGAGAAGCTGAGAGAACTGGGATTGTTTAATCTACAGAAGAGAAAAATGAGGGGGATTTGATAGATGCTTTCAACCACCTGAAAGGGGGGACCAAAGAGGATGGATCTAGACTGTTCTCAGTGGTACCAGATGACAAAACAAGGAGTAATGGTCTCAAGTTGCAGTGGGGGAGATTTAGATTGGATAGTAGGGAAAACGTTTTCACTAGGAGGGTGATGAAGCACTGGAATGGGTTACCTAGGGCGGTGGTGGAATCTCCTTCCTTAGAGGTTTTTAAGGTCAGGCTTGAGAAAGCCCTGGCTGGGATGATTTAGTTGGGGATTGGTCCTGCTTTGAGCAGGGGGTTGGACTAGATGACCTCCTGAGGTCTCTTCCAACCCTAATCTTATATGATTCTATGGTAGTTCCCTAAAAAGTAGACATTTCTGGGAAGAATTTTTTATACTATATACAGCTGCAGATCTGACATTTTTCTGGTAGATGATAACGTGCATATTTCAATTACTGAGCCCAGTTATTGGGACTTTTTGCACAGTTCTCAAAGCATTTGGTATTTAAAGTGTTCTTTGTGGCTAAAGCCAATGATTTTGAGAGGGATAAGAGCCAAAAAGAAGTAAAGTGAATTGAAATGTGCCTATTGTCAGCTTTTTGGTAAAAGCAGTGTATTAAATGATGGTACAAAACAATAGCCTTTGACAAGCCCAGCAGGCTCCTAAATTATAGCAGCCTTTGAGTTCTGCCATAATGTCAAATGATGGTGGCGCCTCTCAGCTTTGTATGTGACTATTCCTGCTACTAAAATAGAAGCGCCTTTGTGTCCTCTCCGGTCCAAATAACAAAATGAATGAAAACCTCTCTTCTATTCATCTAAATAGGAGTTTTGATTTGGAATTCAATTTTCAGTGATCAAATTTTGCTAAATAAATTAGCAGAGTAGATACCCACTCTACTTATAAGAATGCAGAATATCTGTTCAGGGATGCCCATTTCTTTGTAGATACCGTGTTCTCCTAGTGATATGATTTGGATATTTTGCAGCATCATAAACTTTTTATTATTAATTATTTTTATTTGTTATTATTATTATTATTAGACAAGTGAAATCTCTGACATGCCCCACTTCCATGGCACAATCTGGTGGAAACTCCAGTAGGGGAACATGCAAAGAGTTCTATCTCCTGTGCGTTATTTTTCTTTGTAGGGAAATTATCTGAGCTATAGTGTTTTTTCTCTACTGAATAAGTTCACTAATAGCTGTGAAATGTGCCTGGCAGTTAAGAGAGAAAGAAAAAAAGCTATTACAGTAATAGCTGGAAGGGACAGAGGCTGGCTGCCAAACAAAAAAGGTGGGATAGCAGGCAGCTGTGATGGATGACTTAGTATTGGAGATGAAGAAGTTTTAGCAGGTGTATATGAGAGAGCGAGAGAGCGAGCGAGAGAGAATAAAACACAGAGTACTGGGAGAAGAGATGGAGGGGAAACAATTGGACCCTGAAGTGGCAAAGAAATTGGATAACTCAAAAGACTAAATGAATACGATATCATTCTAAGACCTACAAAGCAGCAAAAAGCAGTCTCAGGAAACTGTCATCCAACATTTCTGTATTTTATACTAGGCAAAATAATGGAGCTAATAAGCAGGGAATTAAAAGTAGCATTTGAAGATAATTCATTAATGTGAAATAGAGGTCTAGAGCTATTGTCAGATCACAACAGATCTTGTCAAACAAACCCACTAGGTTTCTTTGAACAATCCAGAAGAAGGACACAGGAGATTCAGTGTGTAGCGTTAGCAAAACATTTCTCATGGTTCCTTATGAATTTTTGCTCAAGTAAATTGCTATGACAAGGAAAGAAACAGCTCAGAAATCCAATCACAGAGTTGTGATTAACAATATATTATAAAATTGTCAAGCATTTTCAGGTGGTAATTTCTCTACCTGATATATTTTCACCTCATTGGAAATGATATGGAGAATGAGGGAAGTGGCACATACATCAGATTTACAGAGGATATGACCCACTTACAAATATAAATTCTGAATTATAATTTATTTTTAATGAAACAAACATAACAAAAAGAGGCAATCTCACAGCCTTATTTTGTATGAACTTTCCTCTCACCTTCCCCTTTCCGCCCATCCAGTCTGCCATCTGAATTATAAGCTTTTTGGCTCTATCTTACTTATATGGCTTTCATCAAATTAGAATCTGAACACCTTACAAACATTAAAAAAATTACCTTCACAAGAACATTGCAATATAGAAAAGTGGTGGTGTCCCCGTTTTACAGGGGAGGCACTGAAACTGAGGTTAAGTGACTTGACCAAGGTCACATGGGATATCTGTGACAGTGCAAGAATCCAAATCTCCTGAGTCCTAGTCCAGTGATCATACTTAGTTTATGTAAAATGTCATGCACACCTACTGTCTGGTGCTACATAACAATGATAAATTATTAATAAAAATGAAGGATATTTTTTGATTTGGTGGATAAAAATGCATGCCTTACTGTGCTTTGCACAGGCATTCTACAAGGGGGCCAAGGGGACAGAATCCACCCTACAAGCTTTAAGCTGTAAAATAGCCAATGAATCCAATTCCTCTGCAATCACTGTGCCCTCTTTGCCCAACCCCTCACCCTGTGTGTGGTTTCCACTACCATATAGATGTTGATCCACTAGCCTCATGCATGGTTTAGGTGAGAATAGTGAGGCAGAAGACTTTGCGCAAGTCCTCAGTGCCAGGATGAGTTACTCCCATGGTGTCTTTGCCATGGGGAATCTTAATTTAGAGCTGGTCCATCACAATTTTCTGAAAATAAATATAGAGATATAGATGGGGAAAAAACTAAATTTCCCACAGAAAGCAAGCAGTTTTCCCTCAAATCCAATTTTCTGTAAAAAGAAAAACAGTTTTTGATCAGCCCTATTTAATATGAAAATTCCTTTCCTCTTAATTGATATCAACTCAAGGTGTTTGTATCTGTTTTGAAAACCACCTCTTTTTTATCTTCTTAATAGGGAATGGATTCTGCCCCTGGTGTGTTGTAGTGGAGAGCAATTGTTTTGAAGCTGGAGTCCTCAGTAGAACCTCAGGTATGACTCAGGTCTAGTCTTCACTAACCTGCTAAGTCGGTGCCTTGTGATCAGTGAGGCAGAGTAAATTTAGCACATCTGCTGAAGACGCGCAACGTCAGTGGCAGCACCTCAATGACACAGCAAAAGCTATGTCCATGGCATAGTGTTTCCTACTGACATAACACAGTGTAGACAGGGTGTTAAGGTGACATAACTTACGCTGTTTTTCACACCCCTGCATCAACTTGCATCAACTTAAGCAGTAGCATACACAAGGCCTGAAAATTCTCCCAGCTCTTTCTTGCACCTCCCAGAAAATGGCAGCTTGAACACCCAGTTTGCTGCTTGTTTCTATAGAAGCTACTAAGTACTGCAGGAATTTATTCCTGCAGTACTTAGTAGCTTCTATAGAAATAAAATAGCTCAAAATTGAAATGAGTCTGAAAACTCATAGAGTTTTAATAGTGAATGAAATCCTTTCTGTAGTACGTATAGCAGTCCTATAGAATTTCAGCAGAGACATAAGTGTATAGTATCATGTTACGTTCTATGCAGTAGGGCTTTTCCTTAAGGTCCCCACTTCCTCCGTTCATAGAGCTTAGGGTCTCTACGGCTTGCACTCCTCACCCATATTATAGCGGGCCTCAAGTCTGGGGCAGAAGAAGGAGGAAAAGGTTCCTACACCCAGATTTTCAAAGGTATTTAGGCGCCTAGCCAAAAAATACTAAAAAATAAAATTAAAATTAGGTGCCTAAATACCCTTTCAGGATCTGTTTCATACAGCCTTTTACGTGCTCCCTGCACCTTCATAGTGGCTGGACGCTACCCAGCTATAGTAGACACATTAAGAAAATTACAAAATGTACAAATATCAATTTCCTTCTTGCTACTTTAAATCAGGTTAAAAGGGGAAAGAAAGAAAACAGTGCATTATGTCAACAATATGGTTTATCTTTAATACAGCTAAAATTAGTAAAGAATTACTGAATAATAAACAAACTGGAGGCAAATGAAAAGTCAACGAGCAACAGCTATTTACTCTCTGTGGTTTTATTACTATTCATCTTTATCTTTCAAGTGTTGTGCTCAATTACTAGGTCTAGAAGTGATAATTATTTCCTCATTGCAGAGGCAGACTGATTTTCATATTTATCAAGGGGAAACTGGTTGGCTCTGAGCTTATCACTGAACCATTTGCATATTTAGAACCAAGAATTTACAAAAGACATGGATGTTTTGGTCCTAATTATTGTACTTGTGAGTGTGTTTACACAACAGTTTTGCTCAGTAGGTGTTATATTATCAGTATTGCTATTCTCAAGTGTTCAGAAATCATAAGATTGGCTTAAAAATCATGATTAAAAATACAATTTGTTGGGTGGTGTTAGTTGCATTCTAATTTTTGAACATTTCTCCCCAGTCATGAGGGCTATACACTTATCTTTGTTTTTAAAATAAATGTTGAGAGTCTCACAACTCCATGCGGTGAAGCTTTAAGTCAAATACCCAAATATCATGAAACTAACAATAAAATCCTTAGAGTTGACAAGACTGTCACAGATTGATGCATTAAAGTCAGGGGTAATTTTTTTTCCCAATGCTCCTCTCAAAATCTGCATGGGCAGATACAGTTCTGCCCAATTGCAGTTTACCTTGTAGATGCTGGAGTTTCAATATTTACTTTTTATTCAGATCGTGGAGTGGAGTCCCTTCAAGCCTAGTTCTGAATCCCAGTGACCTCAAAACTCCTTCTGATTTCAATGGAAGCTTGAAACAACCTTAGAACACTTGCATTAAAGACAGTCTTTTTTTATGAAAAAAAAGTTTCATTTAAAAAAAAAAAAATAAAGAATAAAAGAATCTGTACCAGATTCTTGGTGACCCATGATCCCTCCACATTCACAAGCACAGGTGTTAATGGAAGGGGACAGCTGGATCTTCACAGCTTGATCCTAAGCACAGGGAACCTTCTCTGCAAGGTTCAATTTCCTTGGAGTTGAAGAAGACATTGTGGGGGCAGGTTAGGAACAGGAGGGAAACCCTGGGCCCAAGAGAGCAGGATGCAATTTGAAGTGTGTAAAAGCATGTGAATTAGAGCTGGTCTAATGTTTCTGACTTTGATTTTTTTTTAGTGAATGTTTTTGTGGGAGATTTGTTTTATGTTGTTTTCTGGGCAGCTAAAATGTTTGAAATAAAAAAATAGTGAAAACATTTGTAAAACATTTGCAAGTTTAAAAAAAACATTTGCTTGTTTGTTTTGAGCAGCTTTAATGACAAGGTCATTTAACTGATTAAATCCGAGAGAAAAACAAACAAACAAACAAATAATACAGAGTGCTTAACTGATAATATTAGTTGGGTTTGTTTCTAAAACAGTGTCTCAGACTAAAGCCATGACCTTGCAAACTCTTCCAAAGTAATATCTGCAGAACTGGGGCCTTATACATTATATAGCTAATACTACTCAGAGGTAGATTGTGGCTGGCCCTGTACAAAGGTCGAAAGGATTGAATGCAATACAGAAATTCTCCAGGAACTTAGCCTTTGTGCTCATGGGGCAGGAGGGGGTCTCTTTTAAGTGGGCAGGGGGGGAGTAATGGCCATGTCCCATCTGCATCAGGGCTTGCATGTAGGGAGAAGCAAACATTTCGCCTTTCAAAAAACGTAGCAGTATTAGCCCACGTAATGACAGAAGTGTAAAGGAATAATATGGTTTCTTTACAGTTTTTTCTAGAATGTACATGAACAAATAATACAAATATTGTATCAGTAGTTATATTTCTGTTTGGTGTATCCCTGTGTGTGTGTGTGTATGTGTATGTGTGTGTTCCAGTTTATGACTCATTTTCTATATTCCAGTTATACTCAATATTGCAATATGCTTGTTCTATTTTCAGTTCATTGAGCATTTTAGTTGTTGTCTTTTTTTCCATCCCCTTATGCCCACTGCTTTGCTTTCTCTTCTAATGTGTGTGGAATAGCTCTCTTTGTTAGGATGAGACGTTTCTATTACTGCAAGATTTTGTTTGTTTGCTTTTGGCCCTGATCCATCAAGTTATTCCCTTGACAGAAACCCCTGAGCCCTCATGGACTCCTGTTGACTTTAATGGAGACGCATGTGAGTGGAGGAGTCAACGTGTGGAAACGTTTGCATGATCAAGGCCTAAGACCAGATGTTCTGAGGTCCTGTCTTGAGCTTGGATTAATTGTGGCACAGGAAAGGAGAGAAGGGAGTGGATGAGGACAGGTGAGATTTATGCTTGAACTCTGCAGCTATAGTGGGATACAGTGCATAAATGCATATGTGGACTCATAGAAATAAAAATTGGCAATATGTAGGCAGAAATGATGTCCCTAGCCTCTGTTTGCCATAAGCTGGGAATGAACGACAGGGGTTGGATGATTTGATGATTACCTGTTCTGTTCATTCCTTCTGGGGCACCTGGCACTGGCCACTGTCAGAAGACTGGATACTGGGCTAGAAGGACCTTTGTTCTGACCCAGTAGGGCCATTCTTATGTTCTTATGTACTACACATAGGAATTAAGCATATTCCTCTCTTAACAGTACTTTTGGGGTGGGGGGAGCAGGCAAGTGGTGACATCATTCCCAGGAATCATGTCTATTGCACTGTATTCTGTTTAGGTGCTAAGCGTCTGCCTACATTTCCAGAGTCAGGAGTCTTTGTCTTAGCCTCACCTAGCCTCAGCCAAAGATTTAGCTTGTAACAGCCACTGTGCCTTAAGCAATGAGCCCTGAAGCAAAAGAATCAGAGGGGCAGCCGTGTTAGTCTGGAATTGCAGAAGTGACAAAGAGTCCTGTGGCA
>ML677364.1:11403410-11434643 GCA_007922305.1 Dermatemys mawii
AAAAAATTTTAGTTAGTCTTTAAGGTGCCACAGGACTCTTTGTCACTGAAGCAAAAGGTATCTAACTCTACATTAATGAAGGATTTTGTAGATTTACTGCAAAGACTTATTAGGCATCTTGTTCATATGCTTGCCAATCCAGGATTGTTCTTTACAGTATATTTTCCAAGACTTTGCCAATGGCTCATTACTTGCCATTTTATTTGGTTCCATTTTTTTCTGACCTTCACAGAGTAAATCAGACCGCTTTATTCTTATTTCACTCACTTGTATTTCCTCTCAGTAATATCAAGCTCTAGTACAGTTTACATTATTTGGATAAGCATGCAGAAATTTTGGCAAAAAAACATTATTGTGGGCGCTGCAGGAGACAGGTATGTGCTTGAATATGTTGTAAAATTTTAATGTCTCAATTTTAGTGACATTCTATCTCATCGGCTTTATGACAAGAATGGAGTTTTATCTGCTTTTGAAAAACAAGTTAATAATAAATAAACCTATGAACACTCTTGTACTATCTACAATGTTTATTAGACAAATATATTGTTGAAGAGACTGTTACCAATTAATAATGTAGCAATGCTGCCTCATTTTATGTCCTAAGCCACTGAACTCATATGGTAAATGGAACAAATGAAAAAGTCTTTAGCAGAGCTACTTATATTCAGAAATATGTTTTTCATTTCAACTGATGGACATTTTTCAAAGAACTAACCTGACTATAGGTAGATCTGGGCCAAATATTCCATCAAAACTTTTTTTTGGTGAAAAGCTAACACTTTTTAAAGGTTCAGAGTAGAAACAAAATGTTTTATTTCAGGTCAAAAGATAAACATTTATTTTCAACCTGAAACATTTTGTTGAACATTTGTTGAAAATTTGGTTGGAAATTTGCTGAAAATTTTGAAACTGTTTATCTTTAGGTTTACCTGAATAATTTGTGTTTTTTTCTGGAATTACCATCAAACCAAAAACCACATAATTCACACAGCTCTAATTTTATAGGCAGGGCCAGTAGCTCCACTTATTATTAAAGCTGATTGACGCTTTCCATTATAAGACCCTGTTCTTAGTTGCTTATCACTGTGCCAAACTTTGGACTGAAATTTTCCAGACAGATGTCTGCTTTGGGCTGATTTTTTTTTTTAAGTTTCAGCCAAAATAGGTCAGCCATTTCTGGGAATAAGACAAAGGGAAAATGCTTTATTTTGTCTATGCTAAAAACATCCCTTAAATCCATTTTGCTGAGAAGCTCAAGTACCCAGGTGTTTTGGATCTGGGACTTGCCTTTCCACAAGGAGATGGCCTTTGTGCCTGGACTGTGCCTTTTGCTGTTCCCATGAAAATCTACCCAAATATGGCCAGTTTAGAAGCCTTTGAAAAAAAATCTCTGTTTGTGCATGCTCAGTAGAAACCTGTTAGCATTTGTCGGCTAAATTCTTCAGAGACTGACGTGCTTTTGGACCTGTCACAGTTCCTATTTGTGACTGGGCTGTGCATGCACCATTCTGACAAGAACAATTGAGCATGCTCCAGCCCAGGACTGCCAGGGCTGAACAGGACTTCACTTGCAACTACTGCTGCAGGCTAGGGTGGACCTAATATGAGAACAGACAGATTCTCTCTCCTGGGCTCTCAGAGACCTCCTTGCTAATGTCCAGGCAGCATGGAAGAAGAAGGTGCCTAACTCAAATACTAAGGAGACAAGAGCCAAGGGGGTGGGGAGGGAGAAGGATTAGGTAGGGGTGAGAAGCCAGTAGAAGCAAGGAGAACAGGACTGGAAGCTGACAAGAGGTGGGAAGGAGAAAGAGTGAAACTGGGAGCCAGAGAGGGGAGGGAAGAGTTTGCATCTGGCTGGGCAAGAAAACTAGGACTAGGACAATCAGAAGGAGACTGGGATGCAGTTGGGGAGACTTGAAGGGCAGATTAGGACTAGCTGGGCAAGGAGATGGCTTGGGTTGAAAAGCCTGAGGATTTGAGACTAGCTAGGTAAGGTAAGTAGAATGGGACTGTAGGGAGTAGCCAGGGAGAGGGAAAAGACAGGACAGTGGCAGGGACAATTTGGGACATTGGAGGAACGGAGATCAAGCTTTGGGGCGGGGCGGGGGAAGGAGAATGAGCCCCTTAAAGCATATGTCCCTCAAGCGCCTGGAATGGAACCCAATATCCCTGACTCTCACCTTCCTCTGTTGTCAGCAAACATCTGTGAAATAGGTATAACAGATTCACAATAAGGATTAAACAATATATAGACAGATCTAGTATTTGTGAATGTGTACTAGATTTGGGTAAATAATACTCAATAGTTTCCATTAATATTTGCTTAAATTTTAAATGAAATTTGCTTCAGCTGTTTTCATACCTTCATTTTTATGTTCATTTTCCCCAAATATTTGAGCACAAAGTAAATTTTATGCTCAAGCACTCAATTATTCTCATTGGAAGTGCTATGTTTGACACAGCAGGGTGAAAAATTCCCCAATATACATCATTAGAACCCTAGAACTAAGCAATTAAGTGAGCTACACAAGGGTACATTTACATCCTTCACAAGCATGGAATATGCTGTTGAATACTATAGTGATTACACAAAACAACAGATTATTAACTACATTTTTTTTATAAACCAGGATTTGGGACATAATTTCAAACACTTTTTTGAATTCATTAGCTTTAAAATAACACTGGTCTACAATTTTTTAGAAGTCATCTGCTTCAGAGATAAAATGTGATATTTATTATGTATTTTGATGTGCTGAATTCAAATATGACAATTAAAACAACTGATTGGCTACTGTTTCTAAGATATTTAAGTTTTTACATTTTATGTCTATGTATATTGTGTAGATAGTAGAGTTTTAATCATAAATTGTAAACCTAGGTCTTTTCATGTGTTTATGGTTGCTTTACATGATAATATTTCACCTGTCCTGTTTATGTAACACTTTAAAAATCAGCAAAAGGGTTATATAAATAAAATGTATTATGAAACAAAAGTCAAAAAACTATTATGTACATAGTTTAGTCCTATTCAGTGTCTACTCGGCGCTTCTTGGCTTGTCTCTTGTATTCATTAAATGGAGCATCTCTTGTCACTGTCCAGCAATAGTCTGCAAGCATTGATGGGCTCCATTTGCCCTGATAGCATTTCTCCATTGTTGCAATGTCCTGGTGAAATCACTCACCATGCTCGTCGCTCACTGCTCCGCAGTTCGGTGGGAAAAAATCTAGATGAGAGTGCAAAAAATGTATCTTTAGTGACCTGTTGCAACCAAGGCTTTTGTATGCCTTGAGGAGGTTTTCCACCAACAACCTGTAGTTATCTCCCTTGTTGTTTCCGAGCAAATGTATTGCCACTGACTGGAAGGCTTTCCATGCCGTTTTTTCCTTGCCACGCAGTGCATGGTCAAATGCATCATCTCGAAGAAGTTCACGAATCTGAGGACCAGCAAAGACACCTTCCTTTATCTTAGCTTCACTTAACCTTGGAAATTTTCCACGGAGGGACTTGAAAGCTGCTTGTGTTTTGTCAATGGCCTTGACAAAGTTCTTCATCAGACCCAGCTTGATGTTTAAGAGTGGTAACAAAATCTTCCTTGATTCAACAAGTGGTGGATGCTGAACACTTTTCCTCCCAGGCTCCAATGACTGTCGGAGTGGCCAATCTTTCTTGATATAGTGGGAATCTCTTGCACGATTATCCCATTCGCAGAGAAAACAGCAGTACTTTGTGTATCCAGTCTGCAGACCAAGCAAGAGAGCAACAACCTTCAAATCGCCACAAAGCTGCCACTGATGTTGGTCATAGTTTATGCACCTCAAAAGTTGTTTCATGTTGTCATAGGTTTCCTTCATATGGACTGCATGACCAACTGGAACTGATGGCAAAACATTGCCATTATGCAGCAAAACAGCTTTAAGACTCGTCTTCGATGAATCAATGAAGAATCTCCACTCATCTGGATCATGAACGATGTTGAAGGCTGCCATCACACCATTGATGTTGTTGCAGGCTACAAGATCACCTTCCATGAAGAAGAATGGGACAAGATCCTTTTGACGGTCACGGAACATGGAAACCCTAACATCACCTGCCAGGAGATTCCACTGCTGTAGTCTGGAGCCCAACAGCTCTGCCTTACTCTTGGGTAGTTCCAAATCCCTGACGAGGTCATTCAGTTCAGCTTGTGTTCTGAGGTGTGGTTCAGAGGAGGAGGATGGGAGAAAATGTGGGTCCTGTGACATTGATGGTTCAGGACCAGAAGTTTCATCCTCTTCCTCTTCCTCATCTGACTCAAGTGAGAATGACTCTGGTGCATCAGGAACCGGCAGTCCTTCTCCGTGGGGTATTGGGCGTATAGCTGATGGAATGTTTGGATAATGCACAGTCCACTTTTTCTTCTTTGACGTACCTTTCCCAACTGGAGGCACCATGCAGAAGTAACAATTGCTGGTATGATCTGTTGGCTCTCTCCAAATCATTGGCACTGCAAAAGGCATAGATTTCCTTTTCCTGTTCAACCACTGGCGAAGATTTGTTGCACAAGTGTTGCAGCATATGTGTGGGGCCCACCTCTTGTCCTGATCTCCAATTTTGCAGCCAAAATAAAGGTGATAGGCTTTCTTAACAAGAGTGGTTATACTGCGCTTTTGTGATGCAAAAGTCACTTCACCACAAACATAGCAGAAGTTATCTGCACTGTTCACACAAGTATGAGGCATCTCTGCTCACTTTGGCTAAACAGAAATGTGTCCCTTTGCAAAATCAAACACTGACAAATAAGAGAGCACGACACTGTATGATTTCTAAAGCTGATATAGGGCAATTTGTTCAGCAGAGTGATGTAAGCTTCGTTATGATTGCATCATCCATGACTTCTAGGAATAACATGATGCAATTCATATCATGTATGATGCAATACCAGCTTCAGATTGCATCATTCATTGTTTTGCCTAAAAAGCAAGTACTGTCCAAGCCCAGTCATAGATTTATTTCTAGATCCTGTCAAAGATGTATTTTAGTCATTTCTGGTTTAAATTGAGATCCCTTCCCTTTATAACTCACTTATCCTCCTCCATTCCCATGTCAAGGGTCGTATATACTGACCCAATAGCATATCTTGAAAACTAGAGCCAATCAACAATTGTAAGCATCATTTTCATTCTCAGTGACCCAGAATTAGTAAAGTTTGACTACATTTATTTCAGAAGCATTTTTGTTGTAGCGCAGTGTAATCAAGCCATTTAATTCTGTTCACCACTCACCTTTATTTCCTCATCCTAATATTTAGTTTTGGTTCATTAATCTGGTTGGCATAGATTTTCCTCTCTCCACACCCAAATTCTGTGGTCCCTCAAAGACCTTATGAAAAATACACTGACTGAGGCATTTTGACTGGTAGGACGTCAAGGACAGTCAGAAAGGAGAGTCAGTTAAAGAGAGGTGCTGGTTATTGTGATGTCAGATATAAACTAGGAATTATATTGTGGAGTATAAGAGGAAAACAGTATAATAAAATACATCATCGGGGGGCTAGCTCCAGTGAAAATTGTTGATGAGGTGTCCACTCATGACAGATGGTGCTATTGAAGTTTATTCACACAATGGTCTCCATCAGGGCATTTATGTAAGTTTGCCTGTGCAACATTTACTTATCAAGCATATAACTCCAAGAACACTCCTCTATGGTGTGAGCCCTATTGAGTATTTAGAACTGCTAAAAATCATGTATATGTCTCTCTCTACATGAGGGCTACTGTCACTGAATGTGGTAGCTGATGCCAGCAAACATCACTCATAAAGCAGTTCCCATGCAGTTGGCTGATACCAAGAAAGATCATTCACAGAGCAAAGTGATTATCTCACGAATATTAACTACGTTCACAGTTGGTTTTTTTATTATTTTGGCTTAATAGAGACTTTACATACTGCTTCAATGTGTCTCAGGTTAAGTTAGTGTTGCCTTTTCTACATAGACAAACACAGTTGACTTCTGCGATGACAGTAAGAAATATGAGTGCTGATTGTGCCCAGACTACAGCACATAGAAAAACTGAAATAAGAAACTAGCTGTATAATGTCCTTGTGTGTCTTAGTTTTTACATTTTTAAGACCAGAACAGTCCATCAGAATAATCTAATCTAACCTTCTGCATAACACAGGCTATGAAATTTCACCAAACAATTTCTGCAGCACAAATAAATAGTTTTCATTACTACACAGGTGAATAAACTTCAAGAGTAAATAACTTGTGATTGAACTTGACCATAAAGTTCTGTGGAGATTTTAGTTGTGTTAATTTCCTGTATTTCAGTCTAAATTTCCTGCATTTCAATCTACAAATCAGAAGTAGCAACATGAAGAGCAGATTTTTTACTGTAAGATTGTGAAAATGTGGGCTAACTTTCACAGAAACAGATTGTCTGACTTGGAAAGCACATGAGTACTGTACATGGGTGATGGAAAAGAATGGTATTTTTCCAAAAAGGACAACTAGTTCTTCTCTCACACTCGTTAATTTAGTTGTTGACTAGTTGTAGACATACACCATAATGACTAGAACAGATAGCAATTACATGAGCTAAAGGAGAAATAAGACCAGTGCTTCTTCAGTCCTCTTTTCAATCAAGCCACTAAAAAAAAATGAGAGTTCCAAACTGAGGGTCTGATCCTGCATAGACATCTATGGCTACATCTATCCCAGTGGTAGGGGCAAGTAGTATATGGGTAGCTACAGACTGCAATGGAAAGCACATTGTATCCACACTGTGATGTGCAGCTAGATGTGTCAGTGAAAGGATCCGGCAGAGGAAGGTCTTTTCCTGCTCCCCCTTCCCGTCGCAGTCTTTCCCCACTGTCAGAGTCTTCCCCTGCTGCAGAGAAAGGATCCAGCAATGGGGAGCTGCCAGAGCCTTTCCCCACTGCTGGAGTCTTTCCCTGAGGTGGGAGAAGGGCTCCACCAGCCGTGAGCTACTGGAGTCTTTTCTTGTGCTGGGTTCCAGCCGTGGGACACTACACTGTGAAAAATAGCATGGTAGATAAGAAGGCACTGCTTGAGTGAGTAGAGAGCAGTATTGGGTACCTTCAAGTGTGTCTTTACTTGCCTAAGCCATGCCTCACTGTCTTTACTGCTATTTATACCTATGCTGGAGGGGGGCGCTACATGTATATGTACACTACACATTATCGAAAGATGGCTGCAGTGTAGACACACCCATTGTGTGGAACTTCACATATGTGAGAAGAAATATGGTACAGTAGCTAAAGTGCTGGCCTATGACTAGTAATCCACGTATACTTACACAGTAGTAAGTAGTACATGCATGTAGTATATATATGCATACAGCATGTAATACATACCTCTAATCACAAGAGAGTTTAGAAGGTAAACCACAAATGTATTTAGGAAAACGATGGGAGTTAGACGCCTAAATACATTTGAGAAGCTGGGCTTTACTGATTAATCAGATAATTTACCTTCAAATCAGCATGAAGACTCTTCTGTGCTTTGCAATACATTAAGACACTCCACCCTGCATACACTTATGCATGTTTAGCTTTAAGATTTTGATCAGTCTATTTGAGTTCAAAAGGACTACACACGTGCTTTTAAACATGTACATAAGTGTCTGTAGGATTGTGAGTGAGAGTTTCAAACATGCCCTAGGTGAGTTAACTGTCCAATTCCCCTGAAAGTCTAACTCCCTGGGGCTCACTTGAAACTGACATCCTGTCATAATACACTACAGTATTTATACACACTGAAGGTAAAATCTTGGCCTCAGTGAAGTCCATGGAAGTTTTGTCATTGACTTCAAATGGGTCAGGTTTTCACTGCGAGACTTAACCCTATAATATTCAACCGGAGGAACTGAAGTACAGCGATTTCTTCCGAAACTCTTCTTTAATTATTATAAGTTTAATTTTAGGGCCAACATTGTTATGCATACTGAACTGCAGACTAATATGTTCCTGCACAAGGTCATTCATATTAACATATTGTTAACCTAGTTCTCAGTGTTATCAAGACATAAATATACAAAGGAGGTACATGAATATAGACGAAAGCAACTTATGTTACGAGCCACTTGGAAATTTATGTTCAGAATCAGGAAATTATATGGCTTTTAAAGTGTTAATAAAATATATGACAGGGACATAACAAATTATGTCTTACGGTATTTTGAGTCGATGGTCATCCAGCCCGGTGATCTTCAATCTAGGATCAAAATCACATACAATCTACAAAAGTATAATTGGTAGCTAGGAATGTTAATGAACCTAAATGTCAATTCTTGTTCTTCTCGTTATTCTTAGTGCAATCCACAGTCATATTTTAAAACAAAAACTTGCACTATTGTTTACTGAGCCTTTCCAATAAAAAACAAAAACACCCTGACATATCATTTGAGTACATTTATAATTGCATACAATTTTATGAAATAAACTAGCTCTGTTCTAGTTTCAAGAACTTTGTCTCTCCCTATATACTTTCTTGGACTGTCAAGTTTTATTTAGCTAGATAACACTTTGACCAGTATATGCAATGCATTGTGCCACTCAAGAAATGTTCTGTAATGTATTCTTAAATCTATTATGGATCTTTGCTGGATCTTTATTGTATCTTTATAATGTCTCACATGTAATAACTGCACCAAAAAGAAATAAAACACCTTTTAAGGGAGAGACAGACTCTAGGATATGGGGTGGTCCCAGTTCACTTGCACTAGGGCCTTAGTAAAAGGCTGACTATATCTGCACACTTCTTAGCTTTTGTGATAACGTATGGGCACATATTACCTTTAATGATATTTGTTCAACCCCAGCAAGTAGGTGTAATTTGGAGCAGAATTTGATCCTTAGAGATTTTTGATTTTTCATGCTGAGAGCCATTCACAGGCTGTTTGAAAGTTAATTAAGACCTTATTTCATTGGAGTTTCATTAGTGTTTAACAGACCTATTAACTACACAAGCATGTCCACTCTGTGGTTGGTGTAGGAAAAGCTAAGTATAAGAAAAGAAGAACAGCTATACTGGGTCAGACCATATTATTTTGGAGCAGGTGATAAGTTCAGGAAGAGCAGAATAGGGAAGCCATCTTGCCTAGTGTCCTGTCTTTCAACAGTGACTAGTGCCAGGTGCTTCAGAGGGAATGAACAGAACAGGTAATCAAGTGATCCCCAGTAGCCCATTCACAGCTTCTGGCAAACAGAGGCTAGGGACACCAACCCTGCCAGTCCTGGCTAATAGCAATTAATGGATTGATCCTCCATGAACTTATCTGGTTCTTTTTTTAACCTTGCTATAGTTTGGCCTGCACAATATCCTCTGGCAAGGAGTTCCACAGGTTGACTGTGCATTATGTGAAAAAATATTTCCTTTTGTTTGTTTTAAACAAATTCATTCATATTCATTTCATTTGGTGACCCCTAGTTCTTGTCTTCTGAGAAGGAGTAAATAGAATTTTCTAATTTACTTTGTCTATGCTAGTCATTAATTTATAGACCTCTATCATATCCCTCCTTAGTCGTCTCTTTTCCAAGCTGAAAAGTCCCAGTCTTATTAATCTTTCCTTATAGTCAGAAGTATGCATTGTGTCATTTTCTTTACTGATTTTCCTGTTGTAAGATGTATTCATTGGACTAAGCCTAACAGCACTGTCTTCAGGTAAAATATTATTTTTTCTTTTTCTAAGATTGTACTGCAAATCAAATCAGTTTTCTTTACAAATGTCCTCAAGAACATGAAGAGTCTATAGACAGGATATTTGTAGGCACATTATCATTAGTTGGCTTCAGAGCTTTCTCTGACCAGAGGAAGTATATAACACATGGGTCAATGTAACTTACATGTCTCTGTGTCTGATCCTCAGAAGATGTGAGACTGTTGAAGCTACTGAGACTGGATCTGAAGCTCAAGCTGTCAAGACTCATGGTTTTAGCTCTGGAGGCATCTGATTTGATCATCCGGTGTCAGTTATGATGCCAGCCATCACAGAATTGACTTCAAACTGCACATGCACATTTTCTGATTTTCTTGAGAGTTTCACTTGCATAAGAAAAAGCAATATTTGCCAATGTTGGATACATGCATTTAAGACAAACTGTATTTTCTTCAGTTTTCTCATACATAGTAATTATTTAAAGAGCATGATTTATACTAACACAGCTTTCCCTTATGTTAAATTTCACATGGGAAACTGAACATAAAGAACACTTCTTTGCTATTAATCAATGGTGTAATAAAAATAAAAATAGTTTTATCAGAAAACAAAGTAACAATTTACTTGTCTGTAAAAGTAGGATTCTGGTGTTAGTCACTTTCCCAATATGTGTGTTCTGTGCACAAAGTCAGGCCTTTCCTTTTCCAGTGATAACACTTGTAATATAAACACTATGAAATGCAAACAGTGAGCTCACTACAGAAAAAAAATCAAAGTGACAGACAATAATACATAGCAATGCTGCATTATTTTAGTAAGCAATTTACTATTATTATTTTTCCTGTCTTTAAATAGTATTTGTCATATGGAAACTGCATCAAAAATATGAATGCAATACATTTGTTTTCGCCACTAAAAAGACACAAGTAAACATTTGCAGAAAAATACCTTTTTAATTCTTGGTAAATATTTTCTCGTTGTGCCACACTCCAGTTACTTAGGAATAGCTCTAAATAAAATGAACCTACACCTGTTCTTTGCTAGGACACATATCAGCCAAGTTAAAGTCTAGTCATAATCCATTATCCAAAGGTAGAATGCAAATGTGTAAAATCACGGAAGACACTGCCAAGTTTTAAAGCGTAGGGATCTAGAAGCATACAAATTAAGCAAGAGGCCTATTCTTTGGAAAGTGAAAGGCTGCATTGGGTGGCCTTCTGAAAGATAACCACAATATTTTAGGATCTGGAGCACAGATTCATGTTAAAAATTTCCTTCCTGCGATAAAAGTCTGGTTCTACAATTATGCTAATGAAGGAATGATTTACCCTTGCCATGTATTAAATGACGTACCTTTACTGTTTTCACTTCCTTCAAGGCAGCCAGATCTGAAATAGATCTTGTCAGTCTACCATCTGCTTCCTATGGAAGCCAAGGGGCAGGCACATTTATAACTAAAGCTGTGTAGCTTTAAACTAAAATAGCTTCTAAAAATATTTAACAACTATTAAAAAAACCCTATTAATCCCAAAAGGAAATCTCGTTAATTAAAAATCAATGAAGTTACATTAGAGATTAATTCAACCAAAGGAGTCAATGTGGGGATACATGCAGGGCAGGGGGTATCAGATATCTGTAACTGGAACAGGGTCCGTGAAGGAAGTGGCTGTGTGCATGTTTGTGTGGAGAGAGCTGGTTAGGGATATTATTTGGGAGCAGGTGATAAGGTCAGTAAGAGCAGAATAGAGAAACCATTTGGCAGAGGCAATTTTATTTTTTGGAGGGGAATGCATGTCAATAATAACTAAGGTACCAACCTTGCAACTATGTGAGTAACTGTGCTCACATGAATAGTTCCATTAACTGCAATAGGACTGGTCACATTTATTTGCATGAATGGTTACAAGACTGGGCAATAAATGATATAATGGACAAGGAGCATCTTGAAAGGTAAAATATGTCCCCAGATAAAGTATGCATTTGTTTTCATTCAAAGTTAGAACTCTGTTAGAGCTGTGTGATATCATCTGCATTCATTTTGCAAAATGTTCACAGGAAAACCCAAGATTTTTCTAATACTTTGCAAAATAATAGTAAATTTTGGTCCACTTTAAAATTCAATGATCATATTTTTTATTATTTCCAGAAAATATGCATTATTTTCTCAATAACATTTCTATAAAATAAAAAGTAGATATTTATTATTGATAATCATGTTTATTTTGTAGTGCCTAAGGACCAACTAAGATTGTGGCCACATTGAGATAGGCAAAATACGAACACAGAGTAGTAGACAGTATCTGCTGTGGAAAGCTTGCTTGGAGACTTTCCTCTAGCAAATTCAGCTTGTATCTTTCTACATACGGGATAGATATAGATATTAAAGACTCACACTGGTTTAAATGGGAATTGGATAGGCTTATATTGTAGAAGATCCAGGGGTTTAATCAGATTAAAAAGGAGAGGGTCCGATTGAAATACAGGGTCAGATCAGTGTTGGATTTTAATTACAGAAGCATAGAGGTGCAGGACTGAAAGGGACATTAAGAGGTCATCTAGTCGATCCTACCACACTAAGGCAGGACCAAGTATACATAGGGCATTCTTGACGGGTGATTGTCTAACCTGTTCTTTAAAACCTCCAGTGATGGGAATTCCACAACCTCCACTGGCAACCTCTTACAGGGCTTAACTATCTTTATTACTAGAAATCTCTTTCTTAAATCTCCCTTGATGCAGATTAAGTTGATGAATTCTTGTCTTGCCTTAAGAGGACAGAGTTGAACTGATCACTGTGACATAAGCCCACTGGTGCCAGTGGGCAAAAGGGCTCACTACTCTGTGTCAGGAGTTCCTAACAGGCCTGAAAAACTCACAATACCTTACACATTGATGTCATAGTGTTTATCTATAAAGAACGTCAAGTGAGGCCTTAAATGAAAGTGAGCATCATTCTGCTCATTAATATTGTTGCAAGGGGTATGTATGTAAGGAGTTGTGTGTATGTACTAAAAATAGATTTTAAATTGTGTAACCAGGTAGAGTTGACAAACAGGTTTTCTGTCTGACAAAACATTCACCTTCTTTGTCTCGGCTGTAAATTAAGCACTATAAGGAAAACACAAAAGGAGTATATTTACATTCCAAGTCAACATGAGGATGTACAGTCAATATGAGAAGGCACTGGAGACGAAAACCACAGGGGATAGTCTTGGCTTTGGGGTGCAAAAAGCAATGAACTTTGGGATATAAGAGGAAGGCAAGAGGACCCCTGTTTTACCCTGCTCCTAGAGAGTAATTGGGCAGTGTGATTACATTAACAAAAACATGATCTCAATCAGGGTTTGGCTAAAAGCACTATAAAGGACATTTGGATAAGACAGACTTCTTTAGACAAGCACTTAGCCTGTTAACATTAAGATTAGACTATACAGAGTACGTTAGACATTTTATTTATAACCCATTGTTCTTATTATCTGTGTTCACTGTCTTAAATCTTAACCTTAGGTAATAAACTTGTATTTGTTTTCACTATAAATAGATTACAGTGTAGTGCTCTTATAAAAGTCCTGATCCCGAGTTGTACCAATCAAGCTGTGTGTGCACTTTCCCTTCAGGGTCTACTTACATTCTGTGAGTGTTCAGTGACAGGGGCTGGACACTATAGGGAGGGCTTCTGAGGAATTTAAGTATTAAAGTGCAAGGTAAAGTAGGGGTGGGCAGAGGCCTGAGGAGATTGTTTGGATAGCTAATGGTCTGATTTGGCAGGGAGCTGACACCCAGTTTAGCACCAGCAAGTCTCTCTCTCGCTGAGGCAGGGGATTCACATGGTGACTTTCAGTACTGGGTACCCTGAGAAAGTGTCACAATCACCACCTTCTTTCTGAAAGTCTTTAACTTATTTGAAAACAATATCAGGTTTCCTCCTCAGTCTTCTTTTCTCAAGACTAAACAGGCCCAGTTTTTTAACTTTTCTGCACAGGTATTCTAAACCTGTTATCATTTTTGTTGCTCTCCTCTGGACTCTCCCCAGTTTGTGCACATCTTCCTTAAAGTGTGGTGTCCAAAACTGGACACAGTACTTCAGCTGAGGCCTCACCAGTGTGGAGTAGAGCAGAACAATTGCCTTCTATGTCCAAACTATGACACTCCTGCTAACACACCCCAGAAACCTATTAGCCATTTTTTTGGCTAATGCTGAATTTGTGATGCACTATAACCCCCAGATCCTTTTCAGCCGTAGTAGCACCTAGCCAGCTATTGCCTATTTTGTATTTATATATTTGATTTTTCCTTTCTAAGTAAAGTACTTTGCACTTTCTTTACTGAATTTCATCTTGTTGATTCTAGACCAGTTCATCAATTTTCTAGGTAATTTTGAATTCTAATCCTGTCCTCCAATGATCTTATAACCCTTTCAGCACAGTTTCATTTGAAAATGTTATAAGTATATATAATACTCCACTCCACTATACAATTTATTAATGAAAATATTGATTATTACTAGATAGTGCAAGGACCCCAATAGACAAGCCCACTCTCTTCTCCCAAGTCTGACAGCAAACCATTGATAACTAGTATATGAGTACATTTTTTTCAACGAGTTGTGCACCCATTTTATAGTGATTTCATGTACACCACATTAACAGTGCTATAAAGAGTTACACCAGCTGAGAATCTGGCCCATAATGTTTCATTATTTCATGACCACATAACATTGCAATCTACACAAGATGGGAGAAATGTGGTGTGAAATCCTGGCCAATGGGAGTTATGCCATTGACTTTATTAGGTTATGATTTCACCCATGATGTCTACTCTAGTGTCTTTCTAACTGTTAGCAGAAATAATCTGTTGCTTTATCTTTTGCAGTCACTTCTATGTTAAAATAGAACATTTAATAAGATAAGACCTTCCCCTGGTAATGATGACATCAGCAAGAGGAAGCATTTTTTTTCAATGCACAATTATCAGGCATATTTGCCTGCCACACATTATGCTTCTTATACAGATATCAATACAGTAGAGGATTTATGGAGTAATTAGTTCTTGACACCAGGAAACTACTACAAAAAGAATATGGCATGTTATACCATCTCCCTGGAGATCCTTACATGATTTAATACACTTCAAATTTTTTACTTCACCTTGTCCTATATTTTGAGTCACAGAAATTCTCATTTCTTTTCACATGCTGAGCTTCTTGAAGAAATGATGATTCTGAGCAGCTGATGATTCAGTCCTGGCAGTTCTGACACTGGAAAAAAGACATACAGGTAGTGGTTTCTGAATCATTTGATACATATTTTGAATAACTTAAAGAGATGCCAGTAAATTCTAAAAAAAAAGAAAGTTCTTACCACTGTCTAAAGTGAAATGCCGGGTCCACTCTTGCCAACTCCAAGCATTCAGAAATCATCAGTGAGACCCTAAAGATTGTGCAATGGTTAAAAGTCATGCTTTTTTAAAATAAAATAAATATTTTGGTTTCTTTTGGGCCAGGTTTGTGAAGACTTTTTTTTTATAATTTACTGGCATCTCTTTAAGCTGTTCAAAATGTATATCAAATGATTCAACTTGGTGGCATTTCTCTAGTTGTCTATCTGACTGTTTGTATGTAACATCATAACTTTTGCATGCTGCATCTGATCAATTCCAAAATTTCAGGGAATCTTCTAGGCATCAGGGGCCAGAATCTTGTTGATTTTGGGGGATGGGGGAAGTTGGACAAATGAAAGGGAAAATGGGGGACACATACAGTCTCTGATACCTGTTTAGTATGGCCACAGCTTCAAGCATCTTTGCAATTGTCTATAAATCAGAGTTGTGATGGCATCCATTAACATCTTCCAGCATAACAATATCTCCATTTCATCTCTGTTCATCCTCCCAATAGTTTAATATGTTGACACCCTGAATGACTTATAAATAATAAAATAAACTTATAATAATGGTACAGAGGGAAAGGAGGAATGAGGGCCTGCATACATGGCATGGGGGGGAAGAGAATAGAGGAGCACACAGAATCCCTGGTGGGGCAAAATGGCAGGGGATATAAGTGGAGGGTGACACAGAGATGTTAGTATAGCGGAAAGAGGGAAAGGGGGTTCAGACATGGGGCTCTGGCATGGGGTGGAGAATGGGGGACCCTAGCATAAGCAGATGAAGGAGTGGGGTGCGCATAAAGCTGCCGGGTGGGGAAAATGGGGCATGGACGGAGCACACAGAATTCCTGTCACGAGGTGAAGAATGGAGATCTCAGGAGAATGGGGGCACATATAAAACTAGTAGGGGATAATGGTGGATTCTGGTATGGGGTGAGAGCAGCACACAGAGTGCCTAACATGAGGGGCAGTGAGAATGGGCATGCACACAGAGACACATTCATGGAGGTAAGCTAGAGAACCCTGGTATGGAAAGAGAAACTTTAATAAGAAAATGGGTAGCAGCAAATTGTTCAAAGTGACAGAGAAACACGTTCTTTCTCCAGTAGGGAGAGAGTCATACTGGTAAATGTAAGAAGAAAGAGATGGGTGTGTAGAATGCATGGCTGAAGAATATATCCTAAATGGAAAAATATTGTCTGCACAAATTCTAAATATGCTAATAATAGGGAAGGCTCTTCAGATGTGAAGAGATTCATTTCCTGACTGCTGCCTCAATTAAGTGCTGAGTTCAGCTATGTGGCCTTCATCTTCCCCATGTTTAACATTTACACCGAGTAGTTAAATGGCTTTTTAAATGCACATTTTTAGCATATGCACTTAGATTCTGTATTGAAAAGATGACAATCTGTCAGAGTGCTAAAGAGAAATAACAGCTTGAAAAACTGGCCAGTTGGAAAGGAATTAGATGAATATTCTGTGTTCACTGTGGCTGCTTGTGGGATTAAAATGGTTCATAATAATTTGTGTCCAAACAAACACTCCAGGTAGATCTAAAAGAAAAGTGACTAGCCCTCTGAAATCTTTTAGGTGCAACTTTTCATTTTGTTTCTTCTGCTGACTGGGGATCATTTTCACAGAGATTATAAAATAGATATCATTTTGAGAGCACATTCTGGTTACCCCTACCTAGGAAGTTACTCATACTACATATCATAGAATATCGGGGTTGGAAGGAACCTTAGGAGATCATCTAGTCCAACCACCACACTCAAAGCAGGACCAATCCCCAATTAAATCATCCATGAGATTTTCACCCCATACCACTAAATGGCCCCCTCAAAGGCTGAGCTCACAACCCCAGGTTTAGCAGGCCAATTCTCGAACTACAGAGCTATCCCTCCCATAATCATTCACTGACTGACCTTGTGTCTGGGCTAGTATTATGTTGCCTGTGCTGAACTCTGCATTTCCAGAGAAAACGAGTTTCTAAATCTTTAAAAGATAGAATATAGGCTGTCTTGAAACTCAGTGAGATTTGGGCAGCTACAGACCTTACACTCATTTGAAAATCCAAGCCATACTTCTCAGAAGAGCAAATCCAAAATGACAGCTACAAATAGTGTGTGGAGAACATTGTAGGTCCTAAAATAGGAATCCCTGTCTCAGGGCTTGTCTGCACATGGAATTATTCCTGAATCCTGGGTGCCTTGTTCCAGTTTAGCTTAATCCATAAATGGATTAAGATAAAGCAAAACAAGGCACTTTTATTCTGGAATAAGATTGTGCATACCTGCTTTTAATCAGGGATACTTAACCAGGGATGACTCAATGTAGATAAGCTCTTAGCAATCAGGCAAAAGTCTGTGTTTTCTAGCATGCACTTAGCATTCATTTTTGTAACCTGAAATTATCACCCACAAATCAGTGGAGAGAGGAGCTTCATTCTAAAGGTTCAAACACCAGAGCAAAACAAATATAATTAATCTAGATTGCACATTTTTGGGGAATCAAATCCAAGATTCTTGAATGGGTTTGCAATATTTAAGTGCCAACCTCATCTGTTTACTCAGACTGTTACTGAAGGTATGTCTACATTATGAAATGATATTAAATTTATAGAAGTCAATTTTTAGAAAGCGATTTTATACAGTCGATTTTGTGTGTCCCCACCAAGTGCAGTAAGTTGGTGCAGTGCATCCTCAATACTGTGTCTAGCATTGACTCACAGAGCAGTGCACTGTGGGTACCTATCCCACAGTTCCCGCAGTCTCCACTGCCCATTGGAATTGTGCGGTAAGCATCCAAAGCCTGATGGTGCAAAAACATTGTTGCAGGTGGTTTTGGGTATACATAATCAGTTTCCCCTTCCTCCCACCCTTACTCCCTCCCTCCATGAAAGCACTGCAGACAATCGTTTCGTGCCTTTTTTCCTGGGTTACCCATGCAGACGCCATAACATGGCAAGCATGGAACACGCTCAGCTAACCGCTGCTGTTGTGAGCATTGTAAACACCTCACGAATTACCCTGAAGTATTTTCAGAACCTGGCTAGGAGATGCCAGCCCGAGGACAATTGTGAGGACATGGACACAGACTTGCCTGAAAGCATGGGATGTGGCAATTGGGACATCATGGTGGCAGTGGGTCAAGCTGATACAGTGGAACACCAATTCTGGTACTGGCAACCAAGCACAGGAATACCAAGGTGAGAGCTGCCCAGATGGTTGAAAAGTGAGTGGCAGTAGCCCTATGGAAGCTTGCAACTCCTGACTGTTTCTGGTCAGTCGGGAATGAATTTGGAGTGGGCAAATCTACTGTGGGGGATGCTGTGATCAAAGTAGCCAGTGCAATCACTAACCTGCTGCTCGCAAGGGGAGTGACTCTGGGAAATGTGTAGTTGATGGCTTTGCTGCAATGGGCTTCCCTAACTGTAGTGGGGCGATAGATGGAATTCATATCCCTATCTTGGCACCTGACCACTTTGCCAACTAGTACATAACTGCAAGGGATACTTCTCAATGGTGCTGCAAGCACTGGTGGATCACATGGGACGTTTTGCCAACATCAACGTGGAATAGCTGGGAAAGGTGCATGACGTTCACATCTTTAGGAACTCTGAAGCTGCAAGAAGGGACTTACTTCCCTGACCAGAAAATTTCTCTTGGGGATATAGAAATGCCAACAATTATCCTTGGAGACCCAGCCTACCCCTTGGTCCCATGGCTCATGAAGCCGTACGCAGGCAGCCTGGACTGTAGTAAAGACCAATTCAACTACAGGTTGATCAAGTGTAGAATGGTGATAGAATGTGTCTTTGGACATTTAAAAACTCGCTGGTGCTGTTTGCTGATTAGGTTAGACCTTAGCGAAACCAATATTCCCATTGTTATTGCTGCTTGCTGTGTGCTCCACAATACCTGTGAGAGCAAGGGGGAGACATTTATGTTGGCATGGGAGATTAAGGCAAATTTCCTGTCAGCCAGTTTGAGCAGCCAGACACCAGGGTGATTAGAAGAGCACAGCTAGATGAGCTGCCCATTGGACAAGCTTTGAAAACCAGTTTCATGACTGGACAGACTACCGTGTGAGAGTTGTGTGTGTTTCTCTTTGATGCAAACCTACCCCTTTTGTTGATTTTAATTCCCTGTAAGCCTCCCCCACTTCGATCACATCTGGCAAAGGAAATAAAGTCACTATTGTTTTAAAACCATACATTCTTTCTTTATTGATTTAAAAAAACTGAGATAACTGACAACGTAGCCCAGGTAGAGTGGTAGGGGAGGGGAGGAGGGAAGAACAAGGCCACATTGTTTATTGTAGACACACTACAAATAAAAACTTATTGAATTCCAGCTTTCTGTTGCTTGGGCAATCCTGTGGAGTGGAGTAGCTGGGTGCCCGGAGCCTCCTGCCCACCACGTTCTTGGGTGTCTGGTGAGGAGGATATGGAACTTGGGGAGGAGGCAGACAGTTATACCGGGGCTTCAGCGATGATCTGTGCTCTTTTTTCCTTTCCTGCAGCTCCCTCAAAGCCCTGAGTATGTCTGTTTTCTTCCCCATTAGTCTCAGCATTGCATCCTGCCTCTTCTCAACCACTCATTTAATGCTTTCCTGTACTCTGTCACTGTATGCCTCCATGCATTCAGCTGTGCTCTATCAGTGCGGGAAGACTACATGAGCTTGGAAAACATGTAATTGTCAGTGTGTTTTTTTCGTCTTCTAATCTGCTATAACCTCTGGGACAGAGATGATAGGAGGAGCGTAGACAGGAGGAGCCATTTGCGCCAGTGAGGGAATAAAAAGGGAGAGTAGAATTTAAGAAGATATATTTCTGAGAAAAAAAAGAGAGATTCTTTCACAGTGAATCAAACACAGCAGAGAGCACATGAGCTTTAGGTTCAAGGTCACATTTTACCTTTTATATTGAGCGCCTGCCGGTATGGTGGGAGACATCACACACAGCTGGGCAACAGAATTCAGTTTCCAGGCAGCCATGGTAAACCAAAGGATATGCAAATAAGATGAGGAAGACTTGTAGCACCTTTGAGATAGGATCAAAGGAAATGAGGGGTTGTCTTCTTCCACCTTCATAACATGTGGGAATGATTTCAGACTGAAGCACCCCCCTTTCCCATAGTAAGCAATGCCAGTTGAGCTGGCCATTCAAAAGGAGGGGGCTGCAGTTTTCGGGTGGATGTGCAGTACAACCCTTCCCCACCCCACCGAGTGGCAAGTCTCTAGGATGATTCCCTCCAACCCTCCCGCACTGCGTGGCTATTATCAGGAATGATCCCTTTTAGCCAAGCAGAAACAGCCCAGCATAAACGGTGCCCTTTGACTGTTCCCTTACAAAAATTACCCTGTTTCAACCAGGTGACCATGAATAATATCACTCTTGGGAGGCTAACACAGAGAAATAAAGGCTGAATGTTGCCTGAATGCGATGAAAACCCAGAACCATTGGTGCCATGGTTTGTGCTGCAGTGATTCCAGACTACTTGCTACTGGCTTGGCGTGGTAAGTGTCCTACCATGAAGGATGGAATAAGGCAGCCCCCGCCCTCCGCCCCGAAACCTTCTGAAAAGGCTTGCAGAGTACCTCCAGGAGAGCTTCATGGAGATGTCCCTGGAGGATTCCCGCTCCATCCCCAGACACTTTAACAGACTTTTCCAATGACTGTACTGGCCGTGAATGCGTCCCAAGTCTTCAGGGCAAATCAAACATTAAACATGATTGCTTTGAAACCTTGTAGTGTATTTAAAAAGGTGCGCTCATCAGAATTGCCTTCTCTGGCTTCAGGGTCCAGGACCCACCTTGGGAAGGTATTGGCTCAAGGGTGATGAAAAGGTCCTGGCTGCTGGGGAGACTGGATTCTCCACTTGCCTGCTGTGCATTTTCCTCCTCCTCCTCCTCCTCCTCCTCTTTCTCATACACGAAATCCTCTGCTCTGTTGCATGAAACTTCCCCCTTGCAGGTATTCATGGACAGTGGTGGGGTAGTGGTAGGGTTCCCCCCTAGAATGCCACGTAACTGATCATAGAAGTGGCATGTCTGGACTTTGACCTGAAGCAACAATTTTCTTCCTTTGTCTTTTGGTAGGCTTGCCTGAGCTCCTTAACTTTCACGTAGCACTGCTGTGTGTCCCTGTTGTAGCCTTTGTCTAACATGCCCTGTGTGATTTTGGCATATATGTTAGCATTTCTTCTTTTTGATCAGAGTTCGGACTGCACAGATTCTTCTCCCATACAGCAATCAGATCCAGTGTCTCCCATTCGGTCCATGCTCGAGCTCGTTTGCAATTCTGGGAAAGCATGATCACCTGTGCTGCTGAGCTCACCATGCTGATCAAAAAGGAAATGGAATTCAAAATTTCCCAGAGCTTTTCCTGTGTAGCTGGCTAGTGCATCTGAGTTGAAATTACTGTCCAGAGAGGTCACACTGGAGCACTCGGGGATAGCTCCCAGAGGCCAATACCCTCGAATTGTGCCTACACTACCCAAATTCAACCCAGCAAGGTTAATTCTAGGAATACAGCAGTTGATTTTAAGAGCCTTTAGGTTGACAGAATGGGGTTGGTTGCATAGACACATTGATTAGAAAATCAACCTAACGCAACTAAATTTGACCAAACCTTGTAGTGTAGGTCAGGGCTGAGACTGGTGATGAGGTGCATTTGTTATGATTACTGCTTTGCTTTTGGGTCTGAATCCATAAGCACTTTGACTTTGATGAAAACCACAATGGACACATTTTAATAATAAAATAAATAAATATAATTTATTATCAAGTACTTGTTAATATGTCAATAATCAGCAATTGATAATACTTTTTGTTGCAAATAGTAAATAATATTTTTCCTTTAAACTTGTTTTTCTGGTTTTTGATAGGAATGGGCTACACGTATTGTTCACATTATATAATGGCACTATCATGTCACTGAGGAACCCATGTGACCAGACAGAAAATTACAATCAAAAACACATTTTTCTCTCATAATTGGTTTGTTCAATTATAATTTTTTATTTGTTTTGCTAAAATAGCTGGGGACATTGCCTGCACTGGTAGGTAAATAACAGATTAAATCATCTGTGAAAAACAAGTTTGTTTCCATTTGTGCAAGTACAAATATAACAAATGTATTGTAAGAGATTTTACCTTAGCATATAGATTAACAGTTCCCTGCTATTGCTGTGCAATAGTATGTAGTAATGGAGATTTACCTCAAGGTCACCAGATTCTTCAAAAACATGAAGTGTGTAAACTTCATGTAAACAGAGATCCATTAAAACTTTTCCTGTCACACATCATACTGAGTTTACTATTTTTTCTCTGTCCTCCTAAATCTGTTTCCCCCCGCCCCCCGCACATATTTTCCATTGTATATATAGGGTTAGATAGAAACTGACTGAACAACACTTTGTATCATTGCATGTAAAACTGCTGTGTTGTCTCAATGAGCTTTCATTTTAAGGGTTTTTTTCAAGAGAAAGCGAAACAGAGATGATAGTTTAGTTCAACAATATTGCTGCTAACACTAGAGAACTTCTAATGGAGTTGTTGTTTTGCTGTATTATTTATATGCCATAACATGCAGGGTCCCCGTGCAGAAAGTCTTACCATCTAAGGTTCTGAGCCAAAGTCCTCTGAAGTCAGTGGAAAAGAATCTCGCTGATTTCATTGGGCTTTGGATCAGGCCATAGGAAAGCTCTATGTAGTACTTTACTTGGCAGCAATAGTAGAAGAAGATATGTTGAATTCAGCATCGGTTGATGCTAAATAATTTGTAGAGCTTGTTGAAGCTAAGCCCATAAGTAGTGGTATGATTGTTAAATATAATTATCATATTGTTTGGTTTGACTAGACTCATACTATTTCCTTTCATTCGTTTTCTTGCCTTTTCAGCTCCAGGCGGCAGTTGCTGGAGCCTGGAGCTATTATTATTAACGATGAAGATATTCCTAGCTCAAACATACAACCTTGCCCAAATCTATTCATTATCTCATTAAAAATAAAATATAATGAAAAAGTGTATATTTATTTTTCAAATACATTTTCTCCATGATACAATGGGTAAGTCTCCTCAGCAACTAAACACCAGAAGCTGGCCTGGGCCAGCCAGTTTGGGCTTGCAGGGCTTAGGCTGCCTGCATTTTCACTGCTCCATAAACTTCCAGACTTAGGCTGGAGCCTGGACTCTAGAACTCTTCAGGGTCCCAGAGCTTGAGCCCAGAAACCTTCACAGCAATGAAACAATGCTGCAGTCCGAGCCCTTCTAGCCTGAGTGGGCTGGCATGAGCCAGCCACAGGGTCCTTTGCTGTCTAGTCATAGCCAATGTGCCTTGTGTGAAAGTCAAAAGTGCACACTTACTGGGAAAACTGTAGAAACGCAATCTCAGCACTAGGAAGTGTGGCTTATTGTCTGAGGCAATACTTAATTTACTTCTATGAATCCATATATTAAACTCATTTCATGCTTTAATTATGGGTATTTCATAGGAATGAAACAAAATGATAGAAAATCTGGGTCTTGGTACTGATTCACCCCAATTCCAAATTCACATATCATTACTTTGAATTTAACTAACAAGTTAATTTCCAAGTTCCATAGAAGTTGTCACAGAATGTATTTATTTATTATAATAAATACTTATTCTTATTTCCTTTTCAGATGTCTGTGTCATTAATTTCTCTGTTTAACAATCTACTCTGTGTGTGATAAGAGAGATTCTTGGGGAGAGGAATACAGCTTGCACTCTTTTTTCAAGACATTCTCACTCATTATATTTGTTTTCATTTTAAACTTTGCTTCGTTTGTTGTTCCACTTGTTCAGCAATGTAATGCTGTAATCCAACTGCTGATGCTACCCTTTATCATTAGGCACAAAGCACCAAGCACAATTATTAAACAGGCTCTGTTAAAATTAGAAGTGGTACTTACTACACTCCCTTTTTGGTTCTTCAGTTTTTGTTTATTACATTGGCTGTGTCTTAGCGATGAGTCTAACTCCAGGGCTTTCTAAAAAGATAGAAATTCAGCATTGTTACTACAAAAAAAATGTTCAAAACTCAAAGACTTTCAGAGAAGAGAAACTTTGAAAAGTTCTAAAAGCAGACTTTGGCAATAATTATTTTGGCACCACAGGATGTTTTTTCCCATACTCTTTTTTACCAAAACTGACTTTTAATTTTTGCCAGTGGTCAAGTTCCAGACTTCGTTTAATTTGTAAATCAGATGTGAAGTGAGATCTGCACTGATGAACTATTTTAACATGCTGAAATAGTATCACATTTAAAAAGTTAAATTTGTTTTGTCCGCTTTTAAATTGTCACTCCAATAAGTAATTGAATATGAATATAATGATGTTTTGGTTACTTCCTCAGGGGAAAATGACCATGTTCTTCCCATTGCTAATCCTCACTTCTTGGAGTGTAGTATACTAACTACTTTAACTGCCGGAAATACTGTATTGATGCATGAATTCAGTGAGTCAGCAAGTAAAAGTTGTACTCATAAGTAGTGTGCATTTAACTATTCAGACATTTCCATAAAATATGAAATAACTTTGTGCTGCAGTAACAGAATACCTTAGCTGCCTCTAGTTTTGCGTGAAATAATTTCTTGATTCATTTTGCACAAAATGAAGATACTTACCAAACATACATTTCTAAAGAGTCCAAAATGTTTAATTATTACTTTGAAAAGACTATTTTAAGACTATGTTGGGGATAATACAACCATTCTTTTCTTTTATGGTTTAGTTGACGTTATGATTTAAAAAGTTAAGTGACTGATAGTCACTTTCATTACTTTCATTCTCCAGCATCTACTTGCCTGTTTTTGGCAGTCACATATTTCCCTTTGGTTAACTTCTTTTATTGTCTTTGTAAAAGTATAGTATATCTTAATTTGCTACATCAAGACAATTAAAGGGAACATGTAGATGTAGTTAATATCCCCGAAGAGTTGAACGATTGCTTCCATTCTTGCCACATCTTACATTTTGATAACACTTCATTTTGCTGTATAATGCTTATTGCAGCAAGGCCAAAATGTAGCTGTCTATAAAACTTCTTATTGCATGGTTCTAATTCTGTAGTCTACAGAAATATTGTCCTTTTATTCAGGATAGACTAGTGAACTGTTAAAACAATATACTTAAGTCTCATGAGTGAAAATGGTAGTAAGGTGGATTTAAGGACTGACTACAGCTGTAAGAGTGAATTACCTAGTATCTTGGTCTTTCCCTATTTAACTATCTATATCATCCATATCTATCTCTGTGTCTCAGGTTTTTTTATTGGACTCTAGCCTGAACAACAGAATAAATGTTGTAGTATACAGAACTGGAGCCATGAACATAAGAACATAAGAAAGACCATACTGGGTCAGAGCAAAGGTCCATCTAGCCCAGTATCCTGTCTACCGACAGTGGCCAATGCCAGGTGCCCCGGAGTGAGTGAACCTAACAGGTGAGGATCAAGTGATCTCTCTCCTGCCATCCATCACCCGCCTCTGACAAACAGAGGCTAGGGACACCATTCCTTACCCAGCCTGGCTAATAGCCATTAATGGACTTAGCCTCCATGAATTTATCCAGTTCTCTTTTAAACCCTGTTATAGTCCTAGCCTTCACAGCCTCCTCAGGCAAGGAGTTCCACAGGTTGACTGTGTGCTGTGTGAAGAAGAACTTCCTTTTATTTGTTTTAAACCTGCTGCCCACTAATCTAAGTGGGTGGCCCCTAGTTCTTCTATTATGGAAACAAGTAAATAACCTATCCTTATTCACTTTCTCCACGCCACTCATAATTTTATATACCTCTATCATATCCCCCCTTAGTCTCCTCTTTTCCAAGCTAAAAAGTCCTAGCCTCTTTAATCTCTCCTCATATGGGACCCATTCCAATCCCCTAATCATTTTAGTTGCCCTTCTCTGAAACTTTTCTAATGCCAGTATATCCTTTTTGAGATGAGGAGACCACATTTGTACACAGTATTCAAGATGTGGGCGCACCATGGATTTGTATAAGGGCAATAAGATATTCTCTGTCTTCTTTTCTATCCCTTTGTTAATGATTCCTAACATCCTGTTTGCTTTTTTGACTGCCGCTGCACACTGCATGGACATCTTCAGAGAACTATCCACGATGACTCCAAGATCTTTTTCCTGATTAGTTGTAACTAAATTAGCCCCCATCATATTGTACGTATAGTTGGGGTTATTTTTTCCAAAGTGAACTACTTTACATTTATCCACATTAAATTTCATTTGCCATTTTGTTGCCCAATCACTTAGTTTTGTGAGATCTTTTTGAAGTTCTTCACAGTCTGCTTAGGTCTTAACTATTTTGAGCAGTTTAGTATCATCTGCAAACTTTGCCACCTCACTGTTTACCCCTTCCTTCAAATCACTGATGAATAAGTTGAATAGGATTGGTCCTAGGACTGATCCTTGGGGAACACCAGTAGTTACCCCTTTCCATTCTGAAAATTTATCATTTATTTCTACCCTTTGTTCCTTGTCTTTTAACCAGTTCTCAATCCATGAAAGGATCTTCCCTCTTATCCCATGGCAACTTAATTTACGAAAGAGCCTTTGGTGTGTGACCTTGTCAAAGGCTTTCTGGAAATCTAAGTACACTATGTCCACTGGATCCCCCTTGTCCACATGTTTGTTGACCTCTTCAAAGAACTCTAATAGATTAGTAAGACATGATTTCCCTTTACAGAAACCATGCTGACTTTTGCCCAACAATTTATGTTCTTCTATGTGCCTGACAATTTTATTCTTTATTGTTTCAACTAATTTGCCCGGTACGGACGCTAGACTTACTGGTTTGTAGTTACCGGGATCACCTCTAGAGCCCTTTTTAAATATTGGCGTTACATTAGCTATCTTCCAGTCATTGGGTACAGAAGCCGATTTAAAGGACAGGTTACAAACCCTAGTTAATAGTTCCGCAATTTCACATTTGAGTTCTTTCAAAACTCTTGGGTGAATGCCATCTGGTCCCAGTGACTTGTTACAGTTAAGTTTATCAATTAGTACCAATATCTCCTCTAGTGACACTTCAATCTGTGACAATTCCTCAGATTTGTCACCAACAAAAGACGGCTCAGGTTTGGGAATCTCTCTAACGTCCTCAGCCATGAAGACCGAAGCAAAGAATTCATTTAGTTTCTCCGCAATTATTTTATCATCTGTAAGTGTTCCTTTTGTATCTCTATCATGCAGGGGCCCCACTGGTTGTTCGGCAGGCTTCCTGCTTCTGACGTATTTCAAAAACATTTTATTATTACCTTTTGAGTTTCTGGCTAGCTGTTCTTCAAATTCCATTTTGGCTTTTCTTATTACATTTTTACACTTAATTTGGCAGTGTTTATGCTCCTCTCTAGTTACCTCAGTAGGATTTGACTTCCACTTTTTAAAAGATGCCTTTTTATCCCTCACTGCTTCTTTTACATGGTTTTTAAGCCACGGTGGCTCTTTTTCAGTTCTTTGACTTTGTTTTTTAATTTGGGGTATACATTTAAGTTGGGCCTCTATTATGGTGTCCTTGAAAAGCGTCCATGCAGCTTGCAGGGATTTCACTTTAGTCATTTTACCTATTAATGTCTGTTTAACTAAGCCCCTCATTTTTGCATAGTTCCCCTTCCTGAAATTAAATGCCACAGTGTTGGGCTGCTGCGGTTTTGTTCCCAGCACGGGAATGTTAAATGTTATTATATTATGATCACTGTTCCCATGTGGTTCTGTTGTAGTTACCTCTTGGACCAGCTCTTGCGCTCCACTCAGGACTAAATCAAGAGTTGCCTCTCCCCTGTACCAGCTGCTCCAAGAAGCAGTAATTTAAAGTATCAAGGAATTTGGTCTCTGCATTTCGTCCTGAGGTGACATGTACCCAGTCAATATGGGGATAATTGAAATCCCCCATTATTATTGAGTTATTTATTTTGACAGCCTCTCTAATCTCCCTTAGCATTTCATCATCACTATCACTGTCCTGATCAGGTGGTCGATAATAGATCCCTATTGTTATATTCTTATTAGAGCATGGAATTACTATCCACAGAGATTCTATGGAGCATGTGGATTCATTTAAGATTTTTAATTCATTTGATTCTACATTTTCTTTCACATATAGTGCCACACCCCCACCCTCACGACCTGTTCTGTCCTTCCGATATATTTTATACCCCAGAATGATTGTGTCCCATTGATTGTCTTCACTCCACCATGTTTTTGTGATGCCTATTATGTCAATATTCTCCTTTAACATGAGGCACTCTAGTTCACCCATCTTATTATTTAGACTTCTAGCATTACTGTACAAGCACTTTAAAAACTGGTCACTGTTTATTTTTCTGCCCTTTTCTGATGTGTCACATTCTTTATGTGAAAGTTTGTCATCTGATCTGGCCTCTCCTTTATTCTTTACCATCCTCTCCTTCTGACTAAAACCTAGAGAATCTCTATCAGTAGACCCTCCTGTAACAGAAGTCTCTATCCGATCCACATGCTTCTCTGCAGCAATCGGCTTTCCCCCATCTCTTAGTTTAAAAACTGCTCTGCAACCTTTTTAATGTTAAGTGCCAGCAGTCTGGTTCCACTTTGGTTTAGGTGGAGCCCATCCTTTCTGTATAGGCTCCCCCTATTCCAAAAGTTTCCCCAGTTCCTAATAAATCTAAACCCCTTCTCTCTACACCATCGTCTCATCCACACATTGAGACTCTGAAGCTCTGCCTGCCTAGCTCATGCAATTAGCAGAATTTCTATCTATCTGTAAAGATGAAATTTTGTTAACCCAGTAATGCACAGCCCACAGCTGGAACACCAAATGTTATTCTCATTGCTGAAAGCAACTGTATGACCTTTGTAGCAGCTTTAGCACAACTATCAAATCAGGAGGGGTGGGGGAAGTGAGTGACCACAAGAAGTAAACATGACCTCTGCTCTCCTGACTTTGAGCTTTTTGCTGAAGCATTCAATTTTGCAGGATGGAAAGTCTGGCAATAGTTAACTATTGCTATTCGATAAAAGGGGCCCTCTGCAATATATTCCTCCTGGCCTTGCTTAACTTCCTTATCTTGTACAAATATTCTTGCCTTGTTCCCTCTCCTGCTCTTTCTCTGCTTGATTGAGTAACCGTAGAAACCAGTTTGCACAAGGTCAGCCTGAGATGATACAGAAGACGACACGTACTTAGTATCGTTCCTTTGTCTGTCTTAAACCTATAAATACTGATGTGTGTGTCTAATAAAACTGCCGCATGCCTCTGAAGCTACTTGGCCTGAGGGGGGTGCGTGCCCTTTGATCAAAGCTACTTCACCTCAGTGTGTTTCTTATATGGTCTCTGACAGTTTGAGCTACAGGTCTGACTCCGCACTACCCAGGTGTTGGAACAGTGAGTAGGACAAGCTGATTTTTACCTAACATTGCTAAGTAAGATACAGCTCGTTAACTGCTAGAATACTCCACACTACAGGCTGGAAAATGTCATACTTTACTTAGCTTCTACTTTCCAGGTTTTTTGATGAACAAGCTATGTAATACTAACAAATTGGGTATAAAAAGAGGAAGAATTCTGGGCTTGGTGGACACATCTCATGCTCCCCTGCAGATGGAAGGCTGGCCACTGGAGTCTACGGTTAGTCACTCAAGATCTCCTGAAGACCCTAGGTAAATATGAATCTGGACTGCTCCACTAACCTGTTGTGGACATATGTAAGTGCCAAAGACTAAATAAAGTAGAAGTTTTGAGTGAAAGCACTTTTGTTTGTCTGCTAACATCAGCTATCTATCAGCCAGACAGCCATGTCCCCATTGATTAATTTCCTGCCACTACCTTGCAAAGAATAAAGTTACAAAGAGCTTTGGGTTCAGCAAAACCCTGAGTAATAAAATTGGAGGCCCCAGAGAGGATGATGGAGAGGAACTGGACTGTTGATGCAAAGCAGTAGTTGTCTATTGCAATAGGAAATAGAGGATGGTGCGGGGTGGAGGGTAGCTACCTACAGTTCTCATGTTGTAGCTCACAAGTCAGTTTATGGATAACTTCTGTTACTGGGACTTAGAGCTCAGGCTGGCGGCCTGATCAAGTGAGGAATGATGTCCAAAGGAAAGGAAATATCTGGAAAGGAAGAACGGTTTAAAATAATATGGGGGAACAGCTTGACTACTTTTGTACAGGAACAGAGGTAACGGGCCCCTGAAGCCTGGAGCTTTGACTGGCCTTGGGGTGATCCCACAGTTCTGTAAGGAGATAGCAGTGATAGTAGTAAATAGATAAATAGGTCAGTTAATAGCAAGAGTGGAGGAACCAGAGAAATATAAAATTGAGAAAGACAAACAGATATCCAGCATGAAGGCTGAGTCAGACATCCTCCAAGCTCAGCTCGTGGGAGTGCAAAAGCAAGTGTGTGTGATAGTGACAGTGAGAAGGTGAGAGAGTTGGAACAGGAAGTGTCTAGACTGAAACAGGAGACAATGGAGAGTGAAAGAATTGCTAGAAGCTTACTGAAATATTCTCAGGATAAGATTCAGGCAGATCAGGGGAAATGTAAGAGACAAGATTTATGCTCGTGGAGTCATAGCGGGAGAGCAGAAAGGAATAGTGGCTTCAGTTACAGAAAGTTGTAGTCTGGGAAGAGGGTATGGGTCAGAGGAGGATCCTGACTTGCGTCTTTCTTATGATGATGAGGGATGATCACCAAGAACTTACCTTTCCTTTGTGCTATTCTGGGCAATCCCCATACAGTCCCTCACTTGAAAACTGGAAGAGCTGCAGATTCCCATGCCCATAGTTCCCACAGTGAGGAAGATTGATCCCCAAGGGGTAACTAAGAAGGGGAAGAATGGGTAGAGGTCAGGCCCTTCACCCCTGACCAGGTTAGGGTATCAGGGAAATTGGTGGGCCCATTAAACTGGAGCACAGTCCTGGGATGTCTGGCAAGTACAGTTGGCACACCCTCTGCCCCCGGCAGATGTTGTGGCAGTCCCCACTCTCCTTTCAGAGCCTGGCTAGCAGTACAGGTTCCCAGAGTCTTTGGCCCAAGGAGCCCCGCTTGCAGAATTGTTACCGTTGTTGTCTGCACTTTTTTTTTTGCTTAAGTTTCCCTTTCTTCCTAAGTCATTCTTCACACACACACACACACACACACACACACACACACACACACACACAC
>ML677364.1:11434653-11479838 GCA_007922305.1 Dermatemys mawii
ACACACACACACACACACACACACACACACACACACACACACACACATCTCCCCTCCAAGCACACACACACAGAGTTTTTTTTTTTCTTTTGTGCGCTTTTGTTTTGAAAGTTAAGGGTTAAAGCCACAGCTGGCTTTACTGCCCTTGAAGATATGGTTGCCAAGCAACAGGAAAGTTTATTTTGCTACTGATTTTAATTACTGTCTGAAAAGCAGTTTTGAGAATAGTAGTAAATTAACAAAAGAAGGATCAGGCCCAAAGTTGTTTATTTTATAGCCACAGGGAATTTGTTGCTCCAAATGAAGCAACTACGTGTAAATCAATAGCCCTCCCAGATAAGACTCTAAAGGAAGGTGTGGGCTAAAGGGGAGAAAGGAAGAGATGGGATTCTAGGAGTTGATGTTTTAATAGCATTGAGAGTGCTGGTTCATTTTGCAAATAGGGTCTGGGGGGAACCACCTCCTGGCACACCCTGGGAGCCAGTGGAGATTTGAGCAAAGTGCCGGAGAGCAGCCCTTAAGGCATCTGAAAAACTGGAATAGCCCAGGCAGCCCCCAGAAGTCCTAGCAATTGCAGAGAGATACCAGGAGTGTGGGGCAAAAATAAGATAGAATATGGTAAAATTAATGCAGGAATCCTAGTTACAGACCCCAATCCCCCAGACCAGATCAGTACAGGTAGCCAAAAGAGGCAAAAGTCAGCCTGAAAGAAACATGTGATGGGCTTTTGAGCATCAAACCCCACCCCCCGCCAATAATACTGCTCTGTGGCTAGTCCTTAAAGGTAATGGTAATACTTGGAGGCTGGTGGTGGATTTTTCGCCCCTTAATTGAGTGACCCCACTGATGACCCCACAGTGGCGTCAGGAGGGAATGGCCTCCATTGTAGAGGGGCCCAGTGAGTTTCAGTTTTGCATTTGGTCAGGGCTTTCTTTGCTATCTCTTTACATCAGGACAGCTGTTACAGGTTTGCTTTTACCTTTCAAGGGAAGGTGTTCCAGCCAGGGTCTCCCATGTGCTGGAACATACATCTATTCTTTGTTATGCCTAAGTAGTCAAGATGTGAGCAGGAATGCCCAAAAGAGACATGTAATATTGTTATGTGGATGATATCCTGGTTCGCACTCAGACCAGTGAAGAGACTGGCGGTATTGGACAGTGTTACAAGAGTCAGGAAACTGGCTTAAGGTGAGCCCTAAGAAAGCCCAGCTGTGCTCCCAACAAGTACATTTTTTGGAGCAATTTGGGGACAAGAGAGGCATTCCCCTGACCAACAGAGAGTGGAGCTGAGATTTCACTGAGAGATTTTCAGAGAGGGCAGCCCCACTTGAACTGTTAAAGAAGAGAGCAGAGTGGAATGGGGGCTCTCAACAAGAATCCATGGTCTAGTTAAAACAAGCCTTAGCCTAAGCCCCTGGATGGGAGAACTGTTTGTGAGGAGAGCTTTACAGAGTCAAAACCATGGAACAGTGCTCCCCCACGCTCCACCCGGGACATAACCTTCCAGTGAAGGTCTCCTAACCTTCCAGTGAGGTAGAGAGGAGATTTGCTCCCCATGGAAAGAAAGCTTTGGCACTAGTTTGTGCTTTGCAGCATTGGAAATATCTGGCAGCATTGTCCCTTGTGTTACTGAAAATGGCTCACTCTCCAGTAAAACATGTACTCACTGGCAAAATTAACAACAGTCATATACCCAGCCTCAGCAAGCCCTAAGTAAACCAGTGCTGATGAATTTGTTGAGCCCCAAGTGTGTGCTCAAAGCACAGTTAAAAGTTCAAGAGTCCCTTCCCAGGGAAAAAGGGTAGAGGGGAAAAGAGAAACTCAGGTCCAGATGGGTCTGAGGAAAAGTGAATAAGTTTAGCTTATATGTTTCAGTGATACCTCCTTCTATACAGGGAAGGGAAAAGTTTGTTCTGCTTTGTGGTTTAAATGATTAACCATGTGAATGCTGAAAGACTTTGAAGAAAATACACTCCAGTATGCTGAGGTTGCTGGCATTTGGATGCAGATCTGCTCCTTTGGCGATGTGAAACAGGAATCCATTGTGTCTACAGCATGGGGAGACAATCCATGAATGACAGTGAAATGTAAAGGGAACAATACCTTTGACATCACTATTGATCCCAACATCCCGGACGAACAAAACACTCTTTAGGCCCTTTGGAAATATTAGCTTGGGAATGAGCAAGAACTGGCAAATGTGTCATGGTTTGGGTTGCAAATGGTCTATACTGGCAACTATGGAATCCCCCACTTCAATGGCAGCAACACCATCCTCATATATTCAGAAGGGGCTAGTGGGAGAGAGGATTTGTTTGTGGGGAGAATTAAAAGCTACCCTAGTGGGTATGGTTGTCACTGGGTGGGAACTGGCAGGCTATTATTTAATTGTAATAAGCCTAAATGTGTTCATTTGTGGACTGACTAGCCCCAGGGGACAACTCTGGGGGAAAAAACCAATTCATTTTAAGATGAAACAATCCCTTTCACCCCCAAACAAGAAGGACAAGAAAGCCTGGGGGATGCAAGCAGATTGTGACACTAGGAGGGGCATGGGAAGCTCCTTTGTCCTGCAATTTGGAGGCCCTGGGTTCTCAAGAATCATTTAGGTACTAGAGGCCCTCTGTAAGCTGTTGGACCAGCCATTATTTGAATGCTGGAAAAACTGGATCAATCCACATCGGGTCCCCAAATCTGGAAAGGGACAGCGAAGAAGAGACCTATAGAGAGCAATTGGAACAACGGTCGGGTTTTTAATGAGGAAATGCTAGTAAAACAAGATAAATGTAATGGGTTGCCACATATGGACTGCGGGTGGTGACAAATGACCAGTAAAAACTGTAAAAACAGTAAAACTGGAAGCCTGCTTAAAGGAATCTGGAATGGGATTTGAAAGCAACAAAAATGCCTTGCAAGTAGAGGATGTGTGTTTGGAACTGACTGAAGGGAAATGTCACTATGCTATTAACCCATTTGCAAATAATAACCCTATGCTTGTATAGATGGGTGATCACTGTGTGTGTCTAAGAAGTTGTTGTCCTATGCGTCTTGTTAACTGCATGCCTAAAATAGATAAAGATCCTCATGAGGATAAATGTTTTTGTCATGTTGCAGAGATTCAGGGATATGATTTTGAATTTCAAGTGCCTGAACTTAAATATAATCAGTTAAAAGAGACATATCCTTTGTACTCTGATGTAAAATCTGTATCCCTTGGAATGACTTTAACTGTTTTACAGATGTTGTTTGTACATCCTGATTTGCAGAGTCACCTGCACACTTCCAAGCAAGAGGTATGCAAGGTCATGGTTACTGTACATCATAAGACCAATGAAATTGAATGGATATTTGCAAGAATTGGCCAGAATATTAAAAACACCAGTGGTGGGAGATATTGGAATACTGTAGTCGCTCACTGGCACAAGGATCTTCAATTTGGCCCTGAATCCCATTGTAATAGTTTTGATGTTTCAAGTAGTAGTGATCTCCTTATGACATGATGGACCTGGTGCTAAACTCGGCAAGTCCAAGTCCCCTGACAGATGAGCCAGGTGGCTTCTGCCACCATCGCTCTTACCCTTAGAAGGGGAGTATGTGCAACTTGCCACTTCGCAGTCATCACTCAGCTGAGCAGGGCTGCTGAGTTTGGGCTGCCAATGAGAAGATCATTTCCTTGGTCTCAGCTAAGAGCTTGATGGACCACCACTCTGGTGCAGCCAGGATCCTTTGTGGGTGTGACTGCAGTTATGTGAAGGCTCTCTTCTTAAGAAAGAGGTGTTCTTCAAGGAGGGGAACTCTTAAGGAGGAAATTTTGCTAACCCAGTAACATGCCTGAACCACTGCTTGCAGCTGGAATACCTATGCTTGTCACTGGAAGCAGCTGTGAGGCCTCTGTAGCAGCCTTAACACAACTAACAGATCAGGATGGGGCAGGAAGGAAGTGAGCCCCCTTGAGGAATAAACATGACCTTGTGCCCTCCTGACCTGAGCTTTTTGCAGAAACATGTGGTTGTGCATGATGGAAAGTCGTAACAGTTAACTATTGCTAGGTGAGATACAGCTTGTTAACTGATGGAAAAATTCATAATGGAGACTCGAAAACTACAAGCTGGAAAACTCCACATTTAACTTAGCCTCTGCTTGGCCCTTTTTTTCATGAACGAGCTATGTAATGCTAACAAAGTGAGAATAAAAAGAGGAAGAATTCTGGGCTTGGTGGATGCTTGAATACTTGGACACCTCTCAAGTTCCCCTGCAGATAGAAGGCTGGCCACTGGTTGTCTACAGGTAGCCTACTAGAGACCTTTTCGAAATCCTGGATAAATATGAATCTGGGGGTAACTTGGACTACTCTTCTAACTTATTGTAGACTGTGTAAGTGCTGGACACTAAATAAACAGCACTCTGTGTGGATGCAAAATTTATATCCACAGATGCAGATATCCACAGACATAAATCAGATATCTGAGGAGCTGCAGGGCTCTACCGAGAAATGCAGCAGCAAAAGCAGCAGCATGTTGGGCTGCCGTTCACAGGAGGCGGAGCCCCATGCAAGCCCTCCTCCGGCGTGGCTGTTCCACCCCTAGTCCCGCCCACTGGATCAGGCACCAGTTCCATCGGCCATCGTCCCTGGTCACCCTCCAGGACAGAAGTCCCTTTCACACAGCCGTCTGCATCTCCTGTCTGGGGGCATGCGAGCTGCTTGCACATACTAGTGCAACCAGGGACAGCTGTGGGTGAGCCTGGTGCCCCCCCAGGAGGTGGGGCTGTGGGCAGAGCTGGCACTGGTACAGCCATGCCAGAGGAGTTGCCCGTACTGAGCGCTGGCTCCTGCGAGCAGTGGCCTGACATGCTGTTGCAGTTCATGGTTAACCACTGCAGCTCCTCTAATATCCGATTTATATCCACAGATATCTGCCATCTGTGATATAAATTTTGTATCCATGCAGGGTTCTATAAATAAAATATAAGTTTTGAGTGAAAGCACCTTTCTTTGCCCACTTGCATCAACTGTCTATCAGCTGGATGGCGGTGTTCCCATTGATTTATTTCCTGCCACCGCCTTGCAAAGAGTAAAGTTATCAAGTGCTTTGGGTTCAGCAAAATCTCATGATAACAAATCTATATGTCAGATTCATGAGGTAATTTTGGCATGCTCAACCATGTGGTACGTCATAATATGATAGGAGAGAATCCCCAGTAAATAAGCAGAGTGCAGAATTCTTCACTATTATATTTAATTTCATTATTATTATTCATTCATTTATGCAACTGTTCATCAGTCAGTGCACAACAAATCTGAGGCCCAGATTCCCAAAGTTATTTAAGGCCTTAATTCTCATAATGGAATACCTTAGAAGATCTGAACCAAAGCATCTACTTCATAAAAAAGAATCATAAAAAAGTTCAAAAAAAAAGGTTCCATAATGTGATCTATTTGTATTGTCGTAATCTTGGCATAAAGATATATTGTTATGTGTATAACAAAGGCACTGTAAAATGATAGCTAGTCCCCTCTATTCATTTCCACACAACTTCTTGTGTTGACCTTATTATGAAAAGGAAAACTTCTAGGCAAAATAATAATTAGCTGTCAGAAGTGTTTGTCAAAGACAAAGCTATTAAATCACAATTACCTGTCAAGTACTGCTTTAGTTTAAATTCTTACATTCTTCAGTTCAAAGAACTGCACTGGCAGATTATGGTCAGACAATGAAAATATGTTAGTTTCATAACTATAACAAGCCTCTTAGAAACCCATGGACCTAAGGGCTCATTTCTTATTGTCATATGGATTTGGATAATTATTGCACTAAGCCATGTTCTGTTGGCTAGTTGGCCCTTTGTTGTGGTTTTCATAGGACTCCTCCATTGAAGCACAAGTATGAAATCATCAGTACTTTGTGGCCCTTTGGCCAATTTCACATCCCAGTTTCTATTGTGAAAACTAGAATGTGAGCTACTTTACTCCCATTTCACTAGAGCAATATTACAACAGCAAAATACTGGAGGCTAAAATCTGTTCTGTGGCCCTGTAAGCTAGTGGCCTTAATCATCAGCTAAGGACTAGGTGTCAGCCAAGCCCAGCTTAGTCCTTCTTTCAGGGTTCTGTTTAATATCTTCACAAGGAAAAAAACAATGTTCAAAAATAACAAAAAACAATTTTGTTAAAGGTTCAGACAGGGGCCATCTAGCCTCCGTTAGCTACCAGGCAGGGCCTTCCCCAACTCTGGTGGAAAGAATCAGAGAGGTAGCCATGTTAGTCTGGAACTGCAGAAGTGACAAAGAGTCCTGTGGCACCTTAAAGACTAACTAAAATTTTAGAGCATAAGCTTTCGAGGCATGCATCCAACGAAGTGGGTATTAACCCACAAAAGCTTATGCTCTAAAATTTTAGTTAGTCTTTAAGGTGCCACAGGACTCTTTGTCACTTCTGGTGGAAGGGATATCCACAAGGCCTACCTGCCTGCAGCCTCCTGCTCTGGTGAAGGAAAATATACTCCCTGCTCTCTTCTTCTTTTCCGTATCCCTCACTTGCTGCCCACCAATGAGCTAGGACTTCCTTTATTGTCCAGCTGAGTGGGCGAACTATGAGGTACAGTTCAGCTCATTCCCAGAACCTGTCAGCTGGGCTTCTCCCTGGAGCAGGGTCAGCTGCTTCCTGCCTCCCCTTGCCTGGGCCATTAAAGGGGTAGAGTGCCCTGTTACAGACCCCTTTATGCTTCTCCAGCAATCTTAAGATGTATTAGTGGAACCAAGAGTGTTTTAGTCATCCAGTTTGCAAATGCAATGGCAGATGGACTCAACTGAATAAACCCAACTGAATTCTTTATATCAGGAAGAGATAGAAGAGATCTGCAAAGAGGCACTAGGCTGACAAAACCCCATCAAGGAGTGCTTTGTTAATGCTCCCCCTGCCATACCTTATCCCTGAGGCTGCTTTAGTTTGGGGCAGAAGCTGAATGATGCTTTCCCTTTCTATATTCCTTGATCAGTTTGATTCCACTTCAAAATTTTATTGGTATAGTTTATTCAGTGAGAATCTCTTGTAATTTTTCAAGAAGATTGGCCATTGGCTATGCTCATTTGTAGATAATCTCTTATGTATTTTCATTGCAAATTCTTTTGTCGGATTCCCTAGGTCTTCTAGGCTCAGTCCATCTCCACTGATACTAAAGACTTGTGATCCCAACTAACCTAATCCTCTCTCCTTCAGAACTGACTCCATCACATTTGAAAATATTTTTGGTAAGATGGCACCTTGCTTGTAGCTCCTTCTCTATTTTTATCAGAACTGAAGCAGCAGGAATGTAGATTTTGGTCAACAAACCCTCTAGTCTCATTTGCAAATGCCATTTTCTCATTAAGATCAGAAAGAAAAGTATGCCTGAAAAAAAGCCAGCATAATACAGTCAGTTGCTTTATCTGAGAGTGAGCACAGAGAGGGTCCTTCAATACTTGTCAGGGAAATATTGAAGAGGACTGTCTGGAGCCCCTAGTTAAAATCTACCCTCAAAAATGAAGGGAAAATTGAGATAATTTTCTTTCCTCATGGACTTTACCCATTTCTAGATATTTCTATATGGCCATGTTTAAGTTTAAAAAAACAAGCAATGGATGAAACCCTGGCCCCATTGAAGTAAATGGCAAAACTCTTCTTGGCTTCAGTGGGACCAAGATTTCAATCATTATTTATGTCATTCTTGGAGATTAATTCTTACTTCAACTTTGTACTCGTCATTGTAGTGCTTGTAGTGCAGTTCAGAAGCTTGGTGCCACATGCTTACAGTTGTCAGACAGTAACTTGTTAAATTTGGAATGGAGAAAAAGCCAATTTTAAATGTGGAAAATACAATTAAAGTCCATCATGTTGAAAATAAATTAAGTCGGCTCTCTGAGGGTCATAGTGCTGGGACGGAATTGTAATCAGAATAAAAATATAACAAAGTTCCACTATTGGCCCAATCCCAGACACCCTTCTTAATCTTATCGTCTCCAGTACAGTTTAGTCATGGAAGCAAAATGTCACATTGACTTTAATAGGTGTTTCTGCAAGCCCTCAAAATGAAGACCTGAGTCTATGTTTTCAAGCTATCTTCTATAGCTCAGTTGCTGTCTTTTCATTGGGTACTATGTACAATTCTTATATTCTCCCTGCTGACATTTTTACGCCATTCCTTTGCAGATCTAGCACATATACTCACAGTCCACAGGAGAACTTGATTGTTATTTAGCAGTTCTTTGATTTAAAACTTTTCTGGGTGCGTGCAATCTAATTCACAGCTCACTCCCAGTTTTCTTCCATTAGCAACAAATATTTATATAAACAGACACAATTCTCATCAAGCTGAGGTTAGCTGTGATATGTTGTGTAATGCACTTTTCATTATCCATGCTGACTGCACTAGTCTTTGTCACTCTCTGATCCTCATACTCCTTGCTAGAACTTGGCAATAGTGTGGCTGATTGCAGTAGAATGAAATATAACATCACTGCAAATGCTCCTCTAATTATTCCAAATGAGGGCTGGTTTTAAAAAAAGATATTTTTCCCACAGTAATGAAAAAAAACCCACTATATTTTCAAAATTTCCCATGAAAAATGTTTGGGTTTTCATTTTTTATTTCAATACCACTTTTCTTTTTTCCCTTCTCTCACTCGTTCCTTCTCCCCTACCCTCCTTTTTTTCCAGTGGAAAATTTTTAAAATTATGGACTGTATTTCAGTCCATACATCATTTTGATATCATTCCAAATCCTACAAAGGAGGGCTCTCTTTTCTTCGTGCTGTAAGCTCCCTTGCATATAAAACTTCCATTACTATTTCCCAAATTTCCCTCCTGTATCATCTCCTTAGAGCTGCTGTTTATTGGATGTGGTACCAAAAGGAAAATCTTCTGAGGAGACAGTTCTTGCCGTATTTACCTATACATCTGCTGCTCTCACAAATAGTCTGCTATCAGGAACAAACAAGTCTGTTCTACAACAAGTGTTGCTCCAGTTTCCAAAGAATAGTATCAGTCAATAGGGAGTTGGGAGAAGCAATAGGTTACATGTGACACTGTGAACGAGACTTATTTCCATGTCAGCCATTACTCACAGCGGAAAATTTTCTGATGTCGTCATTGTAGGTTATGTTGAGTTAAGGAACTTGATACTGTAGATGATGTTTCCTCTCTCAGTTCTCCTTGGAGTGTCTCAGATATTATTTTATGTTATCGATAGCAGATTTGGCCCCAGTCTCTGAGGAGCATAGTGCACTGATAGTGCAATTGCTGTTGTTGTTACATCTAATGTGCTGTTAGTTTATAAGTCAAATTGTTGCTAAATCAAATTGGAGGAAAGAAACCAACTACCTTACACATTATTCATATATTAGAAAAATTAAGTCACCAATATTCTAATAATTCAAACTAACATAAGTAGTCTGGTTCCTCCTATGTGATCACACACAGTTAAACTCTGAATTCTACCCAAGCACACAGACTGCAGCAGTTCCCCAGACACAAAAGTACTCCCAAAGGTCCCAAAGTGCATCTTTCGGCTATAAAATACAATGATGTCCTTAAAAACAATAAAATCCATCAATTTCAGACTGTTTTAACACATTAATAAAACACATTTCCTTGCCTTTACAATTTAAGAGTTGTTGCCACTAGAAATAGTGCACAGCTAGTGCGGTGTTTAGAGAACCAGTTCGGAATGTATAAGTCTGTACTGTATAATACAAGGGAAAGTGCAAGGCAAAAACAAAGCAAGCATTGAAATTAAGAGCGTACAAACTTCTCCTTTTTAAAACCTTCCATTTCTCTCCCTGAACTCCCTCAAAGACATTGATGATAATTTGAGTATACTTTGTTTACTTCCTCAACCATTGTTTCCCTTTACTTTATATTTTTCCCAAGAAGCAGTAGAGTTTTTAATTATTTCATTTTTACTGGAGAAGTCAATTATCTTGATGATGAAATCTAAGGATAAAAAGCGCAGGAAAAGTCTAGCTGTCCCCATTAGCTTTAATCTTTGTTTAGACCTGGAATGAGATAAAACCTTTACTGAGACTCTGAAGTATTCGGGCAACGTTTTATTTTTATATATGCATGTGTATCCTTCTAGTCCCAGATGGAACTGGAGGTGCTGAAATGCTCACAGAGAGGTTGTTGCAGTATAACAGAACCAAAAGCAAAATTGTTGAAAATTTCCCAAGAAAACCTACTATAAACTCTCCAGATTTGTTCTGAAGGCTCAAGCAATTCAGATAAGTTTTGGCAACTCATCAAAACATATAAGGATGCTTATATGAACTGAACCTAAACTCCGAACACTTCAACCAGCTCTATTGAAAATCCATGACAAATGTGTTTTCAATGACAACCAGTGGGAAAAGTGAAGAAAAGGAATCTGAAGAGAAATAGTGAGGAAAGAGTTATGGTGAAGAAGTGAGTGTAATGAAAATTATATACAGAAAACAAAGGAAACCAAAATTCTTACTCAAGGTGTGTTGTAGTGGGTAGTGTATTTTACTGGTCCTAATTCAGTGCCTATTGAAATAAATAGAAAAACTCTCATTGATTCAACAAGCACTGGATGAGGTCATTAGTGAAAAGGAAGACACTCAGAAGAGCTAGAAGCTCTCTTATAAACACTTATTACCAAGTGGAGGTGTTTTATATTTCATTCACCTTGTACAAATGTAGAGAACTATACAAGGTTATACTATTGCAACATAGTGGAGAATGAAGCCCTTTGCCCCTTTCATGCTGGCATAGGAAATGACAGGAAGATGGATAGTTGTATGTTATCAGTTGTAAAAAAGTAATTGTGTTTCAAAATCCCATCAAATAATGATGCATTTTTTAACACTATCTGGGACCAAAACTCTTTCCTATGGAGGCTTTTCCCTCCCCTGAGCTCAGTATTTGGAAAGCCATGAAATTACAAGTTGCATTAGCAAATTTCTGTTATATTTGCATAGAATATAAACCCACTGCCTTTACCCCAAAAGCTAGAGTGGGAGAGGTGGGGGAAATAATATGAAAATAAATAAACCAGTTCATTTGCTATATTCAATCTCCTTAGCCACTTTTAAGTAATTAAATATTATACTCTGAAATTGACTACAGAAATTAATATATACCTTTTAAAATACAGGAGCATCACACGTCCTAGAAGACCTTAATAGGCCATGACTGTGTAATTTGCTCTTCATAACTCCTAATACTCTTCCTGCTTTGTCTAGAAACTGGAATATCTTCCCTTTGCTCTTTGTGGTTTGTGATAATTAAAAATCCATTATACTTCCCTCTTTGCAACGACAGTACATAAATTAAATCCCAGCAGTGTTGAAACACACACAAAGTGATATAACCCTTTCCAAGTGTCACTTATCTGCAATGCAAATGTCTTGTGGCTGATCAGAACTTCTGCAAATATTTCTAATTCAAAACTCAACCTTTTAGAACTAACTACTGTTCTTTTGTTGATATTCTGTTCAGAAGTTACTGATGTATTTATTTTTTGTTAATCAAATATTTAGTTCTATAATTTTTGTTAAATTTGAAATCTCCCATCCCTTCAGTCTTGAAGATAGCCTCTCAGTGCTAGGATCCATAACCTAACAATCCCAGGATTTAAACTGTTGAAGATTCCTTTGACAAGAACCCAGCAATGTTACCCAGTAGTAGGAAATCAGGAGCAATTCAATGGTGCAGAATTTAGTATAAAATTCTTCCTCTTTTCCTTCTTTTTTTGCATATTAAGTAACTTCGCTATGGATGGAAGAAATGAAATTTGACTACTTGTGAGTCCCCAAAGCTGCTGCTTTGTGACTGATTGAGTAATAACATTATCATCCAGATGAACAGTGTTCTTGCTTTTACAAAGCTGAATGAATTTAGTGCTCTTAAAAATAAGAAAATAACAGTGACTTGTGTCGGGTGTAATTCATATCACTGTTATATAAGATTCTTCACACCCTTTTGCCATTGAACCTCAATCCTGATATTTTGCTCAAAATTTTTCAGGGGAAAATTTTGGTTTTCTGACCGGCTCTCATTTTTAGGTATAATTTTTTTTTTACTTCTGGTTCTAATATACTAGCACAAAGATACAATATTTTTGTTGCAAGAGTATGTCGAAATCCATTCAAACACAAAAAAGCTGTTTTCCTTATACTTCAGAAGAGCTCATAAAAACATTTCTTCTAACATTAGGTCCTGTAATAACGTTATTTTTTAAAAAATCTAAATTTTGGCCCAAATAAAGTCAACAGCTCTCTTTCAGTATCACATATTGTGCTGTATAAAATGTTGGAGAAACTTCTAAAATAGGTGTTTCCTGCTTGGCTCACTAAAAAATGTTTTACGCGTTTGTGTCTGGTGTACTCTGGCATAACGTAACTTGTTATACCAGTGATGAATCAAGCTAAGAATTTTGAACAAACCTGCTTTAAAAAATTTTCTTTTCTTGGTAGGTCCACTGGGTATGTAAATGCTGACAGTTACCCATGCCTACATTTTCTTCTATTTTCTTCTTCCTAAATTCCTTTCTCTCCTTCTGGCTAGTCACAAACATGAAATCCTTTAATCAAGATGGAGATTAAGATAGTAGAAGCCATGAACTCCTCCAGTAATTTTCATTTGTGTTGCTCCCTGAACTGCTGTCCCAGGGATATCGTGATGGCTGCATCCTTATAATCTGAAGACCAAACTTATCACTGCTGTAAATAATCTCAGCATATGTACAACAGATTTGTTCTTAGAGTCTTCTTCATCTTACTTTTCAACAATGCTTGTACAATTAATGAGAACACATCCCAAGGAAAGTGCTTAGGGACCTGGCTTCAAAATCTAGGCATATTGCTTCCAGGCATTATATGTCATATGCAAAAAAGAAATCTATTTCTCTCCACACGCTAACAATTAAGAAAATGATGGGTTAATTCTTAACTCACATCAGTTTTAAATCAGTGCAACTGCATTGTCTTAAATGGAGTTACTGATGCTATTCACTAGTGTAGTGAAATCAGCATTGGCCCTATGTGATAGTGTTTAAAAAAGGACTGTCTGTTGTCTAGTCAGAAAATGGATATTGAGCGCACAGTGTTGAAGGAAATCAACTAAGGAACAAATTTAATAAAATAATAATGAAGAGTTCAACTTCCTTTTGGGCTACATGGGTCAACTGGTAATTGGTCAAATATCATAATATTAATGCCACTATACAGGGCACTGGTAAGACTTCATCTGTAATACTGTGTACAGTTATGAACACCCATGTTCAAGAAAGATGAATTCAAACTGAGTCAGCTGCAGAGAAGAGTTAGTAAGATGATTAGGGGAATAGGGGGTCTGTCGTATGATAGAAGACTAGAAGAGTTCGGTTTGTTTAGTCTAGAAACCGAAGACTAAGAGAGGATATGGTCGCTCTCTATAAATAGATCAGGGATAAATTAGGACAATTAAGAGTTATTTAAGCTAAATTACAATGTTAGCACAAGATTAAATAGGTACAAACTGACCATGAAGCAATTCAGTCTGGAAATTAGAGAAAGGTCTCTAGCCATCAGGGGAGTGAGGTCCTGGAGCTGCCTCCCAATAGGAGGGGTAGGGGTAAACAACTTAATTAGTTTTAAGAGAGATCCAAGGCTCATCTGTCAGCTGAATAGGTCAGGAAGGGATTCAGTCCTCCTTCCCTCCCCACAATATATTCTGGGTGTTTTGTATGTGGTTTTTTTAAAAAAATCTCCTTTCTCTGAAGCATCAGAGATAGCCACAACAAGAGATGGGACATAGGACGTGGTGAGATAGGGCTTTGAGGTGGCACCAAACATTCTCAATCTCAGGGGCTTTGCTGGCTGGTTCTTGCTCTTATGCGCTCTGTCTGCCTGATCACCACATATGGGGTTATGAAGAAATATTGGCAATGACACTGGGTATTTTTCACTTTCCTCGCCAGCATGAGTGGGTGTAGGTAATTTAATTCCCTGCCATTGCAAGGGCCTCAGGCATTGGTGTACCTCAGTTCCTCATATACTCTGTCTGTGGAACATAATAGACTGTTGGATGTAATACTCTAGTCTAATTTTGGCAGCTGGGTATTGTGTGAGGGATCTGAGTGGTGTTGGTGGCCCATGATATACCGGTCAGTCTAGATGATTTGGTGGTCCCTTCTAGCCTTAAAATCTATGCCTCTAAGGTTTAAAAATGCAAATTTTTCAATTCCATAAATGTTTCAAAGCACAAGAGGAGAAGCTATTCTTGATTTAGTCCTATTAATGCCAGGGTATTGGTTCAAGTTAAGCCACTAAGTAATAGTGGCCTCAATATGATTAAGGTGCATCACATAATTACCCTGTGGAATTTATTGTCACAAGGTATTACACAGGGCAATAACTTAATAAGATTCAAAAATGAATCAGTCAATTACATGGATAATGAGAACATCCACAAATATACATTCCCCGGGATTAAAAAAAAAGTCCTGTAAAAGAGATATAAACTCCCATGTTTTAAGGGCATAAGCCAATTGACAGGGAGGAGTTTATTTCTTAATTAAGTATTATTGGTTTTTTTACATACTCCTCCGAAGCATTTGGTATGGCTGCTAGTGGAGACAGAATACTAGTTTAGACTGGTCTGATCCAGTATGGCAATGCCTTCATATATATATACCAGCAGTGATGTTTGGAAATCCTTCATCACAGGGGAAAAACAATTGCATTCCACCTTCTTCAAACATCTTCTTCATTAACTGTATATTCTCTTGCAGTATAGTCAAAGAACAACAGGAACAGAATAATCAGAAAGTCTGAGCAAAGTAAGCTGAAGCAGAAACATTACATCGCAAGGGGACTCAATAGAATGTAGCCTTGTTTTCCACAGTTGGCCTAAGAGTCTTGTCCTTACCTAGAGAATAAACTTTCCTACTGGGTGTATTATATAGCTTTAGAGATAGAATATATAATTTGTACATATGTTGCCTGTTAAATAATATAGTATCATTGTATGTCTTATCCTCACTATATGCATGTAAAGACTTAACAATAAAATAATTATTATTTGTTATTAAATATTTCAGCGTGTTACAAAAATATGGTCTTGTATCATGGGTGATTCTGCTTGTGATTAGCTGCGAGCTGATGTACTATTACAAGGAGCATTCCAAGAATAGTGGTATTTTGCAGGAGAGGGTGGGCAAGGTGGGGCAGCATGCAAATAAATAAATATGTATATTTACTGCACCTTTATGATCTAGAACATGAATTGTGCAACATCTAATGTTTTACATAGAGACAAACTTTGAGATCATGGCTGCCTTAGCAGGTCTGAAGGATTTTTCTGTCAGTTTTCTGGCATCTTGGGCTCACACTAGATGAATAAACATAATCCATAGTCCACCCATTTGGGTCTCTTCTCCTTCTATCCCCCTCCAAGACCCTTTCTTCAGGTCTTTGTATGTTCCACCTCATGCCCTGAATCTTTATCCCATTCTCCTGCCTTTAGAGCTGCCTTCAACTTCATGTGGCCACACACAGGACAATGAGGATAAAACAAAAATATTTAATAGCAGCTCAGTCAGTGAGTATTGTCCATCTTGTGTCCTGTCTGAAGTGAGTCCCATGAAAACAATAGCATGTGATCATGTAGTTAAAGACTGAACTATAATGTATCTGAACAAGAGGACTGAATTAAGATTGCACAAAAAAACTTGATTCTGGAATTTACCAATTTTAGGTGCTTAACTTTGCAACCTTAACATTCTTTTAACATAGGTTTTGTGTGTATTTAAAATCTACCTTAAAAAGAAATGGAAACTTCTGAAAGAAACCTGTCCTTTCCCTCACTGTTCCTTATGCCTTGCCTATAGGCTGACTTGCTTGAAATTTCAGATCCGTCTGTTCTCTTCTGATGTTCTTGAATCCACAGGGTGCTGCTACTCAGTAAAATGAGCAAGGGTAATCAAATGGGCGAGGCATTCATTTCAGAGGCATTTAAATAGCTCCTGAATCTCTGAAAACATATCAGTTCACGCTTGAAAGGTTTTCTTCACAATCATAACAGCTAGAAAAACTTTTACCTTTTTATTCAAAAAAATGAAGCTTAGATTCTTAAAAAAGGAGTTCATTATCACAGCTATTATATGAATCATAAGTATTTCCATTCCATTTCTCATTCATTAATTCACCTACTTTCTGTTTAGTACTATATTTTTCCTTGCTGTACTCATAAAGACCCTTTGCCTACCATTAACTTGATCTTTTTTACTTTTTGCTGTTCTTAACCTTTTGTCTGCATAGCTGAACTGACTCTGAACATCCTTGTTTGGTTGCCTTTTACTTTTCTCTTTCATGTATAGATTTCCACTTATCCTCAGATGTTTGAGCAGCCCTTATGTAACCATATAGACTGATTCTGGGTATTGTAGTTAAAATTATGCAGATAGACTGCATGAGCCCTTAATTTCTCTATAGTCCCTTTTGTGGATTCTCAGTAAAAAGGTGAGTTTCATCCTTTGTGCTTCAGTCTAGTTTTCAAAATGACTGTGAAGCATTGGAGTTGCTGCTGGATTTGTCTTTAGCTGTAATTATTTTGTTTCTATTTGGGTTTCTTTCTCACCACTTTTCCCAGAACAAATTGCCTTTTTAGGAGATCCTGGGAAGCAGGCTTTTCTTTGACTGTTAATTTCCAAAAGGGCCCTGAAAAAGGAAACAGTTTCAAGGTGAATGGGAAGTAGTTGCCCATTTTCCCAGTTCTTCTTTCTTATGGCTAGGAGGGGATCTTATCGTTTGTGCGTATAAGCTGCAGAGGTGGACAGGGCAAAAGCCTTCTGACAGTTTTAGTTTTGTGCATGTGTGTGTGTGTGTGTGTGTGTTGTCTATCTGTCTTATGTGTTTATAAGAGAAAAAAAATGTGAATGCATTAACTCTGAAACTACAGGAAGAAAGACAGGATACCAGGAATGTACCAGGATACCAGTAGGCCACAACCTTATTAAGTTACACATCCGGGAAACATTCATAACTCGTCCAGTCCATCCTTCCTTTGTAAAATGTACTAGCTTGTGATGGGCTTCCCTCAACCCCGTTACTGTCTCCACACCTTTAACCCAGTCCTACCACCATTGTTGGAACCCCAGGGCCCTCCCCTTGAACGAGGGTTGCAGGAAGAAGAGGTAATCTCTTCTCTGGACCAGACATTAGGTGCTCCAAATCCCTTCTCCACCTTCTTTAGGAGGCATCTTCTCCTCATCCACTTCCAATTCTAGCTTATCGGGTACCTGCCCCCCACTACTGAATGATTTACATTTACTCGGCACCTGCCAAATTATGATAACATGAGTTTTACATATTAGCCTTTTCACCAGGTCCCTGGGCTGCTGAGAGGAAAGATTTATTTAAAAATAATCAAAAAGAAAAACACTCTGACCAGGGCAAGTTGGCAGTGAGGAAAAATCCTTCCTAGCACCCAAAGGCAACTATCATAATGCCCACAGTAAAGTCCTAAAACCGGGTCCTGATGCCAAGGAAGAAAGTGAAGAGAATTTTCTCAGGACACATAATGGTGCCTCAGGCATACAGGAAGATCCAGTGGGAACCTCTGCTACCCCTTTTGTCCAATTAATCTGCCCAGGAGGAGAGTGAATGCCTACAAAAAAGGGAGAAAACAAGTGGGGATGGGGAATCCTTAAAAGAGCCAATAGTTTTCTTTTACCTGCTGGCCCAGACAAAGCCCTCCATCTCCTGTAGCCTCTGAGGCTCTTTAGCATGGTGCTATCCAAATCAGCACCTTATACTAGACTAGTGCATTGGGAAAGATGCTATAAAAACTATTAAAGGGCTTTAAAATGTTCATGGAATTTTCATGTTCCAGAGGCCACTGAGAATAAGAGAGAATCTATTTGTTCTAGTAGAGAATTAAATGGATGGGATTTGTTGTTTGTTTTTCATTTCTGAAGTGAGAAAAAATACTTCTTTCACACCATTTCTTTGTTCTGTTGGTGAATTTATATGAATTCACTTTACCTCCCGAATATATTACACCATACATAACAGATACTGCTTTGTGTCTGTAAAGCGGTGGTTGGCCTTCTTTGCTTTCTTTTTCGTTTTTTGGGAGATTGGACCCATTTTTATTGCTAAAATTGCATCCTGAGAATTAGCACCCTGTGGTAATGTGGCAGCCTTTGAGAGATTGTTGTAAATAAGCAATAACAATGGACAAAATACCAACAGAATAAGAAGCCTTGGAAATTGCCACAGCATGCTGCCCAAAGCGAATGCACTTTTAGCTAATGAAGGTACCCCAGCCTTGACTACTTCTGGCTCCATTCCCTTTCTAATTTGCCTTTTACTTCTGTGCACTTCCCCCCATGATTTTTCCCCATGCGTATCTGTTAAAGTTATTTTTAGGCACAGGCAGAGAGTGCCTGTAGCACGGAGTAAATGAGACTGTCACACAGCAAAGCTATAAATGCACAAAATATTAAAGCAAATTCAAGGGCTTTGGCTAGTGCCACCTGTTTCTAATATTCACCTCTGGCCCCTGGGCAGGAAAGAAACACAAGATGGAGGAATTACTTTAAATCATGTACATTGGTTCTTTTGCAGGGGTATATGCAAGGGGATTATGTGACAGTTGCCCTCCACCTTCTGAGGTACCACCTGATATACTGGGACACCACTGAGCACACTGGTTCCACAAGTCTGGGTTCCCTTACACTGCCCAACTGAGCCAGGCCCTCAAACCTCATCCAACACACACACAGGTAGGACCACACCCAGCTGCAGAAAGACCCAGACACTGAGATCAGCTCTACATGGGAAGATTCAGCTTAGGAATTGCCATGCACACACTTATGAAGTGTAAACCCAAAATTGTCTTCTCTTGTGCTGAATAGAAAGCTGTACAATGTAAGCTCATGAAATTCACTCCCTCCCTCAATGTGGAGGAAGATATGCCCAGCTTTCCCCTCCCACCCCCAGTTATGAATTGCACAAACGGGTTTATAGAAAACAAAAACAAGTTTACTAACTACAAAGGATAGATTTTAAGTCATTATAAGGCATAGCAGATCAGAGCAGATTACTGAGCTAATAAAGCAAACATGCAAACTAAACTTAATACACTAAGGAAACGGGCTACAAGAAGTAATTTATCAACCTAAATGTTGTTTTAAGCAGGTTGCAGAGTTTCCTGTAGACAAATAGCTCTTGCTTGTAGCTTAAAACTCCAGATACTCCTTTTACAGGCCAGACACCTTCTAGCCTGGGTCCAGTCCTTTCTTGCCCAGATCAGTCTTAGGTATTTTCAGAAGTCATCTTGTGTGGGGATTCAGTGAAGAACTGACCATGATTAACTCACTTCCCTGCCTTAAATAGGATTTATATATGGCAGGGATCCTTTGTTTCCCAGTTTGATCCTCACCCTCTAGTGGTGGAAAAATACTAAGAGGCCAAGATGGGGCCTGGTACCAGGTGACATGGTCACATGACCCTGCAGTGTCAAAGGAGCATCCCCAGAAACTTCTCAGGAAGGTGGGAGATTAGCATCTTCAAAGACCTATTGTTCTGCCTAATGGCCCATCCAGACTGATTGCATTCTGTCTGGTGGGCATTCCCCTGATGTAAACACAGTTGTAATTGTTACATAGTTAATATTCCCAACTTCAGATACAGAAATGATACATGTATACAAATAAGATAATCATAGTACAACATAACCCCTCCAATGATACTTTACATGATCCATTTTGCATAAAACATATTTTACTTATGCCATATCCACATCATAACAATATCTCTGTGAAGAATATGGGGTGTAGTGTCAGATTGTACAACTAGAACCACAGGGAAAATGGAGAAAAATGGTAAATGGCAAATTTTGGTCAGCCTCAAAACTTCCAGGTAGTGAGAGCTAAAAAGCTAAGGAATAATCTCCAAAGAGATATTCCAACAATTGAGCAATTTAAAGCCTAAATAGAACAATGCACTGGTATATGTACTGAAAGGCACAATCACACATTTGTAGATAAAATGACAGAATAGGTATTTGTAATCTCTACATTCTATCTGATTATTATGTTGACCTGTTTACTCTGTAAGTGGTTACTGAGAATACACATAAGAATACATATCCTTTTTGCTATGAGACGGGACATGCTTTGGTTCAGGAGAAAAGGTAAATAAAAACCAAAAGGAAAAAGAAAATTGGTACGAGTTATTAGTTGCCATCAGGGGTTGAACTGGAAAGCAGAGGATGGTAGTAATTCTCTAAACTCTGCCCACATAAAAGGTCACTTATAGTAGACTATACAAAAGTTCAAAATTGTTTTTTGTGTGCACTCGAGGTTCCATGGACTTGACTTGCCCTAAGGGGGTCCTGAAACAACTTGGGCTAAGCTTCCCTTTTGTAGAGCTTGGATGCATATTGAATCTCTTCAGCTTGGCTCCCCATTGAATGCACTCAAATGCATTGCAGGGCTCTTTGGGTGAAAAACAAATAAGTGACAGTGCTCTCCCAAGCCAATAAATTCAAGGCACCAAAATGAACTCACTCACAGTGCACGGAGCAACAGTGTGATCCTCCCTCTCCTTTGTAACATGCTTTGATGATTTGTGAAATAGCTAACAATGTTAATATTTACAGAGTTTGGAGAACACAGAGATTCAGTGCCAGCTCTTGAATTCATGAAAATGCATTTCTGTGTTGTATTGCAATTGTGTAGACTAGCACTAGAAATAACACAATGCCTTTTTTAACATTACTACCCAGAAACTGACAATGAATTGCGTATAAACTACACTTTTGTGTATAAATTAAAGGGGTGCGTGAATCTAAAAGAAAAATTGTCAATTAACATGGATAAACTGGGTTCCCTACCACTTTATTTGCTTTACATGAGTAAATAAAGTGATTGTGGTATCTGAAGTATTCCCCGAGCTAATTTTAATGAAGTATTGGGAAACCGGAGAGAATATTATCTAACTAATGTGAGTAACCTCATAAAGATTTGCTCATCTCTGCTGTTGCTGACATAAATGTCCTTAGCCCAGTGTGCTTTGGGTTACAGAATGTTTAAAAGGCCAGAAGTGGCAATGGATGAAGGATAGTAAGCAGACCGACCTCTCCCACAGAAAACTGATAGGTGGATTTGGGTTATATGGCCTCCATTTTTAGCCCCCACAGAGAAGGAAAATAGGAAGAGCTAGTTGCAGTGTTGCCAAACCTTAGCATTCAGCCACTGTGAAAAAGGAAGGAAGTCACAACAGGGCCTGGTGTGTGTGTTTGGGCACTGGGGCACTGACATACTGCACACAAGGTCAGATACAGATGTATTTGCTTTCAAGCAGGGCTGCTGAAACAATTTCTATGGGGGGGGGAGGGGTGCTGAGAGCCTTTGAACTAAATTATAAACCCTGTATATAACAGAAACCACATCAAGTCAGGGGATGCGCCAGCACTTATGCTTCATGGTCTGATTTTTTTCCTGCACTCTACAATAGGTCAAATTTTCTGGGCCTGCAGACGCCCTTTTGTCACTTTTGGAGGGAGCTCAAAGGCATCCTGAGCAACCCTTAGGATGGAACAATATAGGTACAGAGTGGCTGCTCCATGATTGGTACCTGAGAAGAGCTCCTTTTTAGGCCACCTAATTTCTCACCTGCTTTTCACCCTCATCACCAAAGCGAGGGGAGGCTAAAGAAATTAGCGCTACCCTCAGGTGACAGTAATCCCCGTGAAAAGATTTTTGGTAGAGAAGAGAAAGGACCACAGTTAAGGAGAGGTGATGGACTCAGGATGCAAGCTTCCTAACACTTAGTTGGTTTGCTAGGAGTTTTGGGGGATTCTGCTACCAAGTTCTTCCCCTCTTCTGATAGCCCACAGCAGAGCAGGCAGAATAGGGCAAGAGAGATAAAGAAGGGTAGTGTTTAATCAGGGTGGACCCATGCACAAACTGTTTGGCATTCAGAGGGTAGCGGAGGGGCTTGTGTTTTTCTGTGTAAAAACACAGATGTTCTTTGGCCTTGAGAGGCCCTCTTTCCATTTGAACCATGATAGGCATTCCTGCTGCTGTAATGAGAATATGGCACTCAGCCCTTCACAGCCTCTCTGGCTGTCCTCCCCTCTTTCCTGACACCACTCATCCATGAACAGCAGTGGGGAAGAAGACAACATCTAGGATTTTCTGTCTTTCTCCAGGGCTGAAGCTACTGCAGAGAGAGCTCTGGCCTTCGGGATTCAACCATGCTCCTTGGTCAAGGGTCATAGACTAACTGCAAAACTGTAGATGAGATCCATACCAGGATCTGGCCTACTGTGAGTATGATACAAATTAGAATAGACAGTTGATCCCACGTAGTTAACAATGCATTTTCTTTTAAAACAGGCCTGCACAACTCGGAAAGCAGTGAGGGCCATATTACTGCAAAAAAACCAGCTGCGGGCCGAAAAGCCCCGCCCCCATCCGCTTCCCCCCATCCCATTGCTTGGCTTTCTCCACCCCTACTTACCCCCCGTAGGCTGCACAGTGAGCCTATGCGGGCCACATGTGGCCCCCGGGCCGCATGTTGTGCAGGCCTGTTTTAAAACATAATTTTAGCACAATCTGTTATAGTCTCTGTGTTTCTAAGCTGCCTCATTTTGGTTCTGCAAAAAAATTCCTTGCAAATCAGTTCTTTATTCTATGAGGAATATCTGGATATGGAGTGTTGTTTTGTTTTGTTTTGTTTTGTTTTGTTTTGTTTTGTTCTGGAAAAGACTCAAAGATTAATATGTAATGTAGAGATGAAGACCAGCTTTGGAAGGCAGCCTATAGTGCTTGCTATGATTTGTATGAACTAATCGCTAATGCCTCTTTGGGGAGAAAACATCATCTACTGAAACTTACAGTCCATTGCCTACATTAGCAATGACTAGTTATTAATCTATAACCTTTTCTAATTAACAGAGTAAGCTCTAAAATGAATACAAATTGAATGTATCCAAGGGTAAAATATATTCAGCTATTAGACGCATCCTTATGTTTGGGAAAATATCTATGAAATAAGTGGAACACTATAGGAATAATCTATTTTATTTCCATTTTGCTTATTTATAGACATTAAACAAAGAAGTAAAGTAGCTGTTAGTGCTTCATAAGTAACACATCTATGGCAATCATATATTGTTTTTGAAATGGCTAGTCAAATTCTACTATTATTATTATTATTATTATTAATTGATATTATTATTATTGATTGATTGATGTGACACAGGGTCTTCTTCCAAATATATGACCAACAGCTTGAGAAGAAATAGAAAACTAAATAACAAACCTGATTAACAATTAGCTTGGACAAATAAGGTGTAGTACAGTGGCATGCATACCTATGAGTTTATGCAGAGGTCTTCCGGTGGCGAGGGATGTCAACTCATCTAGATATTTCCCAAGTTTTACAACAGGCTATATAAAAAGCACTAGTAAAGTTAGTACAAACTAAAATTTCATACAGACAATAACTTGTTAATACTACTCTATATACTATACATGGAGATATAAGTACAGTATTTATATTCCTATAGATTTATTTTGTAATTATATAGTAAAAATGAGAGTCAGCAATTTTTCAGTAATAGTGTGCTGTGACACTTTTGTATTTTTATGTTTCATTTTCTAAGCAAATAGTTTTTAAGTGAAGTGTAACTTGAGGGTACGCAAGATAAATCAGACTCGTGAACAGGGTTCAGAAGTCTGGAAAGGTTGAGAACCACAAATCGTATTACACCAGCCAGTCCCTAACACACAATACAAATTATGCTTAAGAAAAATGATTAGCTGTACCTTTAAATCAGATAAGAAAATCAGCTGTGCATGTTTCAAGTGAGAAGGAAGTCCATAAAAATCAAGTGAAAAATGAGCAATGAAAGATGAGGCACCCAAGTATCATTATGATTAATACTGTCTAAATGCCTGCATAAATAGATAAAGATGCAGGAAAAAGAGCTACCATTAGTTGTTAGCAGGCAATAAATTATGAGAGCACATGGAAACAAGAACCAGATTCCACAAATGTAGACTGATTTAATATTAGAGATGTGCAAAATATTGCAATTTTGATTTGCAGGGGCTCATATAAAGATTTTTCTTTTCTGTCTTGCTTCTTGTGGATTCTCACACTGCCACCCACACCTCCTAGGGCTTTGAGTTCTGAGCTCAGCTAAATTCAAAACTCAAAGTGAAATTCAGCTGAAACCACTCGGCTTCACCTAATTTCATCACATAAGAGTAAACTGGGCCTTTGTCACCTCGGATCCCTTAAACTCAGTTTTCTTCAGCAGTCCTTAGGTTTTTCATGTGTGCTGTTTGGACTGCAGTCATGCAAGCAGCACATCTTATGAGAGCTCCTTGGTCCATATTCCTTTTTGTGGGTGTCTTAAGGCTTGCCTACAAGGGGAGATAAGTATGCAGTTAGCTAAGGTGTGAATTTAAAATGCTACTAATGCCCAGGATGGACACTCTTACTGAACACTAAGAGTGCCCTCGGACAGTTTAGCTTAATACAGTTCCAAAGTTCATTAAGTTTATGTACAGAAAGGTACTTTCAGGTTATGTCTACATAGCCCACAGTTTGTACTCCAGGAGTAGGAATTGCAGCATTCTCTGGCACGCTGCACTGTAACTCCCCTATGCAGAAACTGCTGTCGCAAACTAAAAAGTGTCTGGTTTGAGTCCTGTTTGAAAGAGCACTGCATTCATGTGAACTGGCTTGTGTTAACAGCATCCTCACTGGGAACTTACAGCACAGCAAGCTAGAGTGCACTGCAGTTCACATCCCAAACTGTCGAAACTGCAGGGCCATGTAGACAAGCCCTGGATGTATAGTAAGTGTCCTCGTGGAGAGTAACCGCAGAGTTGCTACTATACAGTAGTGTGAACGACTGCGGGATAGTTTTCCCCATGAAGGCAAGTCATTAGGCTTCAAACACCCTTCCTGCACTGCCTCTTCTTGGAGGCTGAAAGGCAAAATCTTTTCAGGATATTCTCAGTGAAATTCTTAGTGCAGAGCCAACTAATTGGAGCAAAACATGATTTAACAAGAATCTATAAAGAAAAAACATTTAAAGAAAGTAATACATCAAACATTACATTTCTAGTCTGAAATTCCATCAAAGGTTATCTAGGTAGGTACACCACAGGGTTTCGTTACAATATAGAGAATCTTACATTTTGTAGAAAGTACATTCTCCTGGCTCCCCTCTGATCCTTGAGGCAGCCAGCCCATCACAGAACCAACCTTTGATTTCGAGTCTCCCTTTCTCCTTACTTGACCTCCAAGTTTTTTTGATGTGACTGGCTTATTATTATACCAGATATCCTCACAGAGGTGCTCCCTAGAGATACCCCCATAGAGGTGTTCCCTCTCCTGCCAGGTGTATTGCCTGAGTTTCAGATCCATTCAGTATTGTATTCATTGCTTGTGTAACCCTTCTGTCAGGTGGAGCAGCAATCAGGGCCAGTTTCAATATCTAGGGGTTCATTTCCATTGATACAACACAGAACCATCTCAAGCCCCAACCAACACCAGCCAGAATTGATTTTTTGACACAACTGTAAATGATGACTATGTAAACAGAGCAGGAGCAAACTGTATTTACATAAACAAACCCATAACCTTTTCCCCTCCCAACTAGCAGTCAGGAAAGCATTCATTCAGGACCCTGCTTACACTTGGAATAAACAGCTTCAGTTCTTATTTTTTTCTGTTCCATTTTTGACAATCTTATAAAAAGGTCCTTTGAAGATGTAACGACACAAGACATATTTTCTCAGTCTATTTTAGCAATTACCACCCCCATGGCCATGGCCATCTTTTCACATGTCAAATGCCCTAATAAGAGGTGTTGGCATCATACTCTGTCTGTCCTTAATGCTGTAGAATTCTCTCTCCTTTCATAATTTCCTCTTTCCTATATTTCTACTATCTTTTAGATATTAATTATTTACAGAATTATCACAGCTGAATTCAAAGAGGTTTGAAACCTTCCAAGTCTTCCAGTGAACTTAGCCAGAGTTCTAAGTTTCACATATTTTGAAGTTTTGTAACAAAAGTTTCCTGAAGGTCTAATTTACATTTGATTCTCATAGACTACCATTGCTATTTCTTGACTACAAGGGGTAATATTAAAAGGAGGTAATATTAAACCAGTGAGGGCAAGCAATAAGTTAACTGAGGAGCAGAGTTTTGATCAGCTAGAACAGGGGTGGGCAAACTACGGCCCACGGGCCACATGTGGCCCACCAGCCATTTTTATCCGGCCCGTGGAGCTGGGGCCGGGGGCGTGGTGCCAGTGGCCCCACGCTCCTGGCCCTTGGCGGGGAGCCGCAGGGCCGGGCCGAGCACGGGGTGCCCTGAGGCACAGCACTCCCCGGCTGGGGGCGAGCCAAAAGCGGCACACTGCGGGGCCACGAGCTCCCGACCTCGGGAGCCAGGGGCCGGACCGCCCGCTGCAGGCCCCCGCGCACCCAAGCCATGGTGCCAGGGGCCGGGCCGAGCAGCTCAGAGCACGGCCCCCAGGTGCTGCAGCCACAGCCGGCCAACGGGAAGCAAAGGGTAGGTGAGTGCGGGGCGGCCGGGGAGTGGGACAGGATGGAACGTGCTGCCCGGACCCAGGGCTGGAGAGATGCCGCAGGATCCCCGGGTGGGGTCTTTTCCAGAGACCCTCCCAGGAGACCCCCTCTCCTGCCCCAAACCCCTCTAGGGAGCCCCCATCCCCTTTCCTGGGGACCCCTCCAGTTGCCCCATAGGGAGCCTCCATCAACTGCCCCAGGGACCCCCGTCCCACCCGGGGAACCCCCATTTATCTTCCCCAAGGAGCCCCCATACCATGTCCTATAGGACCCCCCGAGCCTCCATTCACTGTCCTCAGGGAGCCCCCAGCTAGTGTCCCAGGGGCCCCACACTTGGCTGAGCATGGTAAGCAAGTGGGGGGGCTTAGGTGGTGGACTCCTGGGGGGTGGTGGTTAGGGTAGGGGGGTGGCTCGGGATGGGACAGCCAGAGAACAAAGAGCACGCGGGCTTAGATAGGGGGTGGCAGCACCGGGGGTGGTGGTTAGGATGGGGAGTCCTGGGAGGGGGCAGTTAGGGAACAAAGAGCAAGGGGGCTTAGATAGGGGGTTGGGTCCTGGGAGGGCAGTTAGAGTGGGTGGTCTTTGGAGGGAGCGATCGGGGACAAAGAACAGGGGGGTTGGATGTGGAGGGTTCTGAAGGGGGCAGTCAGGGAGCGGGAAGTGGGTGGGGGTCGGATAGGGGGCGGGGCCAGGCTATTTGGGAAGGTATAGCCTTCCCTACCCAGCCCTCTGCAGAATTTTGAAACCCAATGTGACCCTCGGGACAAAAAGTTTGCCCACCCCTGAGCTAGAAGATGGAGAAATATCTGCAAAGACGATAACTGAAAACCAAAAAAATGACTGAGACATGAACCAGAATTGTAGTGGTAGCTGAAGTTAAGTAATTATAATTTTATACATAGAAAAACAGTAGAAACTATCTGGCAATTGAAATGATAAGACAAGCAAATAATATGTTGACACTATATGTACAGACGCTCACAGAAGGCCCCCTGATCTCAACTGGGACCAGTAAGCACTACCATAGTTCAAATAATAATAACCACAGTACATCTCCAGTTCTTCAGAACTAAAATGAATATTACATTCAGTATTGGAAAATGAAGCATCCTAGCCTAAAACCAAAATTTAATTTTATCCATATTTAACACTACAAAAATTTTAATATATCCAATTAAAGACATTGGCTACGTATAGTGAAAAGAAAGCTGCAAAAGAAACATAAATCTGAGGGTAATCAGCCTACATATTATTCAGAATCATAAGATTTAATGAAATCTGCTTAATTAACATAAGCATCTTCAGTACAGCACAACATTATGTCTCTTTTGCAAGTCAAGTGAGTTCTGCCCAACCGTATCTTACATTCGTTAATCTGTGTCACTGCAAATAGAAATGGAAAAATATGTTGAGTCTGTTTTTCCTTGACACAGAAAGGTGATGTCAAACATGAAAGACCCATCAGTATAGCTGCTGTCTTTATATGGCTTTTCTCCCTTGAGCTTCATGGATGACCTTGAGTTCTGTAGAAGTCACCATAATGAGAATAAGACAACAGAACAAGTGGATTTAGAAATTTAATCTAGTTAACATCTAGACCAAAGCTCTTATTTTAATTATGTAAAAAAATCTATTAAAGGGACAAAGTGAATCCAATTCAACACCCAAGGAGAATGCTTTCCATGAAACCTGAATACTTTTAAGACACAAACATGGCTTGTATATTGAGTAATGTCAGACATTCATTGACTTTCCCATGAGCTTTATTTGTTGAGCAAGAGCAGAATATAGCCAGTATTATGCACGAGTATTCATTTTAAAATTATTAGTCTCAAACACTAGTTATCAAATGAGTTTTACCTACAGTCTCTTTACCATGTGTTATGGTTTCAAATAGAGAAAATGATACTGACCTTCATTTTAAAGTGCTTTGGGATCTATGATTGAAAAGTGTTATATTACAGTGAAGCATTTATTAATTGCTATTATTTCAGTAACTTTTTTGCAGTTACAGTTATACCAATAGGTTCCACTTAGTAGGCAGCCTGTGTAGGAGTGTTGTCTGAGACTGAGGTATATCTAGCAAAGAATTTTGTATCACATTTCCATGTGAAGTGAGGACACTAGGAGCTTTGATTGGTTTGAATATAGATGTCCATGCTCTGTCAGATATGTAGAGATCAAAATTTGAATTTCAAGTACCTAGGAAAAAGTATAGTGTTTGCAGATCTATGCTCCATTGTCTGAAAGTAATTACAATGTCAATAAATTCTAGATGTGGAATTGAACATCTCTTTGAGGGATATAAAAATATGGCAAATTTCATTCTGAGCAATATTAAAATCAGGCTTTTGTCATTCATGTTTTAAAAGCAATAGTGATTTCAATAGACATTAGGCCACCTTCACTCTTATGTCGCTTTTCTTCATTGCAGTTGTTGTCTTCTTACTTCAGAATATGTCCTTACTAGTGGGAACCTGTAAGTACTTTTATGGTAGGCGTCACCAGATGGTGCTGTTATACATAGTCTTCCATGTTCTTTTTCTTAGTGTGCAAGTTTGGACCCTTGGGAAGGCAAGCTGTACTGTTGTTAGTTTGGGGTTAGGCAAGGCTTTGGTGTGGAGAGGCAGCTTCTGAGACAAAGTGCTGTGCCAGCAGCAGGGCCTTGACCTTTGACTAGAGTCAGTTCTTGAGGAACAGTTGCTCCTTCAGTGTCGGGCAGACGGTTCTTTGCAGAAGGGATGACTTTTGCATGCTGTTTGACTATCTCATTTCAGGACTGGTGTATGTGTGTAAATAAAGCAAATTACACCCAGACTCTACGTCATTGGATTCTTCTTCACTAGGAAGCTGACCTGAAAAACCCTGGACATCTGCTACATGCTCAGTGCACATGCAACACTGATGTCCAAATGGGACACTGGCATAAGAAAGAGCAACACTACCAAAGCATTATGTTACCCATAACCTCGCATTTGCAGTCTCTCATTCACTGCTAGGCCAACATTTTTGCAGCCTGCGTTTTAAACAAGTCTTAATTTGTGTAGACATTTACTATGATTTTGCATGCAAGATAGTTAAATGTGCATACAGACTACCATTAGTCAACTGTGCAGACAATTACCTGAATTGCTTGTGCAATTGCAGTAATTAGTCATGCAAATAATATATGCAGTTGCATGCCTAAGTTTATTAAAAATAAGGCCTTTGAATAATTCATCCTTATTAACTCAACCCTGCTAGTGACCACCTCAGTTTGCCACTCAGTACATAACTCTGACTGAAATCAAACTTCATTATATCATGCATTCATTCTGTGGCTGCATCCCCTCTCAGAGTTTGAGAACTGATTTCTCTCTATCTGGCAGCTTCTATCACTCAGGAAATCAAGTGGCTCTTTCCCCCACACTCAGCTTTCACCATCAGTACAATTATCTCAGTGCATACCCAGCTCACCACACAAACAGTCACTCCAGTTTAATGGGCTAAGTGCACTCCACTGAACTGAGAAACAATTACTAACTAATGTTCTCATTTTCCCAGTTTCTATTCCACATTGTTTTCTGAAAACAAATGTTCAATACAAATGCTCCCTGCTATATAAACACTGCAACTAGCATGAAGCAAAGTTCCTTAAAGTCTGGATTCACTGTGTGGCTTTTTTCATTTATTTTTTGGTGGTTTCTTTAGAGCTCTGTTTCTGAGGAAGGCTCCTCCCCCAGCACATACTGCAGAATTCTCTCTTCATCCTCTCCAAGTCCTCTGTCTCTAGTCCTGATTACACTTTTGGCTTCTTATTATCTGCCCCCAGTTTCCTGATTGGCTACCTTTCCCTGTTCCCCACTTCGTAGGAAAGATCAGCCAACCAGACATCCTGTGGGAGGCAACAGAAGATTTTGGATGCAGGAGATGGGGGGAGATAGCAGCTGATATAATTTTCCACACAGCAGACAAGAGGAAGCAGAAAGTACAGTAGCTGGTCAAGATTCTGCTCCATCTCCTTCCTCTCTTTCTTCCTCTCTGTTCTGAATCACCAGGCCTGGGAAGGGAGAAAAATGACCATGATGGAACTGCCCTTCTGCCCTAGGGTTGGTCAGGGGAAGACAATCATTTGAATCAGTCCCCCTGGGACCAGTGCAAGGGCAAAGAACCTCTACAACTGCAAGAGGAGCAGAGATGTGCTGGGGCAAGGCTTTTGGAATTGATTGCATCTTGGGTGGGGTTGCCCAGAATTGATGTCTGAGCTGGGAGGGTGTATAATTAATTGATGTGCGATTTGGGGCCACCTCACATTAATACTTACAGGTTTGCAAGATGTGGCAATGCTAATTGTCACACACATACTCTGGGGATGGACAGGGAGCTAAAAATCAGAAGGCTGATCAAAACACACACACATATTAAAAATACCCCAACTTCCTGATTTGGGGGATAATCTTTTTCTGGGTCTGGCTCATGAATTTTGAACTTCTGGGATTGACAATGCAACATTTTATAAAATGAGACTATTGTGCTTCAGGCCTGAATTACAGGAAAACTATTATGTAATCTATTGATTGATTGCGAAGGAAGTTGATATAAATAGGCACGGGAGTCATGGATGGTCCATAACAACATAAACATGCCCATACTGCGTCAGACCAATGGTCCATCTAGCCCAGTACCTGTGTTCTTACAGTGGCTTGAGAGGAAATGAACAGAATAGGGCAATTTCAAGTGATTCATCCCCTGTTGTCCAGTCTCAGCTACTGGTAATTGGAGATTAAGGTAGACCCAGACCTATCATCCATGAATTTATCTCATTCTTTTTTGAACCCAGTGATGGTTTTGGCCTTCACTACATCCCATGGCAACAAATTCCACAGATTGGCTGTCTGTTGCATGAGAAAGTACGTTCTTTTGTTTGCTTTAAAACTGCTACCGATTAAACCCCTAGTTTTTGTATTCTGTGAAGGGGTAAATAACGCTGCCCTATTCACTTTCCCCATACTAGTCACAATTTTATAGACCACCATCATGTTCCTCTTCAGTCGTCTCTTTTCTAAACTGAACAGTCACAGTATTTTTAATGTCTCTTCACATGGAAGCTGTTTCATCCCCCAAATAAGGAGAAGCAGCTTACAAAAGTAAAAAGCTTCATGGTGAATGTGGTGAATGGGGTGCACTGATTCATCACATCCTTGTGCTGCCATAGTCACATTTTGCACACAGCCAACCTTCCAATCTGTTGATGGATATTCTGTTCAAGGGGACCTGGGCCCTTCAAAACACTGGGAGTCCTCAGCATGTATCCCACAGTTGAATCTATCCTAATGTGTTTAACATGTCAAAAACAGGATTTCACTCCAAAATAACAGCTATCAGTTTGCAAGTCCCACAGAACATTGCAGAATCCTTCATTGTGTCCTGCAGCTCCATCCTTCTATAATATTTAACTTAACCACTTTAAATTGTGCAGTTTAAATTTCTTTTATTATAAAGAGCAAAGTAAAGTCTTATTGAAAATCCATTTTTGATGTTTCGATAACAAATACTATGATGTGTGTTTATAGTCTTCCAAAGAGCTTTTGATTATATGTGGCAAGGAAGAAATATGCATTTGATGTATTGTTTTCGCATCCCAGTTAAGGCTAAGGGATCTTTAGCCACTTCAGAAAATGTCATAATTATTGATGAAGACTTATTAGAATCATTTTCCACTAAGGCACTGCACGTAGATAATAATGTACATATTGTCAGGGTCATCCATGTCTCTCAGAGCTTTGGTGAAACCAATTTAAGAGCTGCTGTGGAAAATGAGATCATAAAGGTTAACAGAGTAAAGATTATAAGAATCAGTTGAAAGGATTTTTAGAGAGTTGTGCCTATACTGTTCTTCCAGGATTTCCTGAAGGTTTACAAAGAGAACATAATGATGTGCATGCTTCTGAAAGGAATTTGCACATCAGTATTCTAGAAAAGAAGAGTACAACCAGAGACACCTCCTTACAATACATTAGTTGTTGGTTCACCCACAGGGAAAAATATCTGAACAATTTCATCTGGGTGTCATGGCAACGAGAGGTGCAAGATAAAGTATAGATTCAGTTCAAAGAATCAGGTTGTCATGCAACATCTTAAACAAACTCAACTCTGGTATGGATCCTCAGATATAGCCACATAAGTTAAACCGGGGTTTTAATGTCCTTGCCCTGTCAGTGGTGTTTTATCATGATGAAACAAGGAAACAGAACAAAACAAAAGCAGGTGAGAACAGACTGGAAGCATCTGAATGGACTGCTTCTCAAAATGACTTCAGCACATGTGAAAGGAGGCTTTTCACATTAAATAAACCTATACAACTGCCAAGTACTTGAATGACTACTTTCACAGGTTTTTCCAGGAAGCATGGGAAGTTCTAGAGCCTCTCTCAGAAGACAGAACAGAATTTGAGGATCCACAAGCACCAGCTTCCTCCGGGCCCCAGAGGTACTCAACCGCCCACTCTGCCCCAGGCCCCATCCCCACTTGCCCCTTTCCTATACAGCAGCAGTAGTATGGGCTATGGGTTTTCATTATATAGCTTTGAATTACACAAGGCTTCTGAAACAACATGGTCCCAGATTGTGTACAACAGATGGCATTCACAAGGCTAATATGAAAGTGTGGAATACTTTTAAAAGCTGAAGTATGTTTTCTGCCTTCCAGCTTGGAGGAATACATTTTTTCTATTGATACTCAGATTTATTTCTTGTACTCTCAGGGATTTTTTTAATCTCATTTGCTCTATTGTCCTTGGTAGTTGGTTCTCACCTTTACCCATCACTCTCTTACCACTATAACCCTTTAACTAATTTATATCACTATCCCAGCTCTTTGTGCTCTTTCCATCTCTCCCTATTCACCTCTATACATACTCTAAGAGACTGGGACACTCTGGTCTATCAGTCACCGCTGGGCTGCGGTCTGCACATCAGGGATAGTAGTTGCTCAGCAGGAATTGCAAGAGCCAGGTTCAGTAAGCAAGGGCTGGGGCCAGGGTCAGAGCTTGGAGGTCAGATGTACCCAGTGAGAGTCAGGGTCAGAATCAGGCTGAGATTGGAGACCGGAGACCAGGGACAAAGCAAAGTCTGGAGTCACAGCAGGCCATAGTCTTTATGGTTTCCCAGACAATTTCTTGGGCAACCCTCTGTGATAAAAAGGGTGCTTGGTCAATCAGACAGCCACAGCGTACAGGCAGCCCTCAACTCTACGATGTTTGAGTTACAACAAACGGCACTTGCACCGTTTATAAATGGACACCCTGTTTTGACTTTATAATGCCAATTTTGACTTTACTATGCTTGAGCTGATGCAACACCTCACCAGCAAACAAGTTCATATGCGCACTGATGTTCTGTGCCTCCCATCTCCCTGACTCAAGGCACTCAGTAGCTGTTCTGATGCCATTTTTACGTGGTGATTCTTTGTGCTTGCAAACTTTTTCTAAAAAAGTTAGTGTCTGCCCATAATAGTAGCAGAAAAGTGAAAATATGGTGCAAGTGATGTTTCTTCTTCTAAGAAACATAGAAAAGTTACTACGGAAACAAAAATGGAAGTAATTAAGAGGGCTGAGAAAGTGAGACACCAACTGAAATTGGTAAAGGTTGGGATTTCCTCTGAATGACTATTGTGATCATCCTGAAAGACAAGGTACAAATTCAGGAACATGTTAAGGGCTTGGCTCCTATTCAAGCAACTGTGATAACTAAGCAGCATGTTAGACTTATTGCCCAAACTGAGAAACTGTTCATTGTTTGGCTGGAGGATCAAAATTAATGCTGTGCTCCTGTGAGTTTAGGCATAATTTAGGAAAAGGCTAGGAGTCTTTATGATGATCTAAAGAAACAACCGGGGGAGAGTTCTAATGCTGAGCCTTTTAATGCAAGTAGGGGGTGGTTTATGCATTATAATATCAGGGAAAATTTGCATAACATTGAGGTCTCCGGTGAAGTTGCCAGTGCTTTTGAGGAGGCAACTCATGTTTTTCCTGAGGCATTGGCTGAGATCATTGAAGAGGGTGGGTATTGTGCTCAGCAAATTTTTAATGTTGATGAAACTGGACTCTGTTGGAAAAAAATGCCATCAAGAATTTATATTGCCAAAGAGGAGAAATCCATTCCAGGGTACACAGCTGCTAAAGATAACCTCACTCTTTTGTTTGGTGCAAATGCTGCAGGTGACTTCAAACTTAAATTTTGCTTGTGTATTGTTTGGAAAACCCCAGGGCTTTCAAGGTATATTCCAAGGCATTTATCCCAGTGATATGGAAATCCAGTCATCAGGTGGGGGTCAATAAGAACATTTTTTGAGAATTGGTTTAATCATCATTTTATGCCAAATGTCAGGAATTGTTTCAGCAAAAACAGCGTTGTATTTAAAGCATTGTTAATCCTCAACACGCCTCCTGGTAATCCAGCTATACTTGATGACATGCATCCTGACATCAAAATGGTGTTTTTCCCCTCCCGTGCCCCCAACACCATCCCACTGTTGCAACCCATGGACCAAGGGGTAACTGCATCCTTCAAGGCCTACTATGTTACTTCAAGGCCTACTATGTTAGAAGCACATTTGTCCAGGCCATCAGAGCAACTGAGAAGGAAGGTGGACCAACTCTAAAGGAATTCTGGAGGGCTTCAACATTTACTATGAAGTTAAGAACTTTGGTGAGGTATGGAATGAAGTCAAACAATCAAATTTGAATGGTGTTTGGAGAAAGTTGTATCCAGATTTTGTGTCTGACATCCAAGGCTTTACAGACACTGTTGAGGAAGTGACTGACACTGTTGCTGAAATGAGCAAAGCACTGAACTTAGACATTGCAACAGATAGCGTTGATGAGTTGCTGGCATCACATTCTGAAGAATTAGCAAATGAGGACCTCATTGATTTGGAACAGAAAAAAGTGGCAGATGAAGAAGAAGATAAACCCACTATTGAAGAGGCTTTTCCTTGTACATTCTTGACAACAAAAGTGTTGGCTGAGGCATTTTAACATTTGGAAGCTGCCATGTCTCTCCTGGAGGAACATAGCCCCAACATTGACCACAGTGCATCTGTGAATAGGAGCATATCCAACATGTACAGCTGCTACAGAGAAATTTAAAAGGAAAAGTGGAGAACATCTGTTCAAATTCCTTGGAGGCTTTCTTTAAGTCATTTCAAATAACCTCAAAACCCCCTGAAAACCCACCCAATTAGACCTACCCATGAGCCCAGAAGAAGGTGTCCCATGTCCTTTTTCATTCCTTCAGTAGGTTTCTTAATCTACAAATCAAATGACAAGATAAGCAATACCCAGGAACCAATTGTTTCATAAGTCTGAGGACTGACTGTACTATAAATCTTTATGTATCTTTAGCTTATTATGTGATTTTTTTGTCAGCATGATTGCTATTTACAATATAAATTCATTGATGTAACTATATTACTTGTGTATAATTGATTGAATACAAAAATCTGGGTTATTTTGGTGAAAGAGTATTGGGCCTTAGTTCAGGAACCAATCACCCACTTATAACATTGGTTACTATGGGAAAATTTGTTCCAAGTTATACCTTTCAACTTAAGACATGATTTTCAGGAACCAATTGTGTCATAAGTTTGAGGACTGCCTGTACTGTCACTCTGGCTCCCTTGGGTGATACTTCCGGCACCAGCCACTCACTGTCTGTGGTTCTGCATGGCTTCCTGGTGGCATTGTGGGACTGTCAGCTGTCCGAGTTCTGCAGGCCTGGGGTTTACAGACCCTTAAAAATATCTTCTCTCTCTCTCTCTCTGTCCACTCCCCTCTCTTAGGCCTGGTCCCTATTTGAAAAGTGGTGCTGTTTGAAAATTGACTTAAAAATCAGTATAATTACACAGGTGCAATCACACAAGCACTTAAAAACTGATTTATGCCTCGCTTACAAAACTGGATTAGCTGGCACTTAAACTGGTTTAAAGGCATCTACATTAGAGGGTTGCATAAATGTAGTTAAATCAGTTTCAAATCCATTACAATGAACCAGTACAGATCTTCTAATATAGAACCTCCATGGAACTTGGAGAGAGGAATATAAGTTCCAGGAAGAAAGAATTTGGAAGAGGCCCCTGGAAGACAGTGTGCATGATCTGGCTTAGAATGGTAGCTGCATTTGCAACATCTCTGTAAATAGCTCTCAGAGACTTTAAGGCCAAGGGACTACAGTTCTTTTAATAAAGGGTCAATTTCATTTTATAAACATGGCATCTTTTCATATTATAGCAGATGCAGGAGAGACCAGGCCTTAATCTGACATTCCATGCCTACCATTCCCTATTTTTCATTACAAATGTCTCTGATTTATAGCTTTCCAAAGTTGGTAGATATGTTTTTCTTTTCTTTGGAAGAAGATGCATTTTGTTGGTGAAAATGAGCAAAAAAACCCCATGGCTTAAAAAGAGGGGACATTGATGGATACCTTTTACATGGAAAACTTTTCTGTTATGTCACTCTGGCTTTCTCCCAGACTTTTCTTTAAAAGCTAAAACTCCTCTCATGTTCTATACTTTTGTAACATTTTGGCCAATCAAATTGACAACCAAAAAATGAATGAACAAACATAAAACAACCACTTATCAGAGGGGTAACTGTGTTAATCTGTATCCACAAAAAATAACGAGGTATCTGGTGGCACCTTAAAGACTAACAGATTTGAATATAAGCTTTCATGGGTAAAAACCCCACTTCTTCAGATGCAACCACTCTTCAAAAATGCTAAATCATGCAATCAACTTCATTTTTCATGGTTCTTTAAGAACATGAATCTTGCAGCCATTTCTTCCAATAAATGAATCTATTTTCTAGTCACCTTTGGATACCTGAGAATAAATCCTACCTTAGATCACAAGTGAAAATGAGTTTGGTGGACATTTGTCCATATCACATAATTTTAATAAATTGGTAATCTCTCCCCAAGAGAGACCCACGTACTCAATAGGCCAGCGCAGAAGTACATAGGCAGAGGTGTATGGCTAGGCTAAAGGAACACTTACCTTGTCTTTGCTTTGTCCTAGGTGTTACTGCTGGTCTTACCCTTGTGAAAGACAGAACCTTTATACCATGCAATATACATTCAATAACATGAGCTGATTAATTATAAACCATTCACACTTTAAGGGACTGTTATATTAGTAATTTCTCCTATTTTAACATTCAAATGAAATAAACGTAAGGGTTGATTCTAGGGTTAACATATTCCAGGATTGCTACTAGATTTAGCAACAGGGCATGCTGGGCAGTTGATGGTTGTCATATAATCTAAACAAAGAGCACAGGGCAAAACAGAAGAAGAGAAACACAGCCACGCACTTCAGGGTGAATGCAATGTATCCTTCCCCGAAATTAGGTTACTGACTTTTTAACTGTTTGACACATATTTATTCCAATTACTTCCAATTAGGAAAAACAAATGTAAATGAATATTGAAACACTGTTAAAGTAACTGGACACTGAATCTGTGATCATTAGACATGATTTTCATTTGAGGTGATTAGTTGAACTTGTAGACAGTAAATTATCTCTTCAAAACAATCAGTTACATTGGGTAGGCTTCATGGTATGACAGTCCTTAAATAAATTAATATGCTATTAAAATTTCTAATGAATCTTGACGTGCCCATGCTATTTTTGTTAAGATAAATTAATAATGCATAAGAATTGGAGATTCTGTTGCTCAACCATTAAAATCCCTTCCTCTCACTTCTGGACTAGACAGATACACAGGCAGAAAGTTTCAGAAATATGTACATGGATTTTCCAGTAGTCTTCTCCCTATATGCTTTATGTGCTCCCTATGTTCTGCAGGCTCATCTATCCTTAACATCCTGGACAGACAGGAACAGAGTTCATTTCTGTGGTTATTTATCCCTTCCAGACACATAAATCTGGGTCACGTTTCCGTCTTATGACAAAACAACTGTATCCTGGTAAATTAGCAACGCTGTATAATGAAAATAATTTTAATAACTCATAAAATACAGAAGGAAAAATTATGTATACTGTTCCTTGTAAAAAGATCATAATGATATTTTAGAATTGTGGGTCAGATGCTTGGCTTGTGTAAAATTGTGTAGCTTCACTGACTTCGCTCTCACACTACACGTAAGTGGACTGAATTGACGTCAATGAAGCTACATCAATTTACACCATCTGAAGATCAGGACATGATTACCTAATTAGAAACATTTTTTTTCTACTACCTAGAATGATGATGGGAATAAAATGTAAATTGTATTGTGTAACATGCGTAGTCACTGTACACTTGCCTATTGCAGAACCTTTGCCTCAATCACTGAGCACTTGATGGACCACATTTTATATAGTGTCAAAAGTATATAAGGATGTATGCTAGTATTCAAGAGAGTATGTGATCATGTCCTTATAGCTGAATTAGAATACGCACGGAGAAGAAGAGCAAAGGGTGAATGTGCAAACTTAACTCTAGCAATTCCAGACCTTGTAGGGCTTAATAGTGGAAATTTATGGTTCTCTTAACTTAGGATGTTTTTAATGGAATTTCCCTACGTTTTTAAAAGAAATAAATATATTATGTTATTTGAAACTATTTCCAGTTGTTAGTGCTTGAAAACAGAACATTCATATGTTTGCACATACACTGAAAGGATCCGATTTCTGAAAAGCAGGTTCCCGGTTTGGTTGTCGTTGTTGTTGTGGTTGGTTGCATAAAGTCTGTGAATTTACTGATGCAGCATATATGGACTACTAATGCTAGAATGAATGTTTGGAGACTTATGTAGATTTTAATTTTTGTCAAAGGGGACATAGTTCAAGATGTAACAGGCATAGAAGGAAATGCCTGCAGAGAAGAGAGAGGAAAACACTGAACAAGTCCAAGAAAAGCCATGACTGAAACTCTTAGGGTTCTTACAAAGCCTTTTCCTTATTCTGTTTAAAAGGAAAATAGTAATTTTGTTGAAAGAAGGGATGCTTATTAATCCACTGACAAATACTTGTTCTTGCCTGAAGTGCTATCAGTACTTGGAACTTCTCTGAAAAATTTCAGTTCAGTTCCTATATTATTCTTAGAAACATAGGCATATTAGATTTGCCATCCTGGATCATAGCATTAGTTCAGCAAGTCTGCCTTTGGCACGGCCTAAAACTTCCCCTTCAGAGCAAAACTAAAGAACAAAACAAACACAAAGAAGCCATCCAAATAAGTATAAAATGCCACAAAGGTAGGTAGAGTGGTGGTTAGGTTATGAATTCCTTCCTGATCCTTACAGTCAGTCAGCATGCGCTTTATACCATGAGATTTAATTAGCCTTATCCTTATGGGTTGTCTAGTCAGCCCTATTTAAAAATCAACCAGAATGGTTTGGTTAAATGTTGATTAAATAATTATTTCTTTTCATTCATGGAATGAGGAAGGGCTAGTTATGGAAGACACTTTGCTGGCTCTGTAAGAATATGGACACTCTAAACTATTCTTCCCCACTTGAGAAGATTTGCTTAGATAGTATGAGTGCCTCTGCTTCGACTCTCCTACCACCTCCCATCTGAAGGACTCTACCTCTCCTGTTCCTCCCTTCTTCATCGCTCCACCCACTTTCAACAATTCACTGTGACTGCAGCTCTCGGTCTCCGAGGTCATGGTAGCCTTCATGCGGACTTTGGAGGGTACATTTTCACAATAATGAGAGGAAAGCTATCCATGGAATGTTCGATGCTTTTTGCCTTAAACCTCCTGGCTGTCTTTTTTCACAAGTTGTATGTTAGCGCTTTCTAAAAAGTGATGAGAAAAGGGAAGCTATTTGTAGTCTTAGATGTGCAGATTATACCTTGCCTAGAACAGCCACTGAAAGTTGCTATCAGACGATGGCATAGTGGCAGCATATCTGACCAATCTGATGGGGCCAGGTGAAAGTAGATGACCAATATGACCACATAAATGCCAACATTTATCAGAACAAAAGAAAAATCAGCCTGACTGCTCAAAGAAGGACCTAATCTCAACTAAATCATCCCAGCCAGGGCTTAAAAACCTCTAAGGAATTAGATTCTACCACCTCCCTAGGTAACCCATTCCAGTGCTTCACCACCCTCCTAGTGAAAAAGTTTTTTTCTAACATACAGCCTAAACCTCCCCCACTGTAACTTGAGACCATTATTCCTTCTTCTGTCATCTGGTACCACTGAGAACAGTCTAGATCCATCTTCTTTGGAACCCCCTTTCAGGTAGTTGAAAGCAGCTATCAAATCCCCCCTCAGTCTTCTCTCCTGCAGACTAAATAATCCCAGTTCCCTCAGCCTCTCCTCATAAATCATGTGCTCCAGCCCCCTAATTATTTTTGTTGCCCTCTGCTGGACTCTTTCCAATTTTTCCACATCCTTCTTGCAGTGTGGGGCCCAAAACTGGGCATAAAATTCCAGATGAAGCCTCACTAATGCCAAATAGAGGGAAATGATCATGTCCCTTGATCTGCTGGCAATGCTCCTACTTATACAGCCCAAAATGCTGTTAGCCTTCTTGGCAACAAGAGGACACTGTTGATTCATATCCAGCTTCTCGTCCACCGTAGGTCCTTTTCTGCAGAACTGCTGCTTAGCCACTTGGCCCCTAGTCTGAAGCAGTGCATGGGAATCTTCCATCCTAAGTGCAGGACTCTGCACTTATCCTTGTTGAGCCTCATCAGATTTGTTTTGGCCCAACCCTCTAATTTGTCTAGGTCCCTCTGTATCCAGCCTCCAGCCTATCTACCACTGTAGATCTATCTACAGGATACAGTGGTATATACAGCGTATCTACCACTGTATCATACCCTCCAGAGTATCTACCACTCCTCCCAGTTAAGTGTCATCTGCATACTTGATGAGGGTGCAGTCCACACCATCCTCCAGATCATTAGTGAAGATATTGAACAAAATCAGCCCCAGGACCAACTGTTGGAGCACTCAGCTTGATACTGGCTGCCAACTAGACATGGAGCCATTGATCACTACCTGTTGAGCCCAATGATCTAGCTAGCTTTCTAGCCACATTATAATCCATTCATCCAGCCCGTACTTCTTTAAGTTGCTGGCAAGAATACTGTGGGAGACTATATCAAAAAATTGCTAAAGTCAAGGAATAACACATCCATTGCTTTCCTCTCATCTACAGAGTCACTTATCAGGTTAGTCAGGCATGACTTGCCCTTGGTGAATCCATCCTGACTGTTCCTGATCACTTTTCTCTCCTCTAAGTGCTTCAAAATTGATTCCTTGAGGTCCTTCTCCGTGATTTTTCCAGGGACTGCGGTGAGGCTGACTGGCCTGTAGTTCCCCAGATCCTTCTTCTCTCCTTTTTTAAAGATGGACACTACATTAGCCTTTTTTCAGTCATCTGGGACCTCCCCCAATTGCCACAAGTTTTCAAAGATAATGGCCAATGGCTCTGCAATCACATTTGCCAACTTCTTTAGCACCCTTGGATGCAATGCATCTCGCCCCATGAATTTGTGCTCGTCCAACTTTTTTAAATAGTCCTGAAGCACTTCTTTTTCCACAGAGGGCTGGTCACCTCCTCCCCATACTGTGCTACCCAGTGCAGTAGTCTGGGAGATGACCTTGTTCGTGAAGACAGGCAAAAAAAAAAAGCATTGAATATATTAGCTTTTTACGCATCCTCTGTCACTAGGTTGCCTCCCTCATTCAGTGATAGTGGTAAATGCTGGGTTTGGCAGGTTCCTACCTATGCATGTATAAAAGACTACCTTCATTTCTCATTTAAATATTTGTTTTCCTCTGGGGTCTGTTTTTGCAGATTCAGTGTTCTTTTCTGTGACCTATTAATGAAGGCACATTTTATAGCTGGCTAGTGGCTGACCTTTGCTGCTGTCTGCTGTATTTGGACTTGTCCTTTACAGAAAGCCTAATTATTTTTACCAATATATTCAGTATTATAATCGCTCCTCTAAACTGTATCTTAGTAACAGAAATGATTGGCCATTAAATTGGGATTTTTTTGAAAACGTTGGTTTACCTCTTTATTTCTACCAAGAGAAGATTTGGGGGTAAGGTAAAAAATAGCTTAAATGTACCCCCTGAAAGTGGGAGAAATTTTGAAAATAAAACATTAGTAACTGTTTATTATTATTTTATTTTAGAATAAGTTAAATCTATTGACCAGTCAAAGTAGTGACAGTAATACAATATCTTCCATTGTTGTGTGTAGTGTTGTAGCTGTGTTGGGCTCAGGATATTAGAGAGATCAGGTTGGTAAGGTATTATCTTTTACAGAAGTTGGTCCAATAAAATATATTATCTCATCTACTTTGTCTCAGTAATACAAGTCAGTTTGTGTACTTTCTCAGTTGGAAATATACTCCCTGATCCTGCAAAGCACTTGAGCATGTCAATTGGATGACTCACATATTTAAAGTTAAGTATGTACTTAAGTGCTTTGCGGGACCCGGGCCTTACTACCCATTTTTAACAAATCTGTGAGCTCAGTCAAGCAACAATATTGAATGGAAAAAGGAAAGTGATACCATCAAATTATTAGAAAGGCTCTGTAACTTAAGAGCCTTCCTTGACTCATGCTGCATTATAGTATGTTAAGCAAATTTTTCTTACCCCAAGAAACTGACTAAATTAAAATATTCAGAAGACTGATCTTTACAGATATTTATGTCGTGAGTACTTGTGTTGCAATTTATCTATTTGCTAGCCTGAGGAGAATCTCTGTTTCTATAAGAAGAGGGAAAATGTGTGTAAACAGTATTATGGGCATAGGCATTTAGGTGGCAAAGGACACTTTACAGAAGTTGAGTAGTGCACTTCAAACCCAAGTGATTTGATACAGCCCACATTTATAACTGATGTTAGCATAAAATGCAAATTGGAAAACAGCTTAATTTACTGCTGACAGAATTCTATTCTAATTGAAACAGCTCATCTTAGTACAATAATTAAAATGTTGGCATACAGAATGATTAGTATGACCTTAAAAATAAATTGCTTGACCTATATAATGGTGGCAATTTCTTTAAAATTCTGTCAATCATAACTTCTCCACTGAGCTAAAGTGGATGCTGGAATTACATGAGCTAAAATCCTTAGAGTTAAATCACAGCTGATTTTATATGAATATGCAAGGATGGCAATTCCAGGTGTTAAAGTCCTTTCCCTGAACAATAGGAGACCCCCTTTTAAAGCATAAAAGGGGAAAACCTCTTTTTGGGAAGAATCTGATAATTTATTCAGAGAACCAACACAAAGGACCATCTTTTGAAAGCTATTTAGGCACCTAACTTCCATTGATTTCAGAGCCTTTCACAGAGGCTTTTGGTTCCTCTAGGCTTGTAGTACGAACTTCAAAATGCAAAAAATGTGCCAACATGAATTCATAGTAACCCCTCAGGAAATGGAGGGCCACTTTTTCTGCTAGCAGTAAGAGCAGCAGCCACTGCTGCCTATATAAAATAGTAGTTTTCACTTCTCTTACCACCATCTTTTCATCTCTTGAGGATAGTACTCTGGGTCCATGCCTCAATCTTCATTGAGGTGTCAGGGAATGACCACAAGGGCCCCTTTCTGGGAATCTGAGGTGTCTGAACACATTTATGAGGTGCAACATGCATGGATCTTCTAGGTCAGGGGTCTCCAAACTACGGCCAGGGGGCTGGATCCGGCCCGCGGCTTCGATTTGTCTGGCCCTCCAACTGAGCAGGCACGTGGAGAAGGGGCTGCTGCCCTCCCCCACCCCCGCGCGCTGTTGCCAGTGGCTCCATGTGCAGAAGGATCAGTGTCTCCAGCCGCCAGAGGAGCAGGGGGGGGGGGGGGGGGGGGGCGCATGGCAGCAGCCGGAGGAGCAAGGGGTGGGGGGTTGCATATTTTGCGTATATTGAATTTTTTCAGTTGTTTCGGCCCGCGAAGCCCCTTCAAAAATCTAATATGGCCCTTGTCTCATAAAGTTTGGAGACCCCTGTTCTAGGTGCTAGGGCTAACCACATTTATAGTCCTTGCACTTCATGCTAATGTCACTGGCCATGAAGGTTAGGGCCCCACAACTCCCTCAGCAGTAGCCAACAGAGATAACTGAAAGAGTGGGGAATCCACCCTTTGTGTTTTCAATGAGTGGCTCAGCTGAAGCCCAAAGAGGAATGTTGGCCTGACCCAGCAAGAATTCCTCTGGGGGTTCCTACTGTACTGCTGCCCCTCCAGCTCTCCCCACAGTGTGCACCATGGCTTAAAGCCAACGCCTGGCCCTTAACAAGAGTTTAACAAGTCTGCCAGCATGAAATATTGCATGATCTTACAGTACAGCAACCTCCATGCTTGCAGAGAGATATCTGTGTGTTCATAAAACACATTTAAATATCTGAAGTGACAAAGAGTCCTGTGGCACCTTAAAGACTAACTAAAGTATTAGAGCATAAGAGTCCTGTGGCATCTTAAAGACTATCTGAAGTATTAGAGCATAAGCTTTCATGGGCTAATACCCACTTCGTCGGATGCATGCAGTGGAAATATCCAGGGGCAGGTAACTTCCACTGCATGCATCCGACGAAGTGGGTATTAGCCCATGAAAGCTT
>ML677364.1:11480238-11490692 GCA_007922305.1 Dermatemys mawii
CTTATGCTCTAATACTTTAGTTAGTCTTTAAGGTGCCACAGGACTCTTATGCTCTAATACTTTAGTCTTTAAGGTGCCACAGGACTCTTATGCTTTAATACTTTAGTTAGTCTTTAAGGTGCCACAGGACTCTCTGTCACTTCTGCAATTCCAGACTAACATGGCTACCCCTCTGATTCTTAAATATCTGAGGCGCAGAAACAAGCAGTTTAACAGAGCTTGTGTTTCTCAAGCCATAAATTGAATTGTGGTTCTGCGGGTCTGAACCCCTCTTGCAAAAAAGAGACTCATACAAGAGACGTGAAACTGAGTTTAAGTTAAAAGTATGAAGGAAAGGGCCCTTTATGTATCCTGCTATTGAGTGTTTCACACTGATAGGCAAAACTAAATATCTGCAGCAGTCACACCAGGCACATTAATGCAGCTGCCTGAGTGCTGGCAAACCACTTTTGTCATTGTCATTAATTTCCAGAAAGGGCAGAATGCCATCTAGCTGCTAGGGGTGGCCTCTCATGACTGAATTTTACTGAAAGATAATCAAAGAGGGGTGTCGTTCAGCAGCATAAATCTTAGTGTCAGTGAGGATCTCTGTTTATTTTTAGCAAGCATCAGAGGAGAGAAGGCCAGGGCATCCAGATGATCCTTTAGCAAAGTAATGTTTTTTAAAAGCCTAGTGAGTGATGAGATGACACTGGATAACTGCGCTTTTCATATGTATCAGACAGAGAGATGTTAGGGTCTGAAATTCCTCTCTACCAATCTCCCTAGAGCTTAAACAGTTATCTGGACAGTGGCATTAATCAAACGCTTCCCAATGTGTTATCTAAGATAGTATACGATTGACTATTACAGGGCAATCGGCTCATAGTAGTTGATGGAAGGTTGGTTTTCTTAACTCCGGTTGTATTGTCTTTTTTTTAACGGGGAACTGCACAAGAGATAAAAATGAGAAAAATGAAAGAAGTTCTTACACATGGAATATGCTTAGAGTAATCTTTTTTTTATCACCATCAGACTGGAAAACTCATTTTTAATTTTTTTCTTGATAGCTTATTTTAATTCGACAATCATGAAGGAATACTAAGAAAAAATATTCTCTTGCAAGCCCAGGGCAAATTTACTAAGCACTTGACATTTTCTTGCTCCATCCTTTTATCATAAATATTGCTATGACCATTCCTCTCACAAGTGGAGCTCTCCATATTGTTATATACTTTTGCCTCTCCAGCTTACATTACAGCAAGTTTGCACCAAATTCTCTCACAATCAATGTCACAATAAAGAGCACTGCATAATAATTTCAACCATTTCATAATGTTTTTCATGCCCACAAGGGATAATACAATATTATCTAGAGAAAAAAAAGAGTGTTTCTCTATTTAATGGCAAAAGCACAAAGGAAAATCATTTTAAAACAATGTTTGGCAGAACATGACTATATTTTATATTTGTTATTTTAAATTTAATTTTAAACTTAAAGAAAAATACTTTAGGCACTATTTCAATTATATGTGATAGAAGATAACAATATAGCTAAGGAACCTACTCTGATTAGCACTGAAAGGAATTAAGAGCAGAATTTTAAAGGTATTTAAGTGTTGTGCCATTCTGTTGCAAAGCCTGTGACCCAGATACTCAAAGGACTTCAAATCAGTGGGAAGTTAGGCATCTAGATATCTTTGAGGCTCTTGGCATAAGTGATTAGGTGATTTTCAGCAGTGACAGAAGAGCTGGCCAGAACTGGAATTCCCATTCCATGAGCAACTGCAAAATTAAATAAAAATAAAATAAAATTAAAATTCTGAAATGGAGGGAAGAAATACATTTCAGGATTTCCTGTGTGCCACAGATAACAACACTTTGTTTTAAAAAACTGAAAATAGCATTTGGTTTAATATTTTCTAAATATTTTGGAGAGTCCCTGAGCTACCCAGAGCCCCAGCACCCTGTCAGGTGGGACGCTGGGCAGCTTGGGGAGGCTGGGTTTCCGAGGTGCTGAGGAGATGGAGGCCTGGAAGCCATGGGAATCTGATGGCTCGATAGGGCTCAGACTCTGAGGTGATCTGGCTGGTGGCTGCCCAGGAGCCAGGGACCAAGGAGCACATGGGCACTCCCAAACCACACACACAGATTCTAACGCCTGGGGCAATCTGATCCTGAAGAAAACTGCACTGAGCTCCAGCCTGGCAGAGTACACTAATCAGTCACACTTCAGAGGGCGGTAGCCAGGTTAGTCTGTATCAGCAAAAATAACAAGGAGTCCTTGTGACACCTTAGAGACTAACAAATTATTTGGGCATAAGCTTTCGTGGGCTAGGACCCACTTCATCAGATGCATGGAGTGAAAAATACAGTAGGCAGGTATAAATATACAGCACATGAAAAGATTGGAGTTGCCCTACCAAGTCGGGGGTCAGTGCTAATGAGGCCAATTCAATCAGGGTGGATGTGGTCCATTCACACCTTCTTATCAACTGTTGGGAATGGGCCACATCCACCTCCTCGCTGACCTACCAAAAGGTCCTGGATTCTCAGCTTGCGAAAGTTGTGACGGTGCTGTTCCTGGTGTGACCCACTGAGAGTGTCAAGTCAGGACAAATTGCTTCAGACAGGACATTTACAGTCCAAAGCTGGGGTTTCTCCACCCTAAAGGCAAACCAAACCAGCCAAACAGAAAAGACTTTGGTTTTGCTCCACTGGCTAGCCACAAGTCACACAAGCAATTCCCTTAGACACTCCAGCTTCCCAGTATCACCACCAGTAGCCACCTGTCCTGGGGACAAATGGTTATGAAAACCAATACCCCAAATAAAGAAAACAGTTCTCCCCAATTCCAAAGAATCAGGCCTCAGACCCAGGTCAATTTACAAATCAGATCTTACCCACAAATCACACTGTTGCCAATCCTTTAGAATCTAAAATCTAAAGGTTTATTATACAAGGAAAAAGATATAGGTGAGGGTTAGAAATGGTTAAAGGAAATCAAATACATGCAGTAATGGCTTGCATCAGTTGTAGAATAACTGCAGGTTCAAATCAAAGTCTCTGGAATACATTTCCTGGAAGATTGAAGACAAAATGGAGGTCCCTCTCCCAGGTTTATATAGACTTCCTCTTGTGGGTGGAGACCGCCTCCTTCTTGCCATGCAGGGTCTAGTTGTACAATGGATTTTCAGAGCCATGTGGTCCAGTTACATGACTCTCCAAGATTCAGTTCCTGACCAACTAGGCCACATTCCTGTGGACGGGCATCTGCAAAGTTCATTGTTAGCTTGATTGGAACTTGATGGGCCATCAGGAAGGCAATGCCCAGCTAACAGTAACTTTGTCTGGGATTTCACCCAAAAGCAAGCATAAGTTTGAAATACAGACACTATACAGCCAATCTTCATAACTTTAGCTACAAACAAGATACACACACAGAGATAGCATAATCATAATCAGCAGACCATAACCTGGTCTTAGATACCTTATATGACCCCCTTTACCTAAGATTTGGTGCCCCTACTAGACCTTGGTTGTACCAATGGTCTATATGATCCCAGATAATTTCAGTAACGTGACAAAAGTCTCTTTCTCAATCTGTCTTTGTCCATGAGGTTATGATCATTCCTCTCACAAGTGGAGTTCTTCATAGTGTTATATGCTTTTGACTCTCCAGCTTACATTACTGCAATGTGAGCTACTTGACGCATTAGCTTGTGCAAAATGAGGATGTCCGCTTATTTAGGAGTGCAAGACATGAAGCACATCATATTAGTTTTCTGAAGGCTGTACACTTACAGGTATAATTGAGTGTGTTAACTTTGATCTCTAAAACCATATGGCCCAGGTTGGCACAGGTACTTAGGCACAAGAACACTGAGCATCGTGATGCCCAACTTTTAGGCGCCTGGAATAAGTCTGGGATTTACAAAGCCTGAGTCTGATGCCTAGGCTCCCTATGCAATGAATGGGGAGAGACAGACGCCTCAGAAAGAGAGTCACAAAAGGAAGCATGCTAGGAAGCTCCCCACCTAAGCTAACCAATGAGAGATACGAAGGCAAGAGATGTTTCCTAAGCCTCATCCTCTCAGGGAGTTCAGCACCTACATCTAGGTTGCAGGAAGGCATCTCCTTCTGCTTGGGTGTCTCTGCTGCAATCCCTCTGTTGGTGACAGGCACCTATGATGTTTTTGCAAGAAGGTGCAGTGGGGTGGGAGGAAAGGAGACAGCTTCAACACGAGAAACTGAGGAGACCCCCACCATCAGACTATTCTATAGCCCACTTGTTAAGGCACTCACACTAGAGGAGAAGAGCCCTGCTCAAATCCCTTCTCCTCTTTGGGTGGAGGAGGGACTTAAGGCAAGTGAGTCTAAAAAGCTATGAGAGATTGATACTCCCTCCTTGCAGGTCTTTCAATATGGCTTTGAAAGCATCCAAGGAAAATGTTTAATTGCCTTACATTTAGTTAATCTGGAACTAACAAAATATCAACATTCTGAACGCAAAACCAAATTTAATTGCAAATCATCTTCTTTGGATAATTAATGTTATTGTATTCCAGAATGCAGGGATTTAATTTACACTGTAAATGTATGTGCTGAAGGTTCCCTTTGAAACTATTACAAGGCTAAAAAAGATTCATACCCAAATTGCCACCTTTGTTTAATTATGCAGCGGTCCAATGTGTCTGTGCACTTTCAATCATAATTAAATATTATTAATTTTATTATTAATTTTCTGCATAATTTAATCAATGTGCATTTTACTTCTTAATTTCTCTTTCCCTTTCCTGCTATGTTCAACTTTGGAACTATTATTCAAATCACTCCACTTGCTCCCCCTTGTCCAGGAAAGGAAGAAAAGAGTAAGGTTAAAGGTACTTTAAAAATCTAAGAAATACCTTTCTCTGAGTTTCCCAGTGCCTCTCTTTTTTAGCCATCTGTTATCGCTCTTTTAGAGCCTGCCTCTTACACATGCTAAACTTTAAGTAACTTGTGGTACTACTCACAAATCTGAAGTCCAGGGGTAGTTAGATAGTGCACTAACCAGTAGACCATCTTTTCTCTGAAGCCAAGCATACATTCAAATGGACCTAGGGCTGCTACCCATACCATATTAAAGCATTTGTACAGCAAAGATAATTAAACTATAGGTGTGGAAGAGACAATCGCAAAGCAGTGCAAGAGCAAGTATGTCTCACACAGTTCTCATTAATAAATAGAATTTATGGATGTCACAATCAAACCATTGTGAAAAACAAACTATGACCTATAAGTGCAGATGCTGCTGCTATACAAGATGATACATTTTGTTTCACTTTTTATTCTGCGTACAAGATTGTTTTAATTATCAGGATCTGATATGCCACTGAAAGGTACAATACATTTGTAATGTGGAGGGATTATTTTATTGGACCCCAAACAAAATAGCATCTAATATAACTGTTGAAAAATATAGTGTTATACTTAATACAATTTTATTGAAGTAACAATTATAAAATTAGATTGCAGATTTTATTTTTAGTGTCAAAATATTAAATGGTGTGTTACATCAGATTTTTGTAAATATGAAATGTGGCACAAACAAAAAATAACTTCAACTGTCCATGCTTTTTTAAATGACTTAGATGTTATAGCATACAGTTAACTCAAGCATTCTTATTACATCTGAACTAATACGTGAGGATCAGAGTAGTAGAACTCAGAAAATTGCATCTATTCAAAAACATTTATTTTTACGGTGGTGATTGAAATAGATATGGAGTCTGAAATGGAACGGGGTGAGGAAGAATTTGAGGTGTGTACAGCTCCTAGGTGTGGAGATCAGAAAGACCTGGATGATTCCAAGAAAAAGGGGGTATTGGACGGGCCTAATTTAGTTGGGGAAAGAGATCAAAGAGGTGGGTGGAGGAATTACTGCTCTTGGTAATTACCTCTCTTGGTAATTATCTCTCTTGAATCAGAGAACATACACTGCTATCTGCATCTAAAAAGAACAGTCACATCAGCATCATGCAGAAAAAAAGATACCAAGCTGGCAACTGCTGGAGGAAAGGAAGAAGATATGGACATTCTTAAGAGTATCCATGAGAGTCTTATTGAGGTCACAGCTAGGGAATGCTGAGGGCAAAGATGGGTTCAACAATGTAAAGTAGTTCAGCTGAATACATCACTGCACAGTAAGCAAGAAATGTATGAGAACATTTAATGTTGCATACATTCATGCTTGAAAAATCCACATAGATGACAGTAGAAAAGTACTTGCAGTAAAACAAGTATAAACAGATTTCATTGTTGCTAAATTTATTGTGTATTTGCTGTGATTCAATGAAGCAGACAGGAAACCAAGTTGAATGGCCATCTCATGGCTTTTCAGCTGTAATATAAATAGCCCATATTGGTTATCAGGGACTTATTTGATTTGACTTGTCACAATACACAGGATCTTGCTATGTTATTGTCAACCTATAAATGGCATGTATGGCATAACAGCTAGAAAAACTGCACATGAATCATCTAAAATAGGGAATATGGGAAATATGACATCATAGTTACCAGGAAAAAGGTATGGATGCCATGGATAAATCTGTGAAACCTTGAGCTTTATTGCATGAGTTTCATTAAAAATGCAAATAAAACTCTACATTATAATAGGCAGAGGGCTAGACCCTAAATCAAAACATATATTGCCCTGACAGGCAGTTTGAAAAAATGGTGTCACAATTTTAATATTAAATAATGTAGTTTTCATATCAGCAAAGATCATATTGTGTTAGGGACTTGCTAATACCATCAGACACCCCCGTAATGCAGTGGCTCTCACACTTTTTGTGCTGGTGCCCCTTTCACATAGAACATTTCTGAGTGCCACCCCTGCCTTATACATTAAAAACCCATTTTAAATGCTAAATTTATAACCCTATTGTTTAAAATGAATTTGCCTTTTTTCACCTCTTTTAAATTAAGACTAAAACACATTTTTATTGAATTATTGTTATAAGCAGAAAAGTTATTTTTTTAATTGTTACTTTTTAGTGCTGGGGGGTGAAAAAAAATTGTAAATATCACTTTTCACGGAAGACTTCTTGCCCCATTACCACCCTTAATTCTGTGCTGCTGCTGGTGGAGGTGCTGTCTGCAGAGCTGGGTGCATTCATGGGCTTCGGCTGTCAGCCAGGCATGGGGCTGAGAGTCGGAGCCCAACCACCCACGGGCTGACAGCTCACAACCTCACTTTGAGAACCCTTGCCTTAATGCAGGGGTAGGTAACCTTTGGCATGTGGCCCAGCAGAGTAATCTGTTGGCGGGCTGCAAGATATTTTGTTTATGTTGACTGCCCACAGCCATGGCCCATCGCAGTTCCCAGTGGCTGTGGTTCACTGTTCCCAGCCAACGCGAGCTGCAGAAAGCAGCAACCAGCATGTCCCTGTGGCTTCCTGTAGCTCCATTGGCAGGAACGTAAAGAAAATGTCTTGCGGCCCACCAGCGGATTACCCTGATGGACCACGTGCCAAAGGTTGCTGACCCCTGCATTCAGGCATTATGTTGTTGGATAGACAGGAATTCACTAGGTTTCTGTGATGAGGTGAAAGTCTCATATTATTAGACATCACATGATTTTAGTTTATATTGCCGATATGTTTTCCTGTTCATAATATCTGCCAAAAATAATAACAATAATTTGTTTTGCTGCAGAATGAAAGGAGAATGTGAGTGAACAAAATACAGAGTAATCACTGGTACTAAAATTAGCCCATAAGTGCTAAAGATTTCCCCAAATGTATTAAGAATATAGAGTATACACATTCAACTTTGGGTAAATTTGAGCTACTTTGTTTAGACTTAGAAAACAGGAGACTATGTAGGGGGTTTTCAAAGCAAATAATTTCAGACATTTGAAGCAAGATTTTTTTAAAAAAATGCAGTTCTCTGCCATCCGTGAAACAGCTGGTTTGCACAATAGCTACTGAGAAAGATCATCATGGCATGGCCTGTGTTTGGAGTTTGGACATATGGATTGGACAGAATTGACCATTCAGTGTTTGGACTCTATTTTGGAGTGTTTCTTGCTACTATGGACCTTGTTGGTGAAGTAGGATGGATCCAGTTTACTGGGCCAAATTGAACCTCTGCACATGATTAGTGGCTGTAAAAGGTTTCATAGGACACACTCCTTTTCCTTCTTTGCTTCCTTCCTTCCTGTCAGTAGCTCAGTATGTACATCTGCCCTCCCAGAAACTGGGGAATGCAACTTACATCATCTTTTAGTCCCGTTAAATATGAGCATCTGTTACTGTGTAGTCATCCATAAATTGTATTGCATAGTCAGTCATCTATTTTTTGTTTTATAGCAGCATTGATTGCTTGTCATTAATGCTGCTACAAATCCTTTCTTTACTTGTCTGTTTCTGTGTCTGTCTGTCCATCTGTATTAGGTGTGGGCAAACTATGGCCCGTAGGCCGGATCCGCTGCATGGGCTCCTCCTAACCGGCCCCTGAGCTCCATCTGGGGAGGCTGCTCCGGCCCCTCCCCCCCGTTCCTCTCCTCTGCAGCTTCAGTGCACTGTGCGAGCAGCACTCTGGGGTGTGGAGCTGTGCAACAGCGTGTCTGGCTCCGGGCCAGACACACTGTTCTAAGCAGCGGCGTGGTAAGGGTGCCGGGGCCAGGCCGGAGGGTTGGGTAAGGGGCAGAGAGTCTCGGGGGTTGGTCAGGGATGAGGAACAGAGGGGTTGCATGGTGTATGGGAGTCCCAGGGGGCCTGTCAGGGGATGGGGTGTGGCTAAGGGTCGGGGCAGTCAGGGGACAGGAGGGTTGGATGGGGATGGGTCCTGGGAGGTGATTAGGGGGCGGGGGGCCTCTGGAGAGGGTAGTCAGGGAACAAGGAGCAGGGGGCTTAGATAGGGGGTGGGGTTCCGGGGTGGTGGTGGTTAGGATGGGGGTCTCAGGAAGGGGCAGTCAGGGGACAAACAGCAGGGGGGCTTAGATAGGGATCTCCAGAGGGGGCAATCGGGGATAAGGAGCGAGAGGAGTGTTGGATGGGTCGGGTGTTCTGAAGGGGGCAGTCAGGGGGTGGAAGTGCATGGGGGTCAGATAGGGGGTGGGGCCAGGCTGTTTGGGGAGGCACAGCGTTCCCTACCCGCTCTCCCCCCCCAACAATTTTGAACTGCAATGTGGCCCTCGGGCCAAAATGTTTGCCCACCCCTGGTCTAGGTAGTTCTGTGGTCCTCATCCTGGTGGTATCTTTTTTGTATTTTTTCCCTTGCTGCAATACTCTTGTAAAAGGAGATGATAGTTACCAATAGGAACAGAAGCAACATGTGACAGTTGCAGCTGGAAGCTGTACTTACATACCTCCAAAGCTTGTGAACACAATTGGAGTCAGAGGTCTTAAGAAATAGTACTCTCTGAAGAGTGACTACAGCTTGACCATCTGTAAATATGGCAGGCACCCCTGCTTCATGCAAACATTGCATGAGAAAGGACTGTGCCATGGGTAGAAAGGGTTGTGCCACTTCAGAAAATACTCTTTCCTCTGGGATGGAGGGTCCAGGATTGATTTTCCCTCCCCCAAAATATTTGGCAATGATGTATTTCAAAGATGGTTTGGGCTGCCAGCAGATACTATACACCTATGATAGAGTCCTACGAGCCGCGGTGGGATTGCAAAGGTTAGCTATTGTAGTGGTTCAAGCAAAAGAACCTATGAATAGCGTTTCTGCCAATGATTGTAGGTAAATTTGCAGATATATTTATCCCACAGGCATGTGTGTGTGTTTCAGAGGTGTCATGCCTTAGGTAAGCTTAGTTTTTCTTCTGACTCATGGTCACAGTAACAAGACAGAAAGAAGGACGAGCAACATAACTGAAGCCAAGGCTTCCAAAGGATATTCCCCCAGGATAACTGGTTGGAGACTATGTGCAATGATTTTGTATGGCTGTTTACTGCTTGTTGAATGACATTGAGGATTTCATAGAAACGATGTTCAGTTTCTGGTGTTAGCGGATTCTTCTCTCCAGGGTCTCTGGAGAGATCAAAGAGTAGCGGTGGGTTATGGTGTGTGACAAGCCTTCCATGGCAATAGCACACATGGGAATTATAGCAACCGTTGGAACCTTCTGGATCAAAGTTTGGAGTGAAGAAAAAAGCTTTCCAAATAGATTCACCTGCAATTCAAAGAAACAACAGCTGATGATTAGAGTACAAAAACCCTCTAAGGCTTGTGAAAATCAAAATCAAACCACATACAATTACTGTAGACTTTTGATTATCCAGGATGATAGGGAAAAAAATTAATCCTGGTTAATAAAATCCCAGATAATCACCATCCATAGGAAATATGCGAGGGGTTGGGAGTGGGAGGGGGGTTGGTTCACCAGACACCCTGCGCCTGAGGGAGGGGTTGTTAGTTCACTGGCTGCCCTGTGCCCTGGTGTGTGTGTGTGTGTGTGTGTGTGTGTGTGTGTGTGT
>ML677364.1:11490702-11536056 GCA_007922305.1 Dermatemys mawii
GTGTGTGTGTGTGTGTGTGTGTGTGTGTGTGTGTGTGTTTGGGGCGGCAACAAAGCCAGAGCTGGCCCTGCGAGTTACGCATATTTTTTTTTGACATCCTGGTTAATCCACAACCAAGATAACGCAATCCTGGATAATCATGAGTCTATAGTCTCATAGTCAATAATCTCAACCTTTACATGTACAATGTTAGTGTACAGAAACCACAAAATACAGAAATAGCACAAAAACATTTCTCACAATGTTCCACACCTATTTGGAGCAATTACAGTCACTTCATATTCTTTATTAAAATGAATCATAGACATCTTAAAACACCTTTCCACATGTTCTCATGCCATCTGTCTGCACAGGAGTGCACCATAAATAGCCACAAGTCATTGCATTATCTTCAGCTCTCTCATTACAATGCACTTCTGCCATGATGCCTACAAAAGACTGACCATAGGCAGAGAGCTGTTGTTCCATGACCACCATTTATTATGCTAATTATAATCATATCACTGTTACTTTGAGCCACTCCATCTGCTTGTTGTAACTACCTGTTATCTCTAGTCACATACATAGATTGCAAGCTGTTTGAGGCAGGGACTGTCTTTCCATTAGATTGATGTAGAATGACCTGCACAATAAGTCTCCCATTTCCTGATTGAGGCCTTTGGGAGCTACTGCAATACTACTAATAATTACACTGATGAAACTGAATTGCAGTTGTTTAGGAAACGTGCCAATGTCTTTAGGCGACCCACTGCCTTGGCAAATGAGAATCAAATATGTCTAATTCTAAATGCGTTGCTAAATGTCTCATTTCATTGCGCATGGGGAGGGAGTGATTTGCACTGCTATAGCACAGTTTAATTTTTCTTTTCTTAAAGTACTGACTGATTTCTTTTTGGTTTCGCAGAAAACAAATGTGAACTAATACAGATGTAATTTAAGCGCAGATGTATTGGGGAACCCCACAATATTCAACAGGAAAGAGGTCTACCGAGAAAAGGCTAATACTTTGCTCAGATAGCACAGAGCCAAATTGTTTGCAGTATTGTTGTAGCCATTTTGGTCCCAGGGCGTTTGAGAGACAAGCTTTCAAGCTTACAGGGAGCTTTTCTTCCGTCCTGAAGAAAAGCTCTGAGTAAACTTGAAAGTTTCTCTCTCTCACCAACAGAAGTTGGTCCAGTAGAAGATATTACCTCACCCACCCTGCCTCTAGACAAGATTGCAACTTTTAATTCTGCCCAGAGTTAGCAACACATAGCTGAAGGCCCCACTGACAGACTAGAGAACAAATTTCATCTCAGAGAGTCACAACTTGCCTCCTGTTCTTGCCAGAAAAAAACACACACAAACGTCTAGCTTTTATTTCACAACATTGCGTCACTGAAACCATTTTTTAAACAGCTCACCCTTTAAGTGCCAGTCAAGGAGACTTTTTTTTTTTTTTTGTATTTTCCACATTTGAAGGTAAAGTTAATTTCAGTAAAAAAAGCTTCATTGAGCTCAAAGCGAGCTTTGTAAATCCAGTAACTGGCTGTCATGATTTCTATGCAGGGCTACATAATGTGGTGTTCATTAAGCCCTCCCAATGTAAATCATTAGGAAATAGGATGAGGGGCAAGATAACTGATGATTCACTCTATATGTGCTAACTACATTACACTTGGCTTTTAAAGATAAGATTAGTCTTTCAGACAGACCTGTGCCAGTGCAAAAAGAGCCACAGAATGAAGTTAAAATAGATAGCCTGGATTTAAAAGAAAGTAAGTAACCTTAAGATTCTTTCCGGCATCTCCTCTCATACATCATTCTTCACAGTACAAGATACATTACCTTTAGGAACTTATTCAGTGACAATCTGACAGAGCCTGGAGGCTTCCAGTTCACTTAGACGACACTAACACTCAATAATCAGGATCAGGTGGGTGACAGATATTAGGATGTGGGAACCTCTGAATGTTGCTTAGAACTCAGCAAAGTGAGAGGATGTTTCAAGCCTGAGACTGACTAGCTTGTGCAGACAATAAGTAGCAGCACCTTCAAAATCTTCAAAGAACTCCCTGGCTCCCACAGCAGATATCCACAGACTTACAGAGCTGTCAAGTTGTTGCAAAATGGATGCAACCATCTTTGTCTGTGTTTCCAACATTACTCCGAAAGGCACACTGGTGACTTTGTTTTGTAAAATACTCTCAGATTTAAATAAATCATAATTCTCCTATATGTGTCTTTGCACAGATGAGTGCTTTGGGCAGGGATATGCCTGTATTTACTGTGGTACTTATTTAAGCATACTGGGAAAGGTAGATGGTTTGGTGCTAAGTGTTGCTTCAGGCGATTTTAAGCATTTAACTGGCAAGATGGATTCGGGGAGGCAAAAAGGAAGAGAAAAGCTAAGTATTCTACTAATCAGTGATATGTGAGAAGTGTAGGATGTTTAGGATCACACAATGGACTTATGCTGATTTACCATAGCTGAGGCTCTGGTCCATAGTATTACAAATCATTTAACGTAAAGATACAGCTAGATAACAGAGGTCAAGAAAAATGAAAATTTACATAGCTATCAAATAGCGACGAGAAAGAATTCCAATACAGATATTCATGTGGGGAATTTGAGGAGGTCATGCTGTCTGATCACACATCTGTCTCTGATGGAGCATTTGTGCAGAATGACATTGAAAAGAAATCTGCAGCCAATTACATCATTGTTGGGCACCGTAGCCCGATGCCAGTTCAAAGATTTAGCCATACAAATATTAAGTTGAGTGTCCTGAATAATAAAAGCCTTTATTTAGGGTAGCTCAAGTAAATACGTATGTTTGAAAAAAAAGAAAAGACATGGAAACTAAGCAAACGGCATCCTGTTTGTAATACAAAAAAGCAAAATTAAGGGCATTCAATGTTAAAACTGAAACCCCAGCCACAGTTTAAAACCATTGTCTTGCAATTGCATAAGTTAAGGGTCGAATGTGAGACATTCTATAATGTGAATTTTCTGGCTTTGATTAGTCTTATTTTTCTAAACATTTCATAATAATTTTAATTTAAAAACTTCACTGCTTCTCACTGTAACGGGTGTGTTGGGCAAAACACTGAGCTGAGCAAAGACTGCTATTGTTTCCTGGTGTTTCATTTAATTGCAGTGGCATTCCAGTGTGATTCTGGAACATTGCTGTATTGCTGGAAGGAGAGCAGTGCAGAGTCCAACTGCTGATTTCCAGATCGTTATAAAAAAGTAAAACATATCAGATTCTGTGCTTGTGGAACAGCCAATATAATGTGCTGGTAGACATAAAGAGCTGTCAGACTTGTAATCTGTAAAGTTGATAAATTGTATAAGGCTGGATATTAAAAGGAAGAGTATTCTTTCTGCCTCTCTCAGCTGGTATAAAATCTCATTTTGTCAGAGGGCTAGCCACAAGGATCAAATTAATCTCCCAGTAATTAACGATCTCTTTGTTCTACAAACCATCTGGCTAGTAAAGTCTCATTTGATGTCAGGATTACTACATACTCTTTTCTCTATGGAATCAACAGCTAGAATAAAAAACAAGTTTATGGCTATAACACCAGGATTCCCCCACAGCTAGACATGCTAAATCCATCCTGGCATGGATTTACAAGGCTTGTGCTATTATTAATTAATACTAATTATTTTGTATTACAGCATCAACTAGGAGCCCTAGTCATGGAGCAGGACTGCATTGTGCTAAGGTGCTATACAAACACAGAACAAAAAAGATGGTCCCGACCCCAAGGTAATTACAATCCAGTCCCCTGAGAGTAATCTCTTCAGTGTGCCAGACACTTCAGGTGCCAGCAAAAAAAATGGTTACTTTCCTGTAACTGTGGTTCCTCAAAATGTGATACAGACACATATTCCATGTGGGTGTGTGCTCGCACCATGCTGCAGAGCTGAAGAACTTTGCCTTGCAGTACCTTGTAGTACCCATGGGGGTGGCACTCTCACTCTCACTCCTGCATCTGTAGCCCCATCATATGAGCGGGGGGGGGGGGGGGAGGAGGCAGGGCTACCTCACCCCCCTCAATTCCTCCACATCAAATGTCAGGAATACAGACTCTGATGCAGAGGGAAAAGAGGGCAGGCCATGGAATATACATCTGCATCACACCTCAAAGTACAACAGTTACAGCTAGATTACCATTTACTCTCAAGCAGTACTTGCAGGAGGTGGGGCTCGGAGTCTATTTAAAGAAGGACTGTGGGATTGCCTTCCTCAAGTATGCATCTGATCTGGAGGCACCAGTAATGGCATAGTGGTTTGCAAAAGTATGCACAAGGACCAAGTGACTACCCTGAAAATATCTAATATAGGAACATCATTTTGAAATGCCATTGACATTATCTGAGCTCTTGTGGAAGGAACCTGTATCTCTTCAACAGGCATAGCCTGGGCTACTTCATATGTTCTCATGATACAGGAAGGTATCCATCTGGAGACTGGGAGGAGACCACTTGAGACTTCATCCAATATGCATACAAAGCAAACAGATGAGGTAAGAAATAGAAAGTTTTAGTTCTAACAATAATAATAATAAAAAAGCTAGACACTACTTGACACCTAATATGTGAAGACACTGCTCCTCTGGGGTCAAATGTGGCTTAGGGAAGAATAATGGTAGATACATAACTTGAGTCAAGTGAAACAGGGAAACTACCTTGGATAAAAACATAGGGTGAGGCCTCAGGTTACTTTGTCTCTGAAAAATTGCATATAAGGAGGTTCTGCCATCAAAGCCTGCAACTCACAGACTGTTTTTGCAGATGCTATTGTCACAAGGAAGGCAGTTTTCTGGCACAGAAGGGAGAAAAAAGTTGCCAGAGGCTCAAACAAAGGCCTCATAAGAGACACTAAAGCAGTACTAAAGTCCCACAAAGGAACTGGCTTTTTAACTGGTGAGTGGATACAAGTGACTCCATTCAAGAACCTCACTGCCATGGGGTTTGAAAACACTGACTTCCCATGGATAGGAAGATGAAATACCAAAATAGCTGCCAGGTGGACTCTCAATGAACTAAGTGCAAGACCAAAAAAGTGAAAGTCTAACAAGTACTCCAAGGTGTCCTGGATACAAACCAGCACTGGTTGAATTGTCTGGGGTAATGCCAATGCAGAGAATTACTTCCATCTGCCTGAAGAGGCCATCCTGGTGGAGGGCTTCATTCCGTTAAGCAAGACCTGTGGGATCGCTTCCAAACATCGTTCCTCACCATCTAGTCATTTAGCATTGTGCAGTGCAGGAAGATTACTGCAGTGCAGTGCAGGAAGATTACTACTTGGTGCAAAACCTGGGTGTGGTGTTGAATCAGGAGGTGAGGATGAAGAGGAAGGGATATGTGAGGCTGAACTGACAATGTGAGGAGGTTGGAGAAGCAACATTGCTTTGGTCACGCCAGAGCAATCTGAATGCGTTTGGCACATTCCAATTTCACTTTAAGAATAACCTGCAGGATGATCGGAATTGGAGGACAGGCATAGAGGAGCACCGATTTTGAGCTCAGGCGGAAAGCATCAGTCCAGGAATCCAGACTGAGACCTCCTGGGGAGCAGAACAGTGGGCATTTGTTGTTTTCTCTTCTGGTGAACAGGTCAATCATCAGGATGCCCCAAACTGCAAAGATGGTCTGCCGGGTACTGGGCTTCAAAGACCACCTATGAGTCAAGGAGAAATTTCTGCTGAGGTGATATGCCAGGTGATTGTGTATCCCAGGTAAGGGATCAGTCACAGTGGTAATGTTTTCCCAGTTGCAAAATTGCCAGAACCTGATCGCCTCCTGACACAGCACATTGGAGTGTGCTCCCCAGGCTGGTTGCATAATACATTGCAGTGGTATTGTCAGTGAGTATGAGAACCACTGAACACCAGAGGTAATCCTCAAAGGTCAGACAGTTATTGCAGATGGCACGAAGTTCCAGGACATTGATATACAGAGAAGCTTCTCTTTCCACAGGCCCTGAACTTTCAGTGAGTTCAGACGTACCCCAACCTATTAATGAGGCATCGGTGACTGTAATCCTGGTCAGTGAAGGCCAAGCAAAAGGAATGCCCTGGAACCCATTTGTCCTGTATTATCCATCACTGTAAGTGCCCAGAATCAACAGGGGAAGCTGGAAAAGCATGTCCAAGGGAGAGCGATTCGGATGATAGACTGACTTCAGCCACATCTGAAGAGGATGAAGGAATATTGAACTACCTGTATGCATGCGGCTATATGGCCTATCAACCTCAGACATGCTCAGGCTGTTGTTGAGAGCTGAGACTGCAGCTCCAGACATAAGTAGTGGAATCTCTCAGTCAGTAAAAACTCTCTTGAATGCATAGGGAATTCATCAGGACCACAATGAATTTGATTCCTTGAGTTGGAACCAATGTTGACCTAGACAATCAAATAGGTGTAGTGTGAAGTGAACATTAGACTTCCTCTCTGGACTTTCTCCTAAGTAACCAATTGTCCAGTTAGGGGAAGATATGAATTACCCTCTTCCTAAGGTATGCTGTTAACACAATCATGCCTTTGTTGAAAACCTGGGGAGCAGATGACAGGTGGAAAGACCACAATATCCTGGTAGTGCTGGCCAACCATGACAAATCTGAGGAACCTCCCGTGGTTCAGGAAATAAGCACTGAGGGAGAGGAAGATTCTGGCAAGGAAGAGTCATCTGCAGGGAATGAGGAGGCAGTCTGCTGTGCCAAAGACAGATTCTGTTCTTGCACAACAGGATCAGATCAGAAGAGCCGTGTAGGCCCAGGGGAAATGGACTAAGCTGTCACTTGCAGCTTAGACAGTATGGGAGTGGGAGTTAGTGTCACAACTGGTGATCTCACTTGGGAGTTGTTTGCGGAGCAGGAGCCCAAGGACCAAGGAGCATTGCAGAGATTCCAAGGAGGCCACTGGGCATATGAATAAGGCACTGGTGACCAGTAGGCACCGGTCCAAGAGCCCCTGTCCTGACTTCAGGACAGATGCTGATCTCAGTTATGATAGTGATCCATGGGAGATCTCTGGTGCCTCGCTAACTAGGACAACTACCTGACCTGGTTCTTGAGGAATCCTGGAGGTTGTGTGATGACAATGGGGAAGCCATCCCCAGTGGGGCAAACAGACTCATCTGAAGCCCAATGAGGAGGTAGCATAATTGCTGAAGAGAAGTGAGGAAGCGGCAGCAGAAGCACCGAAGGGGAGACACTCCCACCCAGTACCTGGAGAAACGTCAGTACCGAGGCTGGTACTGGACTCGATGTGGAAAGATGCATCAACATTGAGGGGGCCTTTGGTGCCAGTCCTGGCTTGACTCCATAGTTTGTGTCCCAAGTGGTGGGAGCTGGTGGCTTTATGACACGTCTGGAAGGTGCCAGGTGCATAATGAAGAATGAGCCAGTAGAAGCCATAGCACTGAACAATGGAGAGTCTGGGATTGAGAGTCAAACCAAGTCTAGTGCTGCCTGATATGCCATTAGGGTGACAAAATGTGCTGATTTCATAGGGACAGTGTCAATATTTGGGGCTTTGTCTTATATAGGCACCCATCCCATCCCGATTTTTCACACTTGCTTTCTGGTCACCCTATATGCCATCGGCATGGAAACCCCCTCCCTTACTGAATTCTGGGAGGTAGGCAGGCAAAACCCGGCCTGTGTCTAAAGCTCCCCTCTCCAAGCTGTAGGGGAGGAGCCACTGAACCCGGGACTTAACTGATGACGGGAGACAGCTAAGGAGTAACAGGATTGGGAGTGCGGGTCATAGCTTCGAAACTAGGGATCCAGATGGGGACACTGAGCAGAGAACCGTAGACGGCACTCACTGCCGTCAAAGCTGTCTAGGGAACTCTGTACGGATGCATGAGATAGTAGCTTCTCAGTAAAATATATCTTTCAAAAAATGAGGTTAGGGTTGTACATGTGTGTGTGATTTTTGTCCTGGTATTACTTGTTCTCAGACAGACACACAAGCACTGAAATGAAATGAAGCTATATTTGTGTAACTGACGTGAAAATTCAACCTTGATTTTGTAGTTTGTTCTATAGTACTCTGAGTCATTTCTGAGAGGTCAGCTTTATAAGTATGCTCCTGTTTCCATTGTTACTGGATTTGATGTGTTTAAACTTCTTTCTATTGAAGGAGAAATTCAACACTCTCCACCACCTTTTTGTGTAAATGAAGGAATTTATTTGACTGCCCTTGACTTTCTAGATGCCAAATTATATACATATAGTATATTAATTTGAATTGCTCAAAGATGTTTTATTTGCTTTGTGTTCAGAAAGTGCCTTATACTCCTTATGAGCTCTCCCATTCTGACTCATTCCATTCTCTAATTTACACTGGACCCTCGCTATAGCCTGCGTTACTATAGCGTGGGTTCATGTACAGCGCAGTCGTTGCCGTGGATCGCAAATTTAAATATTTAAACTGGGATCCATGGCAACGCGTCCCCCATGGTAATGCGGTCCCCGCAGTAGTGCAAGATCACGCATGGATCCCGAACCCTGAGCTATAGCAAGGGTCTGGTGTATTTCTACACTGGTGGTTCTCAAACTTGTCAGTTTGTATCCCAAACCCTGAGCTATAGTGAGGGTCTGGTGTATTTCTACACCAGTGGTTCTTAAACTTGTCAGTTTGGTGACCCCTTTTTGCTATGCAGTGTCCTCTTGCGCCCTGGGTTTGTCTTCCGAAATGTCGCCAAACTGAACTCTTTTGCTTTCGGTGGCATTTCAGTGAACACGCAGCGTTTGTCTCTGTGTCTGCTGAAATGCTGCTGACAGCAGAACCTTGCACTTCGGCAGTTTTTCAGTGGACTCACTTATGTGTTTGGAGCTTTCGCCAAAGGCATCAGCAGGTTGCGACCCCCCTGGAATCGGCCCACAACCCCCAGGGGGGTCACGACCCCCAGTTTGAGAACCTTTATTCTACACAGAATCCAGCAGTAATCAGAGCTCACTTTTGTTGTGGGTTGTGGTTTTTGTTTCTTTTCTGTAATATTTTTAGAAACATTTTTATGGGTCATATTATTATAATCTGTGATATATATGCAATTCTTCATGAATTTAGCAACAGGAACATTTTTGTTGCTAAATTCTCGAATAAATATAGATAGACAGCAATGTGATCAGGTTACTTCTTGAGGCTGCAACTCAGGTGGATCAGGGCTGAACTGACGTTAAGGTCATGTCTACACTACATTTTATGTCAGAATAACTTATCTCTCTCAGGCCAGGTCTACGCTATCTGCCACATTGGCAGGTAGTGATAGATCTATTGGGAATCGATTTATTGCATCTCGTCTAGAGGCAATAAATCGATCCCCGAGCAGTCTCCCTGTCAGCTTTGGAACCCCACCGCCGTGAGAGGTGGAAGCGGAGTCAACGGGGGAGTGGCAGCAGTCGACTCGCCACCGTGAGGATGCCGAGGTAAGTCAGCCTAAGGTAAGTTGACTTCAGCTACATTATTTGCGTAGCTGAAGTTGCATATCTTAGGTCAACTCCTCCCTCCGAGAGTAGACCTGGCCTCAGGGTGTGAATAAACCACCCCTCTGAGAGATATGAGTTACACCGACATAAGCGCTCATGCACACAGTTCTATGTCTGCAGGAAAGCTTCTCCCGCCATCTTAGCTTCTGCTAAGAGCTGAGTTGGTTTCATTATGTCAACAGGAGAGCTCTCTCCCGTCAGCATAGAGCATCTTCACCAGACGCGCTGCAACAGCATGGCTACATCAGTACAATGGCACCACTGCAGCACTGTATGTGTATACATGCCGTAATTCTTTTGGGGTAAAGCCACTGTTTGATGAAACCCAGGCTATAAACTCGATTCTACTTGATCTAGGAATCACATCCTCAGCTCCAAGTGTAGACATAGCAACAGAGCAACTTCATTATTTCAGCAAGCACATTTCCTGAAATAATGTTTATTTAGAGCAGATTTTTATTTTTTTGAACTATGCCAGGGAAGGATGTTTGAACTATGCCAGGGAAAAAGAACCTGACCGTGAATAAGTAGAGGGATCAATGTGAATACATACAGTAGAAATCCTTGTCTCTAGTGAATTGAAGCAGTAACTTTACAAAGTCCTACTTAGAAAAAACTTTGTCTTTTTAAAATGTTTTGCTCTTCAGCTGTCACTAGTTCTAGGTCTCAAAGAGGCAAATTACAATGCACACCACCATGCTAAAAGACATATTTTCTTTGTTGGCCAAGGTAGATTTATTTTAATAAGGCCTGGTGAAAATCTCTCTAAACAAAAATCCAACTTGAAATGATGGATGCAAGTTTTCTGTTGTCTTGAATAGAGCATGTTATACGCTGCTATTTGTTCAACGTCCTGTTAGCGGGAAAGTTGCTCCAGGTTTGTTATTTGATCAAATACATCTGGCTGATATGCAGATATTTCATAACCTATGTAAAGGTCCAAAGGTTTGCTATTTGCAGATGTTTTTGTGACGTATGGTACACCTGAGCTGTGTATAGAGCTGGGAAAATATTTTTGGACGAACAATTGGTTTGCATGAAAAATGTCATTTTGGTGGATCTAGAATGATTCCTGAGCTTGACACAAATTGGTCAAATAGTTTTGGCTCAAAAACAGGGTTGGGGGGAGAGGGGAAAAGGAGGTGGTTAGGGACTTATCTGGGATATGGGAGACCAGGCTCCAGTTTCTCCCACTGCCTGATGTGGAGTCCTGATTTTTTTAAAAAAATCAGCTATTCACCCAGCTCCAGTTGTGTAGAGCAGGATGGAGGATAATGAACCTTTGGCTCAGGGCCTCCAGTTTAAATCCAGTTTCTGGCCCTCTGATGGAGATTGTTGATCTTTGCACAGGGACCAACTTATTATAAGTATTTATTACTTGTGCTGCAGCAGCCCCTCGGGCCCCAGTCATGGCTCAGGGTCACATTGTGCTAGGCACTGTGCAAACACACAGACTATCCCTGCTCTAAAAAGCTTATAATCTAAGTAAAAGATGAAAGACAGGTAAGTACCACAGACAGAGGAGTGGAAAGAAACAAGTTTTGGGGTTTTTTTAGCATTACAATTTAAATGACTAACTTCTTTTTTTAAATATACCTGTTTTATCATGAACATATCTCTGTGTCCTGAAATATCAAATTTTGATCTGAAATATTATAGATTAGATGATGTATTTCCCCAACATGCAGCATTGCCAACTCCAAGCAAGCATTCAAAAACATAAGGCAAGCTGTAAAAAAACCGTGAAGTTAAAAAAAATGCGAGGAGAGGTTCTTTTTCTTGTCTACTGGCTTTTGAGCATTCAGGTTATACTTCTGCCATGTTTTCAAGCCTTTTTTACTCCATCTATCATGCAAGGAACTCAAAATGTTTTAAAGATATAAAAGAAATAAGCTTCACAATGCTCCTGGGAGGTAGCAACATTGAGCCACTGAAAGCTGCTGGGTGCTTGGCATGGTTGAAAATCAAGTCCTTTACTCAGATGCCTAAATATGGATATAAACACAAAGGCTCTTATTTTAAAAAAGAAATCTTGGCTATTGTCATCATTTTATAGAGGGGGAGTGACAGAGGCAAAGAGATGTTAAGTGACTTGCCAAAGGCCACATTGGAAGCTCATGGCACAGCCAGGAACGTAAGCGAGATCTCCTGATTCCCATAAAACCAAAATCCCCTTAGATTAAGACCTGTTTCAAGAGGCAGAACTCTTTTTCATTAGAGAGTTGTACATTTCATTCCAGCTGAGCCCAAATAACCTGAAGGTTGTTCTTTAATGTGACTAAGAGCAAGGTAAGAAATAGTATATCATTTAATTTGATTTTTTTTCAAAGATTTTCCTAGGGTTAGATGGGAGAATACCAGCACAGAATGGAGTCCTTAGTGCCATGAGGTATAAATAGCTCTAGGTGAAAAATATAACAATAGCTGGTGTCTATACTATCACAGAGCCACACTAATAAAATACAGTAAGACTATTTGTCATGCTTGTCAGGGAAACACATTTCCACACAAAATATTGTTAGCAGAAGTGTGTATCAGTTGATTAGGTCAATTTTTTCTTGAGTTTGATATTAACACTTTTACAGTATCTGTATAAGCTAGCCACAGGTTCCTCTCCTTTGGCAGTTATATAATTTCACACTTAGCAAATAAAATGCCCAAAGTGTGTGTCACAAATTCAGCTGCAGCTGCTTTGCCATGATGATCAAAATAACAAATTAAAATGCATAATGAGACAGCTTAGCAAAATTGCACTGGTATCTGCTCTGCTTCCTCCAGCTGTTCTGACTGACTTGCGCAACTGAAATTTAGAAGAGAAAATATGGGATTTTCACAGCTTTCTCCTTTTTGTGGCCTATATATTAGTGGGGAAAGGAGGAAGGGGAAAGGGACAGGAAGGAAAATGGCCTAGTAGAGTCAGAGAAAACAAGGACAGAGAAGGAGTAAAAATGATGCCTCCATGAGTGTGTGAACAAACTGGGGTGGCAGAATAGAATAGCCCCAATAATCAAGAATAAAACTAGAGGAGGATATTGTTGCAGGTCATAATGGACTTCAGGGAGAACAAGTTGTACTCCAAGGTTAGGATTGCCAACTTTCTACTCACACAAAACCGAATCTCTTGCCCCACGCCCCATTGCTCCTCCAAGGCTCCACCCCTGCCCCGCCCTTTCTCTGAGGTCACCCCCCCTCCCCACTCGCTCACTCAAAGCTAGCAGTGCAGGCTCTGGGGTGGGAGCAGGTAGCAGGCAAGCAGAGAGGAGTCTGCTGGACTGTAATCCTGTCCTATGTTTCTTTACAGAATAAAACTTTGTTCCTGGTTGTTTGTCTGAGCGGGGCCTGGTCTGAGGTGAACACACGTTGACACACAATGCAGCACACATGGAGGAGCCTTGGGCTGGTTCCCAAAGTCGTGTAAAAATCCACAAGGGCCTAGGGTTACCATATTTCAGGTTCCCAAAAAGAGGACACTGCCAGAGAGAGGGGGAGGGGAAACTGGAGGGAGGGTGCAGTTGGTGGGGCTGGAAAGGGCATTGGGGTGCTGCAGGGGTGTGTGTATACTGGAAAGGGTAACTAGGGGTGCAGGAGACGGTTTGTGTACTGGGAGAGGTATTTGGAGGTACCTACAGTGGGGGTACACACTGGAGGTGGAGGGTAGTGTTGCTCCCAGTCACAGTGGCAGGGCAACTAGCGCAAGAACAGAACGCAATGGCAGCTGTTAGCCGCTCCCTATGGGACCCGCTCCCCAGGGCTGGGAGCCGGGGCCTGGGTAGGAGACATCCAACAGCTGCAATGACCGCGCTGCAAAAAAAGTCAATGGGGTTTTCTGGTATGGGGCTTTCTCAATATCTCCTGTTTGTGGCTGTTCCAGTGTGTATGAAATACTGAAATAATTTAAATATCCATTGGGTTAAAAAGAACTTGAGAACGACTCTACAATCCTGTGGTGAGGGCACTCACTGGATAGATGGGAATCTCATGTTCAAATCTCCTCTCCACAGCAGGCAGAGGGTGGAGAATTGAGCCAGGATCTCCCACAGGAGTTCTCCAGTCACTGGGCTAAATGTTGTAAGAGGGCTTTTCTTCACATTGCCATTTAGGCATGTGCCTATCTTTCAAGAAACAGCTCAGCTGCCTTAATCCATGAGAGGATTCATGGCTGTGAACCCCAAATGGAGACAGATATCTCCCTTTGGCCTGGACTTAGGTTCTGAACTCCCTGAAAGGGGTGAGGTTTAAGATCCGCCCTTCTCCTTGGCATCTGCTATTGGCTAGCTTAGGCAGCTCCCTCCTCAGCTTGCTGGCTTTCGTGGAACCCAGTGTCAGAGGCCTGTTTCTCTCCTTGCATTGTATATGGAGCCTAGGCACCTAACTTGTGGTTTGTAGTTTCCACTGGGGCCTAAAAGTTGGGCCTGGAAAACTGAGCATTGCAGTGCCTAAATCATTTTGTGAACTGATCCCTAACTGATCAATACTGGGCTTTCAGCCTTCCAATACTCTCCTCCCAAAAAACACCTATCTAGTCATGATGCCAGTTCATGTTAGAATGGACCCTTACGTCACCATGAGAAACCTCAATCTTAAAAAAGTAATGAGCTTCCTTATCACTATCCCTGACAAACAATATAGCAAAACATTGCAAGCTCGTCACATCTTGACAACAGAGGCCAAATAGCATCAAGGCACTCTATACAATGTACTGGTTACCAGCATGCTTCTTAACAGGTGGCCTAACAGACATTGATTGATGCTGGAGATGTGAGGTGACCAGTGTGACATTAGCAGTACTTATACATCGCTACGTAACACCTCCTCCAGGGTAAACTTCCCTGAAAACTGTCACACCTCAATCCTCACAAAACTAATCGTACTCGGATATTTCATTTCTTTTCTGATAAGGAGCTACTACCCTGTTGTGTCTCCAATGTATTTGGTTATGTTTTTAGCAAAACATATTGCCCACACACTGAAAACCTTTAGTCTCAGACTGCATTTTTTGAGGAAGTTATATGCCACATAAACAATAGCTTAGCAAGAAGTCTGTGGGAATTTACAGGATACCACAGAAAAGTCACCACACAAAATCAGTCCAGTCTTTCTGGTGAACTAGCAATTTTTCTTGTGTGTCTATGAACTGAATCATGTCTGGAACACATCGTTATCCAGCATAGCTGTGTCATCCAAATTCTCTGCCACTTCAGTAGCCTCTACGCTGCCTTTCACTGAACTCAGTGGGAATTCTGAAATAAATACTATTAGAAGTGTACTTATATAGCACTTTTGTGAACGATCCCACAGACAGTGGGTCAAATAGCTGCTCTTATCAAAAACTTATAAGCCTTGTATATTTAATTGAGATGGTCACAAAATGGAAACCCATTCTGCACTAAATTACATACACCTGATGCATTTCTGGTTATGTAATGTCCATCTCTTTCTGTTATGAATAGACTCAATATTTTTTGTATAATGTTGTAGCAATTAATAAAAAATTATCATAGAATGAGAGATGGAAAAAACCACTCATCTAGTTCATCCCCCTGTCAGTACATGATTGTTCCTTACAATGTATTTCCTAATGCTGTGCCTTGATGAATGGTGTCTTCTATTGTGTCTTTTGTGCTACCATCATTCATTTCCTTTATTGAGGAAGACAAAGGTGCTCACATTTTATTGGCATTTAATTTGTATCCGGCAAATGCTTGGAATAAATTTACTCCTCTTCATGAGTTTCTCCTGCAAGGACTGCAATGCAGATGAATTGTTTCAAAGTTTAGTTTATTTGGTTTATTGTGCTCTTCATTTACCCTTTTCTCTTGCCTACATTAAGTCACATTTTCAAACCCTGCCACTGATTTCAGTGGGGCTAGGTTTTTACCTCTTTGTTTTATTTGATTCCAATTCAACAAGATACTTATGCATGTGCCACTTTAAGCAGTCAAGTACTACCCACAAGTTTTAAGTTACCCTCCTATTTAGGTGCCTTGTTGATCTGGGGCCCAAATGTGCACCTGATTTCTCATTAGCCCCAGCCTGCAGTGCAGTAATTGTTCATCTCTACTAACTTCCCCCATTTCTGACAGTTGCATTCATAATAATGTATTTGAAATCAGAAGTCCGTTAATAATGCTGTATTGCTTTACATCTTCCTGGGTATTGAAATAAAACTCATTTAGGAGGTTTTTATTGTTTATATGCAATTTTTGCATGTTTGCTCAATGCCCTCAGAGTCTTCGACTGATTTGCTAGGCTTTGACCAATAATCTACCCACTTGTATAACCCCATTAGTGTCCTATCTGAGTACCTCAAAGATTTTAATGTATTTATCCTCAAAACACCTTGTTGAGGTAGGGAAGTGTTATTTGCTCCATTTTACAGATGAGGATCTGAGGCACAAAGCCCCATATTTCAACAGGATTTAAATTGATTTCAGTGGGAATTAGGCCCCAAAATATCTTTACAAATTTGGCCCAAACACACAAAGTTCCAGATCCATGAAGGAACCTAGGAGTTGCAATGCTGAGCACCACAGCACAAACCTTTTAGGTACCTAGAAAAACACAGGAACACCACTGAGATCCACAAAGCCTAAGTTAGGTGCGGAGGCTCCCTAAACAACAAATGGGGATAGATAGGTACAATAGTATGCAATCCACAAAAGCCAGTGCACTAGGCGGGGGAGCTGCCTAAACTAGCCAATGGCAAATGCTAATGGTGTCCCCCCCATAAAGATAGGCATTTAGGTGTAGGTTGCAAGGAGTCACCTAGTTCTGTTAGTGATGCAAGAACTGAAGGAAGATAAGCATGCAGGGCCTGAAACAGAACAGCTGCAAGAGGGTGTAACCCTTCTGCCAGACCGAGTTGATAGCAGCAAGGGCCGGGTTTAGTACATAAGGGTCCCCTCTCAACAACGCAGTGCAAAACCAGCTTGAGTCCCCACCCAGTGAGCTGGGAAAATCTTACATATACTCCTGGGTGCCTCGAAGAGGCAATACTTCCCCTCTCGCAAGCACAGAGTCTTGGTGTAGCAGAAAATCTTTAAGAATATGAGGTAATCATCAGCATTAAATTGGGATAACACCACAACTAAGGTTCATAAACCAAACCATGAGAAAAAACCCACCCCAGCAAACTGACCCATGTCCTTTCCCTTTGGTTCTTGAGTCCCACAACCCAAAAAATCAATCCAAAGTCCCAAAAGTCCAACAACCCAAAAGTCTCTTGAGTCCAGCAACCCAAAAATGAACCATAGTCCCAAAAGTCTTTGTCCCTGGTCAGTGCAGCCCCAGAGTTCAAAAGTTTATCGGCAGAGATTTACCTCCCAGCTTGAGTGGAAATGGGGGTGTGTGTTAAAGGGCACCTTATGTGGTCCGAGGCTGACTATCCTGCCTCTCCGTGGGGTTCTGCTGCAGCCTTCACCATGAGCTGCTCCTCTCTGCTCCGCCAGCCACTCCACTTTATCAGTTGTCCCGTGGTCTGCTCCAGCTGTCCCATGAACTGCTCCACTCCGCCAGCCACTCTGCTCCACTAGCCGTCCTGCAAATTGCTCTGCCAGCCGCTCCACAATATATCTTCAGGCCCCCCCACTACTTAACACAGCACTCAGTGATTTCAGCTTTTAGTGATTTTAGCTCTTTAGTGATTTCAGCTTGTAGTAGGAGAGCCCCAGTGCAGGTGCACTGTTGGCTCAAAGTGAATTCAGCTCAGCAGCCTGTAACTAGACTTCTAATGAAATCAAAATTAGTTCTGACATTCCACAGTGGAGAGAGAAGGAGGTGCAATTAGTGTTTCAGGTCCTCAAAAGGGGCCACACCACCAGGTACAAATACCTGTCCCCAGTCACTCTCCATTCACTGGGTTTTGAAACCCCTGTTCCTTGCCCAGTGAGTGCTACCTAGATGATGGTGAGTCCCTCCATCATAACAAAGGCCAAGTACAGTTTCAGAGTCCTTGATTCACATAACCAGGGTAACAACACTTTATTATTCCTGCCCTAATAACAGAGAAACTGGGGATCCCACAGCAGCCAAAGTAACCATTTGGGATGCTGTGGGCTCATGCTAGGCAGGGTTGGTGTGCCCATGCAAACAAGATCAGCCCCTAAAGTTCTTTTCCACAACTTCCCACCAGATGTCAGGGTAGAGCTTATCCTGACCCTGCTTACAAAGGCAAGGAGGACCTCACTTAATAACCTTTAGCCTAGCTAGTGGATAGGGTACTCATACAGCATGTGGGAGCCCCTGTTTCAGGGAGGGAAGAGATTTGAGCGGGGATTTGCCATCTAGCCACTAGGCTACAGTCATACTGACTTGTCCATTGGCTAATTTATATTTAATGAAGCACATGAAAATAGTTATGCTGGGTCAGACCAACGGTCCATCTAGCCCACTATCCTGTCTTCTGACAGTGTCCAGAGCCAGAAGCTTCAGAGGGAATGAACAGACTACTGTAGTTATAAATTGATAGTGATTGATAGACCTATCACCCATGAACTTATCTAATTCTTTTATGAACCCAGTTATACTTTTGGCCTTCACAACATCCTGTGACAGTGAGTTCCATAGGTTGACTGTTGTTGTGGGAAGAAGTATTTCCTTATGCTTATTTTAAACCTGCTACCTATAATTTCATGATGTGATCCCTGATTCTTTTGTTATATGAAGCGGGAAATAATACTGCCTTATTCACTTTCTCCACACCACTCATGACGGAGGCTAGTGTCTTCACCAGCGGACATTCCATCCTCTCAAATATCAAATAACCTTTTAATGTTCAAATCCTAGTTATTGTGGAGATGATTAAATGGGTAACTATTTAATAATGTCCATTATCAACTTTTGATACTGTAGTCCAGATGTGCAGACAAATATCATCAGCCTGCTTGCCTTCAGCTTGATGTCACGAGACTGTGCATTTACGCAGTCTGCCCACATAGATCAAGCCAACCAAAATTCAGGATTTATGTTTTGTGAGAAACATGTTTTGTGCCTTAATCATTTAAATATGAAATATAAATAAATAGAATAAATAACAGCTTGAAGATGGAAGTCATTTAGGATTGGATGCTGTACCTTCTCCAAAGTACTGAAAGCGCATTTGGCATTGCATGATAATATATGAATTTTATATACACCTCTCTAGTTATCAGTGATGATAGCACTCAAAGGATGTCCTGAAATATAGACAGCTGGGTTTAGGTTGTTTTATTTATTTAAATCAGGCTTATGTTCAATTTTTAAATTGTCACTTTGCAAGCACAATCCCCATCTTTCAATTGTAGCAGGTTGCTTGCCAAAAATAGTCTCTAGAGCTTGATGATCTGTGACAAGAGAAAGGGTAGCAACAACCAAAAAGAAACATTCATTTAAAGCCTATCTTCCCATGCTACTCAGTGCCCAAGCTTCCTTCTTTAGATGTTATTTATTTATTTTGGATCCCTTGCCACAGCTCAAATTTAAGAGCAAGCCTTGAAAAAAATCTCAAAATGCATCCGTACAGTATTTCAAATCATTCCTTTTTTCAATAACTATTTCCCCACTAACGGACTTCCCACACACAAATAGCATGTCAGTTAGCCCTATCACATAACACATTCCTCCCATTTCTCCAAATTATCTACTAATCTGTTGAGAATATTTACCCCTAAACTTCAACTTTTTCATTAGAATTATATTGGACTATTATGATTTCTAAAACCATAAGAACATTCGAATGGCCCTACTGGGTCAGACCAAGGGTCCATCTAGCCCACTATCCTGTCTTCCGACAGTGGCCAGTGCCAGGTGCCCCAGAGGGAATGAACAGAACAGGTAATCATCAAACGATCCATCCCCTGTCGCTCATTCCCAGCTTCTGGCAAACAGGCTAGGAACACCATTCCTGCCCATCCTGGCTAATAGACATTGATAGACCTATCCTCCATGAATTTATCTAGTTCTTTTCCGAGCCCTGTTATGGTCTTGGCCTTCACAACATCCTTAGGTCCTGCCCTTCCAAAACAGAACTGTGGCCTAAAATACCAGAATAATACTGTGTATAACACTGTTTTCTTGACAAGCTTATATAACAAGTTCAAAAGTCTTACTGAGACCTACCATTATTTGACAAAAGGTTGACTGTGCACTGTGTGAAGAAATACTTATTTATATTTGTTTTAAACCTGCTGCCTATTAATTTAATTTGGTGTTCCTGTGTTATATTCCTGTGTTCGGTTTCATCTGGTGTTCTAGTTCTTATGCTATGAGAAGTAGTAAACAACATTTCCTTATCTACTTTCTCTATACCAGTCATGATTTTATAGACCTCAGTCATATCTCCCCTTAGCCATCTCTTTCCAAGAAAAAAAGTCCCAGTCATATTAATCCCTCCTCATATGGAAGCCGTTCCATATCCCGAATAATTTTTGCTGCCCCTTTCTGAAACTTTTCCAATTCCAATATATCTTTTCTGAGATGGGCTGACCACATCTGCACACAGTATTCAAATGTGAGCGTACCATGGATTTATATAGAGGTGATATAATATTTTTTGTTCTATTATCTATCCTTTTATTAATTATTCCCAGTATTCTGTTAGCTTTTTTGACATCTGCTGCACACGGAGTGGATGTTTTCAGAGAGCTATCCTCAGTGACTCCAAGATCTCTTTCTTGAGTGGTAACAGCTAATTTAGACCACATCATTTTATAGGTATAGTTGGGATTATGCTTTCCAGTGTGCATTACTTTACATTTATCAACATGAAATTTCATCTGCCATTTTGTTGCCCAATCACCCAGTTTTGAGAGACCGTTAGCAGCTTTTTGCAGTTTTAACTATATTTAGAAATTTTGTACCATCTGCAAATTTTGGCATCTCACTGTTTATCCCCTTTTCAGATCATTTATGAATATGTTGATTAGGACTGGTCCCAGAACAGACCCCTGAACAGAGGAGTGTCTTGTGTTTAGTAAACCAGACCTATGACAGATAGCTTTATTTTGGCTTTAAGAGGATGCAGGATTTTTAAGAATGAAGTGGGAATGTCATCTTTTTCAATATTCTGTTAATTCATTTGCCAATTCAAGATCAACATTTGACACAATAGCATTAGAAACCCCTTGAGAGCACCAAATAATCTCTTACAATAGTCTAATCATTCAAATTCTGTATTCTGGTTCCATTACTGGAGAGCTTAAACTTAGAAAAAGAGTTAAGGGGCACAGTAAGGAGTAAAGCTAAGAAGTTGATTTTGCATGCTTTCCTCCATCTTCTAGTACAGCTGATTTTTCATAGCCGTTACCTTCTTTAATTCAGGTTAAATGCTTTTGAAAAATGTATATTAAAAATACACTATGGATTCCTTGTGGCAGTCACACTTAGCCTTTTTAAAAAAAATTCAGGTTACTAACATCTAAATATTCAAATACATTTCTTAGAGTTTTGCCCTATTCAGTTGTTTGCCAAAACCCAATGTGTCATCACTATAAATAAACACATTGGCACAAATTAAACTGTTTGCCAAACAATTTTCTTTTTAGTCTCCTGAAATGTCTCAAGACTTCAAAGGATGAAGTCTTTTTATAATATCCAAGCACTATATGAGCTAGAAAACATGTCAAATATCAATACCTAGCATCAAATTTAACAATCTTCTTTATCCAAATCCTGCTTGGATTACTATCCTCATGTTCTGAAATCCCAGTGGAATATCATGGTGTACTTGAAACATCAAGTGGCACTTCAAGCGAGTCATGTCCACCATATCAGACCTGGTGCTTGGGGCAGCAGTTAAGCAATACAGGACTGGATTTTCTGAAATCTTCAGCCCCCGGAAACTCCCATTGTTTTCCTCTGCTCCCAGTCACAGAAACTTTGACAACAATACTTTTGGGAGCTAAAGTGAACAGCAGTGGGTCATATTCTGCCCTCAGATGCAGTGAAGAATGCATGCATATTGGAGAGAAAGTTTTGCTCAGCATCTGAATTGCAGATTAAAGTTACAGTTTACAGGCTGCTAGCATTCTGAGACCATATTCTATCATGTTGTCCAATACTGCTTTATTGTTTCTTGATACTCTTCCATCTGGCTTAGTGTATTCATCTGCTGTCTCTTTTTTTATACTTAGATGGAAGCTCTCTGAGGTAGAGACCATCCTTTTTTTCTGTATTTATATAGCACCTAGCGCAGTAGAGTCTTGATCCACGACTGGGGCACTTAGGCCCTGGGATAATACAAATTATAAATAATAAAAATAATTATTACTCCTAAAATCATTCTCCTACTTGAGTAAAATTCAAATTCCATGTAATTAAAGGTAAAGAAAGTCCTTATAGACTTTGGGTGTTGCCCTCAGTGGGACATGTCTAGACTAAGAAAATAGATTGCATTTTAAAATGTTTTAGCTAGCACGTTATCTAACATGTTTTTTAATATCATTTAGAACTTTGGTAGGCAAAGACATTGATACTTAAAAATGTTAGTTCACTGTGAGGAAACAATTCACTTTGCCACCTCATAGCATATTTGTTATATACTCATACACTGGCCTTCATGAAGGAAATTACCTCTATATCTAGAGACTTTCCATGGATTTCAATAAACTTTAAATCAGGATTTCAGACTATTGCATCAATTTTAAAAATATTTTTATTTCTTTGCTAAATATTTTTACAGATTTTGAGATTTACTTGTCCCTTGCTCTTTTTCTCTGCCCAGTACCTCTGAGATTTCTATAACTTCTGGCACATTCTAGCCATTCCGTTAGGGCCAGCTTTTTTCTGATGAGTGAGGCAAAAATGCAAGCAACATGTATTTTTTTTCAAATCCCAGTATCAGAAAAGTTACCTGGATAAGCTAGTTTTATCGTTTTAGTTGCAATTTCATTCATTAACTGCTTAAGTTTCTTGTTAGTCAGTCCCAAATTTGTGACATTTGTGTTCAGTATTTATTTTTGCACAAAAATAAGTATCTCAATACATTTTACAGAATGCAAAGTCTTAGGACAGGTGGACCCACAAAATGTCAAAGCAATGCTCTTTCTGCTTAGCTGTTATTACATATAGTACAACTAGCACATTTTCATATCTTGTGAGATATTTTTTGTTCTTGATTACTGGCATATATCCAAACTAAAGAAAAAGAGGCAGTGTTTTTTAGACCAACATAACTCTGTAAATGCTTTTCAGCGGATTAAAACGGATCAATACAAATAAAATTCCAAACAGAGGGATTTCTTGTATGCTTTCTATGGTTACTTACTTTTATAGAAACTACCGAGTCAGATTTTACACAGACTCTAATTTTCAGCAGAACAGAGCTGTTACTTACTGCATTTTCTATATTATTTTTCTTGGTTGCTTCTAGCTTTGGATTTGTTAGACACATCAAAATTCTTTCAAAGCTTATTTTTTTTCCCCCCAAGCTTTGTAGCAAATTCAAAGTAGTTACTGCAAAACATCACTGTCAGGGCATTTGGTTCAAACCTGCATCATCTTTGAGTGGTGGGTGCTTGCATTCTTATAAGTAAAATTGGCCCTTACTAGTGAAGCCGACTTTGATCTTTGAACAAACTCTAGTCTTTTGTTTAACTTTGTGTTGCTTCCCTGTATCTCTACACTTTCCATTGAATGACTGACTGAAACACACTGACTATAGTATCTTCTGCTTCTTAAAGATATATACGTCAGGCTGCAAAAGCAGCTGTATGTAAGCAACTTCAATGGGAATTGTGCATATGCAGTGTTTTCAGAATCCAGTCCACAGTATAGGTTCTGAATCACAGCCAGCTATAAACAATACAAGCACATTACTAGAAATTTTGTTACCAAACTGCCAGTATGAGTCTCTGTAACTGAAGCTCATAACTCTAAACCTGCATCTGAGACTTTGGAATTGAAATTATTTAGTTTTGATAAAAGGGAAACAGATAAAATGTATTGTCTCATATACTGTACAATGTCCCCAGACTAAAAATGGAAGGAGCGTAAACTGAATGACATTCCGTTTAACTAGTTAGGCAGGTGCATGATATATATAAAAGAAGTAAATAATACATAATACTTTTATCCAGTGCCTTTTATCCTTATGGGTCCTTACTTTATAAATATCTAACTTTTACATACTCTAGACAAGGATCACTCATTCCACCACTGAAAATGCAGCTATATCTAGGGTGAACATCAACTGTTTAAAACCCGCACAACATGACTGCAGTGAGTTTCCTCTCCTTCTTTAGCTGGGTTACAGATAGGTGTGGTTTGAGAGAGGTGAGGCAAGAAATGGAAGAAAGTGGTTTTCAGGGTCTGTGACCAGCTCTAGAGTAACAGGAATTGCTGTGTGATGGCCCTAGCTGGATTAAAGGATTCTGGAATTTTAAGGTAACATGGTGCCAAAACATTAATGAATATGTATTTTAAGGTGCCACTCTGCATGCCAGAAATGAAGAATCTTACCTAAAAGAAACTGCAGGGGGAATTTAGATGGGCAATATAAACATGAACGATAGATCAGAGACAGACAATGAATCCACTTAACTAGCTAGCAGCAGCAAGACATTTTTTCAGGAGAAATATGCCATGATTTCTGCATTTAGTTAGATTTCTTTGCATACAATTATTTTCCTGGAATTTCCATCTCATTCAATTTTGCAGATCTAGGCTCAAAATACTCTTGTGTATGAAGTTATTACATCTAACTTTGGTTCATGTTCTATTTTTCTTGCTATATGTTTTTACCTTGTGTTTGTATATCATAGTGTTTTAGTAGCTTTAGCAAATGATTAAATAACACTCTCTGGTCTTTGTAAAAAGGTACCACCTAAGTAATTTTTCACTGGCTCACGAGCTAAGAGGATAAAGAAGAGAATAAAAGGAAACATCTGAAAATCATCTCAACTCTCATAAGAATGACAATTATATAACAAAGTGAAATGTCTAGGTGTCTGGGGAAGTCCCAGTACACTGGACTGGCCAGTGGAGATGAAGACAATGAGGAGATTCTGGATAACAAAATTATCCTGATCTTAAAGTCTTCATGCTGGCAAAGCTGCCACGGGAGTCAACAGGAATTACACCTCAGTGACTTCAGATTGTACCAAGTGTGTGTACGAGCAGAAACATCTCTGTTCACAAAATGAAGAGCTAACTATAAATCAGCTGTAAAGGGCAGAAATATTCTCATGTGTGTTTGGGGGATTAACATTGACTCAAGAGTAAAATGCTTTGGACTTCCTCTATTCCCTCATTGTAGAGTTTCCAACCCCTAGCATTCAAAAATCATGAGTCAAGAAAAAAAACAAACCATGAGACTGGCTTAAAATTCCTGAGATTTTTTTTTAAATCATAAATATAGGACTTCTTTTATTTGTATTTTGATTTATGAGCCCTCACTTGGTGAAGCTTTCCTCTGCAACACTGCCATTGTATCCAGGACCCTGAAGGCCATTCTGGTGGCGTAAAAGAAACAGCAATGTAGTTATGGAGAATAAAGTTCAAATATGCATTTGCACTGAAACCCCGAATCTAAGTTCTACTCATAGGATCAAGCAACAAACTCAGGACTGATCTGCAGCCCAAGAATTATTTTATTTTTTAATTGAAACTTTTGAATAAAGAACACATTTGTAAAAAGTCACAATCATCTGTTGCTTTGTCTGATCTCATGGTCTTTGTATTTCTAGTTAAGAACTGAAAGCAATGTCTTCAGGAAACAATTTGTTTGCTAAATTTAGCCCACTCCCCTTTTCTGTTTGCCTGCAGGTTTTCATACTTTTTCAATAAGGAGAAAAAGTCAAAGGACTTAGACTAAATTGAAGCTTTTAAAAAGTTTTTTAAGTATTGAAGTCTTACAGAATTAACCAAGATATTGGAGGAACATGTAATAAATTATGTTGCGAGGGCCTCATACAGCACCTAGACCAAGATGTAAGAGGGAGTGGAGAGGGTGCCTGCCTGCATTGGCAGAAGCAAAGGAAGAAAAATAGCTGTCTGTGCTAGGAGAAGAATGGGGGTGGCGACACACACACTGTCTGCCTGCTGTGGGCAGGAGGAAAAGGATGGTGATTTTCCTGAACAAGACATGTGCATGTGTGGTGTGGCAGAATATCCTGGTCAGCAATTTATCCAGTCATTCTGAATCTGAGTCCATAGCATTGATTAGAAACCTTCTTTTTCACACAGGTCTTCTTTCATTCTGATGCTTTTATGGTATTCTCTCCACCAGGACAGTATTCTTAATGAGGTAATAATGTTAGCTATCCCAGGGAATCACGTTTTCAGTGATTTTTTTTTCTGAGAAACAAGCACTTTGTGGGAGAGAGAGGAACCAAGCGGTCTGGCACACTTTATACACTAGGCAGGATGCATATGAAGTAACTCCTTTCTTTGAAGCACATTGCCTAAGACAGCATATGTCATTTGAATCCAATTTTAAAATTAGAATGAATCAGTGCTATGTTCTGAATATGCAGGATGCTGCAGGCTCAAATCTAGCACTGAACTGAAGCTATCTTTGGAAGTGCACTGCTCTGGAGATTTTTAAAGAACCACCCCTCCCCCCCTTTCTTAAAGTGATTTTGTGAGCAGACATCCACTTTTGAAGGCTGTAACATAATTTTTGTCTACTTTTTATATTTATTATTATTTTCTTTCATTGTGTCTGCTGCCAACCTTCCAAACGGATGGTGTATTTAAAAGCAGAAAGCTGCCCTAGTTTATATCCTTTTTCTGTATGGATGTAAATTCTATAGGTCAGAACCCTCAAGACTGTTTTACTACCACAAATATATGGTACTGTTCCTGACAGCAACCCATTCACATTGATGTTTAAATGGTACTAAATTAGCCTCTTTAAAATGTCTTTGCTTTTATATAATCATTCAAACTTGTCAACTTTTTCCTATTCACTAAGAACATTACTAATTTAGGTCAGGATGTCTTGGATTCAAGAGACTGATCAGTTATGGCTGCAATTTTTGCCTGAGGGAAAAGTACTGTAATATGATCACAAGGAAACTCTGAGACTAGAATGTCAGTGTCAGGGGACATCCACTAGGCTTTCACTGGCAGATTCTTAAACCAGTTTTACTATTCTTGTTCTAACCAGAAAGCAAAGCTTTTAAAGGAAATGGAGAAATTTGTTGCTTTGATTGTTTTTCCTTGGTTTCCACTTGCACGCACTCTCTCTTTCTCTCTCTCTCTCTTGCTCTCACTCTCATACAATGCCTCCTGCTTGACTTCCTTTACTGAAGGAGGATATGAGGTTGGTGTGCTAGGAGGATGAATTTAAAGAGATCTGTTTTCATGGTATGAAAACAAAATGTTTACCTGGCAACAGTTAGGGTATGTCTACACTGCAAAATTGTCGACAAAGCTTTTGTCTTTCACGGATATTTAACACATACACACACACACCACGCTCTCCTGCTGACAAAGCTAACCACTCATGGGACTGGAAGTATTTTGTCAGCAAAAGTGCCAACAAGGTACTGACAAAAAGCTTTTACACACGCTGACTTTTAACGACAAGGCTGTGTCGACACCGCTTTGTTGCTAAAAGCTGTGTGGTGTAGACATGCTATCATACTGTATGATAATCACTTTTGAAGTGTGTTATGTTAAAGGAGATGTTCATTTCCTAGGCCAAGACAGCTAAATAGATTATTTTATCCTCTTTTGCATTTGTAACTAGCTGCTGGGGTTCTCAATAGCAATCGGAGTCTTGATTAACCACTAATAGTCTCCAATTAACTTTTTTTCATGTCAGAAAAGATAAACAATATTGATACAAAAAAGTCTTCATAAAAGCAAGTAAGAGAAAGACAAAAACAAAGCTGAGGCAAAGCTCATAGGTCTAATGTGACGTATAGTAACCCATTTAACATTTCACATATGAAGCTGCAGTATCATTCATTCACCATAAAGGAAGGAGCACAATGAACAAATCTTCTTCTCAGTGTTATTTCTTCCACAAGAGGAAAACCTGTTTGGAAGATCTCATATAGACATTTCCCCTCCCTTCATTTTTTTAAAAAATTCATTTGTTCTATGGATGTATGAGGATACTATGTTTCTAAAATTAAACCAAAAATATTTTAGGAGAGCTGAATTAGAGAGGAAGGTGTATTACCAATTACTTTTAGTTCAAAAACATCTCCTCACACATAAATTATTGTTTCTACAAGTGCTGTTGCCACTCTAGCCTCAGCCATCCTCTCACACATGTATTTATTACAGGAAGAACAGTTTTAGATTGATGCTACAGAATTACATAACCATTTTCCAGTTTTCAATATCTACCAGCACTTACTCCTATGCTTAACTGCTCTTGGGAAAATTTTGTCTGCAAGTTTGGCATTCTTTAATTTTATTTATTTTATTTAAATGCTGAGTCACAAATTGATGTGGTTAAATTTTAAACTAAACCACAATACCATGAATAATTTTCAACAATTCTAAGTAAAATAAGGGTTAGACTATACAATTTCATATCAGTCTTGGGAAACTGGGGAAATTGCAGATTGTGCCTCTTTTATGCACATTTTCATCTTCAGAAACAAGTCTGATTTCTCTACGAGTTTACACAAGAGGGAAATTATTTCCTAATCATACATCTCAAAAAAGAACTAGATAAGTGCATGGAGGATAGGCCCATCAATGGCTATTAGCCAGGATGGGTAGAGATTGGTGTCCCTGGCCTCTGTTTGCTACAAGCTGGGAATGGGTGACAGGGGATGGATCACTTGATGATTACCTGTTCTCTTCATTCCCTCTGAAGCACCAGGCATTGAGCATTGTCAGAAGACAGTATAATGGGGTATATGGACCCTTGGTCTGACCCCAGTCATTCTTATGTTCTTACCTCCACTGATTTTAAATTACACCTGTGTAACTGAGAACAGATTTTATCCTAAATTCTTTTAACAGCTTAAACAAAAATAGTGTAGTAAAATCTAAACAAGTTTCTTTTTTTAATAAAAGTGATCTGACACCCCTCAACTGCAAAATCTTCTGTACTTTTAACCTCAGGTCTCAACAAAAAATAAAAAAATCCACTGTTATTAGCTGAAATAACCTGCACCCTGAATAAAAACAAACAAACAAATAAATAGTAAAACAACAACAACAATAATAATAATAATAATTAAATAATAATAATAAAATAAAAAATAAAAAAATAAAACAAAAAATAAAAAAAATCCACTGTCATTAGCTGAAATAACCTGTACCCTGAGCACTAAATGCATAGGGGAAAATGTGTGCTGAGTAAAAAATTGAAATAAACAATGACTAGGAAGACTCCTCTAATTTAGGAGGACTAAACCTCTCTCATGGAACATCTTACAAAGTAGGATACTATGGACCACAGTTGTAGTCTTTGACTATTATACGAACATTTAAAGATCTGACTCCCAGTGGGTGATATTGATGGAATTCATTTTTATTACTGCAATATATTCCAACATGCAGAAATTCACTATGACTCATTTAATTTTTTCAAATATTGAAATTTCAAAAAAAGGAGTGGGTGTACATTTTTGATTCTATTCCTCAACCAGCTATATTCACAAGGCAAACCTTTTAGCCAGCAACAGAGTAGAATAGATATTTTCATTTCCAGAACAGCAGCCTGATTACTTGTGGCTCATTTCCACCGCTTGTCCTGTATCTTTTAAAGTGAATGTGTTACATACTGAATAGTACTGTATAACCATATCTGGCAGCCTAAGGTTACAAAATTTTAAAGCAGGTTACCAGAGTGCACAATGTGGTTGCAATAATTTAAACAAGTCTGATATTCTCCCATCTTAAAAAGAACTATTTCAATATGAATCATTGTCCAAGGTTTTAAGAGTGACTAGTAATATTGGATGCCTCAGTTTTAGTTTTCTTAACAAGACACACCATAAAGGAGCCTGATTTTCAGAAAGCACTGAACATCCACCCTTGGAAGATCAAGATTTAAGGGGTGTTAAACCAGACAGTCAAATCTTTACAATCTTGAACCTTTTCTTTAAAGTAGATTCTTTATTCATTTTTATTTTTGTAACTCATAGAAATATAGGATTTCCAGGGATCATCTAGTTTAGTCTCCTGCACAAAGGTAGGACTAAATATTATCTAGACCATCCCTGACAGGTATTTGTCTAAGGGTATGTCTATACTGGCAAGTTTCTGCACCACAAGTTATACACATTATACTATCAAGTTTCTGCAGCACAAGTTATACCACTTTTATTAAAATGCTAGAATTAAACCACTGTTGTGTGTCCACACTGTGCTCCTCGTGACGTTGAGTGCATCCACATTAGCAGCTCTTGCAATGGCAAAGAGAGCACTGCATTGTAGGTAGCTATCCCACTGTGTAACTGGCAGCAGGTTTCTTTGGGAAGGGTTTGCAATGTCTCATAGGGCAGGCACCTGCTAATAATTTCATTTATATTTTTAAAGCTGATAACTTGGGTTATGCCTTTACCCTGTGTCTCAGTACTAGAGGCAATGCAGTACTGAGATTAGTAGATTCCTCCCCTCTATCTATGTAGATTAATGTATCTCATTGAATTCTATTCCCTTTGCTATCAGTCATTTATGTTTGCGTGATGCACTGTTTTGATTTTATTGGTATTTCATTTCAGTTTAATTTGCCATGGCAAGGCCCTTAAAAATATTCATATTGACAATCACAGTTTTGGTACTGAAAGAAAACTACTATGGGGTAGGGGAAAGGGCAGGGAAGCAGTAAAAGTGCTGGTTTAATTTATTGTCTAGTAAAAACTAGGAAGTTGATCTAGTTCATCCTAGATAAGTCAGTAAACATTTCTACTAAACACAAAAATGAAACTTATGTTTTCCCTCCTTCTTCTTTTTTGTCTAAAAGTAGCAGTTTCCTTTGTATGACTAAAACCCTGATTTGTAATAGGGAAGCTGAACTGTTGCTAGTGCAATCACTTTGACATTTATCAATAGATTTTTACTTATAGTGCTAAAATACCATTAGGATTGTTATTTCTTTGTATTACATATTGTGCTGTGTTGTATTCCCGAATGCTTACAAGGCATGCAGGAATTTACTGCTCAGTGTGTTCAGTGTATTTCCCACTTATATTAATAGAATGATAGTCATAATGAGAGGAGAATAGGCCTCTGAGTTTGCAACACGCACCACTATCAAGCAACCAAAGATTCACTCTTTATTTGATGAATGCTTTCCTTATAATTACGTTGTCATAGTGATGCAGTTTTAATAGCACTAATTCTTATGCCAGTAAAGTTCCAGAGCTGCAGCTCTTGACATTTTTTACAGTATTCCTTTATGTACATTGTAACTTTAACAGAGAAGAGCAATCCACAGTACAGAAGTACCAGACTGTTAGCATCAGCAGAACTATATCATTCACTCAAGTTAAATTAGGCCAAAGCATATTCTGACATATACAGTGACCAGAACATTATACAAAAACTTAGATGGCTTAGTCTTTAAACGTAGAAACTACATTGTCACTGATTTTGATCTTTTAAAGTATAAATGTTTAATGATTTAGGATCCTGAGCACTTAAGATGACATCTAATTAGGCAAAAAGACAGGTTAAAGACCGAAAATTAGCATTTTTCAACCATGTAGCTTCAGAATATTAATATGTGTGGGCGGAGCTCTCCAGCATCACTGAGCTTCAGCAGCATCTACAAAAGCCCTTTGTAGTACTGAATGTTCAGAGCCAAGTTTATAATGGGCCATGCATTCCACAACTCTCAGCCACCTGAGTTCCCTCTATTAAACCTCAGAGTCCTAGGCCAGGTCTACACTATCATCGATCTTTCAGGGATCAATTTATTGCGTCTAGTCTAGACACAATAAATCAATCCCAAGTACTCCCCCGTTGACTCCGGAATTCCACTGCCACGAGAGGCGCAGGAGGAGTTGACGGGGGAGCAGCAGCAATCGACTCACCACCATGAAGAGGCCATGGTAAATTGATCTAAATACGTCAAATTCAGCTATGCTATTCGCGTAGCTGAAGTTGCGTATCTTAGGTTGATCCCCCTTCCTAGTGTAGATCAGGACCTAGAGAGCAATAGGGATAGTCAGGAGTTAGCGTGAATATGCTGACAGTCAACACTCCCAATAAACCACAGTTCCTGCAAATCATCCTTTCATTTTAAAGATGATCTTTTCATATTCCCATTTGTCAGAGTCTAGTTACCATTTCAAACCCCAAGAAGGTTTGCTGAGGAGTTCTAATTAAACCAGGATTGCTGTATTGCCCTCCCAAACTGAGCATCAGATCTAGATGTCACATCGAGAAAGGTGCTGTGTAAACGTGAGAGGAGAGCCAGTAGCAGCCATGCAGCTTTCTAAGTTGGAAACATTATGGAGGCAGGCCATTGATTCTGCCAGAACCATAGCAAAGAGATGGTCATATTTTCAGTTAAAGTATAACATATCTCAGTGCATAATCTGATCCACCTTGACAGGCACTGAGTGGAAATGACATTCCCCTTACACTGGCTCCCAAAGCCTACAAAACTTCCTAAGTGACTTCCTAAGACCGTAGTCCTATCTAAATAAGAACAAATAATAATTTTAAAATAAATGTAAAAGAATCCAAACACAATTTTCTCCCTGGGAAGAGGACAGGAAAAAAGAAGACAACCACTTATGGCAGATGCTAGTAAAATCATGTAACACACTAGTAAGAGCCACTCCAATACCACAGTAGTGGGCTCAATATAAGAACCTCAAGATAAAATAGTACAATAGACTAGAAATACTCTAGCTTCCCTTGGTTGACAATGGGGTTTTAAAAAGAACTCACAGCCAAATGGTTCTGGTGGACCTCAGAAACAGGCTTCTAAAAGGATGCAGAACAGCTATGTCCTGGTGAAATACAGCGAAGGGAAGATCTGTCATCAAAGTATGAATCTCATTCATAGGCTCTCTGTCTCTACTCTGTATTATTTGGAGATCAATCCAATTAACCATCTGGGTGTTGAACATACATATATCCTAAATATCCATTTGGATATCAGTCTAAAAAAGGCTACCATACTAACGATTCAATCTTTTGTTTCAGTGTATTTAGTTTATTTCAGAAAAAAAATCAAATGATTTATCTTTTGTTCCTTTTGTCCAGGCAGTTACTACATGTCTCCCTCCTTCTGGTAAAATCTAGATCTGCAGTAATTCAAACATTTTCCACAGCTGCAGCTGGCTAGAGGGAAGATGGTGGAGATACATAACAGGGCTCTTTTGTATTAGCGTTAGTTCCCTGAGTATCTCTGTATGTACAGAAAGATCTGGTTGTTATGCTTTTCTTGGAAATTCTTTTCAAATAAAGCACTGGTTCTCAAACTGGGAGTCGTGACCCCTCAGAGGATCGCGACCCAGTTATGTGGGGGTTCACAAGCCCCGAACCCGCAGCGAGCTGCTGGCCCTGGCCCCTGTGGCGGGGTGCCGGGGGCCTGCTGTGGGCTGCTGGCCCCGACCCCTGCCGCGGGGTGCCGGCCCTGACCATGATGCCTGCAGCGGGCTGCTGGTGGTGGCCTGCCATCCCCGACCCCTGCCGCGGACTGCCGGTGGCAGGCTGCCGGCCCTGAACCTGACGCGGGCTGCCAGCCCCAGCCCTGACCTCTGCTGCGGGCTGCCGGTGGTGGGCTGCTGGCCCTGAGCCTAACCCCTGTGCCGGGTGGCTGCCAGGCCTGAGCTTGACCCTTGTGCCAGGTGGCCGCTAGGCCCAAACACGACCCCTGCGCTGGGCGGCCGTCAGACCCGACCTCAACCCCTGCGCTGGGCGGCTACTAGCTTCGACCCCTGCCAGGAGGCTGCCAACCCCGACCCTGACCCCAATGGGGGGTCACGCTCAGAGATTTGGTGCTCAAAGGGGGTCGCCAATAGAAGAAGTTTGAGAACCACTGAAATAAAGTTTGACCAACTCCCTTCTGGTGTACTGGCACTATACACAGTCATATGGGACTTGCAACCTTTTAACTAAATTTAAACTAGCCAGAGATGTGAGTGCATACACAGGATATTTTGCATGCTAGCATTCTGCACCTTCAATGGCCAATCCTTACAAAACATTTGCTCTTGGACAAATGATGCTGGAAGCTCTTCCTTTTGGACAAATGAGATTCCTAACAGGAGCAGCCATTATGGACACTGCAGAGTTTACGAGGCTGAAGTGTATTTTCCAAAGAGTACATAAAATACAAAGACAAGAAAGAAACAAATTCTTTGATACTTGCATACATTTCATTTTTGTTTTGCAGGTTTGGGTTTGTGCCAATCCAAGAAGGGTAAAGTTAAGTGAGTATGATAGGATAGCATTTTATAGTTTTCTAGTCCTTTTTTAAGGATACCCAGGTACTAATTCTCCCCTCCTTTTTTATAGTCCAGCAAACCTTTTAAATGTATTCTATCCGCAGCTAAAGTTCTCACCAGCTGTTGACTTCCCATTCCCCTCATGACTTCTATCTAACTTCCATTGTCTCTGGAATCGCCTTGTTCCATTTACACTGGAGACACAGGCAAAACAACATTCCTTTGTTTAACAAGTCTGCCCTCACAACATATTTTAGGAACATTTTTCCAGCACCCATGCATCACTCTTTACACACCACCTGTACATACATTGCACAATGATATTTATGATCAGCACATCATCAGTTTTTATATGACACTTTACTTATAGTACAATAATCGTGGATACAATCAGCTGGTTCAACTGCTTATTTGGGGAGTTCAGACCCCCTCTTTTACCCTTGGAGTGTCTGGACCTTGGTTGTCACAAATGGTAATAATAAAATTGAGAATTGCATAAGAATCTATTGGTCAAAATGCCAATAAGAGCAGTGGGAAGCAGTTAAAGGGCAATTATTAATGAATTAATAATATACCATATTTTGAACTTATCAGGTGCTTCTTACAATATTAGAGAACTGCCACAGAGAGCTACTGAGAAACCAGAAGTGAGGAAAATACTATATTGTGCCAGGTGAGTGCCCACAGCAGTGCTGATTACATCAGCTGTGTACTAGAGCAACAAGCTAGCAGAGTACAGAGAGTCTCTTCCTATACAACTGTCACATGTTGGAGTGAGATAAGCAGTGTGAAGGACCTTTCACTGGCTTGAGCAAAAATCTATATGGATGCCATTCTACTGTCTCCACAGAAAAGGCATTTATGAAGAACTAGAATTGGAAAAGAGTGGTAGCAGTGACAATTAACACTCTCCAGAGAAACTGACACAAAAGGGAGAGAAGAAGATTGCTTACTTATCACTTGCTTGTGCTCCCAGAATGATACTCTGCATGATTGTCAGGCTGTTACTACACTTCCACACATAAGTGACATCAAGAAAACGTTATGGCCAGATTCTGTCTGGCCCTGGTTTGCTACGCAGCATAGAAGGAGGATGCAAACAGATTTCTTTCCACCCTGGTATGGCACATCTTAGTACTAGGAAAAATTGCAATCCATGAATCCTGGGAATAAGAGGCACTGCTCTATTCTAGTCATTATAGAGGTTGGGGTGATAAGGATCCATTGCTCCAACCTTCTCCACTCATCCCTTTGCCCCAAGGGACACTATAGCTGACTAACTGCTCAGGAGAAGGAGAGAGAACTTCACCTCACAAAGATGCATGGTGAGACCTGGTGGTGCCTAGGGCAGCCCTCACTGGAAATGCCAAGGTCTGGGCAGGCTACAAAAGGGAGAGCAGATATGTGCAAATTTCATAGCCCATACACCAGGTTCTTAGCAGTATTGGTGAGTTTTGTGGCTTGAAAGTCCCTCTGGATCACAACCGCAGGATGGGTCATTCAGTTCTTTATATAGAGCTTCAGTTGGTAGCAAAGTTCCTTCAGAGGTAAGAAGCAGGACTGAAGACAAGAAGTAGGACTGAAGACAAAATGGAGAAGATGCAGCTGCCTTTTATAGTCTTTAGCCATGCACCATGTATTTCCTTTGTTCCAAACACAAGGTACCCAGCACATGGTCTGGAAGCCTACAGTTGCCAGGTGTCTGGTTTTCGACTGGAACATCCAGTCAAAAAGGAACTCTGGTGGCCCCATTCAGCACCCCTGACTGCACGGTTAAAAGTCAGGTTGGGCAGGACTGGCAGGCTCCCTACCTGGCTTCATGTGGCTCCCCAGAAGCGGTGACACGTACCTGTGGCCCCAATGCAGTGGGATGGCCTAGGGGGCTCTGTGCACTGCCTCTGCCCTGACTGGCAGCTCCCATTGGCTGCCTAGGAGCCGAGGGACATACTAGCCACTTCCAGGAACCGCCTGCAGTAAGCACCACCCGCAGCCCATACCCCGATCCCTTGCCCCTGCCCTGAGCCCCCTTCCACATTCAAACTCACTCCTGGAGCTCACCTCCCCCACACACCCCCAATCCCCTGCCCCAGCTTGCAGTCCCTTCCCACACACCAAACCCCTTGGCCTCAGCCCAGAGCCCCTCCTGCACTCCAAGCCCCATGTCCCTGATCCCACCCCTGAGCCTGCACCCCACAACCAGAACCCTCACCTCCTCCCACATCCAAATCCCTGCTTCAGTTCAGAACTCCCTTGTGCATTCTGAACCCCTCAGCTCCAGCCCTAACCCAGTGCCCACATCTCCAGTCAGCTTTCACATCTCTCCACAATACCCCAACCTCCTGCCCCATCCTGGAGCCCCCTTCCACACTCTGAATCCCTCATTTCTGGCCTCATCCTGGAGCCCGCACCCACAGCTAGAGTCCTCACCCCCTCCTATACTTCAACCCCCTGCCCCAGTCTGGTGAAAATGAGCGAATGAGTGAGGGTGGGGGAGAGAAAGCAACAGAGGGAGGGGGATGGAATGAGTGCGGGTAAGGCCTCAGAAAAGGGGTGGGCAGAGGCGGAGCCTTGGAGAAGGAGCGGGCAAGGAGTGGGGCAAAGGTGTTCGGTTTTGTGCAATTAGAAAGTTGGCAACCCTATAGAAGCCTTCGATTTCTGTCCATAGGCATGCTCCTTTATGCCTTGCTGAGTCACAAGTTATAGCCCCTGTCCCTTTCAATGAGTTCACTGTACAGTTGATGTCCCTTGAAGGGCCATAAAGCAGGCTGGGCAGTGCTGACACCAAACTGTCTGGGGGTGTCAGCCAGATGCATAGCACAAGTTTGGAAATATAGATATATATAGATAGATATATATATCTATAACTCATCATACAAAGATGATACAAACATATACAAAAAGATGATGAGACTTGGCAAATTATAACATTTTTGCAGAAAACTCACATAGGATATCTAGCCCGATTCATTGCAATTTTGTAATATTGATATCAGCAATATCATAAAGTGTCCCACGTATTACATACAGAGTCAAACATGGTAGTGAGCAAACATACTCTACATACCTGGGAATTCTGAGAAACATACTGTGTCTCCTGCTCCCTGTGGGGTGGTGCAGTTATACCGTGCCCTGGATGCAGTGCTGTACCTAAATCATTTTACATGACTGTGCATTTCAGTACCCTTTTGTTCCATGATCATGTACTATTTCTCAAATAGAACACTTCATGCATTTCTTTCCTAAGCCTTACTTATGTGTGTAATATCTTGATATCTGTTTTTAATTGCATCAGTCCTGCCACCTTGCAGGATTCTCATCCCCATAGCCAATCCAAGGTGATTATGGAAAGTTTTTGGGAAGATTATTCATACCAAACCTCCAAATTATTTGAGGTTTACAAACCAGAGTCTTAAATCCACCTCTCCTGACAGGCTAACAAACCTGCTGAGAAGCACTGAAATTGACAGCGTGCATGGTGATGCCCAGTGCAAAAGGTCTGTGACATGTCAACATTCTGAAACCATTTTATAATTTGTCACCGTAAGTGTCAACTGACCTGGGACAAGTACTGCATATTGTCACCTAAACGAGTGAGTGACTCCTCCAGGACAGGGATTTTTTATAGGAAGGGCAACATGATGACATTAGTATGGCAACTGCCACCATGAAAACTTAGCTGAGCAAAGAAATAGATCAGTGAGCAATATTTAGTTCCTTGGCCTTCAAAGCACAATTATAGTGTTCATAAATGCATGAAAAATCTAATAATTCACTTGGGATTTGTGACTTTGTCCCAGTGGTTTCTTTATACTTTTCTGCTTTCAATAGTTAAAATTGTCCAGTTGGCATAATACTCACTAAGCTGTCCACCAAACGTTCCTATTAGTTGTACATTTTATTAACAAAGTAATATCTGGCCCTGAATCAAATGTAACATCATGTACCAGAAACTCTGTTCTAAACAAATACAAATTTAGAAAATATATTCAGTCACTGTAGGTCTCAGCACTGTATGGATATAAAACTTTGTTGTACAGCATTAAATTAATGTCAAATAATAAATTGGCTGTGTAGATAGGTTTGTTTTCTGGATAAATAGGGAGAAAGGTATAAAAAGATAAAGAAAAAAACCCAGTACTTTAAACAATTTATTTGTAACCATAGCCTGAGGCTTTTTTCTGATTCTTTTCAAGTTGCAATAAAAATTATATGAAATATTTAAAATGTGAACAGGCAAGTTTACTTACTGTTTCCTGGATGCCAGCGCACTGAATTTAAATATGCATTACAGTAATGGAAAAGAAATTCATGCTCGGATCGGAGAATTTTCCCTAGAAGCAAGGGCATCAGATCATGTCCATCAATAATTCTGAAAAAGAAAGCATTTCAAAGTCAGGGAGAATAACCCAAGACTTTCCTGGCTAAGAAAAAACTAACTATGCATTTCCATTTCTTAATAGACGATGCAAGTGCCATTCGACGATGAAGGCTGGAGTGTTAGAGCTAGCCTTCTTTTCATGACCTGAAGGGACACAACAAATTGGTGAATTTGGAGCAAAACCTGCCAGCATTTTTTCTTCTTGAGTTCTACATTATTCACGGGAATGTTATTTTGCCTTCTGCCTTTTGAAGATAGTTAGCTTCCCCACCCCATTCTCTCTATTTTTGGTCTGGGAACAGTCAAGCCGTCTGTGAGTAAATTTCTGAAACATGGGCCTCTAAATATACAAACATGTATAGCCATTAATGCTGCTTAAAAGAGTAGATTTGCTGTGGTAGCTGTGGGACAGGTAGGTGAAATCTTCATTGCATGTCATTGGCTCTGCCCTAGCTTTCATGGCTAGGGACATTCATTAAAGTATCCTCAGGGGCACTAACTGAATGTATTCTATATGCTGAACTAAGCATGAATGCAAAGATTCCAAAGTTGAAATGAATTATTTTCACAATACATGTTAAAGGATGAACTGCATGGTCACCAAATAAAAAATACCTCTCTAACAGCTGCTGGACATATTTGACCTTGCTTTGAAGGAATCCATCCATTTAGATGGAAAAGGAGTTATATAAACAGCAAAACATGACTGTTTTCGTTCATTAAGCTATCAAATCGCTTGAATGAACTGACGAAAAAATTAATCACAATTCATGGTTTTGGCATAGTGTGAATTACAAGTTTTACCACAGTTTTTACAAGAGATTAATTCACGCACATACAGGCTATTATTCTTATAGCTTTTTGAAAGACATCCTGTAAAAAAAAAGGTTTTAAAACTGTTGAACTTTTAAGCTTCTATGTAAATTTTAATTATTATGTAATTCAATGTTATTACAACCAATCCTTGAAAAAATTGCCAGGTAATTTCTAGCTGGGAAATTAAACCTACTGGCCAGAAACTGATTAAAAAAATTTGGAAATCATAAACCACCAGCATACCAAACTTGGCGGGAGGGATAGCTCAGTGGTTTGATCATTGCCCTGTTAAATCCAGAGTTATGAGCTCAATCCTTGAGGGGGCCATTTAGGGAACTGGGGCAAAAAATCTGTCAGGGGACAGTACTTGGTCCTGCTAGCGTAGGCAGGGGGCTGGACTTGATGACCTTCAAGGTCTTTCCAATTCTATGAGACATATCTATCTATAGATATATACTCATCCCCAGCTAATGAGGAGGGAGAAGATACTGGGGCTCCTACCATGATGTTGTCCCTGACCACCACTTAGGGTTCCATTTTTTTATATCACTCCCTGGATAGGAAGTGTCTGATAAAATTAGAAACTCCTTTCCTACCCCCTAGGGCTGGGATCGGCAACCTTTGGCTGACGGCCCACCAAGGTAAGCCCCCTGGTGGGCCGGGCCAGTTTGTTTATGTGCTGCATCTGCAGGTTCGGTCAATCGCAACTCCCACTGGCTGCGGTTCGCTACTGCAGACCAATGAGGGCTGCAGGAAGCGGTGGCCAGCATATTCCTCAGCCTGCACTGCTTCCCGCAGCCCCTATTCGCCTGGAGTGGTGAACTGCTGCCAGTGGGAGCTGCGATCGCCCACACCTGCAGACACGGCAGGTAAACAAACTGGCCTGGCCTGCCAATGGTGCTTATCCTGGTGGGCTGTGTGCCAAAGGTTGTCAATCCCTGCCCTCAAGTCCTCCGGTCTGATTCATGGAATCAGAGTCATGCAATAGCTGGTTGAGATAGGAGCAGAGGTAGGCTGGAACAGGGGCTGACTATCATAGAAGCAGACACAGGCTGCAGGGCCTTTTCATACCCCTGCACGACAGAAGTTTTGCCAACATAAATGTTAGTGTAAACATGGCCTCAGAGGGAACCCAGGGATGACTCATCAAATGTAGGCAGACTAGGAGATAACTCATTGCATGTGGGTGAAAATCTCCTTATTCGGTTCTTTTCCTATTTATTGGCTGCTGCAAGGATGAGGATAGAAGAAGGTGCCTCTGCTACCCTCCTCCTCCAGCCTCTTTGCTAAGGATGTGTGTTTCTTTTCTGCTTAATCCCATTTCTATTTAATCCCCCAGGGCCTGCTGCCTACAGTCAGAAGGAGGTGGTCTCTGCTATCTTTCCCCTTCTAGAACCTCATTTTTTGGGTCTTCCTCTCTGACATGTAGCTTCCCCCAGATCTAAAGCTATTTATTGTTTTTTTTTTTGCTGGAGAGAGTTCAGAGGACTGCTGGTATGTGATCCAGCCCCTGGGCTGCTTCATGCTAGGCACAATAACCCATTTTGAGCTATTATGGAGCAGTAATTATGGCATGTAGTTCTTTCCACTCCTCACCTACAAGGATTGTGGTGGCAACAAAGCAATTTGGTGGCAGAGGTTAAAGCAGAGAAAATGGTGTGGGGCCATCATATGGAAAGGGGAAATACAAACCAGAAATACATTCTTAGGGGCTTAGTGTCCACTCAGAAAGCATGAGATCTATGTCCATACAATCTGAACACATCATGACCACCGAGGATCTGACAGAGTGATTATTTGTAATGGATGTCCCAGGGCAAGCCTGTAATTTTTCATATCTTATACCTGTCTTGTCTGTTCCTAAAAGCACTCAATAAATCATCATCAGCAGAGTGTCTCCTCACTGCAGCTGTGAAGAAATACCAATCTGGCATATCAGCTGGTGCTCATTTTTGCCATGTAAAATTAAAAAGTGACCCTGCTTTATTGAACTCAGAGTAGCTTGAATATTCTAACAACATATGATGAACTAATTCTGCAGCTATCTAATTTGAGTTTTAATGGACAGTTAAAAATAGTCACTTCATAAAGTAGTTCTGGATGCCACTTGTGATGTTCCTTCCTACTTTTCCCAGGGGGAAAAATTACATTTTTTTTTCACTTTGAAAGTCATAATTAATTGTGAACATCATTTCACTGAGGGTGCCAGATACATTGTTTAAATGAATACTAATAAACTCCAAATAATCTCAGATGATTAAAATGTTTTGGGCTGCACGACTGTGCAGGTGCATATGGGGAAATATGTCGCTTCACAAAGCTGGCTTGGCCTTGAGTTTAGCTGCACAGGGGTGGGGTGCTAGAAGTCAACTAGCTTGGGCAGGTAGAGGAATGGGCAGAGATTTTAATCTGCCCCCTCAACACACCAAACAACAGAACTCATAACAGAGCTCATACGGCATGTGGTCAGAGTATTAATTTATTTGTGTTATAGGGCAGCAGCAAATTACTTTCCCTGAGGAGCAAAGGGAGAGAAGGGAAGGAATTGTGACTCCCTGAATCACATTTCTTTCTAGGGGATTGTCTAAAGACAATGCAGCATTCTCCTTAGTAAAGGCCATGCCCTAGTGACACAGTCTAGCCCAGAATTTCACTAGAGCAGATATTCACACTTGATCTTGGGAACCAAATTTTGCATCTTCCAAAAAACATTTCCTCATTTTGCTTTGGAATTCTGCAGGAGGATATTTGCATTGATTCGGTTCATGGCAATGAATTATCTGAGAAATGGCTATCACTTTCAATAAGCAAAGGTTCATTTTAAGAGTCCAAGAAGAAAATATAGGGTCAAACCTTGGTCCCTTTGGAATCACAGGCAAAACTCCCACTGATTTCAACCGGGATAGGATTTCGTGAAGTTTAAAGCAATTTATATATTTGGATCCAGATTCTACCACCCTCATTCATTCTGAATAATACCTTATTCTTAGAAGTGTCCCATTTGGCCTATAATAAGTAATCATACATTCTGCTTGGTGTATTTACTCTGAATTACTTTTGTCTTATTTTGCTTTATTTTATTATTTGTTTTTATTATTTTGCCTTCTGCACCTCCAACGAGGAGCAGAAGGAAAGCTACATTGAGTTTAGTTAGGTAGGTGCACATTTCTCATTTTACATGACCAGAAGACAGTCCGGTATTTCTCCAGAACTTCACTCTTGATGATTTACTGAGCCTATTTAGGAAAGGACACAACAGCTTTGGAACTGTATATATTAGCACCTATGAACTGATCAAAAGGAAGGAAGGAATACAAACTAATTAAATCTACCTCTTGTAACCAAGAAGGGAAATTAGAACATTACAAAGAATATTTGGCAGCCTTGAAGTCTAAAGGACCCCAGAAGTCACAGGGTAATAGTCCTTTCACTCCTTGACCAAGGACAGCATTAGTGACCACTGGATCACAGAGAAGTAACAGGATGGTGGGAGACTTTCACGTAAGATATTTTAATTTCTGTTTTCATATCTTTTGCAATACCTTGTATCACAGTTATTGGGCGAGCTAAGACTTAGGACCCCTTTTTATCTGTTTCAAGTGACAAGGTTTGCTTCCTGCACCTCACTCTGGGTGGTACCACATGGTCCAATAACCCTTAGACTGGATCTCTGGCCTGCAGCCTTTCTGTCTCCCAGCGGTGCTAATATGACAGGCCCAACTGAGTTTGCCACCCATAAGCCTTTTCCAGCAGGCAGTGGCTGATTAATGACTTGAAAACAGCTTCTTCAAAATAAAGTATTATTTATTCTTTCACCCAAAGGTGCACAGCACACTGAGCGAAGGGTAAAAACAGTGAAGGTCTATATATTTTCCCTTACCTAACCCTTAATCTTTCTCTTTTTGTGTAAATTCTCCTCACCCCACCTAACCCCTATCTCTGGCTGGGAGATGCAGACTGTCCTGCTTGCAGCATGCTTTCTTCAGCACTGTGTCTCTCCTTGCATGCCTGTCAGCTCTCATTGACACTGTCAGGGCAGCCCCTCTTAACTTACCCAACCCCTCTCCCTTTTGAAGGCCTGCATTCCTGTAAAGTTTAACATCACCCTTTGATCCTCAGCTTATCCCTGGAAAAGTAAACCATTCTTAGCCTGGGTGGAGATAGGTATCTGGTAACTCCCCTGCTCCCAGAACTCAATGGAGCTTGTTATGGGTTTAAGGCTTAGCATGTGTATAAATGTTTGAAGGATCAGAGCTTTCATGTAAAAGTTTATACGATGTATCCTCCTATGTACTGTATGCCCAGTCCCTGTGTAAACCTAGGTGTTTAAGTAATGGGGAGCACATGGTAGTGCAGTTGCCCATCTTTTGGTAAAAGCGGATGGAAAGTTCTGCTGGACTTGGGGAAGATGAGCTCCTGTTCCTCCTGCATAGTCACTGGCTAGTGAAATAATGACACATCAGACCAGTAGGAGCAGCAGCAGGAGCTGATGCCTGGTTGGGGAGTTTGTGGTACTCTAACAGTCTTCTTGCCATTAGGTGAAGAGCACTGGAATCTGATAAGAAAAACAGAATGGTCCTAGCTGTCCACTGCTGCTTCGCCCTCCCCTCCAGAGGAGGGAACAAGACGAGCCTCCAACTCTCCCTCCTGGCCAGGAGAAAAGAAGGATCCTGCCACCAATTGATGACATTCCTTTGCAGATTCTTGGAAAAGCAGAAAGGTTCTGTCTGTTCCTTTGCCCCTCCTGGCACTCTCTACTGTGGAGATAAATTGGGAGCTCAAGAGTATCCTCCTATAGAGCTCCGGGCTCTGTATGCTCACATGCACAAACATACACACCCACTTGTTTGCTGGCTACAGGCCTATTTGGGGATATGGATGCCTTTTAGATGCACTTATTCCCTTGTTCCTATTGACTTCCATGTGCCACGTTGCATCATAGAAGATGATGTCATGTCACTTTACTAATTGATGCCAATATATGGAACAAGGAACAGAGAGACCTGTGTAGTTACAAGAGGACAAGGTGCTTTATTAAGACAATGCTGAAATGAAATAAGAGTCCACGCTACTCCTGGATGTAATGAAACCTTCAACATTAACCCTCTAAGTGTTTGCTTGTACACCAATGACGACATACAGCTACCAAAACAGGTAAGCTCCTATCACATTTTTAACCACTGTTTAAACCCTACTAAATTGCTTGCCTCAGTGATCTTCCTTCCAGAAAGATTCTACCTCTGTTCCTGGTGTAAAAACTGAGTAACTCTAAAAGTCAATGCTTTACAGGGACTTAACTCAGATCAGAATGTGCTCCATAGCAGTGACCTTCATATATTTGTAATACTCTGCATAATGGCTATTTCCTTTTATCTGTTTTAAAATTTCTGCTGATCCGTTTAATTTCTTTGAATGCCCTGTTGGTCTCACACTATAAAACTGCAGGAAGAGGACTGTTTCTTACACAGCTACTCATTATTTTGTATGATTTTTCAAGATGTTTTGTAAAGGATAAGGGAGGTGAGGCTTTAAAGGCAAAGAGTAGGAGGATGATCTAGAACATGGAACCTGATTCTCCACCCATTGAATAATACCTAGTTCTATTACAGAAATTTTCATCCATAAATCTCAAAGCACTTTACAAAGGAGGTCACACACTACCTCCATGGACAAAGCACCCATTGATATCAGTGGTGCAGGATTAGTCTATAGGGTTGTTGAGAGGCTGAAATTAGGACTTACCAAGGATCACCCAAGGGATGGAAATCAATTATATGAACTAGTTCAGAAAGGGCATGCTAAAAGATTTTGTTGTCTTCATGTACAACATGGCTATAAAATGGACAACAACAGTGCTATGAAAAAGACATTTTACTGTTGTGAACAATGGTAAAATAATGAAATTTCAAATGCTTGCTTCTCTTCCACTAAATACAGACCAAAGATAGCAAAGAGAAGAAAATGTCCAAGAAAAATACTGTGTAGAATACAAGAAACTGTATACCATACCTGTCTTTGGGTAATGATATTCCTGCAAGTTTAACAACTGTAGGGAATATATCCATGTTACTTGTAGGCTCATCAATATGGACACCCGCCTGTACCACTCCTGGCCAGTGAAGAAGACCTGGCACACGAATACCTCCTTCCCAGTTTGTAGCCTTTCCACCTGAAAGGATGAATATGGTTTTGAGCAGAAAGCGATTTCTCCTTCAGAAATGCCATTTAAACACCACCATTTTGTTTCCTCTTTACATGCCACCTTTGCAAACTGGTCATTTTATTTGCACTAAATGCATTATTCCTTTACTCAGCTGATTTTTTCTCATAGGTTCACTGACACTAACATAATACTGGCTATGACGCTGACATGCA
>ML677364.1:11536066-11603348 GCA_007922305.1 Dermatemys mawii
CACACACACACACACACACACACACACACACACACACACACACACACCTGGAATGAAAGAACAATTGAAGGGAAAAAATAATGCCTCATACAAATTTTGCCTGGTTCATGTGGCACAAAGGCATTGGCAGAATCAATTCAAAACAGAAGTATAGATTTGTATAGTCTGAGGCATGAGCACCCAGAACAGTTTTGCAGCATTTTATTATAATTGCTGCTGTCTGACTCATAGAGTGGGGGAAAAGATTTTGAATTCTGAAATTAAACACATCAGAAAGGTGTACAATGATTTCAAATACTTTCTGGATGTCCTAAAGTTTTTTTTTTAAGTGACAACAATTATAATTCTATCATCCAAATAATCAGACTGAGTGCATTCACCACACAACTTACAAACCCATATTTCCTTCTCTTCTACCATCTCTTCTTGGCTAGGAAGTTCCAACCAATCCTGGTGTACAAGACCTAGCCTCAGTTATTCATGCCTCTTTGGCTGGATTACAGCAACACAACATACCTTGGCATGAAACTTTCAGCACACAGGAAACTCTGACTAATTCAGAACTCTGAAGCTTATCTCCTCAGCAACACAGGTTTCCATTAGCACATCAGACCTGTCCACCATTCTCTATACTGGCTTCCCATAGAATAGCCAATTATGTTCAAGATCTCAGGTCTTCGATGCACTTCATGGCCATTGCCAAGGATAACAAAACCATCTAAAGCTCTGGGACAAAGACTGTGGTTGACAACTACATACCTCTGGCACAATGGAACTCTCAACAATAACAGTAAAGCTCGTCTGTACAGGAAACAGAACTTTCTCTGGGGGTTGGTTCAAGATTAGGGAATGTACTTTCCTGGAACTAAGGACCATCACAAACCTCACTGCTTTCTGCTCCAATTTCAAAGTGCATCTTTCCTTGACTTTTCCTTCTCATAATCATATAGCATGGAGGGAACAAAGTACAAGTGACATGTGTAGTCACATTACTTAATGCACTTAATGCACTGACAGAAGATGCTCAGCTATATGGTGATAAGTGCAGTATAAGAAAACACAGAAAAGAATAGACATCATCCCTGCATCATAGCAGGGCTACTTCCTCACTTGTCTCTGCTCAGACACAACCACCATTTTGCTTACAGGAAACAGGCAAGCTGTTTAAGTCTTAGGGAGGCTGAGAATAGACCATTGAGCCAGAATAAAGTGCAGTTACAACAGGGGAACTAGATGCTAATGTAGCAGAGTTTATGCTGCTATATAGATCTTGATGTAATTCATCTTTGTTAGAGCTGTGTCCAATGACAACAGAAGCACTGGCAACTCCCATAATATGATCACAAACATGATATTTGATATTTTCTCAAAACTCCAACTGCTTCAGTCGAGAAACTGCAAGAGAAGTTCAGCTTTCTTTTTAAAAAAATAAGTGTCTAGCCCTAAAGATTTCAAAGAAAAGCCAGAAAATACGAAGCACCATCCAGCATTGGAAGCCAGGAGGCAAATGAAAAGAACCCAAACTTATTATTTAAAAATAAAACTCATGATATTTTAGGACTTAACTTATGATTTTTGATTACTTGAGGTTGGCAGTACTACAAAAGAGGAGGAGGAGTAGCCCATGAGTCTGTATGCTGGTAGCTTCTTGGCAGCAATATGCATCCTCACAGAGAGACATATTTTCTCTTAAAGTTCTTAAACATTGTTTTTAAAAGCAGAACAACAACAGCCAAGGTTGTATTTTTATGCACTGATGTTTACACTGAGTGGCTAAGACCTTCAGCCTTATGTTTAATAGATGATATTCCCCTTTCCCTCAGGAAAATAAAAGAAGAAAAAACTGTAGGTGCAGACATAGTACAGATACAACTCTGTGTTGTGACCTACAGAGAGATCCCAAATTTTCATTTCCATTGAAAACGTATCTTTTTCTCCTTTGCATAAACCTCTAATTCACATTGACTGCTATTTAACTTTGCAGCGTATTTTGGGACAGATTTTGCATGTAAGATGCATTAGAACACTCTGTGATTCAATTGCAGACCTATTAATATTTGGGCTTGGTTCTCAGAGAATGATCAAAACTATTGAAAACTTCTCTCTCTCTCTCTCTTTCTCTCTCACTGGAGTTTAATCAGGGTAAATTTGTCTTCCTACTCATGAACATCAGGAAGTAGCCTCCCTCAGCTTATTTATTCTTTTGAATGAAGGGAGAATAAGCAGAAATGAATTACTTTGCTCACCTGTAGTGGACTCTTGATTCTGAATATCTATGACAGAAATGTTTTGCTATTTCTGGTCTTCAAATAGCACACCATTTTTAATGGCAAGACCATCTGCTAATCCCTCTGCTTTATCTATTTTCAGTGTTCTGTCAAGTGCTGGTTTATATTTCTGGTTTTGGTTTTTGTTCTGTTTTTTAACTTGAATTATCCCAGTTCTCATACAAGAACTGACAAACATAGATGGTGACTGCAAACTGCCTCAAAACTGATCCTCTTCTCAAACAAATGGCTTTATTGCTCAGGATAGTGTATTCTATTTGGAATATCAGTAGGGTTTGATCATTCCAGACATATAATAGTAGAATAAACTAGAGATAGGGGATGAAGTCCTGGCCCACTGAAGTCAATGGAAAAACTACCACTGACTTTGATAGGGTCAGTTTTCACCTGGCATTATTAACTTACATCCTGCAGCAAAAATACCATAACCACTGTCAAATTGATTAGCATGCTAGTTAAAAAATAAATAAATAATCAACTTATTGATTAATAGTTTTAAGAAACGCTGGTGAAGCTTATCACTGTCGCACATCACATTGCAGAAGATTATAATTTACACCTTGCTTATTGTAACAGATCTGCCCACATAAGTAAGTTCTACTAAATGGGAATAAAGATTGAAGAATCAGGGCCTCAGTCTTCAGCGGACATTGATAGTATGAATCATCCTTCAATAGACATTAACAGATACATTAGCTATGAACATATTTACAATCACAAAATTTAGAGGCAATAGTATTAGAGCACAATCAGGGATCAGTGAAAAGTTAACTTGGCTATCTCCACTATTTTCTTATTTATCTATTTGTATCGTATTTTTGGAATAGAATGAATATTGTCTCTCGTACAGCTGTTCAGCTATATCAGGGAGGAAGAGTCTGGAATGAAGATAATTGTAATAGCTTGCACTAGGAGTGTAGACACATCCAAAAGATTCAGTCATTAAAATCAGAGAAGGGCGCAATAGCTTGGAGAATCTTCGAAGGATATGGAACTTCAGAGTCAAATACAATTCAAATGGGCTTGATGTGTAATGTGAATGGTTTAAACAACCCACTTTAATAGGGCTGCCACAATTCAAAATCAAAAATATTAGTTATTATTAGTAATGGTAGTATACCTAGCCAAAGCTGTTCACAGAATAGACTATCCAAACTATTTTGAATCCACCAGTGAAGGCAGTGCAGCATTGTCCTGAGAGTGAGCCAGCGAGCTAAGTACATAACCAGACCCTGTATAAGGCTCGTACTACCTGCCCTGAAAGTCACACTATACTGTCTTCTTTGCTACTCTTATATGAACTAGCTGGATTCACGATAGGTTAGACCATTCAAAGCTTTTGCAGTATATGTTTCGGTGACCACAATATAATTAAGTTAAGTGTCTTAGGGAAAGGCAAGCTGCAAAAAATTAACACTAAAACAGAATTTAGAAAGGGAGCTGTCAATAAAATGAGAAAGTTAGTTAATAAGACCCTGAAAGTCAAAAGTATAGTAACTAAAGATCTTACATGTGGCAATGGAAAACAATGTGTGAGAAGATCTGCATATCTCAGAACAAAATCAGAACCTGGAAGTCCAGAAGTAAAGCACCATGGCTAAATGGCAAGCTTCAAGAAGTTATTTGAACCAAATAGATATCCTTCAATATTTGAAATTTTAACGCTAGGAAAGCCAATAAACGGGCATAATTTGCAGCAGCCAGTGACTAAAAGAGAAATTATGAGCTTTAATATAGATTTTTACAAACACGTTGGAGAAGATACCTATCTTGGAACTACTCACTTCTGGTAATGAAGTTGAGGTAGCCTCAGAGACTGAGGAATCAGAAATGGTGCTGGAAGAAATCAATAATTAAAAAAAACCCCACAATAACTCACCACATCCAAAGGTACAAATCCAAAGTAGCTGAGCTGCTACCAAAAATACGCAAGCTCTCATTACATTCAGCTACTGTACTGGAGGATTAGAGTGGAGCAAATGTTCTACCTATATTTTGACTTTCAAAGGTCTTTGACAGGTCCCTCAGAAAAGGTGTCTAAAGAACTAAGCAATTGCGGGGTAGGAAAAATTCTTGTCTGAAGAGATATTGAAGAGTCTGGGATTTATTATTTTATAAGGAGACAAGTAAGAGAGGATATGATAAAAGTATACAAAACCAAGAATGGTGTACATAAGGCATATAGAAATCTTCTGTTTTCTCTGACTCATAACACAACAACAAAGGGGCATTCAATTACATTGAAAGGTGATTACGTATTGTGGGGTTTCTTGCACCTTCTGAAACATCTAGTACAGGCCACTGTTGGAAAGAGATTACAGGGCTAGATGGGCCATGAGTCTAATGATAATCCTTAAATGTATAGGTCATTATGTAACAGCATTTAGGTTAACCCAGTTAAAGGAAGATAATGAAGATTTAAGCAGGATTTGTTTATTTGTTGATTGTGTCAAAGGGCTAGTTAACTACAGTGTCAATGCCAGGTTTTAATTTTGCATTGTATCAAGCTTTTCAGACATCACACTATAATCAGAACAAAATGTTTCAGGATATAATAATAGTGATGTTACCTTTTTGCAATCTAGCTAGCTAATACCAGAGACTCCATCCAAACAGCTCCTAACTTTTATTATTGGGACTGACCTGGCTGCATATCAAGATAAATTAGCAAGTTCAAACTGTGAAAATCTGTTGTGAGCTTTCGATTTAGGGCAGAACCAACTACTGTTGAATAGACTGCTACATCTTTGATAAGAGGGTCAAGAGGTTTGATTAATCTTCACACTTTCATATGCAGAAAGGCATATTATTGAGATTCCCCAGCACAGACATTGAGATGTCCCCCTCATAAAGTACACCTATTTCTTTCTATTCTCTAAACCAGGTGTGCTAAATTCCAGTATATATGTACATACATAAAAGCAAGAGGGATAGCTTTTTAGTCCTGTTAATTTTCTACATATATTAACTTCCACTGCCTGACAGTTTAGGACTCAACAGGTCTGATTTTCAGAAGGTCGGTCATGCAAATGTGCATTGATCTTGCACACTCAATTTGTGTGTACATGGTTGTGCATGTAAAGAGGGTCTTCACACATAAAAATAACTAGTTATGTGTCTAATGGTCTATTTCCCTTACTGAGCTTTTGACAATCAAGCATGACATATCTTAATGTTAAAAAGATGCCTTGGGCTTTAGAGTAGAGTATGAAAGATAAAACATAATCCACTATATTTTCAATCTGTTAGGGTAAATTAAACTGATTGTACAGATCTTTTAAACATCTTAGTTCCATTATAAATGTCTTTTATTAAGTTGCTTATCTTCCCACCTAAAATATATTAGCACATTTATCAGCTTACCTAAGAGGCATCTGTAAATCACTTAATAATCCATTTTAAAAAACCTAAAAGGGTCTGTTTTCTTCTTTAGACCACACTAGCTATCAGATCCGTATTGATTCGACTAATTCTTCACTGTTATGTAAGTATAAATATAATACTCTACTTTAAATAAAAGCTCCAAAGGAAAGAACATTTTGCAAATGTATTCATTTTCTTTCTCAGCCTGTACCCCCCATTTTATGTCTGACATTCTAAAGTGCTAATATTTTAGAGCTTCCAAAATACTTTGAGGCATGGCTATAGCTACAGATATGTAAGTCTATGGTGCTTTGAATATGGCAAGTGCTATATAAGTGCTAAGTATTGATCATATAATCATAGAATATCAGGGTTGGAAGGGACCTCAGGAGGTCATCTAGTCCAACCCCCTGTTCAAAGCAGGATCAGTTCCCAACTAAATCATCCTAGCCAGGGCTTTGTCAAGCCTGACCTTAAAACCTCTAAGGAATTAGATTCTACCTCCTCCCTAGGTAACCCATTCCAGTGCTTCACCACTCTCTCAGTGAAGAAGATTTTCCTAATATCCAACTAAACCTCCCCCACTGCAACTTGTGACCATCCTTATTCTATCATCTGCTACCACTGAGAACAGCCTAGATCCATCCTCTTTGAAACCCCCTTTCAGGTAATTAAAAGCAGCTATCAAATCCCCCCTCATTCTTCTCTTCTGCAGACTAAAATATAGTTCTAATCCAGGTTCATGATAGAATTCTCTCAGCTGTCAATCTATACAGTGCAATAGGACCTCACAGCTGTGGTTGATGCAATTTTTGCACTACTAATATATGAGATTATTTCTCACACACTTTGCAAACAATTAAAGTTATATAGCTTCCTCACATGGTGGCTCTACTACACTTTTATTGCTTCCTCTGACCTTCTTTTTCCTTCCTCCAATTCTTCTTCTCTGAAATCATACTCAAAAGCAATGTGCTACCTTCTCTATAAAATTACAGCTGGTTAGGGACTGATTTTCCAATTCTCTCGCTCCATCATCCAAAAAGGAAGAGAAAAGAAAATTAAAGAACCATTTGCACAAAATTTTGTCTGCGAAGAGTGAGACTATCTAAACCTGTCCATACAAGAACCAGGAATCTCTCTCCTATTTTGATGGACGTTAATCTCACTTTCATCATCATAGGCGTGCATTTCAGCGATGCTGTGCATCCATCACTTCCACACTGAAAATCAGGCCCTGTTTTAGCAACTGGTACTAACGGAAACTTCACAGTGCAGTGGAATTGTAACAGTTCTCTCCCTGACCCTCTTCTTTACCTTCTCCACTCACCTACTATTCCCCCATCTTCTCCATCTGCTACGTATTGATGAGTGGGATTGTGACAGAAAAGGGAAGTCATCCTCTTCTTCCCTCCTTCTCTTTCTTTTCTTCCTCTTCTCACTCTCTCCTTCTCCAGAATCATCTTGTTATCTATAATCATGTGCATATCATGACCCCTTTCTCTAAATGAGTTACCAAATTCATCTGCGTATTTTGCACTGCTATTGCTTGAAGTGAAATGAGTCACCAAGTTACATCAAGACAGGGACACATGAACAGACAAAAAGAAAAAGATCATCTGTTTAGCTAGATTTTTTGCTACTCTGACATGCACCTTATCTTGCTAAAAAAACTATTCTCTTCTACAGACTCATGGACAGCAGATCTTAATACAATAAGGTAATTTACTGATGGCCTAAAGCCTCTACAGAATTACTTGAAGTACGCATTGCTTGTCTCAGTAGCTGTATTGTGAGAAAAGCAAACAATCTGTGTGCCTTTGATATCACTGATCAGACCCTCCTCTTGAAATCCTGTGCTTCTTTGGTGTTCATGACTCTGTCCTGTCTCGGTTCTCCTCCTATCTCTTTGTTATTTTTCAGCATCTCTTTCACTGGGTCTTCCTCCTCTGCTGCTTTTCATGGGTGTCTCCTTAGACTCTGTCCTTGGCTCCGTCCTCCTCTCTCTCTACACCCTTTCTCTGTGTGACTTCATCCACACACTTGACTACAATCTCTGATGATGCACAGCTATCTCTTCACTCCTCCCTTTTCCTCTGCTGTTCAATCAGGTATCTCAGCCTGTTGCACTGGCATCTCTTTCTGGGTAGCTCGCTGGTGTATTTAAAAGCATTTTCAGAGGTGCCAAACACCTAAAAATCCCACTAATGTCACTGGAGCTGCAGATGCTCATCACTTTTGACAATCAGGTCATTTATGTTTAGGTGTCTAAATATGGATTTAGGATTATGGACATTAGAAGTTTAATGTTAGGAACCCAGATGTGAACATCTGGGCTTAAGTATATTACACACTGTGCAGAGGAAGTAGCTAATTTTTGACACGTTTCTAAAAATCATTACAAGAAGCTCACCTTTATAAATTCCATTATACCCCCCATGGACTTCTCCAGTGCTAGAGACTTCTTCAACATGTGCCCCCTGGTCAGATGTGAAGTATACAAGAGTCTTATCATTCAGATTCCATTTCTCCAGCACATCCAGAATCTTTCCTGGGGAAAAAAAAAAAAGATTTAAACTTTTATTTGTAACCTGAAAGAAATAGACATTTTTGCTCTTATTAATTTTTCAGATGTTTTTTCTTAAAAACTTAATTATATATAGCAACCGGCACCATGCAGAGCACACTAGGTGGCTACCACGCAGATCTTGCTGTTATCAAGATTGTGGCTTGATTGCTGCAGGGCCTCCTGACGTATAAAACAAAAAGATTTGTGCATATCAGAGGAAAGGACTGCTCCACAGAGAAGCAGAGACCCTATAATAAGGAGTTTGAAAAAGTTCATTACTGAAAGTGTCACAGTATGCAAAGTACAGTTAACAATGTACTATAGCTTTGCCACATGAAGCCTTCAGAAGAAGCTTGGCTCACCTAGCGTATGTGCTCTTAAAAGAGCAATAGTACAGAGAAGTGCCTCTTGAAGTTACACGATTTCATTATCTAACTCTGTCAATCAGTCACAGCTGGAAAACTGCTCTTGGTCATATCAGAACAGATCCTTAGTAAGCTAGAGAAAAAGTTTCAAAATGTAAATGTACATATTTAAAAAGAATTGAGCCACTTGGATATGTTGTGAAACTTCAAAATACTTTGGGCCTAATTTTCATTTATACAGAGGGCTCTTTACACTACTCTGACATTGTAAATGGGCTTTGCAATGGGCATAAATTACATTTAAACCAATTTTAAGACTCCTTTTCACTGCTCAAGTTTTGTAAAGGGGATTTAGTGTAAATGAGAATTAGGCCCTAATGCTAAAGTACATTTTTGTACTGAAAAAAATGCAGGATTATTGTCACTGGAAACAGACCAAGGAAAAGATATAGCACAAATAACACAAGTGTACCCTTTCCAGCATTGCCCTGCCAATGAGCCTTATGCTAGTTCTTCAGAAAATCTGTACAGTATAAAGATATTTCAGTCTCCATGATCATTCTCCTCATCCTCTCTGCTTAACCAGTCAAGAGAGGTGACAATATGGGTGGCTCTTTTAATTTATTAATCTTTTCACTAAAAAGCTGAAGCATTCAGCTACCATGTTAAGTAGCATGATGCAAGAATCCAGAAATACAGAATCCATTTAATCAGGAATGTGGTCCCAACAGTTTTCAGATTTTAATGGCTTTCTGTCATTATCAACCTCTTCTGACTTAGAAGCATTTACCTCATCCTTTTGCTTACCAATCCCCTTGCACATTGCAATTCAGTAAAATCACAGTTCTGTAATGTACTGAGCACCTCCTGGAAGGTGCTGAGTGCCTTCATTTCCTACTGACTTTAATGACTGGGCTCTAATTAAAGGGACACAACCAGTTAAACAAGCTGTGTCTATTGTTCTGGTGTGTAAAATAGTAGAAAAGTAGCTATATAAGAATAGGAGAATTTGTTTACATAAATTTTGAAACTTTTCCCAACAGAGCTGTGGAAAATCTGTTACAAAGGCTGACATTTTAAAGCTGGTGGGTTGTGGAGGGATTTGGTTAACAACTCACGCAGCTCCATCTGACAAGTCATTTTGCTTGTTGTGGCAGGTAGGCTAAGTGCCAAAGAAAGAAAAAGGCAATTTTCCGTTGGTTGTGCTTACTAAACACTGTGGTGTCTGCTGATAAAGTGGTGGTGATGCAGTCAGAAAGTTAGGTTCGACACTGTGTGGGTTCATATGATTTAAAAAAGTGAAGGATAGACAAGAAGACCTACTCTAATACATTTTTCTATTTAAAATCTGCAAACTATTTTTCTTAACGAACTAGGATTATGTAATCCTTCTAGACCAGTGGTTTTTAAACTTATCTGATCGGGCCCCCTTTGTGTCTGTAGTCATTTGCGCCACCATCCCCAGCTACATTTACCACCACTCAGATGTGAAGGCAAGGCAGGGAGCAGCGGCTCCCTTGTTTGTTTTGTAGCTTTAACTGAAGATTAAAAATTAAGCCAAGTCTGATGACTACAGGTTCAATTGTGCAGGGAAATGTAATTTACACACTGTGTGCCAAAGGGCAGCTAGAGTTAGATATCAGTCTTATCCATGACTCTGGAAGGAATAGGAACTTAGTGTGGCATTGCGGCAGCATTCAAGGAAGCAATGTAACCAAGTCTGTGTGACACTGAGAAATAGGCAAAATAATTAATAAATAATAAATAATAATAAATAAAATAAAAAAAGCCCTACTGAATCAATACTGAATTTGTTGCAATTGCCTCTTTGTTCAGGGCACAGACATTATCCACACCTGTGGCACTCCACAACTACTCCCAAATGAAAGAACTGTCAGCTGAGGAGATCCACTTGAAAATTGTGTTCTGGAAAAGTTAAGAATTGTGCTAATCCTTAAGGCCTTGTCTACACTACCGTCTGGATTAATGGGTAGAGATGGATTTATTGGGGATCGATGTATCGGGCCTCATCAGGATGCAATAAATCCGTCTCCAAAGTCGACTCTGGAACATCAGCTCACCAAAAAGCACAAGCTGGAGTTGATGGGACAGCCCTCAGCCGACTGCTGCCGCCATGAGGACGGCAGGTAAGTTGACCTAAGATGCGTTGACTTCAGTTACATTATTCACGTAGTTGAAGTTGCGTATCTTAGGTCGACCCTCCCCTCTAGTGTAGACCAGGCCTCAGTATGCAGATACTCCTGGGGCACATGTCATTTTACTGCAGGGTTCTTGATTGACCAGAATGTGGTTTGGCCAATGGAGCCCAATGCCGTGGACCCAAAGCGACGCTGAAAGAGCCAAGTAGTTTCTGAAAGATTGCTGAGCAGTTAGAATATACGACTGAATTTCTTCCAGCACTGTCATCCCAGGAGTTTGATGAGCTTTGGTCCCAAACCTAGATCATTTGCAATGCAGCACATAATGTCAGTAGATCTTTGGGAACACGTCTCATTTTTAGTTTCTTAATTAAAGACACATTAAAGAAGGCATTAAAAATAAGGTTTGACATTAATTAATTAATTAATAAGATTAATGCTTTAAAGTCCAACTAAAGGTCTCCTTGAAATGCCCATATGCAAATATCCTAGCAGAATCATCTTCGTATCCTGCTCCACTTTTTCTTTAAGTAATAGTATAAGGTGTCAGATCTGCAGGTGCTGTCTCCTAGAAAGATTTTTAAAATGGGATGTCGTCAATGTATATGGAGTGATGGAGTATAGCTGATCAGAGCTTGACTCTTATCCTTTGAGATGACTTTGAGAAGGTAAGATTTCATCTCTCCGGTCTTATCCTGGTGAACTCAGTGCAACTCATACTGAATCTCTACTTTAACATTCCGTTAATGCTGTCCAGTGCTGCAGTCCTGAATCATGCAAATCTCCCCCTGCACTCAATTGTCAATTTTTTTCAAAGAGAAATCTAATTCAAGATGTGTGTGTGATACACATGGATTTGTTTAATACATTCATTCACTTTCATGTAAAATGAATAATCCAGGAATGTTTTCCATACAATTTAAAATGTGAATCTTGTTCACCTATTTGAAATAACACAGATGCCCGCTAAAACCACTGAAGGACCCAATCCTAACCCATCTGTCACAACACTAAATGTCATGCAGCCTCCTGATTCCCACATAAGGCAGTTCTACACCAGTGTGACCAATCCGCACGATGGTCAGAATGCTGCAGTGGGGTGTGGAACAGCTCCAGCTGAAGTTCTACTGTATAGGACAGATGATGGGTAAGGTTACGATTTAATCATGGACAGGACATGGGCCCGTGACCTATCCATGATGTATACCATAAACACCCCTGACTGAATTGGGGAGGAGAGGCACTATGAAGGGAAGGTGCTTGTGGCACCAGCTTCCAGAGAGGGGAGTCCTGGGGGGCCTGTGGTACCAACTGCCAGGAGGAGGGAGGAAGGCATGGGGGGCCCAGTGGCTGCTTCAGCCACCGCCATGGGGTGAGCCACAGGGGGCCAGCAGCAGGTGGTCCCCGAGGCCAGCCACATCTACAGAGCTGCTCTAGCAGCAGCTGGTGCGGCAATCCCCAGGGTCGCCTGAGCAGCTGGGGGCCAACTACCAACGTGATCCTGCGGTCAGACACACTGGCTGCTGGAGAAGTCACAGAGGTCGCAGGATGTCACGGAATCCGTGATTACCACGACCTCCATGACAGACATGGAGCCCTAATGGTGGATACAGGTAAATCAAGCAAATAAGATACCACTGCCCCACTCAAGGCAATATTCATATATCTTGCCCCATATGTCCATTTTCTTCTGATGGAGCTACTGCACCCTGGCTTTGTAGTGATGCTCCAAGGGACATCAGGGTAGGGGGCAGGCAAAGGGTGATTTGGGAGCATAAGCCACCTCATCTCCTATATACCTAAAGGAGAGAACTCATTTATTTGATTAGCAGCGCTGTTTCAGAGCCATCTGCTGGCACCACTCCATGTGGCTGAATAGCTTCTCTAAATATTTTAACTGGGGAAAGAATCAGAGAGGTAGCTGTGTTAGTCTGGATTGACAGAAGCGACAAAGAGTCCTGCGGCACCTTAAAGACTAACAAAAGTATTGAAGCATAAGCTTTTGTGGGCTAGTACCCACTTTGTCGCATGCAAGCTTTCGTGGGCTAGTACCCACTTTGTCGGATGCAAGCTTTCGTGCAAGCTTTAGTACCCACTTCGCTGGAAGTATCCAGAGGCAGGTATAAATAAGAAGGCAAGAACCAGGTTAGAGATAACAGGTTAGAGATAACTGGGGAAAGACAGTCAGCTGTGGGGACCTGCCTCCATGTCTGGGGAAATGGGGAGGTTCTGAACATGTGCAAAGGAACTGCAAAACATCCCCAAAAAGCTATGGGGGGCTGGAATTCAGGACTCATCCCTGAGAAGGTGTTGATGGCAGACTGCTGTGTAGACAGTATGTATTAGTCCCTGAAGGGACAACTGCTTCACTACCACAGGTTTTGAATTATAAGGTAATTCCATAACTGAATCCCTCCTTGATGTTCAGAAGGGTAACATTTTTTCCTTATGAAAAATAAATGTTGCAGCCTCTGGATTCCAACATCTACAAATTAAAAATCAATTTAGCAGAACTTAATCTTTTAAGACGAGTATTATGAAAAGAGTTTAATGTGATGATCTGATATAAAAACCACTGATTAGCTATGCAAATTTACACTACCTGAGGATCTGCCCCAGGTACCAAGTACAATCTGGGTGTTGTGTAAAAATATGCCCAAGTACAGTAACTAAGACCTAGACATCCACGTCTTAATTTTAGCTTTTATAGATTTCAGGTTATAAATATTTAAATTTCTGTGATAAGCTCAGAGTCATCAAGTTTTCCCCTGATAAGTATGTAAATCAGTCTGTCTCTGCAATGGGGAAGTAATTATCACTTTCAGACCTAGTCACTGAGCACAACACTTGAGAGGTGAAGATGAAAAATAATAAAATCACTGACAGCAAGACAAGAAGTTGCAGCACGTACAGTGAACAGCATGTATACTTCAATACATTCGTTTAGCATTGAGAGCTGAAATATGGCAAATGGAATGTGCAGATTTTGGAAAGAGACAATAGATTGGATGGATAATGTGCCATGACATCAATCAATAGAACCCAAGGAAGACAGGTGATTCTGCATACAGGGAAAACATGCACATGACTCTGTAAGGTGAAAATCAGGAAAAAAAAAATGATCCAAATTCCTGTCTAGAAAATATATATAAAATTCCCCTAGAAAGTCAAGAGCAGGGGTGGCCAATCTGAGCCTGAGAAGGAGCCAGAATTTACCAATGAACATTGCCAAAAAGCCACAGTAATACGTCAGCAGCCCCCGCCCTCCAGCCCCGAGTGCTTCTTGCCCACCAGCAGCCCTGCCAATCAGCACCTCCCCCTCTCTCCCCATGCCTCCCGCACACTGCAGTCAGCTGTTTTGCAGTGCGCAGGAGGCTTTGGTGGGGAGGAGGAGGAGCAAGGGCATGGCAGGCTCAGGGGAAGGGCTGGCGCCTTGGGGGAAGGGGTGCAGTGGTGGCAGGACCTGGGGCAGAGCAGGGGGGTTGAACAGTGAGCACCCCACAGAACGTTAGCAAGTTAGCATCTGTGGCTCCAGCCTCAGAGCCAGCGCCTATGCGAGGAGCTGCATATTAACCTCTGAAGAGCCGCATTTGGCTCCGGAGCCCCAGGTTGGCCACCCCTGCTCAAGAGCATGGATTGGTTAAAAACCATACCTCCATATTTTTTATATCAATTTTGAAACAGAGACATTTTAATCCATATAATAATGCAACGTGAAGAAGAATGTAAAGGGTGGGGAAGCCCTGTATCAGTTCTAATTTGTTACTGTTATTATTTAATAGTTCTATCATGACAGCACTCTGTGCCCTGAAATCTTCCAAAAAGTACGTAAGACACTCAGGGCTGGATTTTCAGGGGTGCTGAGCCCTCACAAATCCAAAAGAAATCAATGGGAGCTGCAGGTGCTTCTGAAAACTAGGCCTTCAGAGATAACTATTAACTTTTGTATCGAAGAGGTTTGCTTGCTTGGCTCTCATGCACAGGAAGATTCATTCACAGTGGTTGCTGAAGGAATGCATAGAAATAAGGGGAGGATTGGACCTATATTTGAAACAAGCTGGAGATATGTTTATAAATTGATTTCAGTGGAGCTCTGTGCATGTGCAGGGTCTGCCAAAGCACATCAAATTACAGGATCTACAAACTCCTTGGGGTGCTTATAAACTATGGCAATAAGAGGTAGGTAGATAAATAATATCTCAATAGCAACACTGAAGTCAGTGGAGCTATGCTAATTTACAGTACCTGAGGATCGGCCCCACGTACCTAATATAATCTAGATGATGTATAAATAATACATAAATTATGATAATACATAGTATAATCATTTCTCTAGGACTGTGTTTGGTTGTGGGACATAACCCAAATATTTTTAAGTACTGTATTGCTTCTCACCCAGTGTTTTGAGGGTATCTGCAATTATCCAGGCAGATGGTTATTTCTAACAGATTCTTTCCACTATAAATGCAATAACTGGAACACAATACACCCTAACAAACTTCAGATGTTCTCCCCTCTCCATTTTCTCTAGCTCTGTTGATAATTCCCCTACTTTCTCATGGTGAACATTCATTATGTGGTTATTTGACTACAATAATCTTTCTCGTTTTGTGAGTCTGTAAATTAGCTTCTGTTTCCTTGTACTCGCCTGTATTATTATCTCTCATGTATGTCTTTGCATCACTTGTTTGTTATAAAAAAAAGAGACATCTAGTTTTATTTAGATCAGAACCCTTTTATAGAATATCTTTTACAGGGACTTTGTTACAGGATAGGGAGTGAGAATGATAAGAAAGAGTGACAGTCAGATAAGGTTGTCTTGATAGATTTCCCATATTACCCCTCCAATTCTGACTCGAAAGAGATGATCTTCAAATCCAAGATATATTTCCTCAGTAGTGTTACACTGAACTTCAGCTGTGGTAAGCAAAAGCAGAATTTTTCCATAAAAACTAAATCTAAAATTGCTGTGGTCAGTTAAAGTATTAGTATCAATTTTCCATGTGTTCAGATTTGTGTTGCGCTGTAACTTAAAATTGAAATTGGATTGTGGCTGTTTATATAGTTTTAAAAGGATAACTTGCCTTTCAGACCCTCAAGGCAAATTTTCAGCATAGTGCACAGCCGATTAGACATGCACTGCTTAGCTGCTATGAATAAATCACCCAGCTTTGACTTACAATTATGTATAAGATAAGGGTAAAGTGTTTTCTACAGCTGAACACTAAATCTTTTCTGGTACTATGGGGTTCAAATTACCTAATAAAATTTAACTGTTGGAATGATGTTGTGACGGGTTGGGATCACAGAAACCCCCTTAGAAGCTGCCACCCGATATGCCAAGGCTACTCCTGCCTCTTTTTTCCTGCCCAAACAACTTGGGACCTCAGTACCCTGCCTGGTTTGAGTCAGACTCCCTAGCCTGTTGCAGAACCAGATCCAGGTCTGAGCCACATCCCCCAACAGCTATGGGTTTGCCTGGAAACAGGTTAGGAAGTATTCTTGCCTCTAGCACTCAGAGGCTCAACTCCCAATGGGGTCAAACCCTGAATAAATCCATTTTGCCCTGTATAAAGCATATACAGGGCAAACTTGTAGCTCGTTCACCCTCTATAACACTGATAGAGAGATATGCACAGCTGTTTGCCCCCCCCCCCCAAGTAGCAACACATATTCCAGGTTAATTAATAAGTAAAAAGTGATTTTAATAAAGACTGGAAGTAGGATTTAAGTGGTTCCAAGTAGTAACAGACAGAACAAAGTGAATTACCAAATAAAATAAAACAGAACACGCAGATCTATCACTAATACAATAAAAAGCCTCACCCTCAGATGTGTCAGTGAATTTCTTCTTTCAGACTAATCTCCCTGTTAGTCTGGGTCCAGCTATCACTGGTACCCCCACTGCAGTCACTGTCCTCTGTTTCAGTTTTCTTCAGGTCTCCTTGCGGGGGTGGAGAGGCTGTTCTTTGAGCCAGCTGAAGACCAAATGGAGGGGCCTCGTCAGGGTATATAGACTTTCTCTTGTGGGCGGAGACCCCCTCCTCCTTCCTATGCAGAGACCAGTTGTAAAATGGAGTTTCAGAGCCACATGTTTGAGCCAGACTCCATTCATTACCAGCCAGGCCACATTCCTGGGGAAGCTCGGGTGTGGACGGACATCTACAAAGTTCATTGTTAGCTTGATTGGTTCTTGACTGGGCATTTACTGAGAATAATTTTTTCTCATACAGCTGCCCAGCTGCTTTCCCAAGTCTACTGACAACTGACCAAGCACATAGCTAATATTCATAAATTTGAATACAAAACTGACACATACATACAAATAGGATGAACAGATCCAGCGGATCATTACCTTTACATAGACATGTTACATGGCATATGTAGCAAAAGCATATTCCAGTTGTAGCATACACACATCTTATGGGGTACACCGTCACAGATGTGTTTTACATCTGCACAAAAAGTGCTATTCAATCTTTGGCGTATAATAAGGCATGGAGCTAGGACATAGCTAATAAAAACAATGAGGAGTCCGATGGCACCTTAAAGACTAACAGATTTATTTAGGCATAAGGTTTCATGGTAAAAAAACCACTTCTTCAGATGCATGAAGTGGGACTCCTAGGTTTTTTTTGTGGATACAGACTAACATGGCTACCCCTCTGAGATATAGTTAATGAGTGTTATAGGGACCTTTAAGTATGGCTGCACTATAGGCAATATCGGATTGCAGAGCATCTATAATTGCATGGCTCCTATAGGATTAAGGAGATAACATTACTGGGATAGCTAGAGGTCAACAGTATGGCTACTTTACGACTACCTGATTAGTGTGTACATTACTTAAGGAATATGTTGCTTAAAATTCACTTTTGGACCTTACATTTCTTCACCATAATGCTGTGTATTTCTCAACTTTTAGACTGCTTAAGATACTAAATATGAGACATTGCCATGCAAGTTTAGAAGGGTCTATTGTATTTACATTTTGTATACTCCAGCTGAGATCATTTCTTTTGGGAAATTCACAGCATCATTCTGCTAACATCTGAGAGTAAAAGGCCATTTTATACATACAACCAACTGTACACAATATAAAATACACTGTCTGCTGTCTGCACCAAACTCTCCCATGTATATTATGGAAGCTTTTCCATTCAAACTTTGGAAACACTTCGTTGGCTAAGACTCGGGACTGTTTGCAGGCTTTAATGACTGCCAAGAATGCTTTTCATTTTCATGCAAACCATACTTTGGGCCAGATCATCAGCTGGGGTAAAGAGCAGAGGTCCATTGACTTCAACTGTTTTCCATGATTGGAACATTTATATGTTTGTTTTCTATATCGGGTTAATGAACAGGAATTGGTAAGCAGGTTTCTTTATAAACTTAAAGAGCTTGATGTAAAAATAAAGTTCTAAACTCAAATTTTACATATCAACTTGAATCATCCTACATATTTGGATCCAAATGTATCGGGCCACAATTATGTAAGATTAAAGTTTGAGATCGTCTAACAGTGCAGAAATTTTATCGCCCAATCCCCTTTGCTGCTTTCAAAACTTTAACCAAATTATTTGTCAATTTGTTTCATTTTTATATCAGTTTTCTAATTCAATAGACATTTTAAACAAAAAGAGACATTAGAACCCAATGTTTTCGGTGTCTTCCTCTGGCCAAGCACTTTCCTCTTCGCTGCATTATGGGACGGGGTCCTTTACACTGCACGCTTGGGTTGGGTTTATGTTGTAAAATGTGTACCGCAAAATAAACAGGATATTCAAAAGACAGAATTAACATTGCTATTGGAATCTTTATTCCCTGTATTTCCTTACTTTCCCCTGGGCAAACCTAATCGTCCATGAATGCAATTGGCTGGCATTTCATTGACCCAAAGACCAGGAGATTCCTTTTGTTTTTCTTTAAATATGACATTCAGTTTGCATGTTTCCTGCGGCATCTGCATCTTGACTTACCAGCGCAATAGCTCATTGGCTTTGTATCTGCTAATGCTGTTAGACATTTGAAGCCTACTATACACTTGTCATCTGTAGACAAGGCAAGCTGTGAATGAATCTCTTCACAGAGAAGTTGTTAATGCCAATAAGAAACTGAGCTTAACAGAACAGAAGTAAACTCTGTTGTCTCTCTGGATGACATTTTGGATTAAAGTAGAAAAATGGGAGGAAAAAAATAAGTCTGTACAGCTCTCTATTGTTCAACAATCTACAGCTTATTTTCCCCCCTCACTGTTTTTGCTTCTGAAATTGACTGTATCAGCATTCTGCACACACACAAATGAAACTCTGAAGGAAACTTTTGGAAAAAGGAAAGAAATTATTTTGTAGGTCATATCAGTAAATCACAGAAGACTTTCTGAACAAACATTGTCACTGATGTATGGTTCCTGCTCTTAAATGTATATATGTAGTTAGTGAAAGCCATTTAGGGAAGCAACAGGAGTTAGGTGCCTAAATACCTTGGAGGCTCTGGAGCTTAGAAGCCTAAATCTCAAAGAGTTTCTATGAGAGTTAAAATCCTAAATACCCATGTTACTTTTGAAAATGAGACTTGGGTGCTTTTGAAAATTTTACCCAGCCACATACAGTTAGTTGCAGAGAAGATATCAAACAGAAAAAAAAATCTCTTCCACTTTGTGGAGTGGGGATGGAGAAATACTTCTGCCCCTTCCTAGATTATGGATTATATGTAGAACTGCTTCATGGCCTCTACCGCCTCTCTGATGCTGCAGTAGTCTTCACAGAGCCAAAGAATGGCAGGGTGGGAGTACAGCATAGCTTTGGATCATCTGAGACAGTCCTCACCTTTCTGATAGTCTGCCTGGGCCCTACCTCATCCCTATATATTGACAGGTATGGAGGTGTGATAGAGGTGGAACTGGCATGTGATAATCTAAGAATGAAATAATTCTGTGAACACTGTATGTGACCTGGTCAGTGAGGGGAAGTTAGTGCATATAGGGTTATAAGACTTGCTTGCAGGAATGTACTGGTCTTGTTTAGTAGGAGGCTATAGGAAGAACAGACAAGAAGAGGGCAATGGCCCCAGATACAGATACCCCAGCACACACCTGAAGGACAGTGGGCAAAATGATCAGCTTCAAGGACCTTACATCCTGTCTCCATGGAACACGCAAGCTTGTTTTGCCAGGCAGGGAACTTGGAGATCAAAAGGACTGAAAAGCTTTTAAACGGGACCCTCCCTAATGCATAGAAGATAAATATAGTGCAGTGTCTTAACTCACATACTCTGCCAGCATCCCCTAGATGTCTTTGGGGATGGGAGGATCTATAGGAAGCTTAGACCTACTAGGATTCCCATGTGGAATATGGTTGTATTGTAAACTAGACATGCCGATTGTCAGTGTTATTGCTTTAAGATCTGTTTTGTCTTAAATGCTTTTGTTCTAAATAAATAACACTTTGCTTTAGGGAAGCTGTCATTCCTTCTAGAAAGAGCTGAACTGCTGGGGCTGCCTCATAAGATAATCATAAGATAATCACAGTCAGCACTCAAGATCCAGTCTGAGGGCTTGTCCTCACTGTGTTGTTAGCTTACATTATAACTTGAGTTTTGCCTCTAACCTGGCACCTGTGCATATAAAAGAATCTCTGGCTCAGGCTAAGTGGGGCGGTAAGCTCCAGCTACCTATTCCATCAGAGATATGGCTTGGATCTTGAGGGCTACTGGCTACTGCCACTTGAACTAGAAAAGCAGGAGAGATGCAACAGTTTGTGTTACAACAACTCAGCAGCTCCTAATCCAAACACTGTTTAAGTTAAGTGTTTCAGAGTGGTCACTCTCCCCATGCTTGCTCAAGTGGAATAACTCAAATGTACTAACTTGAGCTAATGGTTGCAGTAAAGACAAGCCCTGAAAGTGGAGAAAATTGTATGATTCCTCTAGAGAACAGGGCTTTAGGCCTGCAACCTTAACAAGCTGTATTCAAACAGACCAGGAGGAATCATAGAATATCAGGGTTGAAAGGGACCTTAGGAGATCACCTAATCTCAAAGAAGGACCAATCCCCAATTAAATCATCCAACTGATTTTTGCCCCATATCCCTAAACTGCCCCCTCAAGAATTAAACTCACAACCCTGGATTTGGCAGGCCAATGCTCAAACCACTGAGCCATCTCTCCCCACAAAAGTGAAGGGGGGGTCAAAAGTGCAGTTAGCCTGGTAACTGTAACACAGATGATTGGGACCATTGCAGTGATGAGGTCCCCACAGCACAGAAGGGAAGTACTCTGAGCAAAGGCCCTCAATGTTTTGCCCCTTTCCTTGCATAGTAGAACTGCCCTGCTCCTGCTGTCAGACGTGTCTCTGTGGAGGAGGGTACAAGATTTGCCTCATATATACATTTTCTTTTCAGGGACTTGGTTTTTCTCTCCTTCTGTGCATGTAACACCAATTTAAATCTGTGGGAGTTGTGTACAGATGAATGACAAGCAAGTGAGCTGTGAAATTTCTATTCTTCCCAGTAACACACACAAACATGTCCACAACACATTGCAGTTTCAATATCACATGGAGAGTGGTTTAAGTACACAGAGTCAAGTGGCTTTTTATTCTTACAGCCTACAGAAAACGCAATTGTTCTACACTCAGAAGTTCACTGTAATCATTCAGCTATACAGTGCATAAACTATATGCATAAACTTCAGTATCTAGGTGTTTTGTACATATATTTCTGGTTATGATATATTTAAATATCAGTAAGAGCTGTTTAAATTATCTTCCTTTTCTGTACTCCTTTTCCAGATACCTACGATTAATGGGGAACATGGGAAGTAGTAATTAAATGTCAATCACAGTCAGCTCAAATACTGAGATAATGTTACTGATCTTATACTTCTAGCACTTTTAATTCAGATGGACCCCCAAAGTTCTCCTTAACTGATGTCTATGCGAATCACTCATCCACCTTTAACATGAGACCACTGAAAAGTAAATTTCAGCCACTGTTTGACAGAACATACCAACGCAATAGCTCAGAGCAGGAAGTGACTATACCAGCAATTTAAGGAGAGGAGATATAACTACCCCAAATGAATCTTGGCCCCTACACCAAGTGTAACACCTAATTCTTGTGAAAAATATGTAGTGACTTTTTAAAGACAATATATCAGTTTTCTCTCTTATCCAAGTAGGAAAAAAGCCACCTGCACCAGCACAAGGCCCTTAATGTCAGGCTAGGACACTGGTTTGCTAGTGACCCAGAGGAGCTGTAGAGGGTGGTGCTGGTAATTCAGGAAGGTGGCCCCTCTACCCTGATGCAGCACTAGATCAATGCCTTATTATGGAGTTTGGGGGTCTGGTCCCAAATCAAGACATTAATAGAAACAAGAGTAAATCTCTCCCTGATTCCATCTGCACAACCATCATACTGTATACATTTGCTTTTTTCCTCTCTCCTTTGCAAACAACACTCCTCTAACTTATTGCTGATAGCACTGTGTGTGTTGCTCCTTGCCAGCCAGCTGCTGGCAGGAAGCTCCTGTGTTTTCTCTTCTGCCCTGCCAATGTTTGACATACACAAACCTTGCACATCTTAGGAGGATGTACTGTTTGGCTGCTCCACCACAGACATTGTGGCTATATCTTGAAACCAAACACCCTTTGGTTCTTTACAATGGACTTTACAATGTTGTCTTAAAAAAATAAAATAAAATCTTTTGCTTTTTAAAAAAGGACCAGATCCTCAGCTGATGTAAGCCAGCACAGTTCCCTTGACCTCAGTGGAGTTATATCAACTATATTTACATTAACTGAAGATCTAGCCCAGAGACTTTAAAATGAATGACTCACAGATTTTCCCCTGGAGAATCCTATAGTTTAATTAGGTATCTTTATTTTTTAAAGGCCCTATAAAGATCTTTTATAAATACTCAGTAAGATTTGAATATTTGCCAATAAGAGGGACTTTCTATGCCTCTGAAGTAAAACACATCTTGTGATAATCTCTTTCCACATGGATTCATCAGGATGCCTTCTTCTATTCTAAAGGGAAGAACAATGAGTAACTGAGCATCCTAGACCTGGACAATGCTTATATGTATTAAAGAAACTTAACTTTAACTACAAAGAGAAGCATAAGATCCCCTAGAAAGAGAAATCTTCAGAAAGGACCTGTATGTTCTTCATATGAGAATTTTATTATATTTTCTCTTCATGTTTACATTATTCTGGTTTCTGCAACACTGTTTACACAGAGGCATTCTAATATGCCTGTATAAATGGGACCTGATGAAAAAAAATGTAGGAGTGGATGTCCAAAGCAGTTTGAAAAAAGAGCCATAGCAAGCCACTGGGAGGGTTTTGCAAAGAGGAAATGCAGACAAAGAAGGGATAGATGATTTGTCCTTGGCATAGTAGGTAGAAGAAGAGCAAACCAAAACAGCATAAGCAGAACAAGAACCTAATTCTGCCCTTGGATGAGAGTGCACATCTCCCACTGAAGTCACTGAAGGCAGCAACGTACTTGAATGAGGACAAAAGTTGTTCCTGTTACTAGATATGGAGCTATGTCCAAAGTGGCCTAAAAGTGGTCTTATTCTCTTTAATGGGATGCCTCATATGGATAAAGATTTGGACTAATGGATCAAAACTGGCCTTAGCATCTGGGAAAACAGAACAACCTCTTTAAAAAAAAACAAACCTCTATTTTTAGATCAAGTTAGGACGCATCTCTGTTAAAATCCATACATTGTAGATTTACTTCCTCCCTATCCCTCTTATTTATTAAATAGCTCAAACAACCAAATTATGCATGCATCAAGTTTCATAACCAAAACAGTTTTGTTTTCGAAAGCAAGTTTTCAAAGCTTCTGGCAGTGTCAGAGTAGCTTATTTTCCTTTGATCCCCTCTTCCTGTTCCTAAGAAAATGCTATTTACTATCCAACTCCCCAAAGCAGATGTATAAATGCATTAGTTAGGGGCTCATTACTAATGCAACTTGTCATCGAGAAACTACACTGTAGATCTAGCAAGCTGTCAGGGAAAGTCTAACTTCAACCTTACAAATTTCAGAACCAAGAAATCACAGATTTTTAAAAGTCTGTTTTCTTGTCACCTGAAAATATAGTACCAATGGTTCCAAAACATTCATCATACCTTCTTTATATTCTTTGATTCATTACTCATTATGAAATGATTTTGAAAGCCTTTGCATGTGCTGATGATTTTGTAGACAGGGGCAATTTACACCTGTTCATATTATATTGTAAATAAAAAAAACAGCATGTGAAATCTTACTGACTGATAACTTGTTTAACATTTCCTCAGCTTTATGACGTCAAAAATCTATTCCACTCTGGATAACAAGCAGACCTGTACCTGTCGAACTAGCTATTTTAACCAGTCAAAACTGGTATTTTTATAGATTTGCTACAAATTCCGAGACATCCTGTGCTATTTTTTTTAAACAGCCAAGATCAAGTTATGTATGGTCTTGCAGAAAAAAAAAGAAGTTTATATTTAATGAGCATGCCATCCTTTAATTTTCTTTCAGTTTAAAGCACTTTTAAATTTTATATTATTCCTTAGATCAGGGCTGCACAACTCGGAAAGCAGCGAGGGCCATATTACTGCAAAAAACCCAGCTGCGGGCCGAAAAGCCCCGCCCTCACCCCACCCCCATCTGCTTCCCTCCACCCTACCGCTTGGCTTGCCCCACCCCTACTCATCCCCCGCGGGCCGCACAGTGAGCCCATGTGGGCCATATGTGGCCCCCAGGCCGCATGTTGTGCAGGCCTGCCTTAGATTGATTCTGCCTTGCTTTGTTTTTGAATTCTAGACTGCTTTAGAAATTAAAGCAAAGTCAATTTTTAAAAAAATCTATCTAAGATACTTATATGGCACCCATAGCCATAGAAGCGAAGCACACCTCACTCCTTAATGTATTTAGCCTCATGACAACCCTGTGAGGCATTAGTCCTATTTTTATAGGGGAGCTGAGGCACAGAGAGACTCACCCAAAGTTATACAGGAAGTCTAGAAATTGAACTCAGGTTTCTTCAATCCCTGGCTTGCACCCTAACCATTGGACCATCCTCCTTCTCCAAATAACAATCTTAACGTAAAATAAAGTGAAGGTTATTCTGAGGCAGAAGAAAAAGTAAGCATCTGTGTGGAGCGGGGGAATCAAGTATGAGGGCCTGATAAGGTGTTTGTCATGCTGGGATATCACCACACTTCAGATGCTTCCAGTCTGTATGCATCTATAATGCACCTTTCCCCATAGTGTCCAGATCCCGTGTACAAACACGAGATTCACATTGATTCTTCCCCAAAAGACTCAAACTCACCAGCCCTACCCTTATTATTTTCCATCAGTAGTTGGAAGCCATGTTCCCAGAGGGCATAGCTGGCTCTGTGACAGCTCTGTTATTAAAGGAAAGCCTAGTACAGAGGTTTCTTCCATTAAGTTCTCCAAGTGGCAAAACTGCATACTGCTACACTGCGCTCATCTTTTAGCAACATCTGGAGTATTTACTCATGTAGTGCCTCCCCCACCCCAGCATGGGTATAAATAACAGTGTAGCTGGTGAGGTATGGCTTATGCAAATAGAGCAAAGACACACTTGAAGGGTGTGGGGTATGTATGCCAGAACATAGCATACATATTCTCTACTCGCCCTGTCTATACTGCTATTATTAGCAGTGTAGTGTCCCGCCAGCTCCCCCCTGCTGGAGCCTTTCCTCTCCACAGGAAAAGAATCCCTGGGTGGGGAAAGTCTCTGGCAGGAGAGAGGCAGTGGGGAAAGGTTCTGGCAGCTCCCCTTCCCCATCAGAGGGAAAGACTCTGGCAGCAGAAAAAGGTTCTGACAGGTGGGAGGCAGCAGGGAAAGACTGAGCCTTTCCCGCTTGTCTCCCCCTGGCAGAGCCTTTCCTTGCTATAGTGAAAGGCTCTGTCAGCTGGGAGCCACAAAACTTTTCCCTTCTCACTGCATAACAGAGCTACACTTACAACTCATATCACTGCCAGTGGGGCGTACTATAGACATAGCCTCAGAAGGCTCTGAATCTCCCCACCCATTGCATGTATCGCTCTGGGGGGCCTGTCTGCTATAATATTCTAATTTATTGCAATTACTGTAGAGGGGCACAGGAAAAAAAAGATGTCTATTAAGACAGATTGTTCTCTCCCGATTAAGAGCGCTGAAGATCGGGAACAGCACTTTGGTCCAGATCAGAAGCTAGTACAGAGTAATGCACAATATGCATTCTCTGGTTCATCCCCACTGGAGAGATAGGATCCACATGGTGGACCTGTTAAATCTCTACTGTGCATATCAGATTGTAGGTGTCCCAAACTAGACACACAAAATTAATGGATGCTTGTTACCTTAATGTGTCTGAGCTCCCCATCAGTAGAATGGGAGTAGTAATATCCCCTCATCCCACAGGAGTGTTGAGAAAATTAATGAATTTATGTTTGTGAAGCACTCAGATGTTATAATGATGTGAGCACAGAAAAGTCCACAAAGAAATTAACAATTCTGTATTCAGAACAGGTTGGGACTATTATGCAGTAAATAAGACCACATGGTGAACAATGAGGAGAAAACAAAATATTGGATAGCTACTCATTCAGTGAACATAGTCCATCCTGAGCTCTGGATTAGGTGGATCTTATGGACAAGATAGTATTTGATAACATAAGTTAACACTGTGGTAGCCATGATAGTCTATATCAGCAGATGCCAAATTTGTGTCCATTTATTCTTTTGCGTAGAGACTGTCCGGTTTGGCCAATGTACATGGCAGAGGGACATTGCTGCCACATGATGGCATATATTACACTGGTAGATGTGCTGGTGAATGCCACCAGCCGTCACCTACAGCCCCCAACTAAAACCTCTCCAGCGCATCATCAAGGATCAATAACCTATCCTGAAGGATGATCCCTCACTCTCACAGACCTTGGGAGACAGGACAGTCCTCACTTACAGACAGCCCCCTCTCCCCCAACTTAAAGCAAATACTCACCAGCAACTACACACCACATAACAGAAACACTAACCCAGGAACACATCCCTGCAACAAACCTCTCTGCCAACTCTGTCTGTATATCTATTCAAGTCACACTATCATAGGACCTAACCACATGCACCACATCATCAAGGGCTCGTTCACCTGCACATCTACCAATGTGATATATGCCATCATGTGCCAGAAATGCCCCTCTGCCATGTACATTGGCCAAACCAGACAGTTTCTATGCAAAAGGATAAATGGACACAAATCTGACATCAAGAATTATAACACTCAAAAAACAGTAGGAGAACACTTCAATCATCCTGGACACTCAATAACAGACTTAAAAGTGGCAATTCTTTAACAAAAAAGCTTCAAAAACAGACTCCAATGAGAAACTGCAGGACTGGAGTTAATTTGCAAACTGGACACCATCAAATTAGGCCTGAATAAAGACTGGGAGTGGATGAGTCACACAAAAACTAATTTCCCCTTGCTGATACTCATACCTCTTGTAAACTGTTTGAAATGGGACACTTTGTTTACATTGGTCTCATTAGCACTACAAAAGTGATTTCCACCTCTTCTTGTCAACTGTTGAGAGTAGCCCACTTCCACCTTTATTGAATTGGCTCATTAGCACTGACCCCCCACTTGGTAAGGCAACTCCCATCTTTTCATATGCTGTATATTTATACCTCCCTACTGTATGTTCTACTCCATTCATCTGATGAAGTGGGTTTTAGCCCATGAAACTTATGCCCAAATAAATTTGTTAGTCTCTAAGGTGCCACAAAGACTCCTAGTTATTTTTATAAGAAAACACTGTATCATAATGTATACACACAAGATAGCTGAAATAAGGTTGCATAGGCAACCACAGTTTTGGTATTTCCTAACTTTTGAGTGCTTGACTTAATGTTTTGTTAATGTGCTTTTTGTGTTTAATTATTTATAGGCTGTACTAGATCTCCAGGTGTCCTGGACAAGCCATTACAGGCAGTATCTTGCACTATAAGGAATATGGACTAAATGCCTTAATAGGTCTATCTATCTCTAGTTTCTGGGATTCTTTGTTTCAAATTTGGACTTTTTTTCTCATACAAAGTGATGTAAGTTATGTCATCAATATCCCTCACTACTCAACTACATTCTTTATGTAGTGATTATGTAAGCTATAAATACCTAAACAAATATTGCTTTATGTCCAGGTATTGAAAATGGATCATAAAATCATGTTCATAGTCAATGCTGAGGGGTTTCATCTTCGCCAGCCTGGCTCCTTGCACTGGATAGGGGACTCATACTTAATGCTTTTCTGCTAAGTTTCTGCTGAGACAAAACAGATTTAATTCCTGACAACAGTTTCAAACAATCCCTGCTAAAGAGGCTGTTGAGGTGAGGCACTGGATCGTCACATGCTCAGCTGCTCTGGTTATATATTCTTCCCAGACAGTACCACACACTCTTTGGGTAATATGGTCCCCCTCCAAACTGTTTACAACCTTCCCCCAAATAGAACTTTTACCATTAGCAGCCTCCGTCAAGGTATATGCAGAAGCCAGCAAAGATCCTCTGGTAAATTTAGGCTAAGGTTGTCTTTGTTATCTTGATTGCCATTTATAATTAGTTTTCCCATTCACTTTAAGCAAGCATCAATATCCTACTATTTCAACTCAAGGATTGAATAAACATAAGGAGGAAAACTTACTTCTCTGTGAAGGTGTGTGGGTGGTAGAAAGTTGTTGATTGCAGAACTTTGCATCCTTATTGTTTGGAGAGGCATGTGCGGAGTTGTTGGATTTGTTTTATCCCTAGGTGGCCTAATACAAGCATTTGATTTTTTTCTTGTACGGAAACTTCAGCTCTTCTCAAGAGTAATGTTAATTTTCTAGCTGATTACAGAATTTCCGTTCACGAGCCTACAAAATATGTTCTCTCAGTGTTTCTTTTACAAGGCCCAACTTTCAGGGCATCATAACTTTGGGTGAAATATAATTCTGGAGGTGATACATATGTTTACAAAGTAAAATACACTAGTCACAGAAACTTTTTGTGCTGGCATAGATTAACCCCTTCCCTACTGGCTGCTGATGAAACCGCTACAGCATCTGACAGCAAATTTCTTCCTGGGTGTAATTTCAAATACATCTGGTGCATTACAAAGGAGATTTCCACTATATAATACTCTACTTCGATGTTAATCAACATCATTAAATTTGACTGATTAAAAAATACTACAGAAATAGCTACTTATGTACTTATAATCTTCTAGATAATATTTTCAGTGGAGTTTTATTTTGTACAAAGATGTTACCTATAAAAGCCTGCTGGTAAGTGGGAATTAGACGATTCAGAGGGTTTATCACACTGGAAATGGGATGTGGAGTCTTTCATTACAAAGGTACCTCTTAAATCCAGCCCCAGTCAGTAGTGACTAAAAGTCATTAGTGTTTGATGACACTGAAATGACTTTGGGTCTTAGCTCAGATCTGTTTGGAAGGCATCCACCCTTCAAAAGACACCAACCTAAATGTCAAGAATCAGAGGGGTAGCCGTGTTAGTCTGGAATTGCAGAAGTGACAAAGAGTCCTGTGGCACCTTAAAGACTAACTAAAGTTTTAGAGCATCAGCTTTCGTGGGCTAATACCCACTTCGTCGGATGCATGCAGTGGAAGTATCCAGGGGCAGGTATAAATAGGTAGGCAAGAACCAGGTGGGAGATAACAGGGTTAGTCCAATGAGGCTGAACCAGCTTGTTATCTCTAATCAGGGAGGGTGAGGTATTCCTCTAGCAGCTGAACTGGAGGTGTGAATAGCAAGAGAAGAGAAGCTGCTTTTGTAGTTAGCCACTCGTAATCTTTGTTCAATCCTTGATTGACAGTATCAAATTTGCAAATGAATTGCAGCTCTGCAGTCTCTCTTTGCAGTCTGGACTTGAAGTTTTTTTGCTGCAAAATGCTGACCTTTAAATCTTTTATAGTGTGTCCAGCAAGGTTGAAGTGTTCTCCTACAGGTTTTTGTATATTGCCATTCCTGATATCTGATTTGTGTCCATTTATCCTTTTTCGTAGGGACTGTCCAGTTTGACCGATGTACATAGCAGAGGGACATTGCTGGCACATAATGGCGTATATTACATTGGTTGATGTGCAGGTGAGTGATGGTGTGGCTGATCTGGTTTGGTCCTGTGATGGTGTTGCTGGTGTAGATGTGTGGGCATCGAGGTTTGTTGCATGGATTGGTTCCTGAGTTAGAGTTATTATGTCGCGGTGTGCTGTTGCTGGTGAGAATATGCTTGATGTTGGCAGATTGTCTGTAGGCCAGGACTGGCCTGCCTCCCAAGGCCTGTGAAAGTGAGGGATTGTTGTCCAGGATGGGTTGTAGATCACTGATGATGCATTGGAGAGGCTTTAACTGAGGACTGTAGGTGATGGCCAGTGGTGTTCTGTTGTTTTCTTTCTTGGGCTTGCAGCAGAAGCAGCAGGCTTCTGGGTACACGTCTGGCTCTGTTGATCTGTGTCCTTATTTCCTTGTGCGGGTATTGTAGTTTTGAGAAAGCTTGGTGGAGATCTTGTAGGTGTAGGTCTCTGTCTGAGGGGTTGGAGCAAATACGATTGTACCTCAGTGCTTGGCTGTAGACAATGGATCGTGTGGTGTGCCCGGGATGGAAGCTGGTGGCATGAAGGTAGGCATAGCTGTCGGTAGGTTTTTGGTATAGGGTGGTGTTGATGTGGCCGTCATTAATTTGCACCGTGGACTTCCCGTGTAGACTGGTCCAGGCTGAGGTGGATGGTGGGGTGGAAGCTGTTGAATTCATGGTGGAATTTTTCCAGAGTTTCTTTCCCATGGGTCCAGATGATGAAGATGTCATCAGTGTAGTGTAGATAGAGGAGGGGCGTGAGTGAACAAGAGCTGAGGAAGCATTGTTCCAGGTCAGCCATAAAGATGTTGGCATACTGTGGGGCCATGTGGGTGCCCATAGCAGTGCCACTGGTCTGGAGGTATATATTGTCACCAAATTTGAAATAATTGTGTGTGAGGATAAAGTCACAGAGCTCAGTAACCACTTGTGCTGTGGCATCATCAGGGATACTATTCCTGACAGCTTGTATTCCATCTTTGTGTGGGATGTTTGTGTAGAGAGTCTCTACATCCATGGTGGCTGGTATGGTGTTTTCTGGAAAGTCACCAATGCATTGTAGTTTTCTCAGGAAGTCGGTGGTATTCAACAAGGATAACCAACTGTGGCCTGGTGCGGGGGGCATATCTCTCCCACTAGATCAGTTCATTTGCCCCATCACAGCCCAGGTCAGGGCAGGAAATCCAGTGGCACCAGGGCAGGAAGGGACAAGATGTTGCAGGGGGAGAGCTGCCCCTCTGCATGCAGATGTGTGTATCACGTGATGCACGTAGGACAGAAGCCATCACTGCTGGGTGAGTGCATGGCAGACTCACTGTTTTCAACCCCCATCCACCCAAGGCAAGAATTACCTGCCATGTCTTACATATGACACACTTGTTAGTACACCCCAGAATGATATTGGTCTTTTTCACAACTGTATCCCATTATATCATATTCAATCTGTGATCCGCCATAACCCCCATATCCTTTTCAGCAGCACTACTTGCTAGCCAGTAATTCTCCACCTTGTAGTTGTGCATTTGATTTGTCCTTCCTATGTGAAGCACTTTTCTTTACTGAATTTCAGCTTGTTGATTTCAGACCAATTTTCTAATTTGTTAAGGCTGTTTTGAATTTTAATCCTGGCATCCAACGTATTAGCAATCCTTCCCATCTTGTTGTCATCCACAGATTATATAAGCATACTCCCCATTCCAAGTCATGAATGAAAATATTGATGTCTCAAGCAGGGCACCCAAAATAATTAAATACTTTTGAAAATCTTGTCCCTTGATTCTCCTAAATGCCCCTTTATCAAATTTTGCCCATACTTCTGACATACCACTATTTACTAAGCAAACATCAAGAAAATACCACCATCACTCAATAGGGCAGTACCATCCAAGTAAAATCATGACCACAGCTAATCACCGTCATAGGGTAATATAAGTATCTTGCTTATATCTACTTGTAGTCAGCCAGATGTGAATCCTACCATATCCAGAAATCTACATTTCTAAATGTGAACTGACTGTAGGTAGGACCCATCTATTTTCTCTTCTATCTAACTATTTACACTATTAAAGAGAATCCCAAACAGAAACTTCATGTCCGAAATGAGCATCATATATACACATTGTTGATGACATCTGCTTAGGAATATGGTGAGTGAGGGGAGAAACTATTTTTTTCATTTTATTTGGAAGTTCATGGAATTCTCTTTATAATAATGAAGACACCCAATGTAATGGCCACACCTTACTGGCGTTTGGCTTGTCCCAGAGTATAGCTAGCATTTCTTAACTCTTCTTTATGTGTGAAATGTGTAGCACTGATTGCTCTACAGGGGAATAAAAGGCTCTCTGTTAGAAGTGCCTCCCCCAACAATGGTAGGAGGACAGAAGAGAGAGCTCTGAGTCTGATAGTCTCTGAAGAGGTATGTCATCACACAGCTGTAACATAAGGCTACAGGGGGCTCAAGAACTCTTTGTAGTGATTATATTAGTGTGGTTTAATTGTTGTCATAAATAATTTCAGCACATATTCATTTAGACTTCCGCATTAAATCCACTACTATGTTATTTAAAAAAAATTACATAAAGAAAAAGGGATTATACTCTGTTCATCCCCCTTCATTTTTACAGTGGGAGGTTATTTCACCTACTATGACTATAAACTATCATTAATATAAATAATAAGGTACTTAGCCTACATTGAAACAAATGTAAAATGTTAACTAGTCAGAGAATAACCCTCTAAGGCTTGAAGCCTTAAAACTATATGAAGCAGCATTAAAACTGTAAATCTTTAAGCATTGAATTCTGTTATATACACATGAAACATGCACAATCAGTAGAAATACAAGATCCCAAAGCTTATCCTGTGAGCTTGTATTTAGTATTTGGGACATGAACTGTAGTCATAATCATCAGGTATCAATTTAACGTGCCTCAAACATAAAACATTCTTTAAAAAAATATTTCATCAACCTGCCTTTGTGTCAACTCCCCTGCTAAAATTAAGAAGGAAAACTCTCTATTTATTTTAATGGTTGCTTAGATGATTAAGTCTCAACAAATGGAGAGTTTTCCTTGATTGAAGATTCTCACTCCAGAAGGACACAACTAAGAAGCCTCCTCCTTACTTTAAGTACTTTATGACAGCGAAATCCTTCTTTTTTGACCTGAGTTACTGGGCTCAAAAAATGGAACAATTTTTATTCACCTTCATGCTTCTGCTTTTGACACAAATTCTTAATCTCTGGAATCTGACAGGCACAACTGCAGTACAGCTGTTCGCACTTTCTCATTACCCACCAACAAAGATTTTCTGTGACATTTCCCCACATTCAGCAGCTCATGGATGCCCATGTTTAAGCCTAGAAGCAAGATATTTCTGAAGTACTCAGCTGAGGGTGGTGTGTCCAGTTTCAAATAAACTGCTCGGATGTGTTTTTTTATGTTTCCTGTTTGCCTGGCTATAATTAGGTTCTGTTTAATTTAAGGATTTTGGGCTATATTCATAAAGAAAGTTAGACACATGATGGGGAGGGAGACAATTTTTAGCCCAATGGCTAGGATACTCAGGGATTGTCTACATTGGCAAGTTTTTTCAATGAAACGAATATTGCCAAGGAAAAATCAACAAAAACAATGTCGGCAAAGTATGTCTACATTTGTTCCTTCTGTCAACAGATCGTGTCCACATTTGGGACACCTTTATTGACTGTGAGAGCAATAGATTGTAGGTATGTCACTAGGTGTTGTGGGAATGCAGAAATGGAGCGTGGAACATCCTGGGATGTGCAAAATATACCGTCATGCACCACTTTGTGTCCCACCCCTCCAAAGGTCTCTGGCTTCTTTTTGCATCGTTTTTTCAACTGTCATTCTTTTGCAGTGTGTGCCAGAATCTGCAGTGAGAAAGGATGGATCCCGCACTTCTCTCCTATGTGCTGTTAGCTGTTCAAGGACACTGAGCATGGTAGCACAGTTACTCGCAGAGTTACTCGCAAAGTAGCAAAGTATGAATCACAGGCTCCCAAGTGTGATATGGACGGCAGAAACTTACCAATGCTTTGTGCATTCACAGAGCAGCAGCATATGGTAGACCATCGCTTTTGGGATAGCACTGATTGGTGGGATTACACTGTCATGCAGGTGTGGGGTGAGGACTAGTGGGTACAGAACTTTAGGATGTGTAAAGCAACTTTCATGGAGCTATGTGCTGAGATGTCTCATGACCTGCGGTGCAAAGACACTACAATGAGAGCTGCCTTTTTGGTAGAAAAGCGTGTTGCAATTGCTGTGTGGAAGCTGGTGAATGCAGACTGTAATCAGTCAGCCGCAAATCAGTTTGGAATAGGAAAGGCCACTGTTGGGGTTGTGTTACTCCAAATGCGCAGGGCTATTAATCACATCTTGCTACATAGGACTGTGGCTCTGGGGAATGTACATGAAATAGTGGATGGCTTTTCAGAGATGGGCTTCCCTAACTGTGGCGGGATGATTGATGGCACGCACATTCCAATTTTACCAACTGACCACCTTACCTCGGAATACATCAGTAAGAAGGGATACTGCTCCATGGTGTTTCAGGCACTTGTGGATTACTAGGGGGCATTTCACAGACATCAGTGCAGGCTGGTCTGGAAAGGTGCAGGACACATGCATCTTCAGGAACAGTGGCCTGTACAGAAATCTGCAAGTGGGGACTTTCTTTCCAGACCACAAGTTCACAGTGGGGGATGTGGAAATGCCCATAGTAATCCTGGGAGAGCCGGCTAACCCCTTACAGCCTTGGCTCATAAAACCTTACACAGGGCACTGGACAGCAGAAAGGAGAGTTTTAACAACAGGCTGAGCAGGTGCCTCATAGTAGTCAAATGTGCCTTTAGCAGTTTGAAAGTGTGCTGGAGGTGTTTAAATGGCAGGCTAGACCTTACCGAGGATAATATTCCCATGGTCATAGCCACGTGCTGCACTTTGCATAATCTGTGTGAATGGAAGGGTGAAATTTTTGCTCAGGTGTGGAGCACTGAGGCAGAGCGCTTGGCTGCACAGTTTGAACAGCAAGATGCTAGGACTGCCAGAGGAGCCCAGAGGGCTGCTGTTAACATCAGAGAGTCTTTGAGGAACCACTTTGACACTGGGGGCAGTAACACATCTGCTTTGGAGTTGCTTCCCTGTTGCATCCATGTACAGTTTTGGGGCCCAAGATCCATGCAATACAATTCTTCAGAAGCCCGTTCCCGAGAGTGAATTGATTTGCTATACGCTTTTGTAGAACACAGCATAAAAAAAGTGGTACCATTAACTACTTTAGCCTTTCTTTATTGTTAAAAAGGGTAAAACCTCACAATTGTCTGTAGCTCCAGCAATCATTGTGCAAATTGTGAGGGGGGCGGGGTTGTGATGGGGAAACTCAGGAGTGCCACAAAGTGAAAAGGAATGTGTGGGAATAGAGTGGGGGTGAGGTTGGCAAAGAATTGTTCATCTGCTGCAGTGGCGCTCGACCTCGAATCTGTTTGCAGCTGTATCAAAGATATGAGCATCTCTGTCTGATCCTCCATAACTTTTATCATCCGCTGTGTCGCTTGCCTAGCAAAAGCAGCATTCTCTCTTCTGTCCTGTCTTTCAACTTCCCAGCACTCTTTCCATTTCCTGGTCTGTCTCTCATCGCGCTGTAGCATCTTGAAGAACATCTTTGCTGCACCTAGGTTTTTTTCTTATCTGCCGAAGCCAATCTGTGGGGCTGCATCATGTGTTCTTCAAGGTCTGTGCTGAACAGAGGAGGGATTGTTACATTCCAGCAAATGATTGAAACATCTTAGTAAAAAGGACATTTTTCTAGTAGAAATCACTTTCCCTCTGAGACTCTAAGCAGGCACACACCTCTGTGAGCACTGCAATCGTGGTGAGTTTCGGGAGTGGAGGGAAGACGGTTGTGCACATGGAAAAAAAGTCATGGCTTGCAGGGCAGCTTTGCAGGGAACTCATTCTAAAATTATCCCACAGTTCTTCTCAGACAGCCAACCGGCTGGCTGACATCTCGCTGCTGAGGGTGACCAGAGAAACCAGGGCTCAGCTGTTGAATACTTGTGGCTTTCACCCTGGTCTATATGCAGCTCAGCTAAGTACCACTTTGGTCCCAGGTCCAGTGATTGCTAAATAGCACGGTACAGTTTCCCACAATGGGAAAATCCCACAATGGGACTTCCGGAAAAAAGTCACATTGCAGTGTGTACACAATTGCTGTTTTGTCGCCAAAAGCCAGTTTTTGGCAACAAAACTTGCCAGTGTAGACAAGCCCTCAATCCCTGAGGAGAGAGAGGGATATGAACCGGGACATGCCACTTCTCTTACCCTAGCAACAAGATATTCCGATGGGGGAGGAATGGTTGCTCCCTCAGTTTTGCCAGTTGAAGCTGTTCCAGTGTGGACAAATAATGGAGTCATTGGACCAGAGAGGGAACAGCAAGCATGAGAATTACTTTGTAGCATGGCAAACTGAGAACTCACCTGGGAGAAAGAAAACCTAGGATCTAGTTCCCCTGCTTCAATTTTTCCTAAATGATTTATCCACAGTGGAACAGCTTCAACAGAAAAGATGGAGGGAGTCCCACTTAAAAATACCTCATATCCCAACAGTTCAGGCACTCACCTGAGAGGTCGCACAGCCCAGTTCGGATTCCTTCTCCTCTCCAGCAAAGTGGGGACTTGAACCATGAGTCTTTCACATCTCACATTAGTACTCTAGCCACTGGATTAAGAGTTATGAGGGAGGTCCATCTACACCCTGGATGTTTTGTGTAAGCATGTCATCTACCGGGGCCTGATCGAGTAGGTGAGCCCGGAGCATGCTTACCAGATGGGGCCTTGCTGGCAAGTTAGGTGGAGGAACACCCATCTCTTCCCAATTCATGCATCACATTGGGAGTTAGACATCAGGATAACTGGCATGGGACTGCAGTGTGCATGCAAAGAAGAAACAGAGGCACTTAGGGAAATTTTACAGCAAAAATGTGGGTGTCGATTGAGTTTAGAAGCCTACAATGTTTGGCAGCAGCTAAGCTTGGGCATTGTGAATCCTGCTGGGGACTGATTCTGTGATTTAGGTATTTAAAGTGGCAGTTAAGTGCCTAAGTCCTTTTGTGAATCAACCCTTCATGTCAAGTTAACATTTCTGTGGTCCCCCCAGCCAATTTATATTTTTCTGTGTATAGCTACTTATGTTTGGTCGACAGAGGATCAAATTTCCCTTTGAGGGACGTTTGCCGCTTTTCACTTTTTCAGGCTGAGCAATACATTAAAGGTCTAGTTTGTCAGACCCATACTTACTCTCAGGAATTTAAGTTTTGATTTTTAAAGGAACCTAGGGGAGTTACCTGCCTTTTTCCATGGGAGTTGGGTACCTAATTATCCCAGGCTCCTTTGAACATCCCAGCACCAGTTCTTTTCTTTATAGTTGCAATTATAGAAGAGAATGTATCCATAAGAACTTAAAATCTTCCTCTTTCATTTGAAGCAAATAGGCAACCTGAGAACAAATCACGGTCTCCAAACATCAGCCAGACTGTGGGATCAGATCCTCAGCTGGGATAAACTAGCAGAACTCCACCAGTTGAGAATCTGGCCCGGGGTGTGTAGCTCTGCTGCTCCTCATCCTTTTATGACATATTGTAATGAAAAATAAAAATAAAAAGAGTGCAATGGAGTCTGAAGAAGAACAGGGGTTGCTTACTATCTCATGTCTGGAACTATCTCTGTATATGTTTCAAAACATCTGGGAGAATAAAGCCAGATCCTGGTTATCTGGTATATCCAAAATTGTTTTAACTATATCTTTTTGATGTTGCAACTTGCTGGATGGTGTGTTGTGTGTTTAAAGTATTCCCTGAGAGTCCAGTGGTACCTTTGGATATAAGTAATGACACTCAATCTATAAACAACTCTACAATACTAGTGCTTGAGGAACAGCTAGTCTGTTGCTTTTCTCTCCAACTAATTGCTTGTATTGAGTGGCCACAACTATAAACTATCTCAAGAGGTCAACAAAGTTAAGCTGAGGTAACGAATGGCAGTAGCAAGTAGTGAATTAGATTTGTCTAATCCTTATCACTGTGTATGAAGACCCCAAATTGGAAACAGAGGTAGAGGAAAAAACATGATGCTAATGGTTTGGAGGGCATGACAACATGGATGTTCATCAAACATTTGGCAGTCTTATGCTAAGATTGTAGTAAACAACCAACTTAGTCATAGTGATTACTATAGCACCAGGAGGAGAGGTGAAAGTTGAGGGAGTAAGGAAGATGCAGTGAAGTCTCCCTCACTTGAACAAAGTTCATATATAGAATAGTTTTTGAGGTCCAGTTGCCCACAAGAAGGGTACTCATCCCATTTAAAATGCTTCACAACTTCTGTTTTTTTTACTTATCTATTCAGATATTGCCCTATTCGTATATTACAAATCCCTTTATGTACCTTGCTGAACAATCACTGCAGCCCATTCATCCTTTGCCATTTGTAGTCAGAATTTCTTGATGCTAATATGAATAGAAATGTGCACAGAGTTGAAGTCTACATGCTTGCAATCAAAATACACTGTTTGAAAGCGTATTATTAAGCATGCATCTAATATTGAGATGAAAGTCTGTTTATAGTAATTTAGTAAATACTGCTTATTTGAAGAAAGTAATTTTTTACTTAGATTTACTAAAAACAAAATTGGCTTGGGATAGGTAGGGAGGAGGAATGCAAGATGATCATTATCTTTTAGTACTATTCTACTTTCACCTGATTGTTTCAAGTAAGAGCTGTGAGTTGTTTTCACAGGTGATTACCGCTAGAAATGGAGAATCATTCCAATATGCCCAGAAATAAAGTAGGCCCATTGAACGATTTGATAACTCTGTGACATCAGAGGGTCTGCACCTTGAAAGGTGACTTATTTGCCTTTTGGTTGTATTGTACCCAAAGAAGTGGCCCCCACTTGACTGATTTCACCAATATGGAAGAATTACTCATTATATATTGTGCTTACTAAGAATTAGCAATAACAGTACATAATAATACTTTGCAGTTATTTTATCGTTCGTTTTTTTGATACTAGTCCTATGAAGTCTCCTTAATAGCCTTCCCTCTGATGACTTGCAGCATGCAGAATTTATACTGATTTCATACCAAGGGATACACAGTATCAATAGAATCTGAGCATGACACAGCATCTAAGCAATCAGTATTAATACATATAATTGTTTAGTTTTCCCCCTTCCAGAGCAGATTTTGCATGCGGTGGAATCATCACAAATTTCTAATGAGATTAAAGAAACATCTGTGAACATTTTAAAACTCATTTAAGATAAATATGCAACATACCTACACTCCAGTCCATTTCCTCTACAGCATCCCCATATAAGCCATGTTTGCTCTTTCCTTTGAAATCCTTTGATGCATATAGAGCAGTGTGGACTTGAAGGTAGGACAGGAAAAGAAGAAATGGTGCATCAGCATTCCTGAAAAAAATAAAACCAGAAGTGATTTACTTTAGACAGCAATAAACTGTTAGCAACATTTCTAACAACGAAGTCTTTCTACATGCACGCTCTACGGAACAGAAGAAATATTATATGGGAGGGGGACTAAAAATCATTTATAGAGCAATCCTGAAATCTCCTGTTAGAAATGCCACTCTTAATAATACTGTACTGAAGATTAGAAATACAGCCAAGTTAACCCTTGGGTTAGATTAGTTGTTATATCTGTTCAAAAATCACTGGCACAACCACTGTACAGATTCAGGCACTAAAAGGGCCTAGCCACTTGCCTTTCTTTCTGCACGTTATTATTACCAATTCAGGCTTTCTCTGACCTCACCAGGAAGCACTAGAACAATGCATAGTTTAAAATATATACAATCCCTGAACCAAACAAGATGCTTAGCCAACTTTCTTCTTAGCAAGCTCAGCATATGGACATTTAACAACTAATACAGTTAGCGTGGCCATAAGGGCCAAAATATATAGCTATCACTCGGAACTGAACTTAATAGCATCACAAAAGTTATGCCTAATATATAGAGAGGTAGAAAAAAATATTTTTCTCTTGTAACAATATCAGTTCTCCATTCATTTCAAGCCATTTCCTCATTGGATTATTCTCTAATAAAAAAAGGAAAAAATAAAACCCCACAAAAACAACAGAGCATCAGTTTTCCTCTTCATGAGATCTGACAATATATTTGTCTTAATCCAGAAGGCTATGAAGGGAAATCTTAGGTAAATATGGATTTTTGCATTACAATCCTAGTGTGGAGGGTATTACTCAGAGTATTAATGACTAGTTGAGCTTATTGTTATGATATTCCAAACACTTAAATTTCAGCTGAAGCATAAAAGCAGCTAGGGTACAGAGCGTATAGATTGGCACCTTTCAACACATAGGTTAGAGCAGTTTTTTTCTGTTGTACATTTCCCCATTCCATATTGTTTGTACTTATTGAACTTCTGGTGGTTAAAAACATAAACCAACTCCCATCCCTCTTAAAAAAACAAAACAAAAAAACAAACCACCACCACCACCACAACAAAATACAATAGTAACGTGCTGAGCCAGAAAGCTATACTTGAACATGAGGTAAGAAAAACAATTAAATAAATTTTTAACCTTTGAACAAAAAAGGTTCTCTTTTTCAGCCCTAAGGGATCTGTAAAACATGTCAAAAGCCCACTGATGAAAGGAATTGCTATAATACCCATATATGATTCTAAAGAAAAACAAACAAACAAACTATTCTGGTGTATTTATTTATCTGTCCACTTCATTCCCTTCCCACTGGCTGTGGCTAGTTTCCATGAGAAATCTGTGGTAAAAACTCTCCCTTCTGCAGGCCAAGAATTCATAGATTCCAAGGCCAGAATGGACCACAGTGATCATTTGATCAGATCTCCTCTATTTGACCTCAGACAATAGAACTTGCCCAAAATAACTCCCAGAGCAAATCTTTCAGAGAAAAAAAAAATCCAGTCTTAATTCTGTGAGCACGCATTGGTTAGCTCTCATCAAATGTTTTCCATCAAAACTGTTTTTTGATGGAAAATTGATTTATGGACTAGGTGAATTTTTCCTTATAAAAATGTCTGCTTTCTGCAGAAAATGTTGATGTTTTGTTGAAAAGCTGAACAACTTTCAGCTGAAAAATATATATATATATATTAATGCTTTGGAAATATGCCATGATGCCTTGGGAGTGATAACTCAAATGCATCATGTAATTCAGATTCTATTCTATAGGCCAGGTTCTCTAGACGGACTACACTGGACTATACTTCCCATTTGTTTTATAGGTTCTTGTGGGAGAGGATAATCTGGGTCCCTGGTTCTCATTTTCTCTCTCTTATCCCTGTATGCCTATGTTTATACTGGCTTCTATTTTGTTTTTGTTTTTTTTACTAATTTAGTAAAATGCTGGATAAACTTTGTGAGCAAAAAAAAATGTTTTTTTAGAGGTGAATTTATTGCAAAGTATAGAATGCCACTCTTACTCTTCTGACTTGTTTGAATTTGCTAGAATATAAGCAAAGTTTCATGTTAACAGAATCTTTAATTATTGTAGCTACAAATTATTTAGGAGACTCTTTCAAGTCAAATTAAAAACTCTTAAAACATGTCAGCATTTAAGGTTCCAGAGAAAACAAACCTATTTCAACTTGCATTTCAAGGTTAATTATTTGTTGTTTACGTTTACGATATTGTCTCATCTATGCTCTGTACGGGCAAATCATTAAGGGCTATCTATAGCAGGCAAGCCCCAATATTAAGTGATGTTTTACAAGTTTCCCCGATTTTTCTAACCCAATACTGTTGGTCCTTTAGTTAAATACTTCTGCCTTGCAGATGGTTTGTTTTGCATTGGATTTTTATCTGTTCAACATTAGTTAGGCCCAGATACTCAAAGATATTTAGGTACCTCACTCACATTATTTCAGTAAATGTTAGGCACCTAAATACCTTTTGAGGACCTGGGCCTGGGAGATTATCTGGGAAAGAAGAAGTCACAAAAATAAAGATTGTTACCATAAACTGGAAATAACACCATTTCTTATATATTCTTCCCATCACTTAAAAAACAGATTTTCAGCTGTTAGTATCAGAGATAACTTAAATTGCATACAAACTGTCAGTTTCTAACAACACAGCAATATTACAGCAGTGCTACATTTACACCAGTACTGTTAAAGGTGAGCACCACCACATCTGTAACAATTGCTTATTTTTATGAGATGACAGTTGTAAAATAAATAATATTTTAAAAAATGCCGCCAGGACAAAGAAGTAACTTTCATGAAGAGGGATACTCAAAATCATTCACTGATTTTGTTACCTAGGGTTTTGCTGAACCCAAAGCTCTTGTAACTTTACTCTTTGCAAGGCAATGGCATGAAATAAATCAATTGGGACACAGATAGATAGTTGATGCAAGTAGGCAAATAAAAGTGCTCTACTTTAGTTATTCTCCAACACTTACACATGTCCGCAACAGGTTAGTAGAGCACCCCAAATTACCCCCAGATTCATATTCACCCAAGGTCTACAAGTGGATAACTGTAGACATCCGGTGGCTAGCCTTCTGTCTGCAGGGGAACTTGGAAGGAGTCCAAGTGTCCATCTTGCTCAGACTTCTTCTCTTTTTCCATCCAGTTTCTTAGTATTACACAGCTTGTTTATCAACAAAAAACAATGGCTGAGCAGAAGCTAAATTAAGTATGGAGTTTTCCAGCCTGTGTGTAGATTTCCATCAGGTAACCAGCTTTATCTCACTTAACAATAGTTAACTATTGCCAAACTTTCCATCGTGCAAAACCGCATGCTCCACAAAAAGCTCAAGTCAGGAGGGCACAGAGTCATGTTTGCTCTTTGGGGTCACTCACTCCCACCCTTCTTCCTGGTCTGCTAATTGTGCTAAGGTTTCAGAAAGACCCTACTAGATGCATTCAGCAATAAACATAACATTTGGTATTCCAGCTGCGAGCAGTGGTTTAGGTATGTTACTGGGTTAACAAAATTTCTTCCTTACAGTTTGCAGCTCAAATTGACAAACTCTGACTGACACCTGTCTGTCAGGTGGAGAGGAGTTTTGCCTATTAATCTTTTAAAGACAGTCTTTTATCTCAAGCCAAGCCTTTTGGGGGAGAATACTGCCTGTTTCTACTACAAGTCTGAAAATGGAATGGCATCTCAGCTAGTAGGTGGGAGGGAGATTTGACAATAACAATTTAACTTCTGTTTTACTAACTGGAGCAATTCAGTCAAATCTCCTTTGAAAATTTATTGCTGCTATCTTGTATGCACATTAAAAGAGAGCTTTCAGTTTCAACATACCTAAGTTTCTTTTGCTAAAAGTACAGCAAGACATTTTTATGTTGACATGAAACATGTAATCGTTCCAATTCCGTAAAGAAAAGCCATGTAAATATGTCATTAGACATTCTTAAATCTATACTTAAGTATTTGTGATATCATCTACATATTTATTTTATTCTCTGTGTTGTAGGGCCTGATTTTTATTGATACTAAGGTTTCTTTAGTCTGCTCTATGCCTTCATGTGGGGCTAAGTTGTACTCCTACTTTACAGCCCCTTTCACACTTAGTTAAATATCAGATTCAGCTCCACAATCCCCCGCCCCATTAATTACCTTGTGAATGCCATAGAAAGCAATCTACCTGTCTTTTCTTTACTTTTTTTTATGCATCAGCATCATTAATTGTCACCACAAATATGCCCAGTGTGGCAAATAATATTAGCCTAATGCCACTGTAGAAGAGGAGCAAATGGGGCTCACACTTTATAGGTGAGCATGTGATTCAACACTGGCAAATTAAATATGACATCACTGAGATCCATTTTTATTTCCTCACAAAGACTTCCAAATCAACCTGCAACCTGAAAGACAAGCTACAAACTTTCCAGCTGATGCATCATCTTAAAAATATTGCGTGACAAATTTTGCCACAGTTACACATAGTCAGCATCATTGGGCTGAATCCTCAGTTTGCGTACATCAGTATAACTCCATTGATTTGGAAAGAGCTACATGATTTAAAACCAGCTGAGAATCTGACTTACTGTATTCCTATGGCATCAAACATAAGTAATTGAGGAGCAACCAGGTAGGTAGGAATTTCAAGATATTCTGGGCATAAACAGGTAACAGTATATCTGTATCTACGGACGCAAATCTAACTGATATTTTGTAGTAAAAATTCTCTGCTTAGAACTCCCTCCTCTTTTTTTTCCACTAAACTTTCTTCTCCCTATTTAAACCTCTTTAAAATTCATCTCATCGGTGAATTCTTTCCATGCTTATTCGTTAAGGCTACCTGCACCCACTTCAAGATCGGACTATCTCTCTCTGGCTGTACCGATTGTACAAATTTCATTTAGGTCTCAATCTTGCTCCTTTAGAAGTAAATAGCAAAACTTGCATTGACTTCATGGAAGCAAGATCAGCTCCTAAGATTGGGTCCTTGTGTCAGAAATTCATTTTTCTTGTACACTTTCATAAAAACCCGGTTGTTTACTTAGAAATATTTCTGATTTTTTTAAAGATATGATCTAAAATAAGCTAAACATCTCACACTTTGCAATATTTTGACCAGAAAAAGGACCATTTAGGGGTGGCTAATTAAAAAATAATGGTGTGAGTGAGAAAATGGGAAACTTGGCTGTGAATAGGAAGATATTTTAAACTGGCATGTGTCTTTGTTATCTCTGCATACATTAAATGATTTTTCCAAGCAGTCACATTGCCAGCATGTTTCTGACATTTGAAATTTAATATCCATGTCAGTTTTGAATGCTTAAGATACACAGTATTCATACACACAGTTATCCTTTCCTTGCAGTTTATGGGCATATATGTAGACTTTCCCTCCATCCCCCATAAAATTTTTGAATGATTCTTTCTGGCAAAAAAAGCAATTAAGATTTGTTATTCACCCGCAGTATTTTGTAACTGAAAAACCAAACATGCATGGAACCCAAAACAGAAATCTAGTTCTAATGCTTGTTACAACTGCTCCATTTATAACATAACCTGTCACCAGCAAACTGTTACAGATCTAGCTTGCTGACAAAATGACTCCCAAATAATTAATTATTCTTATCATTATTATTTATTAAGAGTAGCACCCACAGCGTGTAAGAAGCCGTACAAACACAAGAGGGCACTGTTCCTGCCTTAAATAACTTACACTCTGAAGCAATGAAACAGAAGAGGGGAGAGGGAAGGGGCAAACATAAAAGTGAAGTGCTTAGGTGGTGATCAATCACTTACTAATTCAGTCCCGGAGCCTGAACAGATACATTCATGTGTATACAATATACAAACTATATCCAAGTACATGAGTGTCTTGCTTTAATCATCTGGTTAGCTTCTTTAAGAGTCATGAAAAGCATCTGATTTCAGAGTTCTTTAAATCCTAGAATTATGAACATAGTAATTTTTGGTACAAAATGAGACCTGTACAGCATGCCTGGTGCCTGCTTTTAAGCCTTGGTGATACATCAAAAAGCTCTAACTCACAGCTGTGCTAAAGAGGATGAGAGCTAAACTGGTGCATGCTATAAATGTGTTTCGGGGCTTTGACTACGCCAAATTGTGACTGGAATAGAATAGGATAAAAGGTAATTTCTTTTAATAATATGTTAATTAGCTGTCACCACAGACTTCAGAGAATCATGGTTATACAATCCATGACGTCAGAGAGGAGGCTTCATCTGCATGAAAAATGCTCAAGTAGCATTATCACCATAACTCTCCTATTTTATCTATGCAAATATAATTTGTGCAAAAGTCTGATTTCACTGTTTTTTTCCATGAGTGGTGGTCAGCCATCTGAGTTTAGTAGCTGCTTCAGCCAGGAACGACTCTAACTTTTTCGCTGCCCCAAGCTAAAAAACCCAAACAAATCCGAGCGCCGCCTCACCGGAGCAAAAAAAAAACCACCCCGAGTGCCACCCTGCCGCCCCTTAGATTGCCGCCCCTTCAGCCCTGCTCCAGAAGAAGTCGTGGAGGTCCAGAAAAGTCACAGAATCTGTGACCTCCGTGACAGAATCATATCCTTAGGCATAAGTGATAACTGCACTGAACTTAGCATTGCAGAGACAAGGTGGCTGAGGTAATATTGTTTATTAAATCAAATTTTATTATTGAGAAAAATAAGCTTTCGAGCATACACTGAGTTCTTCATGTCTGGATAATGTACTCAAAGTGTCATGGTTAACTGAAAAGGTGGGGCAGATTGTTTAGCATAAGTAGTTATACAGGTGTCAAGGGAAAATTCAAGGTGAAGTGGCCAGTTAACATCTCTCCTGTCATAGGAGGGGGGAAGGAGGAGGGAAAAAGCTGAGGGGGTGTTAATGAGTGACATATTATTGTAATAAGACATAAATCCAGTGTCTCTATTCACTCCATGATTTCTAGGGCCTAGCAAAGTTATGAATTTAAGTTCGCAGGCTCATCTTTAGAAAGTGTTGTGCAGGTTTCTATTGAGAATGAGAACTGAGAGGTCAGATATAGAATGAACACTTTGTGAAAAGTGTTCACCCACCGGAGAGATGGTGTTTTTATCTTTTATCATTTTGCTGTGTGAGTTCATTTAAGAGCATAGCGATTATCTGGGTTCACCCACATAGATGCTATTGGGGCATTTAGTGCACTGGATGAGGTACACCACATGTTGTGATAGGCATGTGTAAGACAAATGGATCTTGAAAGGTGTGCTGGGGGTGGGTATTGATCATAGAAACAGTGGGGTTATGACTACGGTTTTGCATCTGTTGCTCTGGCAGGATCTGGTGCCACTTTGAGTCGGTGGGTCCTGTTCTGAGGGGCGCTTGCTTCTAATGGTGAACTTGGGGAGGTTGCGGGGTGATATGAAGGGGAGTGAAAGATTTTTTTCAGGATGTGGTCCCCATCAAGTATGGAATGTAACTGTTTAATGGTACCTTGCATGAGTTTCTGTTCCACTTTGAATTCAGCTGTGACACTGTGGGTATATTTGCGAGACCTGAAGAAGAGCTTGTGTGGATCAAAAGCTCATCTCTCTCAACAACAGATATTAGTTCAATAAAATATATTATTACCTCACCCACTGTGTCTCTCTATTATCCTGGGATCAGCATGGTTACAACACTGCACTGAACTTAACATGAAATAATTAGAATCCATTTACTTCAAAATATAGCATAATGCCTCCTGTATACTTTTATGGGTTTTTATCCATACGTATATAAACCTGCTCTTGGGGAAAATTATAAGTAGAATGAATATAAACTGAACTGACCTGCCTCCATATAATTGGCATTAGCAACAAAATTAGTATTTGTTTTCATACACTGGCTCTGACACTATCTAACTGCACACAGAGTCAGAGAGTTTAAGGCCAGAACATAATTTACCCTAAAATACCCTAAATAATGTGCTATTAATTCCAGTTTAACATCTTTTTATCTGGGAATTATATTGAGAATATCAGACCAGATTCTCAATTTATCAGTTTAGCTCCAATTAAATTAATAAAGCTATGACAAGTTAGACCAACTGATGATCTGGATTTCTCTGGCAGTTCTAAACACTAGTGTGAAATATAATACAATACAACTTCCTTTACATTTATGAATGTTTCCCCAAAATTAAGGCACCCCAAATCACTATTTTCTCTTAAAAATTTAGACCACAGAAGTCTAATTTAATAGATGTACTCAAAAGGCCACATACAACTGAGCGCCAACACTTTTCCAGTCCAGCATGCTCAGAGATCACATATCTAGAACTGCAAGAACTTATTTAACATGGCATTTTCAAATACTGAAAATACTTTGAATCACATTTCAAAAGATGTTGAACTCCTGCAACAATTTCCTATATTTATTAAGTCACGCTGAACTTATAAAGAAAAATACCGGACTCAAACTTATATATAATGCGTAATAGAATGTTACCTATGAAGATATCTTATTTTTAAACATGAAAATATAAACAATATAACTGACATCAGTGGGAGTTAGGCACCTAAATACCTTTGAAGATCTGGGCCTTAGGCACTTGGAGGCAAAATCTCACTGAAAGTCAGGCATGTCTAAAAAATGAGATTTTGGTCTGTTAATCAGTTAAGGTATTTCAATAATGAGAAAAGCAACACAAAAATACCTTTAAAAATCTGGATCTTTGTATTTTGCCTGGGAAAAACAATTATTCCTCTAACACAAAATATTGAAGAGACTATGGAGGATAGCAAGATGAGTCTCCCAGATGTGCACCTATATTTCTTAGCCTTTCATATGCATCCAATTATGAAATGGTTCACTTTCATTAAAGATAAGTTTCCTAGTGACCTGTTAAATCTAGAAAAAAAAATGTCAGTATTACCATAATGACCCTGTTTCCTTCATTCACCAGTCTATATGAATATTTTTTAAGCAGCACTATGACAGTAAAATGCTGGCATGAAGTCATAACATGACTAAATCAACCTACCTTCCTATAAACTGTACAGCTTCTTGCGTCAATCTTTGAGTAAGGTTCTTATAGGACAGTGGCTGCTGAATAATCTGGTGGTTCCTCATCAAGAAGCAGTTCAGATATCGAAAAGTATAAGAGAAAATGAGCAAAAGTGCAAATAAAACCGTAGATATTAAGAAGAAGTAGCGCAGTGCTCCACGGGGTATTCTGAGGAGGTCAATATAATGCAGCACTTCCAAAGAGATTAGGGTGATGCCGATGAACTGAAGTGCAGTGGCAAAATATGCTCGAACCCCTGCCACAAACACGCTGCCTTCCCCTGGTTTGCAGTCTCTAAGACTGGTCACGGTGATCCCATAGAAGTAATCAAATCCATGACTGAGGGGGTGATGACAGAAGTCATCCCTGCTGTTACAGTTCAGCCCAAGATGCCACTTTCCTACAAGGAAACAAGCACATATAACATTTATGTAGTTTAATACCCCATTTGTAGTACGTGCCCCTCTGAATAAGAGAAACTGCCACCTTAGGACTGGCATTTTTCCCTCTTTTGTTATGTGGATCCTTATTACTCTCCCACCCCTGGTTTATAGTTCATCCCCAAAGACTTTACATCATGTCTGAAGCTCCTTAGGTCACCATTCTGTGGGCTTGAGACACTACTGCAGAGCAACAGACCCCTAACAGTTAGTTAGCTTTGAAAATGTAGCCTCTGTTCATGTGTAGCAAAGGCCCGACAAGCAAATACTTATTTATTTTAGCTCCTGCTGAAATAGTGTCTACCAGTTTTCCAAAAAGTGTCTTTGTGGATTTCATTTTCTTTACTTTAACAGGACAAGTTACAAAAAACACACTATGGGCCAATGTATGGAATTTCTCAATATTGTCACTGTGGCATATGGACCTAAGACTGAAATTGTAGAGGCACATGCTGGCAGTACAATCTTCTTCTCTGTTCCTATGCACTAGGTTAACAAGCCGGCTCACATTGTCATGCTATTACTTTTCTGGTCTCCTCCAGAGAGTTTACCACTAGTTCCTTTGGTTGATCTGAAGTTTCCTAGGGATTCAGTCAAACCAACAAAAGTGAAGTTGATGAAATTACATCACTGTATCAGTGTCTTCTCTTTGATTTTTGATGATTGTCTTTGGTTCAGAAAAGAACGTTAAAGCCAGATGGATGGGAAGTTGGGCAGCAAGTTCCTCTCAGAAAGTTCACATAACTGAAGTGAAATTAGAGGCTTATCATCAAAAAATAAAATAAAAGGATCTTCAAACCTTTTTAAAAAATCTGTATTTTAATTTGTCAGTCTCTAGATGCTTGTGATTAGGTAGGTAGAGGAAAAGTGATACTAAAACAAATAAAGCATCTTTTTAAGGGGGTTCTTCTGAGTTGAACAGCATGTACAATTTAGGCAATTTTAATCAAAAATCTTTTACTAAATATAACAAATTATTCAGTGTCTACATGAACTTGAGCCATGATTCAGAATTGTCAGGTTGCAACTTAATCCAGACAAGACAGAGATAGTGCTGGTGGAATAAAGAGCCAAAAGAAATGAAGGAATTTATATCAGTGCCCAACTGAGGGAGTCAACTGTGGTTTTTCAAAACAGGTGAGCTATTTGGGGGCTGCTGATAGATCCTGAGCTGCTTCTGGGTGTCCAAGTAATGGTTGTATCCATGAGCCCTTTTTTTCCCATCTGTTCCTGGCAAGAAGTGTGAGACCTTTTCTCTAAACATGGGCCTTGCCACAATTATTGATGCCTTTGACATTTTGAGAGATTGCTATAATGTGCTTGATTTATGGCTACAACATGAGACTATTCAGAAGCTGAAATTAGAGCAGAATGCCGTAGCCTGTTTATTAAGTGCAGTTGTACACTGGGAGCATGTTAGACCAGTGCTCTGAGCACTGCAATGGCTTCCAATAAGCTTCAGAATAGAATTTCACATGCTGGATTTAAACTGTGAAGACCTAAATAGCTTGGGATTTAGGAGCTGTTAGCAGGGAGTTCTCTGTAATGGGCCCTCAATTCTGGAACTTGCTCTCTCTCTCGATCTGCCAGAGCATAAATTTCATAACCTTCCGGGCACATGGCAAAGCCCACATTTTCCCTCTTGTTTATATTACCTGGCAGTTCTTTTTTATAATTTTGTGTGTGTTTTACCAATGGAACAGGTGCCTAAAACAGAAGATTGATGCCTATAGCTATAATTTATGCTATTAAATAAATATATCCATGTGATGAATGAATTGTGAAGGTGTATATGACAACGGATTCACTGTGTGCTGTCCCTCAGAAGATCTTTACTGATTCCAATACGCTAAATCAGGGATCAGCAACCTTGGCACACGGTCCTCCAGGGTAAGCATCCTTGGCGGGCCCGGCTGGTTTGTTTATCTGCCGTGTCCTCAGGTTAGTCCGATAGCAGCTCCCACTGGTCGCGGTTCGCCGCTCCGGTCCAATGGGGGCTGCAGGAAGCAGCGACCAGCACCACGCCACTTCCCACAGTCCCCATTGGACTGAAGCAGCAAACTGCGGCCAGTGGGAGCCGCGATTGGGCGAACCTGTGGGCACAGCAAGTAAACAAACCAGCCGGGCCTGCCAAGGGTGCTTACCCTGGGGAGACCACATGCCAAGGTTGCCAATTCCTGAGCTAAACTATTAAATTCATTGTGTGGACTCAGCAGGTAATCCAATCTCTACCTAGATGGGGACTACAGATCTTGCAGATTCTCGCTTTGAAGGTCACAGTATTTGAATTTAGCAACTAGACTTTTCTAGCGTTGGAGATAGGTCCTACTGAGAGCTCCAGACAAGTCAGATGGGGGGAAAAGACAGGAAGTAAGGAAGAGGCAGGATCAAAGAATACCCTTTGTCCACTGCAGACATGTATCCTTGGCTGTGGTTAACAGTACACAGTCTTGAACACTGCCCACATTTCTCCTGCTCCCTGCTGAAGCTAGAGGACAGTTAATACATAGCAGGTTATAGGCTCAGGTGCCAGCTTGCCAGCTCAAGATTCTTTGATCATTTCATAGCTGAGCTGCGTTCAATGGGACCACATACAACTCTGATCTATGGAGTGACCAAGGGATATTTGCCATTTAAGTAGTATATGTTGCCTAATGGAGGTGATTTGAGGGTGGGGGAGGGGTAGTAAGGAGGTATAAAAACGTATATATAAAATATGTTTATTTATTTAAAAAGCAAGAAAATTTGTGCACGAAAGGTAAAAGATAAAAAGGAAGAAACGGGAAAGAAAAATACAAGAGAGTAGGAAAAGCAGAGAGAAAAGGAATGAGACACAATGGACTAAAAAACAGTGGCATTTCAACTTCTTGGTGCAAGGAAACATGGAGATATTAATCACTCACTTGTGGAGCTTGTGACGATAAATGTGTGGGAACCACTGAGTTAGACTGAACCAAGGAAAGTCTCCCTGACCTGCCAAGATGACGTGATGAGAATATCAGCAAGCAGAGAAGGGCAGGTTGGGCAGTGAAATCTGTCTTCTACAATTTACATCTATAGTATTCCCCTTTTTCATTTACATATGCTCTTTCCTTAGTTTCAAGATACTTCTTGGTTTTCTGAAGGCTTCATTATGCATTAAGAGTATGGTAATATAGCACCTTATGGTTTCATAACTTATCATTTAGACACTTGGAGGAAATCCCTCATTATGACATCATGATGATCTTCTGGTGATCTACATGGAAGGATGTCATGTCACAGTGAAAGTAGTGAAGAAGAGTAAGCATTATGTAAGTCAGCCTCCAGAAAATAAGCTACACTAAATGGGGCGGCTTATTACAAACAAAAAAAATGAATTGTTTGCAGCCTTAAATTGTATACAAACTGCAAGGAATCAAACTATGGTTAACCTTTTGTGACTCTGTGAATTATATTAATGTCACTGTATTTGCAGTGCAGCTTGTATTAAACAACACAGCTGACATTTTCCTTTTCTGAATTTGTCTGAACATACCACCTTGTTTTGAAGAGTTTGACACGGATTTATTATTTTATTCCTTTAAAAGTGGAATAGATTTAGGCCTGATTTTTAGAGGTACAAAGCATCCACAACTTAAAATGATGTCTCATTTTTAGAGGTTACTTGATATCATTTTGTTCTACATATTCACAACCTAGATGTCTACTTGGGAACCTAAAAAATGAGGTATCCGTATTAGTGGACACCTTTGAAAATGATGCTGTTAGTGACTGGCCTGTGGAGACATATACTTAAAATGAAAAATCACAATAGAACTTCATTTGTGATCAGCTCACAGAAACCTTCCAACACAAGCAATATGAAGTCCCTCACTGCCCAAATTAGGAAAGCACGTCACAGTATTTAAATGAAATACACTTATATATAATAAAGTATTATTATAACCCTAAACAGTATCTATTTGTCCAAACATATTAGTATTGTTCATGCAATCACCTTAATAGCATTGATTAAGCAGCTGGTGTGCAGTGACTACTGCTACTTTGTGCTGTCTGTTTACTGCAGGGGTGGGCGAACTTTTTGACCTGAGGACCACATCGGGGTTCAAAATTGTGCAGAGGGCTGACCCCACCCCCTATCCGACCCCCACCCACTTCCTGCCCCCTGACTGCCCCCTCAGAACCCTTGATTCATCCAACCTCCCTCCCTGCTCCTTGTCCCCTGATCACCCCCTCCAAACACCCCCGCACCCTAACTACCCCCTCCAGACTCCACCTCCTATCTAAGCATCCCCACCCTTTGTCCCCTGACCTCCTCCTCCAGAGACCACCCCCACCTCTAATCACCCCCTAGGATCCCACAGCCTTTCTAACCCCCCTGCTCCTTGTCCCCTGACTGCCCCAGCCCCTAGTCACACCTTTGCCCCGACAGGCCCCCTGGGACTCCTATGCCCTATCCAACGCCCCCATTCCCTGTCCCCTGACCACTCCCCGAGACCCTCTGTTCTTTATCCAACTCTCCGCCCTGGCCCCCTTACCATGCCGCCAGACACACTGCCATGACTGATCGCCAGAGCATGTAACCCTGCCCCCCCAGAGGCTGTGGGGGAGGGAGCGGGGGAGAGAGTATAGCCACCTCCCCAGCCGGAGCTCAGGGGCTGGTTAAGAAGAGCCCATGGGCCGTAGTTTGCCCACCCCTAGTTTATTGCATCTACTTGTCACATTTTAAACTTAGAGTGTAAGCTCTTTGGGGCCTCTTTTTGTTCTGTGTCAGTAAACTGCATTGCACAATGGGGCCCTAACCCATGTTTGAGACCTTATGCATTATGTTAATACAGATCAATAAGAAGACGCATCTAAATTATTAGTGCTTCACACATGCACACATTTTCTCTGAATGTGATGCAGTTCTGATGCGCTATAAAGTGTTACAGGAGTAAACTCACTAAATTGCAGGAGAAAACAACTTTGTGTGACTGATATAATACTTCTTACACTGTAGAAAGAGCACTTTTTAATTAAATGAATAATGAAACATATGCCATTATAAAAAATTGTTGTTGCTATACATATATCAACAGTCCTACCTATAAGAGCTGTTGAATAACCTTTCTGCTTCAAAAGCTTCGCAAACGTTATTTCTTCAGTGGGAAGTCCACCAGAAGAGGCAGAAAATAAGAAGACACCAATGTCTGACAATGCAGCCATTCCTAAATAAAATAAAAATGAGACGTTTTTCAAAAAGTGATGTCACTAGAATGACACTGACCAACCAGCAGCTATGGCTGCAAATGGCAGGAAATTGTCTGTTTCTGCCGAATTGGGACATTTTTCACTTTTATGCAAAGCTGAGAAGTAGAGATGCCAAACAGGCAGACAATTTCTGTAGTCATTACTATGACATATCTGTACTTCTGACATCATAATTTGGGATCACAAGATTAAATATTTCTTCTTTTTTGAAGAGTCAGGGACCACAGGGTAGTGGTTAGACCAGGGGAGCAGTTGTCAACACTCTGAGGTACTATTTCCAGATCTGACTCTCTGTATGAATTTTGGCAACTCAATCAATATCTCTTTGATTTATTTTGCCCATCTGTAAAACTCTTAATATCATCTACTTCATGGTGATTTTGTAAGGCTTGGTTAATTGACATTTCTGAAGTGTACTTTTGAAATTCTCAGAGCAAGGCACTGAGAGTGGGATACACAAAAGTATTAAGTCCCAGTTTTGGCTCTATGTGATTCACAAAACCTTTGCCGTATTCTGTAGATGCCCAAACTTGTGCACCACCTAAGCTTTGCAGAGTAGAAGTTCCCCAAGCGTTTACCTTTCTGCCTCTGGGCATGTGCACTGCTGCCTCACTTTAGGTGTCCAGACGACTATCTCCTGCCTAAGCCCCAGAGCGATTCACGAACTGGGGAAAGGCAGGCATTCAGCTGCCTAAATTTTGTGCTTGGCCCAATCCAGTAGGTGTGCTCAGAGTGCATCTACAGATTGGGTCCCATTTAAAGTCCCTGAGGACTTTGGATGAGGAAGAGTTGCTGCCCACCTTAGAACTTTCAGCCCAGTGCGATACCGGAGACCCAGTTTCAATTCCCCCTGAAATCAGAGTATTCCATAGCTCAGTGCAGTAATTAATTTGTAATTAAAGAGGTGCCAGGGCTCAAACAATTTTTTTTTTACATTCATAACTGATGCAGCAAGCCCAGCGGTGCCAGAGCAAGCCCTGGCATAAATTAAGCACTGGCTCTGTGGTTAGAGCACTTTTCTGCCACCACTTCCCTGCCTCCCCCGCAATCCCTGCTTTGTGTGGAACAAAGCAGTCATCTAACTTATTCCCACACTTATGCCTTAGATGCCTAAACCATCTGTCTCCAGGAGGTGGGTTCCCATTTGTAGAATGCTAAACAGAGCAAAGTGCCTTTCTGCAGCCTGGATCTGGGAACCTATTTCTGAGCACACACCCATCTGGTCAGCATCTCCCAATGGCTAGTTTAGGTGAGTCCCCACCTAGTGTGCTAGCTTTTCTGGATCACATTCTTAGAAGCTGATCTCTCCCTATTCATTATGTAGGGATCCTAGGCACCTAGCTCACGTTGGTGGATCACAGGGTTGTTCCTCTGATACTCTAGGCACCTAGACATTAGGTGCCATGATGCTCAGTGTTGCAATGCTGAAGTACCTTCATGGATCCCACCATATGTATGTAATCGTAGCACCAAGAAATGGAAAAGACCTGTTGGACCAAATCATCAAAGTGATCTCAATCTTATTTCCAACTTATCCCTCAGTTTTGCATCCACAATCAACATGTTCAAAAGATAAGTAGTTGTGTTCGCTACAAAAACACTTTATTTTATTTGAAGGCATATTTAGATATCTCAGATCAGGTCCTCAATTGGTTTAAATCAATGTAGCTCCATTAAGGTTATTGGCGCTACAATGATTTCCACCAGCTGGAGATTATTAAATACTATTAATTTATTAATCATTATTAATTATTATTATCTCATTACTTTTCTCCAGGTTTCTCCCTCCCTTTCAATATCTGGGTTTTGGATTACTTTCCTTCAGACGTTTTAGCATGAATTATTGCAAGTTGAAGCTCACTTTGTTATTTTCTGAACATGCTTCTGATATCTAAGGGATCTCTGTGTCCACTAGTATTTGTAATTAGTCCCCATTGAACAGCTTTAATAAATTTGACAAAAAAAATGTTTACTCTTTCATTGATACAAGAAGATGTTGAAGAAGACCCAGACCCAGGGCAGGGCAATCAGTGAAATTTTCAGCTCAAAACAATGAATTTTTCAGAAAATCAGAAATACATGAAAACAAGAGTCACAGTGGAAAGCTGTTTGCAGCTTTAAATATAGCAGGTGCTATTGGTGATAAACACATATTAGCTTCCTTTACAAAAGAAACTACGAATCAACCCAGCAGGTTATACTGACTGCTGCAGCTGCAGCTTGTTACTTGATTGGAATGAACATATACTCTTATTAAACAGGACCCTGAGACATGCTTTGCTTTCATTCTCAGAAGCAAGAACAGGAAATGTGTTATCACTAATGAACAAGCAATCTGATGAATATAACAGTCCTTGCTAAAAACTACATTCAGGAATGTTAAGGTGTTATGGTGAAGCACCCAGAGTCTTAGACAAAGCCTACTGAAGTCAATGACAAGCAAGAAGTGCCAAAGTTAAAGTTGCAAGCGCATGATTCTTAAAATGAAGGAGGAGAGGAGGACATGACATGGATATGCTTGGTGGTGAAGATTCTTCACTCTCTTTTCTGAAGCACACAGCCTTGCTGGGCACTTGACTGAGTATCTGATCCAGTGATCATAAAGACACATCCAGCCAGTACCAGGGCAGAAGGCAAAAAAATTCAAAATAGTTGCTGTCAGGGGCAAAACCATTTCACAGAAATGATAATGAAATATTAATGAATTTTACCTGATCTGACAGGGTATCGGCCTGTCAGAAAAGCTGCTCTACTTGGGGTACACAGTGGAGATGCTGCTATATGTTGAGTAAATGTCACTCCTCCTTTAGCTAGCTTGTCAATATTGGGGGTTCTAGGGAAAAAAAGAAATATATATATATATATATATATATATATATATATACACACACACACACACATATAATAATTTCATATTGATCATCTTGAAATGGTCAAATTAAAGCTCATGGGATAAAATTTTCAAAAGCGCCTCAGTGTCTTAAGAGTCTGATTTGCACTGACTTTCATGGAGACTCAGGCTCCCAAATCACTGAGGCATTTTTGAAAATGATAATGGTCAACATATGGGTCTAGTGCAACTTTTACAATATACTAAATGCATCACCAGATATTTGATCTTGGAGTATTGCAGTGCAGAGTAGTCTTCTGTTCACACATTACAAACTTTATTAAAAGATTGATAAGATGGTGTACCAATTTTATATATACTCATAGTGTCTTGTATATTATTTAAAACACATAGTATATTATTTAAAACATATAGTTATAATTATAATCTCCTTCCTTAGAGGCTTTTAAGGTCAGACTTGACAAAGCTCTTGCTGGGATGATTTCGTTGGGGTTGATCCTGCTTTGAGCAGGCGGTTGGACTAGATGATCTCCTGAGGTCCCTTCCAAACCTGATATTCTATGATTCTCTGAGTTGTATGAATTTAACGTATTTCAGTTATTTTTCATATTGTTACAAAACTCTAATTTTGTAATATTTCAGTATAAATGTTCACTCGTTTCACAGGAAAGGGCCTTTATATTATATTTTACTCAATCACAGTTTTGATTCGCACATGTGAAAAAACTCATGTAAATGTGGAGGCTTAATTATATACTTTTTGCATTAGTACTGCAGCATCTTACCTCTTGGGAAAACGTTTCTGAATTAGTCAGATATATTAACATTTGCTTTAATGGATTTAATTAGATACCATGGTTAAAGATGAACTGCAGTAAAACAAATCAGTGCTTTATTTCAAATGCGTAACGACAAGCTCTCCAAAAAGTTAAAACTTTGAGATTACTTCAAAATATGTATACTTATAAAATTATACTAAAAGAAAATTATCATTCATTTTTCTTGCTTGGATCTTACTTTTATTGATTTTTTCTATTTGTGATGCAGCTTTTGGGGGAACTATGTCTATCTACCTAAATTTCTTCCAATAACAGTGAAGAAACAGTTGAAAGTCAAATATATGTAGTCCACATTGCAGAAACAGGATTGATTTTTCTGTATAAAACAAACCTTGATGAAGCTCTAATTGTATTTAAAATAGTTTAAAATCTCTAAGCACGCACTAAGCATTATACATAGATATTGTACACTCTCCCCCTCCTACAAGTGTTTTATCAAACCTTAAAGTTTTGTTTCCATAACATCCCAGATCTCCAATGCCAAGGTCATCAACCATGATTAAAATAAAGTTGGGATTTGAAGTTCTGTAACTTTTGGCATTCTTTGTGGCATAGTGATAAAATAGTAGAAGTACGAGGATCCTCATCTTCCTCCTAGTGGTGGTGAACAAGTAGGAAATATTAAGGATAAAGACCATTGTTTGCCTTTGCAATAGTTACTCTAATTAATCAGCACCATCATATCCCCAGTTATTATAGTAAGAACAAAAGGTCAAGAAAGAGCTATTATTATGGCTTTTAAGTTGACTCATTCTGTCAAGGTAGAAAATTTGACCTTTTTCTTAAGTACATACTTTATTGTGTGTGTCAGGTATTGGCCCCTCCTTCTATAACATAAATATGGGGGAAAGTGTTTTGTTAAGAAGCAGACTGAGAAACTGATTCTAGAAGAAGGTACTGAAACAAAGACCTTGCATACACAACAAAATAAACAAACAAACAAACAAACAAATAAATAAAATAGAAACCATAATTTGAGTTCATTATCTTGAATTACAATCCTGTTGAAAATCAGAGAGGTAGCTGTGTTAGTCTGGAATTGCAGAAGTGACAAAGAGTCCTGTGGCACCTTGAAGACTAACTAAAGTATTAGAGCATAAGCTTTCGTGAGCTAATACCCACTTCGTCAGATGCAAGCACTTCACTTGCATTCAACGAAGTGGGTATTAGCTCACAAAAGCTTATGCTCTAATACTTTAGTTAGTCTTTAAGGTGCCACAGGACTCTTTGTCAATCCTATTGAAGACAAGACAGTTTGAAGTCTTCACATGAATTAGTCAGTCGAGTTAAAGTCCAAGAAGAAATATTCACAATGGAGCCCCAAACCCATCTTTGGATCTGGATCTTACAAATCCAGACAATAAGATAAATATTATCATGAACTACAATTTCCCATCAACCTCTTCCCACTGCACACCCTCTTTTTCCTGGCCAGGTAGGAGGAAGGACTCTGAACCATGAAGTGATTAGGCAATTTTGAGAGGCAGTGGCACGGCACATCAGTACGCAGTATTCAAGACATGGGCACGCCGTGGATTTATATAAAGGCAATACGATATTCTCTTATTCTCTCTCTCTTTTTTAATGATTCCTAACATCCTATTTGCTTTTTTGCTTGCCGCTGTTCACTGCATGGATATCTTTAGAGAACTATCCACATGACTTTTTCCTGATTGGCTGTAGCTAAATTAGCGCCCATCATATTGTATGTACAGTTGGAGTTATTTTTTTCAAATGTGCATTACTTTACATTTGTCCACATTAAATTTCATTTGTCATTTTGTTGACCAATCACTTAGTTTTGTGAGATCATTTTGAAGTCCTTCACAGTCTGCTTTGGTCTTAACTATCTTGAGCAGTTTAGTATCATCTGCAAACTTTGCCATCTCACTGTTCACCCCGGTCTCCAAATCATTTATGAATAAATTGAATAGAATTAGTCCTAGGACTGACCATTTGGGAACACCACTAGTCATCCCTCTTCATTCTGAAAATTTACCATTTATTCTTACCCTTTGTTTCCTGTCTTTTAACCAGTTCTCAATCCATGAAAGAATATTCCCTCTTATCCCGTGACAATTTAATTTACATAAGAGCCTTCAGTGAGGGATTTTGTCAAAGGATTTCTGGAAATCTATGTATACTATGTCCATTGTATCCCGCTTGTCCACATGTTTGTTGAGGCCTTCAAAGAACTCTAATAGATTAGTAAGACATGATTTCTCTTTACAAAAACCATGTTGACTTTTTCCCAACAATTTATAATCTTCTATGTGCCTGACAATTTTATTCTTTACTATTGTTTCAACTAATTTGCCCGGTACTGACGTTAGACTTACCGGTCTGTAATTGCCAGGATCACCTCTAGAGAATTTTTAAAATATTGGTGTTACATCAGCTATCTTGCAGTCATTGGGTACATAGGCTGATTTAAAGGACAAGTTACAAACCATAGTTAATAGTTCCGCAATTTCACATTTGAGTTCTTTCAGAACTCTTGGGTGAATGCCATCTGGTCCTGGTGACTTGTTACAGTTAAGAGGAGAAGACTGGAAATAATTAGGTGATGAGAATGGGTCTGGGATGAGGAGCCAGGATGGGAGAGACAGGACTGGACCATGGATAGGTTGGAAGGGATGTTGCAGAAAAGTCTGTGCCCACTAGATAGACTTCCCTCCAGAGTCTGGAATGGAACCCAAGATTCCCGAGTCTCACCATTTCTCTGCTGTCAGCAAGTATCTGTGAAACCAACTGGCAAGTATATGTCTCATTCCCTTCTAGTGCTTGTCTACATATAGGATGAAAACCTAATATTTCTATCAATTACTCTATTAACTTGAGTGGCAGAGGTCTGCATAATGGATCTAAAAGGTCCAGCGGATAGCCCACATTTTTGCCCTGCTGAAAGACAACTCAGCATCACTTTAATGATTTAGGGGCCACAGCCTAATTCTGGACTGCTCTGTTTGACTTGACTCTTGAACATATTGCTCTGCAGGTGAAACTACTGTGGCACGTTCAGAAATATAAGTTGAAAGAACAAGGTAAACATAAAAACTCTGCAAATCATTCAAACTGCAGCAATCAGCTAAACATTGTTAATCCTGTTTGATTTCCCACTCTTGTGTAACCACTCTTATGATATTAAAATCCAGACGTGTACTTGCAGCACTAACAGAAACATTGTTTTATATGAAATCAAGCATATCATGGTATGTTTTGACAACTTTCACAAGCACTAAATTTCAAAAGTTTAAGCTAATTGAAAAAAGACAATCCTGTATTTTAGTTAGAATATATGATCCAAAATAAGAAAGCCTTTTTGAACCTCTGGTGAGGCATTTAGCCAACAGCAAACAGGACAAAGGTGTTCTTAATGAAAATCCCAATATCAACAGTATTTTGGTTTCTAGTATCAAAGCAGTACAATAAATGGAGGTCCTAACTTAGAAACTGGCTGATCACTATCTTTCATATCTTTATTTCCGTAAGATCATGAGTCTGGATAAAACAAAAAACAGTAAACCACATAATACAATGAAACCATTTCTAATATTTGAAACTGATAAGATTGTAACTTTCAACATGAAAAAAGAGGTTACGCACCCTGTGCAGTAACTGACGTTCTTCGAGATGAGTGTCCCTGTGGGTGCTCCACTCCAGGTGTTGGTGCCTCCCTGCGCCTTCACTCGGAGGTTTTTGCAGCAGTACTAGTACTGGTTGCACATGCACAGAGACTGCTTCCCCGTCCCCACCCTCCTCCGTGAGTGTACCTTAATAGTACGCATGCGCGGCCGGTCTCCTCTGTTCCTTCTTTACAATGGAGGTTATCCCAACTCTGAAGTAGAGGGGAGGAGGGTGAGTGTGGAGCACCCACAGGGACACTCATCTCGAAGAACGTCAGTTACTGCACAGGGTGAGTAACCGCCTCTTCTTTTTGAGAGATGTCCCTGCGGCAAAAATCTCAGAGAGAAGGTGCAGGGACGCACCAACACCTGGAGTGGAGCACCCACAGGGACATCTCTTGAAGAAGAACTCTAAGCTCTTCTACGAGGAGTATCACGTAGCCTCTTCAAACCCTTATTTTTGAAGTATAGTCTATAAGAAAGAGCTGGTGATAGCTGTTCCCTTAGAAATATTTCTAGAGCATCTTCTTTTGTACATTTGCTAGAAGAACTAATTTGGCTCGTACCAGACTGTACAATCTGTCCCTGGTGTGGACAGCCTCAGTCATTGTCTTGGTTCTCTGATTGTTCAGATATCAAATCACCATGGTGCTGAAATGTCTAGTCCTATCACTAGGGGGACAGCTGTCTGAACGCATACCTCAGCTACTTTCCTGACCAGGGCTTCCTTTCTGTTCCTGATGATATCTGTGGTCTTTGTAGTGAGAGCAAATGAACATAAACACTTATTCAACCAGTCCCAGTAATAGCAGGCTCCACCTCTCTCCGGAAAAGGAGCATGAAAAGAGAGACACATATGGATGGAAAAAAGGAAGAAATACATTATGGTCAGGAAGATGAGGGAGACTCCGAAAAAAAAGGGTAAGAAGCTATTAGAGAAGCAATCAGAATGGAAGGGAAGGACTTGGGAGTTGGGGGAAAAAGGGGAGCCTTGAAAGAGAAGAAGGAGGCATGAGATAGCTTTGGTGGGGTTAGAATGTGAGTGCAATTTTTCCAAATAAGGCAAGAATCCTAAAGGGGAAATATTGAAAGGTTTTGTTTATAATTTTCTAAGAAAAAATATCTAGGACCTGATCCTGCATTGCCTTGTATATTCATTTACACCTGTGCAAAATGAGTATAACAACACACTACTATTCTAAGTCAATGGAGTTTTAATTTAAAACCACTTTTGCATAAGTGTAAATGGACACACCAGTGGAGAATCAGGCCTCAGAAATCCACTAGAATGCATAGACAACTGTCCAGTGGATAGTGGAACTACTCTCTCATACATTCCTGGTTTATAAAGAGAACTGTCCTTTGTAACACTTCTCAGAGATTAGCAAATATGCCTGTAATATCTAGACATTCAAATACTACACCGATACACACCATGGCAATGCCTATAAATGAATTTAAAGTTGATCAATTCTAGTTTAGGAAAGGGGTTCTTTTTGTGTTGGAATAAAAGTGGTGCTCATTAAGTTTGAGACTTCAGTAGAAACTCACATAACCAAAAGAACATACCTGCTTCAGCTCAACAATAAACACTTAGAGTAAAATCCTGGTCCCATTGAAGTCAATGAAATTAGGATTTCACCCATGTTAGTCTCCCTCAGAAAGACAGTGTGGGCTGCTGTAATCCCATATTTTAAAAAAGTAGAATATTAAAATGGATGGTTCATTAACAGAAGACTACAGAACATTAGAGTGTGAGAAAGACATAAAGATAAGACCCAGTAAGAATACAGATAATTTGGAGTATCTGAGAACAGGCAGTTTAACTGGATAAATTAAAAGGTGAGGAAGGCTGTCTAGCAAGTAGGATACTAGTTTTGGACTTGAGAGGCCTTATTTCACGTCCATGCTCTGCCACACACTTCCTGTGTGACTCTGGGCAAGTCATTTAGCCTCTCTGTGCCTCAGTTCCTCATCTATAAAATGAAGATAATAGGAATTCTCTATCTCACAGGGGTGTTTTTCAGCAATGGGGGGCAATTAAGAACCTAATATAGATAGTATCAAACACTATTTCTATTTATTAGAAACTGTTATGTTTATATAATCAAATTAAATACCCTTTAATGGAAATACAAGAATTTCAAATAGTTAAAAAAATAATTCATCCAAATATAATTTTTACATTTTTTAAAAAACAGTACTCATCTAAATGTTACCTTCCTTCATAATTAATGTTACTGCTTTCAGAATTATAGATTTCATTTCACACACAGAAATCTTTTTTTTCTAGTAAACTCTAATGTATATAAATGCATATGCATAGCTCTTTTTACTTCACATGGATCTACCAAACATTTCTTTTCACTACAAATGTTCTGTCATCTGCACAATATATTTTGACACCTCATGTAGAAGCTAAAGATTTGTCCTGTTTCTTTTAACAAAATTAGAACTGTGCCCAGTTTCCTCACCAATTAGCTCCTTGTCATCAACTTGGTTATTACAGGAACATGCAGCAGCTGTAGCTACAATTACTACAAAAAACCCTTCACACACACAATCTTCCTATAGTTTTATTCAATTTAAGTGATTTATCCCTAAACTATTCCTTTTATATAGAAATCTGCAGAATCATTTAATAAAATATTTCACATGCTTTCTACTGGGAGGTTTGCTAAAACAAACACCATTTAAAGATACTCACTTCAAAAATATTCTGTGATATACATTAATAGTATGCCAAAAGTGATTTTAACTGGTTTAATAGGGTGCTAGTATTTCAATATGTAGTTTTAACATCCACAAAAAAGATGTCACTGTAAGCAAAACTCACTTAATACAGAAGATTCTGCAAAACAAAATTCCTCATTGTGTATTGGAAAAAAAACCCAAAATGTAAGCTTTGGAATCATAACAAAACAGAATAGTAAGAGCATTCTGTATATTATTAATAATAATTTGTGACATTAATTTAAATCATTCATTATTTACAGATTAACCATGTCTGCTGCATCTTTTGCTACCTCACATAAGTAAAGAACCAAAGTCATTATCTTCTGACACTGTACAAAGAATCTTATTATTCTACTTCTGTTTCACTCTAAAGCCTCTGCTTAGATGCTTTTTCAACTCTCTAATAATAGGCTATCTTCTCTGTATTTTTTTTTTAAAAAATAGTCCCCACCTTCCCAATCCTAATTTAATAAGGATTATTACATACTATTAAAGTCCAGTGAACTCATGAGTTAATATATGTATACTAGGAAAGGCACACTTTGTAACTTCTGTAAGCAGCGCTTATTGCATACCCTGTATCCGTTTTGCATTTCTCCACTCCACTCCACAAGCTCCCTGGGTGCCATCCTCCCATCCCTCTCTATTTCAGAGACTCTCTGAAACTCCCCCAAACAATCTTTCCCCACCTACTAAGGGTTCTGTTGGCCCCTATACTCCCCAAGAGCAATCTAATCTCTAGAGCCCTGCAAATCTGCAGGTATCCGCTTTACATCTGTGGACCATTTCTGAAGATATAACGCAGATGTGGATACAAAGGGCTCTGACAGTAAGAGTAGGCGAGCAGCGGTGGGGAAGGTGGAGGATCCGTCACAGATCCCCACAGCTGCCAGCCCGGCTCTTACCATGTCCGGGCTGCGCCTTCAAGCTGTCCCCATACCTGGCTGGAGCCTGGTTTGGGAGAGCCGCTCTGGAAGCTGTGGGGAGCCTGAGTCTCTTGCCCTGGGCTAGAGGCTGGGACACTGGGCGGGGAGCTACTCAGGCCCCCTGCCCAGGGCAGGTGGATGGTCTTCCAGGGCTCCCCTCAAGGGGATGGCAAGTTCCTTGGAACCTCAGTCTGGCCCCTGGTGTAGAACCCTGCAAATCCGCGGATATGTGCGGATGCAGATATCTGCAGATTATTCTTGCGGATCGCGAATTGGATGTGGATACACATTTGTGTATCCACACAGGGTTCTACCAATCTCCACTCACAAGGAGTTCTTGTGTTCCTCATGCCCCTTCCTCCTGGCAGTGTTCCCCTAACACTCTCCTATGGGTTCTGTGATTCCCCACAGCAAGGTCCCTCATTCTCCTTAGCATGCCAGAGGCTCTACTCCTGCCCCCTTCTCTCTTTCCCACCATGGTCTGCGTGTTACTTGTCAGCTCTGCGTTCTTGGGAACCAGGGCACAGCATCCAGCCTGTCTGAGTCAGAAAAGAATTTCCCTCCCATCCCGCCTCTCCCAGCCTCTGCTTGAACCAAAACCAGTCAGAAGAAAGATTTACAAAAAACAATGAAAAGGCAGTAGAGACACACCTAAGCCCCTGGGATAAGGGTGACAGGATTAGGATTGGGTATTGTTTTGGTTTCCTCATTTGCTCTGCAGAAATACTCCTCGTACCTAAACTAAAAGATTCCTGCAGCGCCCAAAAATCCTGTGGGGTTCGCTCACCAAGTGGGTTACTACCAGAATAATTGTAATGTGAAAGTAGGAACAGGGACGTGCTGAACGTGGGGCATATGAGGGTAGCAGATTGAAAGTTCTGCTCAATGCAGCCTACTCAGGAGTACTCTATTCTGGTGCGGTGCCCAAGGCATATGAGGGTGACAGCTTGGAGGTGCTGTTTGACCCAGCCTACTGAGTCCAAGGGCCTATGAGCTTAAAAGTGCTGCTTGACTCAGCCTAATGAGTCCAGGGACATATAAGGGGTCAGCTTGGGAGTGCTGATTAACCCAGTCCTCTCAGATGCGCTCTGTTAATGTGTGTGTTTGTCTGATTCTGGGGCTGAAGAACCCAGCCCTTGGGAACCTAGGTCCTGCAGGATAGTTCCACTGGGAGGGAACTTGCAGCAAGGAGAAGTAGAGCTCCATATGAGAACACAAGTGCCACAAGCAGTACATTGATAGAAGTACAGAAAACCCCGACCCCCAGAAAAATAACCCTAATAAATGAGCATACTCCAAAGTAATGGGCAAAGCTGGTAACATGTGTGCTTCTTTTTCTCCCCTCACCCTCCCCATAGCTTTCTTCCAGCTGGTTTTGGAGGTACGGACAGATGCAGGGTGATACCTTCTCCCACACCATAGAGCATACTTGAGGCAGGATGAATAAAAGGCAGAGACATGTCTGAATGAATGAAGCCTCCTTCCTGTCCCTATTAGCTGAGAACTGCCCCACAGCTGTTATGTGGCTCCCAGCAGGGGAAATAATTAGTTCTGTTTAGGGTGAGGTAATTATGTTCTGGGGTCCTCTGTAAAATTAATTGAAATTGTAGTTGTGTGCCTAACCTGAAAATCCCACTTAGCACCTATTTGTACCTGTAGGTGTTCAAACACCTTTGAAGAGCTTGCCCTAAGTCATTAAGAATGACAGTCAAGAGGCTTTCTCCCATTGTGACATAGAAGTCTCATGTAAGATGATGCAAAAACACACTGCTTGTTTCAATAGGAGCAGCAAACTGCAATTTAATCAAACGTTCAAAGACCTGATGATTCCAGCAGATCCAAATTCTCAAAAATTGATCATGATGTTGCTCTAAAATAGCTAGGTCATATCAATTTCCTCAAACCACATACATCATGACAGAAAGGAGATGTTGAGGATGTAGATCCACAATCTTGGTTTCTGCCCATCTCTGTTAAACTCTTTATGGGGGTTCCAAGAAGATGCATTTCAACACAAATTTCTGTTTATTAAAATAATAACCCAATAATAATAAAAATATAAAAAATAAAATATTTTTTTTAAAAAATATAGTTATATATATATTTATTTTAATATATATATTTATTTTAATATATATTTAATAAATATATTTTATATATTTTTATATATAAAATATATAACATATTT
>ML677364.1:11603748-11642709 GCA_007922305.1 Dermatemys mawii
AAAAAAATATTTTTTTAAAAATAAAAAAATAATGCTGGAAAAGAGATGAGGGAAAAATGAAGCCGCCTCTCTTCCAACATTCCCATCAGCAAAAATGAACATAGCAAGATGTTTACAAAACCCTTAAGGAAAAATGTCTAATTTTATATAATAAAGTTGATTGTGTTTCTAAATTCTACCAACTCCATAACAGAACAAGACAGAATGGAAGCTAGAGGTTAAAATAGCCCTGTCTTTGATGGTCTGAAGAGCCCATGGCCCCTTCCTCCCAACGCTAATCCCAACATTCATTAAAAAAAAAAAAGCTTTTACATTGCAGAGAAAGTCTTCAAAATGCAAGTCAATGACTGGGGCTGACACTCTGTCAAAACACAGCTCATAGGTTTTAATGATCCTTGCTCACAACTGCTCCTAGGTAGTCTTTAGGGTCTTTCAGGACCAGAGCTGTAGATCTCTTGATATTATATTCTTGTATTTCTCCCACATCCAGCCAATTCATTTGAATGGAGTATGCTATTCAGTTTGTCACAGTGAAATGACCACTTAATGGCTGCCCTGCCTCATCAGAGTGGTGCACAGCAGCCATGATATATTGGTAAATCTGGCTCCAAATCTTTTGAGATAGCTAAGATGATGTTCTGTGTTAGAAAGTTGTGGCTGCATTCATTTGACCTCAACTGTAGGATTCTCCTGAGAAAGTTTCTAGAACTTTTTCCATTTAGGGTCTACTGCTATTTATAATTATGTTGTGATAACACCCAAAGGTCCCCAACATGTCACCATATTAGTTTAGTTAGTCTTTAAGGTGCCACAGAACTCTTTGTCACTTCTGCAATTCCAGACTAACATGGCTACTCCTCTGATTTTTGACCATATTAGGTATGTATTAGGTACTGCACAAAAACAGAGAACGAGCCAGTCCCTGTCCTGAAGAGCTGGTAGTCTAATGTATGATAAGATACAAGTGAGTTTAACAAATAACACAGTTTTAAATTATCATAGTGGCAGATTCTGTCAACCTAACCTATATTGAGTAGTATCATAATGAATAGCCCCATAGAAAACTCAGATTAAGGGACTGAACATCATGAGTGTGGGTTGCAGATTTTCACCCCAAGTGAATTTTTTAATCTCCAAGCTATACAGCAATGCATTCATCTCTGATGAATACTCAAAGTGATTAAAGTAAGGGGACTAGACTCTGGGTCTGCCCAGGGAGTGTCCTAACCACTGGACTACTGAGTCATTTTCTCTCTTTGTCACCTAATGAATATTTAATAATCTATCCATAGTGGAATAGTCACTTGGCACACTCATGCACAAGAGGAAAAAAAATGACTCAACAGGCCAGTGGTTGGGAGGTGGGAGATGCAGGGTCCAATCCCCTTGCTCCAAGCACTCTTTCATTAGTTATCCACAGTGGAACAGCTTCGCCAGGAGAGACTGAGGCAGCCCCACAACAGTATATCCTGTAGTTCAGTGGTCAGAGCACCTTCCTGATAAGTGAGAGACCTCTTTTCAAATATGTTCTCCCCTCTGCCTGAGGGAATTAAACCTGGATCTCCCAAATCCAACGTGAGTGCACTAACCACTGGCCTAAAAGTTATAAGGTAAGTACCACAATCTCCTCCTTCTGTGGCTGTTTCATGGGGAGCAAGGCAGGCACCTAACGCATTCCTGCAAAAAACGCTATTTAGGTGCCTTGGCTGGCTCCCATTCATGGATCTCTAGCAGAGATAGGTGCCTAAGTGCAGCTTTGAGGGAGGTGCCTATCTCTCTGGCAGGGGCAGGGCTTACCACGCACCCCTCTCATTGGCTTCTCCCCTTGGATAGCTTAAGCAGCTCACTGTCATGAGCAGATGTGAACAGTGTGACCTAGTGGTCAGAGCAGGAGTCAAGCTGGATAAAATACCAAGGGGTCAGAGTCAAAGACAGGCCAGAGGGCAAAGCCAAGAGTCAGGAGAGGTTAGGTTAGCAGGAGATCAGCAATGGAAGAAAGTCGCACAGGGTTGGCAGGCCTAAGCAGAGAGAACCCAGTGCATGCACATCTTTCTGTGCTTGTACTTGGTTTAAATAGAAGTTGTGAACCAATCAGGCCACCCACAGTTCTGTCAATCTGATCCGAGGACTGAAGTCCTCTCTGTCAGAATTCAGCTTCTATTCTGACACCTGTTAGCAAGTTACTGTGTGGTAGGTTGGAACTTGCTAGCCAGGGTTGCCAATTTTGGTTGGATGTTTCCTCACATGACATAATCTTTAATTAAAGTTTAGTTTTTAATTGCTGGAAACTCCAGGACAATCCAACATGGTTGGCAACCTTATTGATAGTCCTTAGGAGCACTGTGGACCAGGCTTCAAGGACCTGATGTTTCCCACTTAGCATGCTGGCTTTTGTGGATCGTAGTCTGAGGTGCCTATCTCTTCCCAGTCCCTCTACAGGGAACCTACGCACCTAACTCAGGCAGTATGGTTAGCGGTGGTGTTCCTGTGATTTTTCTAGGTGCCTAAAAGTTAGGTACTGTGATGCTCATTGTTGCAATGCTCAAGTCTCTTTGTGGATATGAACCCAACTTCTCTGGAGCAAAGGAAGAGCAGGAAGGGAATAGTGCCTCTGTGAGGAATGATTCCTTCCCTGCACTGTTCCTGGAGTTAATATCAACATCAAAATGTAATCTTTTATTTTTTTAAAAATAAGTTAGCTCATGCTATTAACATTTAAAGAACTATGGAAACATCCTGCAAACCAGTATGCACATGTGTAAAGTTACTTGTGTTGCATCAGGACTGGGCCCATAAATAGCACATAAAACCATGAAGAATCTTGAAAGTCAGACATGAATAATGGAAACTGTTTGGAAATGGATGTTTGTGGCCTTATACTATGGAGAACATCCAAACAGGAAGGAAATGTAATATTTTACATACCTTGGGGGGAAAAAAAACATATGCACATGGGAAAAAAAAAAGACTGAAAAACTACTTATATAGAAATGGTTGCTTAGAAAACATCTCATAGTAAAGGAGGAAAATATCCTGAAGTTGTGCCAGGAGAGGGGCAAAACCATTTAAAAAAACAAAATCAGGAATGTTTGGATATTAACTGGGTTTTCTCCACATCTAATTGAATAACCATATTTTAGAGAAAAATAAGTTTCAGTAAATACACAGTAGAAACCATTGAGTTATTCCCTTTAACAACAAGGAAAAGAATGAATTATGAATATGTTTAACTAGACAAAACATTTGAGGACACAACTGAAACATAATAGGATTAGACAACAACCAAGTATTAAAAAGAAGGATCTCTGAAATAGCAATGCATTCTGCAAGTTAAAAAAAAAATCTGCTAAAGATACAAGAGGAGGCCAAATATGTTCTACAGAACCCGACAGAAATAATTCTTGAATAAACAGTGTAGATACAAGGCTCTTTAGTTAGAACAATACAGAAAAAATGAAATCTGAGCCATGATCTGTCAGGTGTTTTTTGTAGTGCTTATAGGTAGCAATCCAGCTGCTGGTGTCTGTCTTTTCTTTTAGGAAGTTAGGTGGATAATGTAGGAAATCCTTCAGTTCCTGAGGAGTGTTAAGAAACAGTGTCCTCCCTTAATATATAAAGGTTAACTCGATAGGGTCCCACACAGCAGGACGAGCCGCATTTTTCATTAGATGATCATTATATTTATTTTACTTCTTTTCCTTCTGAATGTTTCTGCACCAAAGCTTAGGCTTTTTTTTTTTTTTTTTTTTAAAGTGACTTCTGAAAAGACACCTTTCCCACTGTCTCGCTTTCCCTTAGTATTCTTTTTTTTTCCTAGAAACTGAGCAGTTTCTCAATAATTGCTCTTGGGGTCTCGTTATCTGGACTGAAGCACTCCGTGGGTGTGTTTGAATTCAATAACTAGGGAATTTGTATCCTTTTTCAAAATATCCTTAAATAAGTTTTGGACAAAGGAAATTATATTTTCACCTTCCTTCTTTGTCCTCAGGGACACCAGCTATGTTCAAGAGAGTACTCCTATTTTCTAAGTCTTCAGATTTATCAAGGAGAAAGTCCACATCCCTGTACAGGACCTACTTACAATTTCCAGCAATATTACTCACATGCTGTTCAGATTCTGACATCCTTTTATCTTTTCTAAAACACCTAGCATTAATTGTGGATGGGACTCTTCTTATGTAGCTGTGTGCTACTTTTATGTAACTCCTATTATATGATGGCCTTTAATCTCCTTAACCAGTACTTCTGTATCTGCCTGGTCCCCACTGTTAAAAAGGTGTTTTTTTAAAAAAAACCTAAGAGGAACTAACATGCATGAGCAACACTGAGGTAAAAATACAGAGAAGACTAGACACCTAGTTTCATCGTCAGGTAACCATGAGGTAAACTGCCATATAATTAGAACCTTACCAAATTCACAGTCCATTTTGGCCAATTTCATGGTACTAGGATTTTAAATAATAAATGTCATGATTTTAGCTATTTAAATCTGAAATTTCATGGTGTTATAATTGTAGGGGTCCTACCCCCAAAAGGAGTTGTGGTGGAGGTCACAAGGCTATTGTAGGGGAACTTGTGGTACTGCTGTCCTTACTTTTGCAGTGCACTGCCTTCAGAGCCCCCTAAAATAACCTTGTGACCCCTCTACAACTCCCTTTTGGGACAGGACCCTCAGTTTGAAAAACACTAATCTCCCACATGAAATCTTTATAGTATAGGCTAAAAGCACACAAAAGACCAGATTTCATGATCCATGACACCTTTTTCATGGCCTTGAATTTGGTAGGGCCCTACCTATAATCCCCACTAGTTCTCTGTCTCAATTATTTCCATTAATGGATATTTCCCACAATACATGGTTTTAACTTTCATTAGTCTCAGTAAACTGGACGGCATATGGGATTACTGAAGAAAGAGTCTAACTTTACTAACTTACGTAACTGTAAGTAATTTAATTAAATTTCTCAGTCTTATGTATTTCCTCCATTGAACCAATGGGCTTGCATTAGCTCACATTACACAACATAATCCACTCACTCAGAGTCAGCAAAGCTACTTTAAAACCGCAAGTTTGTTAAAAAGCTTATATTACAACTCTAGCTTTTGAGTCTCTAAACAGCATTTCTAATCAAAATTACACATTCTTTTAGCGTCACTTTTTTGAACACACAAGGGTTTAAGTGGGGAGGGGAAAAAATCACACCATAGCACATCAGGGAAACAGTGTAATTCAGGGTCTCACCACTTTTTCACTGATTCCTACTGCTTTCAGAAGCCTGACAATGTTTTATATTCTTTTTAACCCATTCTAGGCAGGAAACTTCATAGCACATTACAGTACTGTATTAACACAGTACATTCTCATGTTACAATCTTAGTTTGTCATTAAGGTTGCTCGATTATCTTTTGTAGATTTGGCTTATCAGAGTCTTTCACCAACCTTTTTTTTTGTTGTAATAAAATATAAACTGCTTCGCTTTACTGAGGAAAATAAGACATTTTTGTACTTTATTATTATTAATTTGTTAAGTGCCACAAATGTGTTTATGGCTGCATAAGATTGAAAAATATAGCAGTCCCTTGTTCCACAGGTCTTACAGTATAGGTACATAGGAGAGACATTAGAAAAAAGATACTTTACCTCACCGCAGGCTGTTCCACTTTCTGCCTCCAGATTTCAAACAAGCTGGCTACGCGCACTTATCACCACTATATGGGTGCAAAGTCCACTCCCATTAACTGTAGGAAAGACAGAGGGGGAAAGGAAAAGGAACCATTTGTTGTTAGAATACAGTCTCTATGGATAAAACAGTGTAAAAAAAGACTATACAATATCTTTCTTCAAAATTTCTCTCTCTCTCTTTCTGTCTTTCTCTCCATATACATATTATACATAAAGAAACAAAGGCAAACAAATTATCATAGTCCATACATATGCAAAGATAAGCTTAAGAGAAATAATTTAGTTTAAATCTTCCAGTTATAGTGAATCAACTACTATAGGCCTTTCAGGTCTAATTAATTAGAAACACACTGTAGGAAACGGAAGAAGAGAATCCAAGATGCAATTCAATGTTCATCCTATTGTGAGTATGGAAAAATATTCCTACTGAGCATTTACATAATAACTTCTATCAAGGGATATTAAAGCCCTTTGAAAGTATTACATTAGCTTTACAAGATGCTTGTGAGGAACATATTCTTCTTCTCCCATTGTATATAAGGAAACCAAGTAAGAGAGAGAGAAAGAAGTTGAAGGACATGTCAGCTGTCTGGTACCAGAGTGAATAGCTCCCATTCCTGCGCTCTGACTACAAAACCACACCGTTTCTCCAGGACAATAATTAAGGATTCTGTTACTTTCTGGGATCTGTGTCTTTTGCAGCGGCCAGTGAGGCTGACTCCAGGGCTGGCTGAGCACCTGAGGAGGTCCTGAGGCCAGCTGCTGCTTGGGCAGCTCCAGGCACTGCTGGAACAGCAGCGCCCCCCTGAGGCTGCTCCTCTCCAGAGCAGCAGTGGTGCCCTGGGCTATCTCCTATCCCCCAGAGCAGTAGTGGGACCCCGGGCCACCTTCCCTGAACAGCAGCACCCCGTCAGCAGCACCAGCAGTGCCACGGGGCCCCCAGAGTATCTAAGATTTAGTCAGGGGTATTTATAGTACAAGTCATGGACAGGTCATCGGCCATGAATTTTTGTTTATTGCCTGTGACTTGTCCATGACTTTTACTAAAAATACCAATGACTATATCCTAGCCTAATAATGGAGTAAATGTTTCAGTATTTATTTTATTTATTTTTTTCCTGGGAATTTATCAGCGTTTATTATTACAAGAAAAACAACTGAAAATCAGTGCAAAAAACTATTAATATTTTTTTCTGGGTAAATATTGGGGTTTATTTTGGTGGATGGAAGGATGGAGGGGGAAGTATTTAGTAGATTGATGCTTTGATAAATGGAATTCAATGTGGTTTGCTGCAGTACTAAAACAGAACTCAAAACACAATTTCACCTTTGAGTTTAAGAAAATAATCTCTAATCCACAAATAAAACTTTTGAATACTTCCTTGTATTCTGAAGCATATTCTTATAGAGATTTCATTCTCTTCCATTTTAGCATGTCAAATCTCTAAACCATTAACAGCTTGAAATGTGTACGTCGTGGGCGTGAGATTCATCAGCATGTTCAGATATGCATGCACCTCAGAGTTGTTTGCTTATTGTGTGTATCTTCTAGACTAATATAGCCTTACTTTAACAGGCAGCTTTGTTACACGCAAACTAATGTATTACCATAATAAATATATTTCATGCAATGTATTGTATTTTTCTAATAAAACAAGTTATTTCTTATATATTTGAATGATATGAAAGTAGGGTGAAAATGGGGAAAAAAAGAGTACAGGCATGTCGCATCTTAGGCGTATTTAACTTATGCAATTTCCGCTTTACGCGGTTGGCAAAAAAAAAAAGGGGGAAATTTTATTAAAAACTTCTTGTAGGGGGCGCAATTTCGCCCGCCATTGAAGTCAATGGGTTCTGGCTATATGCGGTTTCCGCTTTACGCGGTAACCACGGAATGGAACCCTCGCGCAAGATGTGACATGCCTGTAATACTTTTTGTAAAACATGGGATTTTTTAATTAAAAATATGTTTAAACTGAAAATGAAGGGGCTTAAGTAAACTGCAAGAGCAAAGAAAAAACACTGTAGTGTTTTTGAACCACTTACTAAAGGCAAAGCGTAAGTTATATTATTGATGAGATTCATAAAGATAATAGAATGCTATTACATCAATATTTTTGTAGAACTTCACTTATTGTGAGCTTTTCTCTGCTTGACAGCATATGTGATACACCTATACTTTTCACAGAGATATTGTTATGATATGAATATGGCTTAACTAAGATATATTTTATGCAAGATGGATCATATAAGGTACCATGGAAAGGTTATGATTTGCTGAATGTGATTAACCTATTTGTATACATGTATTATTTCTGCATTTGAAGTTAGGAATATTGACTGTGTAAAAATTACAACCATGTGTGTACTTGGAGGAACACCCACCAGACAGTAGGCAATCAGGCTGAATGAGCCATTTAAGAAGGACAATAGAATTTGGAAGATACAAATCTCCCACCTTTCTGAGGAGCTTCCTGGTATGTTGCTTTGATATTGCAGCGTCATTTTATGATGTCACCTGGTACAGGGCACCATCTTGGACACTGCTGGTATTTTTCTACTGGAAATAAAGGATTCCCATCTTATGTAAATCCTATTTAAGGCTGGGAAGTGAATCGATCAGGGCTCTTCTCCATTGCCTCCCTGCCCAAGAAGGAAGACATCTGAATGCAGAAGAAGAGACAAAGGAACTAAGTGGGGGAAACGCAAGGGCTGAGTGCAAGGCGAAACAGCAGTCTAGTCTGTAAAAAGAAGTGACTGAAACACTAAGCTGCAGAAACTCTGCAACCTGCCAAAAACAACATTTAGGGTAAGAACTTACATTTTATATCCCATTTCCTTAGTGAATTAAGCTTTGGTTGTGTGTTTTGTTTTATTTGCTCAGTAATCTGCTCTGTTCTGTTTGCTATCCCTTATAATCACTTAAAATTACCTTTTGTAGTTAATTAGCATATTTCTTGTTTATTTCAAAACCCAGTTTGTGCAGTTCATATCTGGGGAAGGGCACAAAAAGCTGTGCATATATCCCTCCACATTGAGGGAGGGGGTGATCTTTATGAGCTTACTCTGTACAGGTCTCTCTATACAGTGCATGGCAATATAATTTTGGGTTTACGCTCCTGAGGGTGTGCGCACAGGAGAGCTGGGCATTCCCCTAGCTGAGCCCTCCTACAGAGAGCTGATCACAGGCTCAGTGTGATTCTACAGCTGGGTGTGTCCCTACTTATGGGTGTGCTGGAAAGAGGCTTGAGAGCCGGTCAAAGCAACATAGAGTAAAGGAAAACCAGCGGGCTCAGTGGGACCCCAGCACATCTGATGGCACTAGGGTGACCAGATTTCCTGACTTTGTAGGGAAAGTCCCAATTTTGGGGTCTTTTTTTCCTGTATAGACTTCTATTATCCTCTTACCCCCATCCTGATTTTTCACATTTGCTGTCTGGTCATCTTAGGTGGCACCCTGAAAGGGGGGTCCAATGCATCACAGTGGCACAATGAGCAGGCTAATGTGCACCGCTTATTGCTCTGAAACACTGGTGGTGATTTTAAGTGTGTCAGCTAGAGAACTGACAAAGTGGTTACTGCTTTGTTATTTTCTGTTTGCTTATTTCAGGCAAAGGAAAGTAGTTTCAGGAAGTAGGGGCAGGAAAAGTAGGAAAGTGAGCAAAAGTGAAGCTACCAAAAAGTTGGACCTCTACCAGTCACAAGTAGATATACAAATGAAAACACCTCTTCTTCCATTCATTCACTAGCTCTGCATTGACCTCTTCAGATTTGTAAAACTATATCTCTTTCCACCATCTTACATCTTGTTGAAAAACATCAACAAAGTCTTCACATTTTTTAAAACATTTTGTGAAAAATGTCATCCACATTTTTTGTTTATATCTATCTCAAAATTTTTCATCCACCTCTTCTCACCATTAGTGAAAATTCTTAGAAGTACTGTCTTCTGGCAGATGAGAGAGACTGAGAGATGTTGCTTTGTACAGCTATAAGAAGCCGTACACTGGGTGCAGCAGAAGTTTTCATATGGAGAGAAACGAGATGATTTGATGTTTTCCTGCCTTTCTGAAGTGCACATACTATTCTCCGATACAAACAATAGTAAAGGCATCTGAGATTGTCTGCGTATACAACAGTCTGACTAAAACTGCAATACAGATCTGACCTAATTAAAATGACAAAATTGCTAAATTAGTCTGAAATAGGGTTGCCAACTGTCTAATCGCACAGATCCAAAAAACCTTGCCTTGCCCTCTGCCCTGCCCTTTCCCCAAGGTCCCGCCCCCACTCACACCAGCTCTCTTCCCTCCGGTGCTTGCTCTCCCTGACCCTCACTCACTTTCACTGGGCTAGAGCAGGCAGTTGAGGTGTGGAAGGGAGTGTGGGCTCTGGGCTGGGGCCAAAGGGTTTGGAGCATAGGAGGAGGCTCTGGGCTGAACCTGGGGCACGGAGTTAGGGTGCAGGATGGGGTTTGGGCTCTGGGAGTGTGGGTGTGGGCTCTGGACTGGGGCAGGGGGTTGTCATGCAGGAGGGGATGAGGGGGATGGCACTTACTTTGGGACTCCCAAAAGCGACTGGCACAACCCTCTGGCAGCGGCTCCTGGTTGGTGGGGCCAAGGTCTCACATGCTGCTCCTGCCCCTGGTCACCACCCCCGCAGCTCCCTTTGGTAGCAGTTCCTGGCCAATGGGAGCTGCAGAGTCAGTGCTGGGGACAGGGGCAGCGCGCAGAAAGCTCCTGCTCCCCACCACTCCAAGGGCCACAGGGACATGTCAGCTGCTTCCAGGAGTGGCACGGGGCCAGAGCAAGCAGGGAGCCCACTTTAGTTACGCTGTGCCACTGGACTTCCAGCACCTAAAATCTCCTGGTTTAGCTGCAGTAGCATCCGGGAAGTAGAGCCTGATTCCGGGAGACTCCCAGCAAAACTGGGAGGGTTGGGAACACTAGTCTGAAAATTCATAATGGTTCAATCTGGAATCACAACAACAGACTTTATTTTGACCAAAATGTTACACAAAAGAGGGTGCTGCTGAAGTGCTACATGCTAAGTGACAGAAGAGGAAAAATAAGCTGTCTACTAATTGAGTACTGGAAGAACTAGAACAAGGGTAGGTAACCTATGGCACGGGTGCCAAAGGCAGCACGCGAGCTGATTTTCAATGGCACTCACACTGCCTGGGTCCTGGCCACTGGTCTGGGGGGCTCTGCATTTTATTTTAATTTTAAATGAAACTTCTTAAACATTTTAAAAACCTTATTTACTTTAATCTATAAGTAAACTATTGTTGTATGTAAAGACTTATAGAAAGAGACCGTCTAAAAATGTTAATATTTATTACTGGCACGCGAAACCTTAAATTAGAGTGAATAAATGAAGAGTCGGCACACCACTTCCAAAAGGTTGCCGACCCTCGAACTAGAAAATAAAATGGAAATGGTATTATCTTAATGCTTATTGTATAATCTGTGTTTGATTAGAAATCAATGGATTTTAAGGGATCTTTATACCTAAGGACCAAAGTGACTTAATATTATAACTGAATGACTTCACTGACACAGCAGGGCAGGGGACTGGGACTGGGATGTTAATAAGAGTGAGAGGTTCCATTTGATTTATGGTGAAACATGGTTTCAGCCATGTTTTCTTTTGGTGCTGAAAACAGTTTTGCCTGTCAACACCAGCACTTGAGCTATTTGCAGCATCTGCTGCAAGCAACAGGTAATTTTTCTATTGGAGATGAGCCTAGTAAGAAAAACTGTGAGCCTAAAGGACACACACACAAATTATTACTTGACTTACTGCCACTGGTGTTTCTGACCAGACATTAGAAGAAAATGTGTATATATAAGATTTTATAGTACTTCACTTTTACTTGCTTTGATTTTCTCTCAGATTTATAATAGTGCTTTTTTAATATATATATATATAGTGACAAAGCTCCAAGTTTGTACTCGTGGGTCCTGTGCTTCCTGGCAGATTTAGGGGCCTCAGAAACTCATCTAGGCCCCAGAGTGACCTCCCTTTCTCAGTATAATTGGCAAGAGTCACCGCCTAGTGAGTTACCTTCATCACAGGCCAGTATGGAAGATGGAAAAGGAGGGGAGCCCGGGCCTGCCCTCTACTCCGGACTCCAGCCCAGGGACCCTAACAGTATCAGCTAAGATGGCTGATCTTTTATCCACAAAACACAATACAATTCCCTGGGCTACTTCCCCACAGCAGTCCCTGCTTCTTCAAACTCCACTTCACCCTTACCTCAGGGCCTCCTTCCTTCTGGATGATATGTTGTTCACCAACAGCACAACTTCCTTCCACAGCTCTTGGCACCCACAGCCCACCTGACTAACTGGGAGGTTTTTATCTGGATTCAGCCAGTCCCTGATTGGCTTCAGGTGTCCCAATTAGGCTAGCTGTTTCTACTCCTTTCTAGAAGGTTCTTAATTGGCCCCAGGTGTCTTGATAGGTCTGGAGTAGCCTTTGTTTGGCTATCCAGGGAACAAGGACCTGCACATCCTGAGGCTGATATACCTGCCTTTCAGCACTCTCTTATATCCTTCTGGTCTGACTCCGTCACAATATATATCTGTGTTTAGGTTGGCATGGGGACAATAGCTATAGGCCAGTCACAGAGACTAGGAAAACTAGCTTTGCTTCTAAATTCTGTTGAGAAAGAAGGCACAAAGGTATGAATCATTGGATCAAATGGGTAAGCTAGAAGGTGGCCCACTCTTGAAATGTTCAGTGAAAATGTGGGCTGCTGTCAGAAAGGAGCACATGGAAAATCCAATGACCATAAAGAATGCCAGGAAAGTTGAACTTTGGGTCCCAGTCTAACCAAGAACCTGACCATGTCCTTTAAGTAGTCGAGTAGTCCTGTTGACTTAAACAAGACTACTCACATGCTTAAAGTTAACTCAGCGCTTAAATGATTTGCTGGATTGGGCGGTATATAAACCTTTGGCACAACCATGGTTGACAAATTTAATACAAAATGGTTGAATGTTCCTGCACTCTAATCCAATCTGTCTAATCAAAGAGATTACAATATCTCCAAATTGTTAAATGCTTCTCTGGTCTTGAATAGGGGTGCAAAGGACACATGCCATTAAAAGAATTACATGTGGAGACAGACTCCTTTTAGTTTAACTTTCTATATTTCTGCACTTTTAAAACCTTCTATCACACTAAAATCTAAGGGGTATTTTCAGGACATACTGTACAGAATTATAGAATCCCAAAACAACAACAAAAAAGATCCCTGTGGCACCTTAAAGACTAACTAAGTATTAGAGCATAAGATTTTGTGGGCTAATACCCACTTCATCGGATGCATGCAGTGGAAGTCATGCATGCATCCGACGAAGTGGGTATTAGCCCACAAAAGCTTATGCTCTAATACTTTGGTTAGTCTTTAAGGTGCCACAGGACTCTTTGTCACTTCTGCAATTCCAGACTAACACGGCTACCACTGTGATCCTTAACAAAAATATTTTTTTTTCTTATTCTGTTCCTCTGGAGTTTGTGTGGCTATAATTTAAAACAAATAAATGAAGAAACAAAAAGATTAATCTAATCTGTAGAAAAACTTTAATGAAAAGGTGTGTTTTGCACCTCAATCAGTTCACTGCTTGTCATGGCCTTAGTTTGATATCTCTAGAAAAAAGTTCTGCAATGGGGATTCCAAAGCCAAGAATACATATTTTTTCTCACTGCCAAATAGTCAGAACCTGGGTCTATTTGGCTGCATCACTCTGTGGAACATATTTACCAATGGGTATTGTGACGGAGTCAGACCAGAAGGATATAGGAGAGTGCTGGAAGGCAGGTATATTAGTCTCAGGATGTGCAGGTCCTTGTTCCCTGGATAGCCAAACAAAGGCTACTCCAGGCCAATCAAGACACCTGGGGCCAATTAAGAACCTTCTAGAAAGGAGTAGAAACAGCTAGCCTAATTGGGACACCTGAAGCCCATCAGGGACTGGCTGAAACCAGATAAAAACCTCCCAGTTAGTCAGGTGGGTGTGGGTGTCAGGAGCTGTGGAAGGAAGTTGTGCTGTTGGTGAGACTGAGTGTAGGACAACATATCATACTGAAGGAAGGAGGCCCTGAGGTAAGGGTGAAGTGGAGTTTGAAGAAGCAGGGACTGCTGTGGGGAAGTAGCCCAGGGAATTGCATTGTGTTTTGTGCCTAAAAGGTCAGCCATCTTAGCTGATACTATTAGGGTCCCTGGGCTGGAGTCCGGAGTAGAGGGCGGGCCCGGGATCCCCCCTTTTTCCATCTTCCATGCTGGCCTGTGATGAAGGCAACTCACTAGGTGGTGACTCTTGCCAATTATACTGAGAAAGGGAGGTCACTCTGGGGCCTAGATGAGTTTCTGAGGCCCCTAAATCTGCCAGGAAGCGCAGGGCCCACAAGTACAGACTTGGAGCTTTGTCACAGTATTGTGGAAGGATTATTTCTGGAGTATTCAGTAACTTCAGGAATACCTTATATAATAGAAATAAGACTTAGAAATACTATTTGAATCACATTGGGAGCCAGTGGAATCTGTGATTTTCTGTGGTGATACTCATATTGCTAATGAGGAATTTAGAGATATGTCTCACCAGATTTGGAATTTTTGTAGTGGCTGTGTCAAATCCTAGATAGAGTGAGTTACGAGTAGAACATGGAAATGATGAACGTGGATTATGTGAACTGTGTCCATTCGAAAAGAGTGTACAAAGCTTCCTAACCAGATAAGCTGAAAAAAGGAATTTCTCAACACTTCAGCAATCTGTGTATCTTGCAAAACCCAAAGCCTAACACTTTGATAGCTAAATACCAAAATGGTGTTTCAAGTTACATATCTGAATCTATATTTTCGTTGAAGTACCAAAATAAAAATTTGGCCTAGTTGGAATTTGGCCAGGTTACCAGAATTGACACATCTATTCTTACTCAGTAAAGCAACATGAGGTATTTAATAACTGCATATCAATCCTAGCTCTAACATCAGAGGTCCTCCAACACGATGCAAGAAGTTTGGTCTGTACAGATTCAGAGACAGGAGTGCCACCTACTGAATAAAATCCAATGTTTCCTGCACCTAGGTTTTCCAAAGAGTTCTCCCATCCAAGAACTGACTCAATTTGATCCTGTGCAGTTTGCAAGATCCGACAGGATCCCAGCATGATGTGGCTGATTTCAGGATAGCACCTCCTACTTAATTAGAAAATAAATTACTATTAATATTGGAAATCTTGTTATTAGCTTTTAGGAAATTGCATTAACCTAGTTTTGCTGTTTCAGATGAGGGCACATTGTTAGGCTAAAATATTCAGTTAAAACTCTCACAGTAGATTATGGAGTAAGGCTGTCAAATTTAGTTGTTAACACAACACTAATTTGTTATAGATTGTGGAACCAACTGGTCTAAATGGCATGTCTAATATTTATGAAATAATTACACAACAAATCATTCCGAAACCTCCTTTGTAGATAGCTGCATCATCGGATTTATGATGAATTCATTTTTCATACTTGGAGCCTGCACAAATCCCTTTCAATTTGTATTAAGTACTTGCTCTTCATGGGTTAGATATTTATCTCTAGACCTCTTTTAATTAAGAATAATATTTAAATTTATAATTTCAATTATGAAATAAATGGGCAGTGGTTGCTCATAAAGATATGCGTTTAATTTTTTAATTAGATGAGTGGCATCAGAACACACACTAGCTTTTGATAGGAACTTTTGAATACTGCAAGTGAGATTTAAATCATACATTGAAGGAGAAAGCTTATCACCTTCATATTAGAGGGGCAGATTCTTATTTATATTGAACAGCACCTTACTCCATGAGTAGTCCCACTGATATCACTCACTGATGCGAAAAATTGTTGCAGTCTGCAAAGTTTCCCCAAATTTTAGAACTATGTTTAGAGGGGTGAGATAAAGGTCTCACTTCTAGTTAGTTTCTTATTCAGGTACCTGAACTGGGACTGTCAATCTTCCAGAGAAACCTACGCTCCTTTGGAAACATTCCATTTTCTTATGTGGAAAATTTGGGGGTAAATCTGGGGACCTTTATATTTTTGCATATTTAGCTAATTTTACTTGAGCGATTAGTGTTTTCTAATCATTATAGACCTGATCCTGCACCTTCTGAAATCAATGAAAAAGCTCCCCTTGACTTAAGTGGTGACAATTCAGGCCCTTTATCAGCCATAAAAGGGTTTAATTTAATTTAATTTAATGTTTTACTGTGGAGAGAAAAAAAGCTGCAGGAGAGGACGAGTCAGCAAGAAAGAACCACAAAAATCTCATCATTGTTATTAGTTTAGTTACTTGCCAGTCAAAAAGAAAATAGGAACACTCATCTATTGTGCATTGCTCTTCTACTTTGCAGAAAAAAGAAAACATTAAACATGTATGAATTTTTGTTTAGCTTTAAAGCTTTGGAGAAATTTATTGCTGGTGCACTTATTGATGAGCATGTCTTCCCTACTATATATCTCTTAACTGACCATTTTGGAATTACTTCTGACATAGGCATACTACACAACACAGCAGTTCAGGAAAAATGCTATATACTACTTCAGACAAAAGAAATTGACAGGTCAGGAAGATATTTCAATCCAGTGATAAAATAAATTAATTAGAATTCCAAATTCTGTCTGAAGTAAAATACAGTCCATAAGACCATAAAAACATTGATTTCTAGGCACAACTCCTCACTGATTTCAACAGGGAGTTCTGCTTGAACATCAATGGCATGTTATAGTCCATGGTATATAATGTACTTATTTGCTGATTATTGATGTATTTATTATGAGTATTATATTTTAACTTGGTCACCTTGCGTCTTCCTTTCTTTTAGGTGGTACCATATTTATGTAACAATATACACAGAGCGTTCAACTGGCAATCTGGGGGAGAAACAGAGAGGGCCCCTGATGTTTCCTGATTCCTAAAATCCCAAACACCAGAAAGGTGGCACTCCCAAAGTTGTGACTTCTTGTGTGTTCCTGTCCTCCCCTCACCTGCCACCCCGCCAGGTGCTTACCCCCGCCCTCCCTTCCAGTGCTACATTTGCAGCAATCCCCTCATTTCTGTGATCCCTTAATAAAGAATGCATGGTTTTCAAACCACAATTACTTTATTATTGCTCAGCAAGCGGTGAGGGAATGTGGGAGGGCGGCTAGCTGAAAGTTCAGTGCAGGGGAGTAAGAGAAAGGAAAGAGACACGTAGAAATAAAAACTTTAAAACATTAGTTTGAGCAAGGGGTAGGTCTTCAGGATGCATAAACAAACAGCATAAGTGGAAATAAACTGAAGTCTCACACTGTAGCCTGCCCTGCCATGAAACTAGTTGTCAAGGCTTCTCTGATGCAGGAGGTGCCCTTCTAACCGCCCTGGTATCTGGCTGCATGTAATCAGCAGCCAGGTGGTCAGCCTCAACCTCCCGCCCTGCCATAAACATCTCTCCCTGGCTCTCACAGAGATTGGGGAGCACGCAGCAAGCTGCAATAACAATGGGAATATTTCTGACACTGATATCTGGACGGGTCAGTAAGCTGCGTCAGTGTCCCTTGAGACACCCAAACGCACACTCTACCACCATTCTGCATTTGCTCAGTCTGTAGTTGTACAGCTCCTTACTAGTATCCAGGGCACCGGTGTATGGCTTCATGAGACAGGTCATTAATGGGTAGGCTGGGTCCCCAAGGATAACAATGGGCATTTCAACATCCCCACCAGTAATTTTTTGGTCTGGGAAGAAAGTCCCTTCCTGCAGCTGTTTACAAAGGCTAGAGTTCTTAAAGACACGAGCGTCATGAACCCTGCCCAGCCAACCCATGCTGATGTTGGTGAAACGTCCCCTGTGATCAACCCCTTGCAGGACCATGGAAAAGTACCCCTTGCGGTTTATGTACTCGCAGCGCTGGTGGTCCAGTGCCAGGATAGAGATATGCGTTCCATCTATAGCCCCGCCACAGTTAGAGAACCCCATTGCTGCAAAGCCATCCACTATGGCCTGCACATTTCCCAGAGTCACTACCGTTGTCAGTGTCAGTTCAATGATTGCGTTGGCCACTTGAATCACTGCAGCCCTCACTGTAGATTTACCCACTCTGAACTGATTGCCAACTGACGGGTAGCTGTCTGGAGTGGCAAGCTTCCAGAGCGTTATCGCCACTCGCTTTTGAACTGTGAGGGCTGATCACATGTTGGTATTCTGGTGGTTCAGAACAGGGGAAAGCAAGTCACACAGCTCTATAAGGTGTCCTTACACATGTGAAAGTTTCTGAGCCACTGGGAATCATCCCAGACCTGCAGCACTATGCGGTCCCACCAGTCCATGCTAGTTTCCCAGGCCCAGAATCGCCATTCCATGGCATGAGCCTGCCTCATTGCCACCAGGATCCCTAAGCTGCAGGTGGCACTGCATCTGGGGAGGCCTGTGTCCATGTCCTCCTCACTCTTGTGACACTCAGCCTTCGCATTCTCACACAGGTTTTCCCTTTCTGCATACATTGCATGATAATTTGCGAGCTGTTTACAATGCCTGTAACTGCTGCAATAAGTTGAGCGGGCTCCATGCCCACACTATTATTGTGTCTGCACAGGCAGTCCAAGGAAAAGGGCAGAGCTGGCAGCGGAAACGTTTGACTAAGGAAGAAAGGAGAAAGATGAAAGAAGAGTTGCCACTCAGTGGGAGCTGCAGAAGCCAGCATACTTAACATACTTTTTATGAGTGCCTGGAGCATGGCAGGATAGCTGCTGCAGGGCAAGTGATGCTGATGCCACCAGAATAGATATTCTGGCCGAACAACGGGAGGACCTTCAAGGTAGACTCCTCAGGGCAATCAATGGAAAAGGGCAGAGCTGGCAGCGGAAGCATTCAACTAAAGAAGAAAGGAGAAAGATGAGAGAAGAGATGCTACTCGGCGGGAAAAAAGATGCCACTTGGTGGGAGTTGCCAAAGCCAACAGACTTTACATACTTTTTATGAGTGCCTGGAGTACAGTAGGATAGCAGGCGACTTGGCATAGTTTCAGGATTGCCTGGAGCACTGAAGGATAGCAGGTGACTTGAGGGAGTTTGAGGATTGCCTGGAGTTCAGTAGGGTAGCAGGCAGCTTGAGAGCAGAGTTCTATCAGGAGCGGTGGCTGGCTGACCACTGCTCTGTCTGCCGAAAGCAGTATGGCATCTGCAGGCCTGAAAGGCATTAAACAGCTGTCTGCCACAGCTTGCACGGAGGGAGGGGCAAGTGACGGGAAGCGCGAATGAAAAACACGTGAGACTGTTTTTGCCCCCATCATGCAATGCCAGCTTTACCCAAAATTCCAAGGGGCAGCGGAGACTGCGGGCACTGTGGGGTACATACCCACAGTGCTTGCCGCAGAACTATGAACGCGATCTGCTGAATTAGCCTGCTTCCTGGGGGGACACACAATCGAATGTATATCATCTGCTTTCTTAATTTGAACTCTAGAAAGTCGACGTTCGCTCGTAGTGTAGACCAGGCCTTAGTATTAAAGTAAAGGTAGCTTCTTGGGCTTTTTTTCTTTTCCTGGGTGAGTTTCTTGTTTTACAAATACTGTTGCTATTTGTGAAAGTAAATTAAACTTTTATGGCATGTTCCTCTGCTTGGAATATTGCATGTTATTTGGAAAACTAACTGAACGTACTGTGCCTTTGATACTTGTTACAACCTGATTCATCAAGGTACTTAACCTGTGTTGGGGCAAAGAGTGTATCAGGCCTGACATGAGCTATATAAGAACATAAGTGTGCAGCGGCAGTCAAAAAAGCAAACAGGATGTTAGGAATAATTGAAAAAGGGATAGAGAAGAAGACGGAGAGTATCTTATTGCCCTTATACAAATCCATGGTGCGCCCACACCTTGAATACTGTGTAAAAATGTGGTCTCCTCATCGCAAAAAGGATATACTAGCATTAGAAAAGGTTCAGAGAAGGGCAACTAAAATGATTAGGAAATTGAAATGGGTCCCATATGAGGAGAGATTAAAGAGGCTAGGACTTTTTAGCTTGGAAAAGAGGAGACTAAGTGGGGATATGATAGAGGTATATATAATTATGAGTGGCATGGAGAAAGTGAATAAGGAAAGGTTATTTACTTGTTCCCTTAACAGAAGAACTAGGGGCCACCCTTTGAAATTAGTGGGCAGTAGGTTTAAGACAAATAAAAGGAAGTTCTTCTTCACACAGTGCACAGTCAACCCGTGGAACTCCGTGCCTGAGGAGGCTGTGAAGGCTAGGACTATAACAGGGTTTAAAAGAGAACTGGGCAAATTCATGGAGGTTAGGTCCATTAATGGCTATTAGCCAGGCTGGGTAAGGAATGTTGTCCCTAGCCTCTGTTTGTCAGAGGGAGGTGATGGATGGCAGGAGAGATATCACTTGATCTTTACCTGTTAGGTTCACTCCCTCCGGGTCACCTGGCATTGGCCACTGTCGGTAGACAGGATACTGGCCTAGATGGACCTTTGGTCTGACCCAGTACGGCCTTTCTTATGTTCTTATGTACAGCATGAAAGACCCTCAGGCCGTCACCCTTGAGGGGCTCATATTCTCTTTTAATTGTAAGTACACAAGCAGAAACAATGAAATTAACTTGTTTCATGTTCTTAAGGTGAAAGATTTTTGCTGTAACATTCACTATTCACAGAAAGACCTATAGGACTAGAAACCAAGCCTGCAGAACTGGGAGTAGCTGACATTCCCACTTCACCACTAGGGGCAATGCAGAGTTGTAACCTAGAAGCAATGTGGAGATAAGTACTTCCTGCAGTGCTCACTCAAATGATCCAGAATGATAGCACTCTGCAGCCCTCTGATTGGCTCATGCTCACTATTTAACCCTGGAGGATGACCCATGGAATTGTCTGGACACGACACAGGCCTCTTGCCTGTTGTGCTGCTAGATCTAACTTTGCTTTCAGTCTCTCTAGTCCAGGGTTGACAAACTTTTTGGCCTGAGGGCCACTTTGGGGTTGCAAAATTGTATGGAGGGCCGGATAGGGAAGGCTGTGCCTCCCCAAAGAGCCTGGCCCCGCCCCCTATCTGCCTCCCTCCCATTCCCTGCCCACTGACTTCCTCCCTCAGAATCCCTGCCCCATCCAAACCCCCTCACCTCCGGCTCCTTGTTCCCTGACCGCCCCCTCCAGAGACCTTCTCCGCCACACACCCTGACAGACTCTCAGAACTCCCACGTCCTATTTAACCCACCCGTTCCTCAACTACCCTCTCCCTCCTCAGAACCTCCGCTACTTCAACCACTCCCCTGTCCCCTGACCGCCCCCCGGGACTCCCTTCCCTTTATCCAACCCCCCGGCTCCAGCCCCAGCCTCTTTACCACATCGCTCAAGCAGCAGCTGGAGCCAGACATCCTGCTGCACTGCCCCGCAGGAGCCTGCAGCTCTGCCCCGCAGAGCGTTGCCCACATGGTGGAGTGGCTATGGAGGGACAGCGGGGGAAAGACTGTAGGAGAGCCTCCGCGATGAGCTCAGGGGCTGGACAGGATGGTCCCGCAGGCCATAATTTGCCCCCTGCCCCCAGCTTTGACTCCAATCCTGCTCTGCTGTGACCCTGACTCCGACCCTGACTCTTGCCTTCTGATTCCAGCCTAGCAACTATCTCTGGTCTCTGACCCCAGCCTTATTCTTGCTTATTGATCCCAGATCTAGTGACTATTCTATTCCCTGCTCTCTGACTGCTGCCTTGTGGCTGTCTTTGACTTGTGGACATCACCCTAACTGTGCCCTCTATGCCACACTGCCTATGCCCCAGTCCCTTATAATTGGGATGTGTTTTGTTTATTAGGTCTTAGCAGACTTAAGTATTGCAGCTGTCTTGAATCTAAGTTTGTTCATTTCATTTAATTATAAATCATTACAGGTAATTTATTATAAATAATGGGCTTTCAATCTTTTATTTAAGTCATTGTGAAAGCTTCTAAGTTACTGGGTTATTTTTGTCTTTAGACTCCTTTTAAAATTCAAAGCAAAATAGATTTACATCAGTTTATCCTCTTTGCCACAGATGACTGCAGGACAACAAGAAAAACAAAAGTAATTTCAGAGTGGTACATATGGTACAACATGTTTCTATCACTTCTGTAAAGACTATTATTGGGACCATGTTTCTGAACAGTCTCGGATGTTAAAACAGGATTTCAAAAAATGTTACACATTCTCATCCATGCATTTCAGAATACAGTAATTTAGGAGAAATATGTAAATATTTCCTTTGTTTTTAAGGGCATGATCCAAATGACGTCAGGGCTGGGTACACAATTCTGAAAGCAATACATAAATCCAATGCAATGCAGAAAAGTTCTTAAGCAACTTCTTAAGTTTCACTGACTTAAAGTTATGTACATGCTTAAATTCTTTCCTGAATCAGGGCCCAGGCCCTGAGTTAGGGAATGATACTGAACTAACATTATAACACACACACAAAAATGTACCTGAACTGCATACCTAACACTGGCTATCGCGCCCCTAACTGGACATTCAGTTGTACTCGCATGCACCTGAACATTTCCAACAAATGTTGCTTATAGGTGACATTCTCTCTGCCTGTACAAAACCTAAGAAAGTTGTTTTCTGGGGGGAGTGGGGTATTTTTAAAAACATTCTTTTTCAATATTGTCCACTGGGTGTTAATTTATATTTATTAGAAACCAGCAAAATATAATTGACCCTCCACATGTGACCATACCAAATAAGGCCCTGGACCTGTAAAAAAGCAGCAGTTTGCAACCTTTCCACATTAGTGTACCCCTTTCAGAAGTCTGATTTGTCTTGCGTACCCCCAAGTTCACTTAAAACTACTTGCTTACAAAATCAGACATAAAAATACAAAAGTGTTACAGCACACTACTACTGAAAAATTGCTGACTTTCTTATTTTACCATGTAATTATAAAATAAATCAATTGGAATATAGATATTGTACTTACATTTCAGTGTATAGTACATAGAGCAGTATATGACATTTTAGTTTGTACTGACTTTGCTAGTGCTTTTTCTCTAGCCTCTAGTAAAACTAGGCAAATATCTAAATGAGTTGATGTACCCTGTGGAAGACCTTTGTGTACTCCCAGAGGTACACATACTTCTGATTGAGAACCAGTGCTGTAAAGACTTATGCTATATGCAACTAAGCGTCATTGAGACTATTCACAATATGTAAAGTTAAGCACTTGCTTAATCTTTGCAGGTTGAGGGCCTAACAGCATTATTGTATCTCTATACCCCATTTTCATCCTTCTCCGGAAGCAGACCATGGCTCCTTACTATTCTTCTGGGTATCATTGTATCTCCACCCCACTGCATGTTCTCACAAATGACAACTGCACAAATGATTTAAATGGGTCATGCCTCATCACATTGCATGGGAAAATAAAGTTTAAAATTGAAAATAAAGTCATTTATACAATTTCCCTTCACATTCTCCTTTTTTTTCTTCCCCAGTTTCAAGAAAACACTATTGTTGTGATATTTATGAGTCAAATTATATAAAGGCATCCAATAAAACTAGAATTAGATATTTTAGTTGCCTGTGAGGGTACTATACTATGATCTTATCGTGTCAGCTTGGACTTTCCCCTGCTTCATTTGTCCATTAAGTGGATGTAATTATACTGAAGAAAGCTAAGGGTGCTTATCTATTTATATTGGAGGATTTTTTTGAATTGGAATGTAACTGTGAAGAATTAGCTGACATAATGCTGATCACAACTGACCCAGCCAATGTAGAGTAGGACAAGTTGCAGTCATAATTCAGTCAGCTAACTTGATCACAATCATGTTTAAACACAATACAATTTTGTGACACAGAGCATCCAACTATAAGATTAGTCTCCCTTAGAATACAATGACTGACTGATTGATTTAAAGAATGGGGTCTATCTGGGATTCACCAATTTTTAATATATTCAAAAGCTCTGCATGAGACAGACCAATTTTTTGGTAAAGATAGTTTGGTTACATTTTCAAAATGTTAGAAGGAATCATTTTTTTAAAAAAAGGTTTTGTCCAGAAACCTTTTTTGCATATGAAAATCACTGTATCTCATGTTACATGGCTCATTGTGATGTAATTTCCTGCAGTCAGTGAGTACTGATGTCACATTACACAGCTCTACAGCCAAAATGCTTCTGAAATAAATGTAGTCAAACTTTACTAATTCTGAGTCACTGAGAACGAAAATGATGCTTACAATTGTTGATTGGCTCTAGTTTTCAAGATATGCTATTGGGTCAGTATATACAACTCTTGACATGGGAATGGCGGAGGATAAGTGAGTTATAAAGGGAAGGGATCTCAATTTAAACCAGAAATGACTAAAATACATCTTTGACTGGATCTATGAATAAATCTATGACTGGGTTTGGACAGTACTTGCTTTTTAGGCAAAACAATGAATGATGCAATCTGAAGTTGGTATTGCATAATACATGATATGAATTGCATCATGTTATTCCTAGAAGTCATGGATGATGCAATCGTAACGAAGCTTACATCACTCTGCTGAACAAATTGCCCTATATCAGCTCTAGAAATCATACAGTGTCGTGCTCTCTTATTTGTCAGTGTTTGATTTTGCAAAGGGACACATTTCTGTTTAGCCAAAGTGAGCAGAGATGCCTCGTACTTGTGTGAACAGTGCAGATAACTTCTGCTATGTTTGTGGTGAAGTGACTTTTGCATCTCAAAAACGCAGTATAACCACTCTGTTTAAGAAAGCCTATCACCTTTATTTTGGCTGCAAAATTGGAGATCAGGACAAGAGGTGGGCCCCACACATATGCTGCAACACTTGTGCAACAAATCTTCACCAGTGGTTGAACAGGAAAAGGAAATCTATGCCTTTTGCAGTGCCAATGATTTGGAGAGAGCCAACAGATCACACCAGCAATTGTTACTTCTGCATGGTGCCTCCAGTTGGGAAAGGTGTGTCAAAGAAGAAAAAGTGGACTGTGCATTATCCAAACATTCCATCAGCTATACGCCCAATACCCCACGGAGAAGGACTGCCGGTTCCTGATGCACCAGAATCATTCTCACTTGAGTCAGATGAGGAAGAGGAAGAGGATGAAACTTCTGGTCCTGAACCATCAATGTCACAGGACCCACATTTTCTTCCATCCTCCTCCTCTGAACCACACCTCCTAACACAAGCTGAACTGAATGACCTTGTCAGGGATTTGGAACTAGAGTAAGGCAGAGCTGTTGGGCTCCAGACTACAGCAGTGGAATCTCCTGGCAGATGATGTTAGGGTTTCCATGTTCCGTGACCGTCAAAAGGATCTTGTCCCATTCTTCTTCATGGAAGGTGATCTTGTAGCCTGCAACAACATCGATGGTGTGATGGCAGCCTTCAACATCGTTCACGATCCAGATGAGTGGAGACTCTTCATTGATTCATCGAAGACGAGTCTTAAAGCTGTTTTGCTGCATAATGGCAATGTTTTGCCATCAATTCCAGTTGGTCGTGCAGTCCATATGAAGGAAACCTATGACAACATGAAACAACTTTTGAGGTGCATAAACTATGACCAACATCAGTGGCAGCTTTGTGGCGATTTGAAGGTTGTTGCTCTCTTGCTTGGTCTGCAGACTGGATACACAAAGTACTGCTGTTTTCTCTGCGAATGGGATAGTTGTGCAAGAGATTCCCACTCCATCAAGAAAGATTGGCCACTCCGACAGTCATTGGAGCCTGGGAGGAAAAGTGTTCAGCATCCACCACTTGTTGAATCAAGGAAGATTTTGTTACCACTCTTACACATCAAGCTGGGTCTGATGAATAACTTTGTCAAGGCCATTGACAAAACACAAGCAGCTTTCAAGTACCTCCGTGGAAAATTTCCAAGGTTAAGTGAAGCTAAGATAAAGGAAGGTGTCTTTGCTGGTCCTCAGATTCGTGAACTTCTTTGAGATGATGCATTTGACCATGCACTGCGTGGCAAGGAAAAGACGGAATGGAATGCCTTCCAGTCAGTGGCAATACATTTTCTCGGAAACAACAAGGCAGACAACTACAGGTTGTTGGTGGAAAACCTCCTCAAGGCATACAAAAGCCTTGGTTGCAACATGTCACTAAAGATACATTCTTTGCACTCTCATCTAGATTTTTTTCCACCGAACTGCGGAGCAGTGAGCGATGAGCACGGCGAGCGATTTCACCAGGACATTGCAACAATGGAGAAACGCTATCAGGGCAAATGGAGCCCATCAATGCTTGCAGGCTATTGCTGGACAGTGACAAGAGATGCTCCATTTAATGACTACAAAAGATAAGCCAAGAAGCGCCGAGTAGACACTGAATAGGACTAAACTATGTACATAATAGTTTTTTGCCTTTTGTTTCATAATACATTTTATTTATATAACCCTTTTGCTGATTTTTAAAGTGTTATATAAACAGGACAGGTGAAATATTATCATGTAAAGCAACCATAAACACATGAAAAGACCTAGGTTTACAATTTATGATTAAAACTCTACTATCTACACAATATACATAGACATAAAATGTAAAAAACTTAAATATCTTAGAAACAGTAACCAATCAGTTGTTTTAATTGTCATATTTGAATTCAGCACATCAAAATACATAATAAATATCACATTTTATCTTTGAAGCAGACGACTTCTAAAAAATTGTAGACCAGTGCTATCAACTAATGTAGGTGACAAAGCTGCATTAATCAGAATATTATATTAGGGAAAATATATTAAATTATATGTACAACTATCCTTCTAATCACTCACTACCCTGGTATTTATTAGACACGCTTGATAAACAAATCCTTGCCAAAATTCCCTGATAAACTGCCTACACTCTTACAGCAGCTTTTGAAGCAATTGATATGCTGATATTCTAAGCACTGTGTCAATTATAAAGGAAAAGCCACATAACAGATTCACATTTTTTCTTTTGTCCATGGTGTGTGTGTGTGTGTGTGTATTATTTAACGATCACAAGCCAATTCCTAGTTGATAAAATTATTAGGAAAAGTGACATACTTGGTATCTTAGACAAGGGGCATGCTTACACTACAAAATTAAGTCGACCTAACTTATGTTAGCGTACAGCTGCCGCCACAGCTGTCCCTAGGGTATGGCAAATCGGGGCACGCCCCACCTCCGGAAGGCACAGGGGGCCTCACAAGCCCCCTAGGGACTGTTACTGTAACTACATAGCTTGTGCATGTCTGTACTTTGCTCCTTATATTCGTGGTGTGCATCCTCACCAGCATCACTTGTATTGATTGTACTGTTAGTGTGGGGCATTGTGGGATGGCTCTTGAAAGGTAGTAACAGTCGACGTAAGCAATGCAGTGTCTACACTAATGCTGCGTTGACCAAACTAGATCGATTTTGACTCTACGTCTCTCATGGAGGTGAAGTTATCAAGTGGGCATAACGGGGAAGTTATGTCAGCTGAAGCGAAATTTAAGTGTAGACTGACATAAGCTACCTTGTGTCGATTTAACTCTGCAGTTAGGGTTGCCAAGCATCCAGTTTTTGACTGGAATGCTGGGTCAAAAAGGGATGCTAGCAGCTCCGGTCAGCACTGCTGACTGGGTTGCTAAAAGTTAGGTTGGTGGCACAGCGGGGCTCTGTGCGGCTTCCAGAAGCGGCTGGCATGTTCGGCTCCTAGGCAGCAGGGTTAGGGGGCTCCACGTGCCGCTCCAACCCTGAGCGCCTCCTTTGAAGCTCCATCGGCCCGGAAGCGTGGCCAACGAGAGCTGTGGGGGCAGTATCTGTGAGTATGGGTAGATCTCCCTGGCTCCTCTGCCTAGGAGCTGTCTACTTCCGGCACTGAGGTAACTGCTGCCCAGCTAGAGCCCAAGCCCGAATCCCCTCCTGCACCCCAACCTCCTGTCTCGTCCCTGAGCCCCCTCCTGCACTCCAAACACCTCGGCTCCAGTCCGGAGCCCCCTCCTTCATCTCAAATCCCTCATCCCCAGCCCCACCCCAGAGCACACCCCCTCAGACAAAGACTGCACCCCATCCTGCAGCCTGAACCCCAGATTTGTCATCCTGCTTGGGAGCCCATACATCCAGCCAGAGCCCTCCCCCTTTCCTATACTCAAGCCCCTGCCCCACTCTGGTGAAAGTGAGTTAGGGTGAGAGAGAGCAAGTGACAGAGGGAGGGGGGATGAGTGAATGGGAGAGGTAGGGCCTCGGAGAAGGGGCAAGGCTTTGGGGAAGGAACAAGGTAGGGGGCGGGGCAAAGGGGTTCGGTTTTGTACGATTAGAAAGTTGGCAACCCTATCTACAGTGTACGCCAGACCAAAGTGGGAGGGAGTTTGGGTGCAGGGTCTGGGCTGGGGAAGGCGGATGGGGTGCAGGAAAGGGAGTGGGGGGTGGGCCTTGGGAGAGAGTTCGGATGTGGAGTCTAGGCTGGGGCAGGGGGTGAGGGTGCAGGGGGGGTGCTGGCTCTGTGAGGGAGTTTTGGTGCAGGGTCTTGGTTGGGGCAGGGGTCGGGGGGCAGGAGAGAGTGAGGGGTACAGCACTTACCTCAGACAGCTCCCGAAAACAACTTGCATCCCCCTCTGGCAGCTGCTCCTAGGTGGAGAACCAGAGGGTCTCCGTGCACGGCTGCCCGCAGGCACCAACCCGCAGCTTCCATTGGCTACAGTTGGCAGAGTCAGTGCTCGGGGCGGGGGCAGCACGCGGAGACACACCTCCCCCACAGGACCCGCACGGACATGCCAGCTGCTTCCAGACACTTCCAGAAGTGTAGCACGCAGACGGGCAGGAGCCGCCTTAGCCCTGTTGTGCTGCCAGTGGGGGCCCCAGACCTTGTAAAATTTCCTGTGGCTGGCAGGCGGGGTCGGGGGGACACTCCGGGGAAGGCACATTGGGGCGGCAGGCAAGGCTGGGAGAGAGATCCAGCCCTGAACTTTTGTGGAGTTATGTATTCTCATATTGGTGAGCATGGACACCACAGGACCATACAACACGCCACCCCTGGCCTCCTCCATCCCTGCCCCATTTCCAGCACTCCTAGCCCGGGAAGCTAGGTCAGGGCATGGGGACTTGCGGTGTGGGGCACCCATTTTTTCAGAGAGTCTCCAATTGGCCAGGGTCCTGTTGACTCAATGGCTAATCCTCCACTGCTTACAGTGGCACATGTGTGCTACTACAGCAGTGCCGTTATAAGTTACGCAGTGTAGCCACTCTTTGTCAATAGGGGAGAGCTCTCCTCCCGATGCCGAATGAGGGCTGGTAGCTTTGTCGGTGGGAGAGTGTCTCCTGCTGACAAAGTGCTGTCCACACTGGCACTTTTTGTCGGTGTAAACTTTTGGCCCCCAGGGGAGTGGTTTTTCACACCCCAACCGACCAAATTTTACTGACAAAAGTGCTGTGTAGACATAGTCTTATGTTATGTCTACACTACCGCCAATGTCGATAGCATTTATGTCACTCAGTGGGGCGAATATTCCACCACCCTGAGTGACATAAATTACACTGACATAAGCGCTTGTGTGCACTGCTCTATGTTAGTGGAAGAGCTTCTCCTGCTTTCATAGCTTATGCAGCTCACACTGGTAGGGTTTTTATGCTGATGGGAGAGCTCTCTCTCCAGAGCATCTTCACAACAGAAGCTGCAGTAGTACAGCTGCAGTTCTGTAAGTGTAGACATTCCCTTACTCTGCTTATGTTTCTGGGTAGAGATATGAGTTATGCCTAGTTGTCAAACTGGCCAAGCCTCCATACACTGTGGGGGATGTGCCTGGGTATTACAGATACTTCCATGGCCTTACTGAAATATTTAGAATCATAGAATATCAGGGTTGGAAGGGACCTCAGGAGTCATCTAGTCCAACCCCCTGCTCAAAGCAGGACCAATCCCCCACTAAATCATCCCAGCCAGAGCTTTGTCAAGCTTGACCTTAAAATCCTCTAAGGAAGGAGATTCCTCCACCTCTCTAGGTAACCCGTTCCAATGCTTCACCACCATCCCCGTGAAAAAGTTTTTCCTACTATCCAATCTAAACTATCCCCAGTGCAACTTGAGACCATTACTCCTTGTTCTGTCATCTGCTACCACTGAGAACAGTCCAGTTCCATCCTCTTTGGAACCTCCTTTGAGGTAGCTGAAAGCAGCTATCAAATCCCCCCTCATTCTTCTCTTCTGCAGACTAAATAATCCGAGTTCCCTCAGCATCTCCTCATAAATCACCTGCTTCTGCCCCCAAATCATTTTTGTTGCCTTCCACTAGACTCTTTTCATTTTTTCCACTACATCCTTCTTATAGTGTGGGGCTCAAAACTGAACACAGTACTCCAGATGAGACCTCACCAATGTTGAATAGAGGAGAACGATCTCTGGTCCCTCGATCTGCTGTCAATGTTTCTAATAAGCCCAAAATGCTGTTAGCCTTCTTGGCAACAAGGGCACACTGTTGATTCATATCCAGCTTCTCATTCACTGTAACCCCTAGGTCAGGGATCGGCAACATTGGCGCGTGGAACCGCAGAGTAAGCACCCTTAGCGGGCCCTGCCACTTTGCTTACCTGGCGTTTCGCCGACTGCGGCTCCCACTGGCTGCGGCCAGCACCGCACCACTTCCCGCAGTCCCCATTGAATCGGGATGGGAAATTGCGGCCAATGGGAGCCACAATCAGTGAAACGGCAGGTAAACAAAGCGGCGGGGCCCACTAAAGCTTCTTACCCTGTGGTTCCGCATGCCAACGTTGCCAATCCCTGCTCTAGGTCCTTTTCTGCAGAACTGCTGCCTAGCCACTCAATCCCCAGTCTGTACCAGTGCACGGGATTCTTCCATCCTAAGTGCAGGACTCTACACTTGTCCTGGCTGAACCTCATCAGATTTCTTTTGGCCGAAGCCTGTAATTTGTTTAGGTCCCTCTGTATCCTATCCCTACCCTCCGGCGTATCTACCACTCCTCCCAGTTTAGTGTCAGCTGCAACCTTGCTGAGGGTGCGTGCAATCCAGGGCTCAATGACACTGGCTACAAATGGATTTTGCCTTTATGGTTGTGGCCCAGATGGTCTCCCAGTGGTTTTAGTTTCTCTCCCTAATCCAGAGCCGCCCTAGAGGAAGATAGACAGAAATCTGCAGCACCCGCTCCCTTCTCCCTGGGGGGAGGCAGCGCAGAGCAGAGCGGGCTGAGGGTGAGCAGCCCGCAGCCCGGCTCCAGCGCCGGGCCCCGGCTCCGCGCCTCCCGCAGCTACCAAACAGCGGTGCCGCCTCGGCAGCAGGCTCCCGCCTCCCCTTCGCCGGCGGCTGACAGCGCTTGCGCCGCTCGCTGCACCGCCATGGCCGCTTCCTGCTGCCGCCCCGCTCCGCCGCGGCCCGCCACCCACCTGATCTTTGACATGGACGGTCTCCTGCTTGGTGCGTAGCCCGCGCCGCCGCGCTCCCGGCCCGGGTCGCTCTCCCGCCAGGCCGCGGCCGTGCGGGGCAGGGCGGCTCGGCCCCTTCCTGCTGCCGCGCCAGGAGAGGGGACGGGCGCCGCCGCTTGTGTCCCGGTCCGGGGGGGAGGACGGGGGGTGGTTTAGTGGCGCCCTCCGCTGCTAGCCCTGTCTCCGCGGGCTTTGCAAGCTCGAGCTAGGTCCCCGGGCTGCTGCTGCTGCAGATCGGACCGTTGCTTCCCTCTCTTGTGCCCTCCTCTCTTAATAGGGAGGTGCTGGGGTCGCTCTGTCAAAGCGAGCCTGCAGTGGGGATGAAAAGTCCTCTGGCCTCCTTGGGGTGCAAGGTACCGGGCTCCAATCCGAACATCTGATTTGAGGTGGAAGTCTTGGCCCAATGTACAGCTCCTGTGCAATAGGCAGGACTGGGGCACATGTCTGGAGAAACATATGATTAGTAGAAAAGTTGGTATGTAGGCTCGGTCTCCTTTCAACTGGGTTGGTTGCTTCCTGTAAGAAGTACATAAAACACACTGGTACACCGAATCGGAGAGGTAGCCCTGTTAGTCTGGATCTGCAGAGGGGGCAGAGAGTCCTGTGGGATGTCCATGGCATGCATCTGATGAAGTGGTTATTAGCCCACGAAAGCTTATGCTCCAATACTTTTCTTAGTCTTTAAGGTGCCACAGGACTCTTTGTCGCTTCCACTGTTACACAGCAGACTCTACAGCAGTGCTGTAACACTGGGCCTTGATGATTTCACTGGTTCGTGCATTTAAGCACATACATAAGTGCCTGCAGAATGAGAGCCTTATTTTGCATCACTACTGTAGATTACTGTAATCCTTCTGTACGGATTTTGGTTCTGATAAGTAATTGACATGTCATAGTGTACGAAACCAAACTCTTCACCTGGAAGAATTCTGGGAAAGTGTGGTTTGAACGTATACGCTTTCCCCTGAAGAGAAAGAGGAAGAGCGAGGTCCTTTCAGTTTAGCCCACCATATAAATTATTCTTTCTGTTTCGCTTCAGGAAAATATCCATTTTTACCCTTCCACATTCATTGTTTCCATTGAATTTAAAGGGACATCAGTTTAAAAATATTGTGCAAACGAATTTATTTACCAGTGTACCATAGTGCCTTGCATTATATAAGAAAAGAAAGAATATTGAAAGGATCATTAACCTGTTACTATTTAGGCATTTTGTTCACTTTTTGCAATTCTCTCATCAGGGACAGTGCCAATCAATGAAGTCAGTATCACTTGTTTATATTCAATTTAACTCTCAGCTTCCAAATGCTGGACTATAGGGGGCTACTCACTTGTCTAAAACCCACTGTACTCATAGATTTTTTTAAAATGGAAGTGACAAAGTGTCCTGTGGCACCTTAAAGACTAACTAAAATTTTAGAGCATAAGCTTTCGTGGGCTAATACCCACTTCGTCGGATGCATGCAGTGGAAGTATCCAGGGGCAGCTATTTTTACCTACTGGTGAGTGATAAAGGGGATGCACCTCAGTACGTCAGGAGTGATGTGTAACTTGTTTGTACCTGTGTATAAGAATACGACCCTGGGACAATGCCTTGGTCCAGCCTAGGGGGCAGTGGTGGTCCTGCTTATTCTTATACACTTGTACAAACAATTTACACATCACTCCTGACGTATTGAGGGGCATCCCCTCTACGCAGGAAGGTACATCCCCTCTACGTAGTAAGGTGCCGCCTCTCACCTTGTACAAGTTGGTTCGAGCAAAACAACTCTATCCATCATATTATCCTTTTGCCCCTGTCTTTAGGATGGGTCAGCCTGTTCCTTGTTATCTGTATGGAATGTACCAGTGTTCTGGTACATCTTCAATCTGTGTCCTTTTGCAACACCAGCCCTTTGCTTGCCAACTTCTGTGAGCAGGGCCTGCCTCTAGCTCACATCTTAACTTTGCTTTATGTTAGCAAAGCTTGACCATTACTTTAACTCAGGCCTTAGGCCTCATATCAGGCCTCTGATACAAGAGTTTATGTTTCAGGGCCTCATTTTACTACATTCATAATTCAGATTAAAATATGCCTTAATGTCTTCCTGTACAAGGCACAATGGGACATCACCTTAATGACTTTATTAATGCACGTCATTATAAATTAGGTATAAGAGGGTTTATGGCTTGTTTCAACCTTTAACTGTGTTGGGTTCTGTCACAACTTTAATATGATCTTCATGACTATGCATGGTAAACAGGACCTGTGAAATTTATAAAGCAAAAAGTCAGGCTGTCAGGTGGCTTCCAGAATTTGATCCAAGATAGTGGTTCTGTCTCTCAAGTGGTAAAAAAATGTCTGGAGTAATTACATTCTTTTGAGGGGAGAGAAATGAGTGGTCAGAGACTTAGGATATTCTCTTCTAGTTATTTACATAGCCCTGTTCATGCTCTGAGCAAGGATGAGCAGCACAGTAATATTGGCTTAAACATGGAGTGAGATCAGAGTCTGACCTTTAATTTTGGTTTGAAGCTTTTGATATTAAGTTAATTTTAATAGTTTAAAGGAAGAAAATATCTTTAACTTAAATACTGCATATAAAAGTTGAAAAAATAAATTATATGCATCCTTTTAAATGTCAAGTAAATCTGCATAGAACAACATTTTAAAAGACCATGGCCAAAATTTCAAAAGTTGATGCCTTAAATTAGATCAGGGGTAGGCAAACCTTTTGGCCCAAGGGCCACATTGGGGTTCAAAATTGTGTAAAGGGCCTGGTAGGGAAGACTGTGCCTCCTCAAACTGCCTGTCCCCGCCCCATATCCGATCCCCACTCACTTCTCGTCCCTTGACTGCCCCCTCAGAACTCCTGACCCATCCAACCCTTCCCCCCACACTCCTTGTCCCCTGATCGCCCCCTTTGGAGACCCTCGCACCCTAACTGTCTGGCATGGAGCCAGACACACTGTTGCACAGCCCTGCCCACCAGAGTGCTGCTCGCGCGGCACGCAGAGGCTGCGGGGGAGAGGGGCAGCGGGGGAGGGGCTGGAGCAACCTCCCCAGCCGGAGTTCAGGGGCTGGTTAGGAGGAGCCTGCGGGCCGTAGTTTGCCCACCCCTGAATTAGACCTTTGTATCCTTTGTTAGGCACCTAAAGACGTGGCTTGATTTTTCAAAATCGTTGAGCACTCAGCTGCTCCCATTAAATTGAACTGGAACTACTGAGTGCTTGTCATTTTTGAAAATTCTAGGCACCTATTTTTATGCTTGAACTATTAGCAGAATTTTAAGCAACTAATTTTTAAAATCTTGATTTAAAGCAGGGATCGGCAACCTTGGCACGCGGCTCCCAGGATAAGCACCCTTGGCAGGTCTGGCTGGTTTGTTTACCTGCCACGTTCACAGGTTCGGCCGATCGCGGCTCCCTCTGGCCGCGGTTCGCCTCTCCGGAGGGAGCTGCGATCGGCCGAACCTGCGGACACGGCAGGTAAACAAACCAGCCGGGCCTGCCAAGGGTGCTTACCCTAGGAGCCGCGTGCCAAGGTTGCCGATCCCTGGTCTAAGGTCTCCCAGATCTAGTGAGGAAATTTTAACAGTTGCGTTGTAATTTTTGGAATATTGAAAATTGAACTTGCTTTGCAACTGATCAAGGAGCTGCAGCAGATGTGAAATGTATCAAGTTAGTGCCTGCCTCTCCTGCAAGTTCATTTAAGTAGTTTGGTTTGTTAAGTTGTCCTTGATTTCTATCTTGAGATGTCATCTGTACTGGGCTAGGGGCAGCAACTTCTCTGTTCCCTGTAACCATCTATGGAAATCCATCCCCATTTGTCTGAGTTCTGCTGTTGCTTTAGTCAAATCACTGTGCAAAGCATTTTTTCCCCCTTCAGCACAATGCATTTTTAATAATTTTGGTTCTCTTTCTTCAGCAGTTCTTTCCTTTTGGATTGTCTTCTCATTGCCCTTGGGCTACAGGATGAAATTTTAGCTTGTGCCCACCTTTTCTCTTTTTTAAACACAATTTATCATGTGCACATTATCTACAGAATCTCCCTAATTAAATGAATAAAATAAATATAATTTTTATTGGAAACTCTCACAGTTCATTAATTATAGTGAAATGATCAGTCACTGCTCTAATATACAGTAGTAACATTTGTTTAAAAACTCTTTTATTTTATATATGCATCAAGATTTAGTAAATTAGTTAAAAGTGGTGTAGACTTCACTGTGTAGTACAGTCCTCAGGGAGTAGGAATAAATACATTTTAATTTTTGATGTACTGCTGAAGAGGTTTTTTAGTTATTTTAAACAGCATTTTTAGAGTGCAGAATCACCACATGCTTTCCTAAAGCAAAGGAGAATATTTGATTCTTAATAATAAATGCTTGGATCTTATATGGTAGGTTATTTTTAGGACTCTTCAGTGGTTGCCCATAGAGATCTACTTTTTACAATTGCTAGAATCTAATGGAATTAAATCTCTAACCACATACATGTTTGTTCATCACTTATTGTGTGGGTTATCTGGCTAAAATAAAATCCAAAGAACAGAAGGGCTTTCAGACACCTACACATAGTTGATCCATTTGTTATTTTTAGGGCATGGTGTCTCTTTTGTCTGATCCTGATATTTCTGCACATGAGACTGACATTGAAGATATAGAAGCAAGAAAAAGGTCTATTGAATTAGCATAAAATATACAACAGCTAGCATAACATGTCCTGAAGAATATTATATATGTATTATATGTCATGAAAGATATTATATATGTATATGTGATATATCTTCTGAACTTACATATATCTTCTAAACTTACATATGTTGACTTTCAAGTCTATGACAAGCATGATAGTTTTATAATACTAGATAATAGCTTTTTCAGTGTCAAGTGTTCATTATCATCCAGAGGCTTCAAACCATAAAAATTTAACTGGGATTTATCACTACTGAGTGCCTAGTTCATGTTAGAGGAGAGGAGACTGTGTGTAGTTTTTTTTTTTTTTTTTCCTGCATTAGTCTTCTTACCATCTGGTATGATTGTTTATCCTCAGTAGCTAAAATTGAATAGATATTATTTTGTATAGTAATAGAATAATGATATTTGACCTTTTAATATGCACACAAAAAGAATGACCTGGAAAGTAAGGGCACGTCTTCGCTGGCAATGTTAAAGTGCAGCAGCAGCGCTTTATCGTGGTTTGTGTAGTCACAGTATACCACTGGGAGAGAGCTTTCCTGTCTCAGCTCTCCAAAAAAACCCACTTCCACAAGGGGAATAGCTACCAGCGCTTGTAGTGCTCAGAGATGTGTTTTTTCACACCCTTGAGAGAGAAAGTTACAGTGCTGTAAAGTGCCAGTGTAGACAAGTCCTAACCAACATCTGTCTGCATCTGTCTGATGACCAAAGAACAGTTGGAAAATTCTTTCAGGAGACATCATTAGAATCATTTAAGTTACTTGCCCAACACTACCCAAAACAGGTGTTTTGAATGCAGTTGGGTGAGAAGAGTTTCTAGGAATACAGCAGTCTTAATCAAGAATACCATTTTGTTTCATTATGTACATATCAAAAGGATTATGGCTGCACCAGGAGAGCCACATTTAAAAGGAATGCATCTGCAGTTATGGGGCTTGAGTCTCTCTCACGCTGGCTTTATGCCAGCCTAATTACATACAAATGTCTCCTGATTTACACTGGCATAAGTGAGAAAAGAACTGGACCCATGCCGCTTCCTGCAGCTCCCATTGGCCAGGACTGGCTAACCGCAGCCACTGAGAGCTGCAGGCAGTCATGCTGCAGAATTCAATATAAAGACTCTCTTGCGACCTGCCAGTGGATTACCCTGATGGGCTGGGTGTCGCCCGCAGGCCACATATTGCCCACCACTGTTCTGAATTGTTACCTCACTATAGGGATGGGGATGACATGAGTATACTTCTAAATGCTTTTGAGATGAGTTCTGAATTGAATTGTGTGGCCCTGAGGATATGGTATGGTGTCTGACTTCCTTATCAAATCTGTGAGCCATTGGCACATCCTCTCCAATTGCAGGCCATAGTGTCACTGACACTCTTGTTCTGGCTGGTTGGTCTTGTGTTGTCTCCTCATGCCCTTACCTGTGTTTGGAATGGAATCCTGTGATTCCCCCACTCTTAAATAGAATGTGGGGCTAAGCCACCCCATGCATCAACTGCATTTACCCAGCCGGTCTGATTGAGTTTGTCACTTGTGTTTTTTTCCTTGGGAGCTAGTGACCAGTGGTGAATACAGTGGCCCATAACAGCCTTCTTAAACCAAAGTATTCTTTGCTTTGCTCCTATTGTTAAGTATAACACACATAAAAAGGATTTAAAAATCAAGGCCTGTCTTATCCCAGCCTCTAGAGTCTAGGTTCATCTTCACTTTCTCTGTGCATTACTTAAAATTCAGATGCAAGTTGTGGTGTTCTCCTCCTTGTTTTGGTTTTCTCAGATTGGTTAACCTCTTCAGTTCAACAGAAGTCAGAGACAGCAAAATTAAAGTCAATAATCCTGAGTTATTGTCCACTTCTTTGCATGTATTTGGGATCCTGATCGAATTAATTCAGTATGTGCATACAGTAAGCCCTGCAATAACTAGGTCAGGAGACAGTAAACCCTCCTCACAGCAATCAGTCAAACACCTACAACTTCTAGTATTCATAAATTAATACAGGCGGCTCCAAATCCATCACAGTGAATAAGCTGTGCACCTCTAGACAGAAGACGATTTAATTTCCCCTTTTAATCTTATCCTGTTTTTATTAGATCTTAAATAAATATGATATGAATTCTGCAGCCTGTGCAGCATAATAATGGATAAAACTGAGCTAATATTTGAAGATAAACCATAAGCAACTAAAATAATTTATTCAAGAATATTGTGGAATTTGTCAATAAATTTTACGTGGATTTATTTATCAACCCAGCTCAATAGCTGAGGAATATTTTTTAAACAATGCCAAATAATTGACAATAATAACATCAATGTTTTAAATAAATTATCTAGGAAAGAGCATACAAATAAGTGTGTTAGGTCTTGATCTTGCAACGTCTTGTGCAGACGCATATCCTCTGCAAAGTCCTGATGAAATCATTGAGCTGAGAATGGGCATTGAGCAGGGATCCCCCCATTAGCAGCATGTTTCAGATTCAGAGTTTGAAGTGGAAATTAGTTCTGTCGTTGCTGCTGTGTACTAGCTGTTATGTGTTTCTATGTAGAGATTTTGTCAAGTTAAAAATCATAATTGTTTGTTTACTTTTAGTTCAGTTTGGACTCTTGAGAATGATCTAGTCAGTTTCACTTCTGGTTATATATTTCCATGTACTAGCCCAGTGCTTATGAATCTTTCCCATTTGCAGCCCTGTCCTGGTGCCCCTCAGACAGGCTCCTCATACCATCCTGTCCATAATCCCCTAGAGCAGGGGTGGGCAAACTGTTTGGCCTGAGGGCCACATTGGGGTTAAAAATTGTGCGGAGGGCCGGGTAGGGAAGGCTGTGCCTCCCCAAACAGCCTGCCCCTGCCCCTTATCAAATCCCACCCACTTCTCGACCCCGACTGCCCCCCTCAGAACTCCCGACCCATTCACCCCCCCGACTCCTTGTCCCTGATCGCCCCCTCCAGAGACCCCCCCCAACTCTAACTGCCGCCCCAGAACCCCACCCCCTATCTACCCCCCTCTGTTGTTTCCTCGCTGCCCCCCCCCCCCGAGATCCCTCCCACCCTAACCACCACCCCCTGGGAGCCCACCCCCCATCGAAGCCCCCTTGCTTTGTTCCCTGATTGCCCTCTCCCAATATCCCCCCATCCTAACCACTACCCCCGGACCCCACACCCCATTTAAGCCCCCTTGCTATGTTCCCTGACTGCC
>ML677364.1:11643109-11674896 GCA_007922305.1 Dermatemys mawii
CCCCCTCCTGAAATCTCCCACCCTAACCACCACCCCCAGGACCCAAGCCCCCCATCTAAGCCCCCCTGCTTTGTTCCTTGACTGCCCCCTCCCGAGATCCCCCCACCGTAACCACCACCCCCTGGGACCCTACTCCCCGGGATCCTACCCCCCATCTAAGTCCCCTTGCTTTGTTCTCTGACTGCCCTCTCTCGAGATCCCCCCCACCCTAACCACCACTCCCTGGGACCCCACCACCTACCCCTGCACCCCCGCCTTGCTTACCTTACTCAGCCGGGCACTCTTCGACCTGAGTGGAAGTGCGGGGCTCTGTGGCTCCACCTGGCCCCCGGACATGGAGCACGGGACTCTGCAGCTCCCCACGCTCCACCCTGTCCCTGGCCAGGGAGCGCGGGGCCCAGTGGCACGCCGCGCTGGGCCCAGCAAGTGAGGGCAGGGCCCAAGGCTTCCCGCACTCGGCCTGGCCCCCGGTCGGAGCGCGGGGCGGGCCTGGTCCAGGAGTGAGGGGACCCGCAGCACGCTGGCCCAAGCTCGCGGGCCGGATGAAAATGGCTGGTGGGCCACATGTGGCCCGTGGGCTGTAGTTTGCCCACCTCTGCCTTAGAGGGCTAAAAGATTTTAAATGGAAGATTATGTTCTGTACAAACTGTGAGGATATGAAACCACTCCTTCACTCAGAAAGAAATTTTACAAACCAATCCAGGCAAGACCTTTCTTAGCATTATACTTAATTCTGAACAATATCTATTTTAATGTAAGGTAAAGCATAAAGAAAATGCTGATATTTAATAGTAGACTTTTTGAGGGTGAATGGAGATGGCGATTAATCCTTTTAAAAATAATGAAATATTCACTTTTGTCCTAAACTTCTGTACCTTGCTGTGTCCCTTTAAGAAAGGAGAATGTGTGATAGATGACTTGTCTGTACAAGCTGAGTCAGTGTAAACTTGCAGATCTCTGAAAGAACAGCTGGAAGGGAGGAATTATTGGTATTTCTGGAGCATAGAAGGAATTAACTGATTCATGCAATTGGGATGATTATTCGATTCATGTGAATTTTTCATATTTGCTTTCTTGCCTGCATTGCCAACACTAATACAGGATAAAGAGTTATTGTTTACCTTTTCTGTATGTTGCCTCATGCACAAGTAACCTGAGAGGTTGTTGTAAAAGAGGACTTTGAAGGGGGTTCTGTAGTGGAACTCGCTTATGTGTGCACTTTTGTTTTATAATGTTAATGAGACATTAAAAGACTTTCCTATTTCTCCTGTAGTATAGAATATAGCACCAGTTCCAATAAAAATCAGTCCTCTATAAATTGCTCTCTGTTATGGCTTGTACTCATGAATTAATTTTCTGAGGCTATAAGCTAACAATCTTCTAAGACTTCTCTGTTCAGTGTTGCTGAACACGTACAACTCCTGTTGAGTTCGATGGGTTATGTGGGTGCTCAGCACTTTAAAAAATCAGGCCTCGTTTATTCTTGTCTAAGTATGGATTTTGGGAACCCTGCTGTAGGCGAAGAGGTTTGAAAATGCTGGCCTGTGTTTACAACTGCATATGCTGTATGTGTATGTAATTTTCACATTATTTTGCTTTGGATGTAAATTATCAAAAGATGCAGTAAACAAAATATCATGGGTAGATTAGAATCTTATTAAGAGAGAAAAATGTGTGGAATTTTGCATTATAATACACCCCCTTCCTACTCTAATTTTCTACTTAATTTTAATAAAAAATATGCAATACATTGATGAGGAACATTTGAATTGATTGTTGTGTGTACTGACAAAGGATAGGCAATTACAAATGCTTACAATTACTGAAACAATCACAGTGAGACACCCTCATACGCTAGTAATTTATAGCAGAGTGGCTTGTGACAGAGAACTTGGGTGAAATCCTGGCCCCATGAAGTCAATGGAATTCAGTCACTGACTTTAGCAGGCCAAGGATTTTATCCCTACAGCTCAGTTCTGCCGTCCCTACATTGAGTAGCAGTTACTCAGGTAGTCCGACTGTGGGTGAAGGCTCTGTAATCAGACTGGGGTTTCAAAGGTACCTAAGGACTTGTCTACATGAAGAAATTTACCAGTATAATTATACTGCTATATTTTTACGGGTATAACTGTTTGTGTGGAAACTTTTATTCCGAGATAATGGAACTTTTGTTTCTAATTCACTTGGCTGCTTTTCCAGTCTCGGCCTAGGTGCTTGTTTGTTAGCAATGGATTTTTCAACCTCAGTTAAGTTGTTATTTAGGTTGCCCTTACAGTTAAATCCTTATAGAAAACTAAATACAATTTTCAGAGGGGTAGCTGTGTTATTCTGTATCAGCAAAAACAACGAGGAGTTTTTGTAGCACCTTAGAGACTAACACATGTATTTGGGCATAAGCTTTCATGGACTATAACCTACTTCAGGCCTGCACAACTCAGAAAGCAGCGAGGGCCATATTACTGCAAAAAGCCCAGCTGCGGGCCAAAAAGCCCCACCCCACCACTTGGCTTGCCCCACCCCTACTCACCCCCTGCGGGCCGCACAGTGAGGCCGTGCGGGCCGCATGTTGTGCAGTCCTGACCTACTTCATTAGATGCATGGAGTGGAAAATACAGTAGCAGGTATAAATAAACAGCACATGAAAAGATGGGAGTTGCCTTACTAAGTGGGGGGTCAGTGCTAATGAGGCCAATTCAATCTGAGTGGATGTGGCCCATTCCCAACAGTTGACGAGAAGGGGTGAGTATCAACAAAGGGAAATTTACTTTTTGTAGAGACCCAGCCACTCCCAGTCTTTATTCAGGCCCAACAAAAAAACTTCAAAAACATACTTCAATGAGAAACTGCAGAACTGGAATTAATTTGCAAACTTGACACCATCAAATTAGGCCAGAATGATACTGAATAATACTTCTGAGTAGTCCAAACCACTTTTCTTGCAAAATTCAACCACAAGCTAATTGATAATTTTATTTTTCTTATTCTTAATTCCTTGTACTTGGAGCTGTGCCCTTTTCCACTGTAATAAATAAATCCATTCCTTCCTTGGTTGTTGACTTTTGTCATGTGCTGCTTCTCCCATGCTCAGATTTACCACTTTTACTTCTTCCTCAGCCAACCTATATCTATTTATTTACCTCTTTCCATGTAAGTGTTTCTCATTCCCTGTCTTTGTTGATTTTCCTTGAATTCCCTCCAGTTCGTCAATATCACATATATTGATATATAGCCCAAAATTGTCCTGGACTCCTTTGTTGCCCTTTGTCATTGCAAATTTCTGTCTGATTTGCTGTCTGCTACTTAAGTCCCTTTATGTATTTTTACTCTGCATCACCACTGTTTGCAGCTCTTCCCAGTTTAGTGAATGTATTAAAATGCTGTTTATGTTCTCCCTTAGGGCTTGGCTACACTTGCAGATATAGAGTATTTTGAGTTAAACAAGCCTTCCAAGAGCTCAGTAGGGAAAGCACTACAGTCTGTCCACAATGACAGCTGCAAGCGCACTGACCTGGCCACATTTGCGGGACTTGCAGCGGCATTGGGATTGGTGCATTATGGGAAGCTATCCCAGTATTCAGGTGGCTGCAACATGCTTTTCAAATGTTGGGGGTGGGGTGGAGTGTGACAGGGAGTGTGTTATGTGTATCTAGGGGGAGAGAGAGTGAGTTTTTGGGATGCTGAGACTGTGTCAGAATGTCTTGTAAATTCAGAACCCGCTCCTCCCCCCCCCCCCGCCTCTCTCTTACTCACTGAAAGCAGGCAGCATTCCTCAGTAATGTTTGCTTTGTCTTGGAGCAGATAAGCATGCCAGATGTCGGAAACAGAACTTAGAAAAGGCATATCTGCATTCCTACAGCCAATTCCAAAAGAATGACAAGAGTGGCCACTTGACTTAAGGGCATTATGGGATGTTTTTGGAGGTCAGTCAGAGCACAGTAATGCAATACCTTGTTCACACTGACACTGGGGCATCTCAGCCAAGACACATCAGATGTTATTCCTCCTTGCTGAGATGGAGTACCAGGAGCTCTCTAGCTGCGGAGTCAGGGTGCTCTCCGTGCCTTGCCAGTGTGGACGAGGAGTGAGTTACAGTGCACTGGACGACTTTAGTGCACTCTAACTTGAAAGTGTAGCCAAGGCCTTAGTTCATTACTGAAGACATTAAATAGACACTAGACAACTTACTGTCCCTCCAAACTTGATACTTTCCTGTATATTGTAAGTCATTGTTTACAGTCCTTCAATCAATCCTGAGTGCATCTGTCCATGTTCATCTTTAAGCAGATTTGAATTCTTGTTAAGAGAAATGTCATGTAATACTGTGTGAAATATTTTATTAAAACCCAAAGACATTTACCACTTCATCCTTTCTTTTTTAGTTATAGGCAACCAAGTTTCTCCAGCAAGATCACTTGCCTCTAAACATTTGGTGCTGCACCTATCTACCCCTCTGCTGCAACTATCAGTTGATCTCCAATAATAGAGTAGAAAGAAGAAAATTAGCATCTTTTGCATCATTGTTGTCTTAATTTCTTTTACCACATCTCTAAAGAGACTCTTGATCTCTTTTTTTTTTTGTTTGTTTTTGTTTTTAATTTGGAACAAAATCTCTAGGAATTATTCAACATTCTTTAGGATTCTGTATCCTGCTATTGCCGTCATCTGTCCCTGCACCTGGGAAGGTAACAGAGGATCCTGTTTTGTTTATGACACAGATATTAATCTAGTTTCCTCATTATGAAGTAGTTAATCTGGAATATGGAATCTTCATTTCAGGTGGCTCCCTTTCAGTAACTGAACAATGGTTAGCAGTACTACTGCTGACCCTCTCTGCGCTTCTCTTTTATTCCTGTCTACCTCTGATTTAGTGAGGGCAGCATATTTGTTGTGGATATGAAGATTAACTTGCCCTGCACACATTTCCCTTCTATTCTACAGCTTCAAGTATTCTTTCAGTGTCTGATCTTTATATATTGGGCCCTACCAAATTCAAGCCATGCAAAACGTGTCAATGAAATCTGGCATCACCCCATGAAATTTGGTATTTTGTGTACTATACTATACAAAGTATACAGATTTCATGGGGAGACCAGTAGTTCTCAGATTGGGGGTCCTGACTCAAAAGAGGGCAGGCAGGGAGGGGAGGGTTTGCAAGTTTATTGTAGGGAGGGTTGTGATATTGCCACCCTTACTCCTGCAGTATCTTCAGAGCTGGGTGCCCAGACAGCAGCGTCTGCTAGCCCAGCGCCCAGCTCTGAAGACAGTGCCCCACCCAGCAGCAGCACAGAAATAAGGGTGGCAATGCCATACCATGCCACTCTTACTTCTGTGCTGCTGCCTTCAGAGTTGGATGGCCAGAGAGTGGTGTCTGCTGGCCAAGGGCCCTGCTCTGAATGCAACAGAACAGAAGTAAGCGTTGCAATACCATGCTATACCATCCTTACTTCTGTGCTGCTGCCGGTGGCAGTACTGCTTTCAGAGCTGGGGTCCTGGCCAGCAGCTGCTGTTCTCTGGCCATCGAGCTCTAAAGGCAGCTTTTTCAGCCACAGCAGTGCAGATAGAAGGGTGGCAATACTGTGATCCCCCAACAATAGCATTGCAAGCTCCCCCCCCACACACACACAAACAACTCCCTTTTGGATCAGGACCCCTACAATTAGAACATCTCGAAATTTCAGATTTAAATAACTGAAATCATTAAATTTATTGTTTTTAAAATCCTATGACCATGAAATTGACCAAAATGAACTGTGAATTTGATAGGGCCCTATTTACAGAGTACCCCTCACCATGGTACCTTAGCACTAAGACTTGCAAAGAGTTACATCTAAGTGAACCCTGCTCTTGTGAAAGCTTGATTTTACTGCTAAATATAATTAACTTCTTTGATTTCCTTCTTCCCTTGTTTGTCCCAGTTTTTGCTAGGGCAGGAGATCTCTGTGAAAAGGTCATCTGGTAGGGGGTCTTTCTAGGGCCTTCCATTGAGAGAGGTCTAACTCCAGCTCTTGAAAGGTTCTCTATGAGCACCAGTAACAATTCATTTTCCTTAATTTTCCACTTATCCCCCATCTGTTGTTTAAACTTCCTATGCTCTTTGGGGTAAAGTTCCAATTCAGGTGCAGTTGGATGTACCTGTATGATTGAGTTCAACTTCCTTTGTTTGTTTCAGTGATTGTCAACTGCTGTCTAAGCCCTTCCTCCATATTTTCCCCTCAGAATTGAAATAATTGTTTATTTAATATATAGGGGGTTTTTTTTATGATCTTCATTTATAAAGGAGGACACTGTGCCTGTTCCATACTTGCCTGCCTTCTTTGCATCCTTCATTGTGCCATTCTTTATAGCAGCTGTTGGTTTTTACTTCAAAATGTCTGATCACTGATTAAAACCTGTGAATGACAAATCTTTCTGCTACCCTAGGTACTCAGCCCTGCAGCTGCCTTACTGGTAGGCAATGCTTTCTGGATGTTTTCTATTTGAAATTGTATTTCCCTTCTCTATTATTTGCTGCACAAGAATGAATCCATTTAGCACCTAACTCACATCGAGATAAACTCTTTTCATTTTGCTTTGCTTGACTTTTGTTCCATTGTTGGCTGATCTTTAAGAGAAGTCTCTTGAAGGGTTTGGGTTGAGTATAGAAGTAGTAGTGCTGATTCAGGAGTGTTTCTAATGGAGAGAGGACTTCAGTAATAGTTGGAAGAGAATGGAGCCAAAGAGAGAGTCTGTTTAGGGGAAAGATGTCTACAGTGTATCAGACAGATAGAAATGAAGGAAGTTGGTGTTAAGCATGGTGTTAGTCTGATCACGTGTAAGCAGTCTCCTATATGTAAATAGTTTGAGGTGGTGGTAAAGATCTTTTATTATGGCAAGTAAAATGATATTTAATTGACATTAGAATTATTTTGCTGTGAAATATGTACATTTCACATCATGGGTATGCTTCAAGGCAAGAGATTAACCCTGTGTGCACAAATAGACAGCTGTCTACGATGATGCATTGCTGACTTTCCACTACAGGCCTGTTGTTACAAGGAATAGTAACATCTGAAAAATAGTGGATGTTTTTATGCTGAGCATCATCATCTACAGCATTATTATTTTTTTCTGTGGCTAACAGAACATTATTTGCTTTAGAATAGACCTTGGAGCTCAGGGGAGAGGCAGCAGTAAAGAGAAGATCGCAACATGCTATTTTTCAGCTCTTTAAAAATTAAAATCAACATTTTATGATGAACATGTCTCAGGAAAATTAAAATATTTTGGTTCACTAAGGTATTGTAAAATATCTAATCATGGCTTCATTGTACAACTTACATTGTTATTATTGTCATAGATCATATATTTATTAAAGTTTTCCTTTTTTTTCATTTAAACTGTTTAATTTTCCGGAAATGAGGAGGAATGAGGAGCAATGGGAAGTCCACTATAGTTCTAGTACATTTACTTTTTCCCGTCTATAAGTTTTAGTTTTTATGTGACTCTTAATGAAATTGTAACATTTAATTTGTTAAAACGTTTAACTTATCAATGACCTTACAGTATTATGTATTTTACAGTTTATTATGTCTGTGTTTTTAAAAGGTGAAAAATTGAATGGACTTTTCCCCCCTTACATCCCATGCCAGTTGTTCCCAAGGATGAAATTGAGAAAGTGTCTATGGAAATATGTATGGAGAAAAAATAAATAAAATTTGAGATGCTTCAGTGGCAGTGGGGTAGCTAAAAAAGTTTCTCTTCTTATTAGGTATAGTATTACCAGTCTCAGTAGTGTTGCTTTTTAGAAGAAGAAAGAATAGCATCTCCTCAGTTTGTTCTCTCCAACTAATAAAAAGAAGTTTTAGGTGTACCCACTGGATATGATCAAAGTCTCAGCTAACTTCCAGTGCACTGTGGAACAGAGGTCAATTCAGGGACCCCACTTAGACAGGACGGGGCTTGGCAGGGAGACATCTCCCACCCCTCACCCCAGTTTTTTCCAAGAGGTCTGCTCCTATGTGTACATCCTAGACCCAGGCAGAGCTCTTAAGGGCAGCAGCATAGCCTGGGTGTGGAATGGGTTCTGCAGAGGAGAAATGCTGCTCCCAGCTTGTGCCCTTGGGACAGGGAGTCCCTATGTTTATAAACAGGCTGGGTGAGCAAGATAACAAATGATTGGCAATTAAATTAAGGATCTGGAAGTCATTAGATGAGCCTATAAAACAGAAATCCCTGTGGGGGGAGGGTTGTAGAATACAGAACACAGAGGACTCAGAAGAAATGCAGTCAAGGTTACATTCATACATATATGAGGAGGATAGGTGAAGCCAAGGGAAAGCATAGCAGTGGTATAGTGCAGTGGCTCTTAACCTTTCCAGACTACTGTACCCCTTTCAGAAGTCTGATTTGTCTGGCGTACCCCCAAGTTCACTTAAAACTACTTGCTTGCAAAATCAGACATAGAAATACAAAAGTGTTACAGCACACTACTACTGAAAAATTGCTGACTTTCTTATTTTACCATGTAATTATAAAATAAATCAATTGGAATATAAATATTGTACTTATATTTCAGAATATAGCCTATAGAGCAGTATAAACAAGTCATTGCTAGTGTTTTTTTCTGTAGCCTGTTGTAAATCTTGGCAAATATTTAAATGAGTTGATGTGCCCCTGGTTGAGAACCACTGGTGTGGAGAAGTTCCCACTCTACCTGTGGTACTTATGTGGCCTCATCACCTCACAGACCCTCTGTAAGGTAGAGCAATGCTGTTATCCTCATTGTACAGATGGGGCACTGAGGCACAGAGAAACATAGGACCAGATTTTCAAAGGTATTTGCACACTTTGTGAGATTTTCAAAACCACCTAGAAGATTAGATGCTTTATAAACCCCACTAGATGCCTAGCTGCATCTTTGGCTGTCTAAAAAGCCTTTGAACTTCTCATCCTAAGGCAGTGGCCTGAGGTTATACAGGAAGTCCACGGGAGAGGTAGAAGCCAGGTCTCTCAGGGCTAGCTCTCTATCTACTGAACCAGTCTATCTCTTTGCTGGCAGCAAAAACAAGGAACGTGATGGGAGCAAAACCGAGAAGACCAGTTCTCTGATACTTCAGAAAATGGTCCTATGCAATTGGGAAAGATGTCATGATTGACCGCTTGAAAAGCAGCACATGAATCAGGGATGATGAGAGGAGATCACTTAACCCCCAGGGAGTGGCAGGTTCTGCCCCATGCTGGCTTGTAGAGTAATGGCTGTGGTAAAATTTTACATTTTTACTGAAAACCAGTTTGTTTTGTTACTTTTTGTTCCAAGTTTGGGGAAAGGAAGGAGTGAAAAAGTGTCTGAATATCAGATATGTTTATGCCTCAAATTCTTAGGGTTTAAGTGATTTTCAGGCCAATTCCAGAACAAAGAACAGAAATTACATCCACAGAGTCCATAAAGTTGATTATTATTGTCGTGTTTTTATTATTCACTGGGCACCATCTGTGCGCTCAGCACTGTTCAGAACATGCCAGAAAATATAGTCCCTGTACCAATGCGTATAAAATGTGTAGCCTTTGATAAGAAGGCTCAGATATAGTGGGACCCCGGATTACCGCGCCCCGCTATAGCGCGAATCCGCTTATAGCGCGGTGCGCGGCTGGCTCCCAATGTCGGTGGCGGCCGCATCTTTGATGCAGCGGAACCCCACAGTACCGCGACCCCGCCATTATCGTGATCAGGTGTTTTTGGATCCTGATCGTCGTGGTATTGCAGGGTCCCACTGTATTTAAGTATGAAGTGTATAGTTGTTGAGCATATGTTAATATGTATGTGGGGAGGGGCTGATGACAATAGAAGTTTTACTTGATGAAGGACTGGAAGATTTGACCTTCCACATTTTCCAAAAGAACTGCCCAGAGCTCCTGTGCCTGTTTATTTTCCTTTCCTGCCTGCAGTGGCCCTAATAGAGCTCAGAAAATTCATTTTTTTCTCAACTTTAAAATGTGAAATTTTCTTGATGTTTGGTTTTAAATATTCTCATGTGAGAACTGTTGGGTTTAAGAGCCTTTGGGGAAAATAACTAGCTTTTGAACAGAAAATATCATGAGTCTCATGATAATTGTTTTCCTTAAAGCCCCAGTTCCTGGAATCAAGTGGATATGCAATGATTTTAGCCTTCATTCTGAAAGAAAAATGAAGCTTTTAGCCCTTGTGGCTGTGGAGAAAGCTTCAAAATTTGATCCCTGTGCACCCTAAAAGGTCAAAAAGCAGATGGCAAATAAAGAGAACACCAAATCTACTATTTTAATGTAATCTCATGATTTTTTGGTGAGCCTAACTCATGAGTTTTGAACATTTGGGATTGGCATTATTGTGAAAGTGACTTGAAAATGTCAATTTCATTATTGTTTAAAGTCTCTTTCTAGTCTATTGTTTGTAGTGTGGTAACACCCCTAGGGCTGGTCTACAGTAGAAGGAGGGATGGACCGAAGATACGCTATTTCAGCTACGTGACTAATGTAGCTGAAGTCAGCATATCTTCAGCCAGCTTACCTGCCGTCCTCACGGCGGCAGTGGTCGGCGGCATGCTCTCCTGTTGACTCCAGCTTGCGCCTTTCGGCGAGATGGCGTTCCAGAGTCGACGGGAGCGCTGTTGGCAATCGATTTATCGTGCTTTAACAAGACGAGATAAAATCAATCACCAAAAGATCAGTTGCTGCCTGCCAATCCGGTGGGTAGTGAAGACCTAACCTTAGAACTTCAGGCAGGTGCAGTATAAACTCACAGGACCTCGGCCTAGTAGGATGTTTCCAAAAGTTAAATGATCTATTCCAAGCTTGGTGAACTGCAAAAAATAAGTAGCCTAATTGATAGAAAGTAATCTAGATTTTTCTACAGTTATTCTAATTGTTGTATTCAGGAGTTAGTAACAAAATAAGAATATACATTAAAAGTTTAAACCTAACAATGTCTCTTAAGAGATTTGACACAAGATGTCAGAACATGTTAGTATTAGAGCTGAACTAGTATTTATTTAGGGTTTTTTGTTTATGTAGGAATTAGATATAATGCTTTTGTCAGCTAATTTCTTTGTTATTATTAAAAAAACCCCGCAATAACAACGATGGAGTTTTTAGATGTCTAAGTAGCCCCTGGAATCATGGTGACACACTCACACACACACACACACACACACACCAAAATCTGAAATGGAACCCTTGAGTGAATTACGTACTAGTGAGCTGACAGAAAGTCGATTGTATTTTGAGAGTGGGAGGAGAAACTGTTACAAGTAATGGGACTAGAAGAAAAAAACACACATTTTTTAGCAAACCTTAATGAAGTCCTTTCCTTCCCTACCCATACTTCTTTATTATATGTCATGTGAGTATGAGAATGCTACACATTCTCTTTTCTCTCTCTTTTCCTTTCTAACCTGACAGAGGATGTTAAAGCAGTTGTTCAGTATTTTTTTCTTTTGAAACCTTACGTTTTTTTAATTATTTTCTGAATTTTCAGTGAACTTCTATAGCTCATCTTTAAATGGATACCTGTTCAAGGAACAATATTAATTTCCATATTAAAATTATGAGTTTCAGAGTATTTCCTATATTATATTATGATAGCACCTGGGAGGAATATATTTTTTTTCATTGATGCCCTAGCCTTATTCGCAGATAAATCTCAAGGCAGTTTGATGAAAAAAAAATGATTACCCTTTTTAAATTCCTTTCTTTCTACTATTTCTTTCAGGCCTAGCCCCCTTTCTCTCTCCTTTCCCTACTCGATTCCATTTTAAATGCTCTTCTTGTGTGTTCCAATTTATGATTTTGTTTTGAAACGTCTGACTTGAAAAGGGTGTAGTCTTAAATGAAGTTTTGTGCCTTTGCTTACCTTCCTCTAGCCCAGTGGTTCTCAAATTTCATCACCCTGTGACCTCCTTCTGACAACAAAAGTTACTACACAACCTCAGGAGGGGAGACTGAAGCCTGAGCCTGCTCAAGCCCTGCCGCTCCGGGCAATGGTGGGTGGGGGCAAAGCTGCCCAAGGGCTTCTGCCCTGGGTTGGGGGCATGTAATCTTACCCCTCTCCCCGCCTAGGGCTGAAGCCCTTGGGCTTCAGCCCCAGACAGTGGGGCTCAGGCTTCAGGCTTCGTCCTAGGCCTCCACAAGTCTAACACTAGCCTTCATAACCCCATTAAAATGGGGTCGTGACCCACTTTGGAGTCCCGACCCACAGTTGAGAACCTCTTCTTCTAGCCCTTTACTAAAACTGTCTCTAATGTCCTTTTCCTGGTCAAAGGTTACGGCTTGAATTTTATCCTCTTCCTTCTTGACTTCTCTTCTGCTTCTGGCATTGTCCATCATACTTTCATCCTTGAGTTATGTCGTCCCTTGGCTTACATTTTGGAAAAGAGTAATTACTTGTCAAAGAATATTTGAGGCAAAAAAAGATGTTTTTTTTTTCTTCCCAAAGAGTTCATGAGGTATAGAATAAGTATAGGGCCATCCTTACCCATTAGCAAAGTAAGCAGGTGCGTAGGGCAGCAGCAAATTTGGGGCACCAAATTTCCTGGTGCTCTGTGTAGTTGCGTGCTGCTCCAGTCCCTGCTCTGCCTCTTCCCCATGGCTCCCACACCTGTTGTACCCCAGGCCCGCCTCTTCCCACACCCAACCCACCCCAGCCCCACCTCTTCCCAGCCCCGCTCCGCCCCAACCCCACCCCCACTTTCCTGAGGACTGAAGCAGGGCCGGGTCTGCATTCACTGGTGTCAGAAAGTGCAGCAGCCCAGCCGTGCCGCTGGTGAGTGCTGGGAGGTGGTTTCCCCCTGTCCTTAAGCCAGCTCTCCCCCCTACGGTGGCCTGGGCCTCACTCCAGCCCCACTGGGGGAGCTGCTTAGGACCCCAGAATAGCAAGGAATGGCCCTGAATAAGTAGGTGTGATACAATATCAAAGGAATAGGAGGGCGACACACATTGAGATCTTCTATACTGTCAGCTAGAAATAGAGGAACTAACAGGTGGAAGCCCCAAAATCACTAGGATTCAACTTTCCAGTTAAGTGGCAGGCATCCTGCCCCCTGCGTAAAGCCAACAGCATACAACTTCAGAACTTGAAGAGTTTGCACCGGGAACATTGGCTCAGGAGAGTAATTCCATTGTAAGGCAAATAAGTTTAAAAAAATAATAAAGGTATCAGATAACAGTGTATTTAATGGGGGATGGGTCCAAGTTTGACAAATGTATTATTAACCCACAGTGTCCGTAATGAAGGCTTTGAGTCAGTTGCAGTCTATTCATTAAATTTCAGCGTGTAGACTAGTGACTGTGATAGACTGTGATGAGTTTTGTTTATGACAATCCAACTGCTGTCCATGTACGCTCTAGGATCTGTTCTGATTCCCTTTGAAGTCAATGAGAGTTTGATTTTGTCTATCAATAGACAGATGCTAAATTTTCAGTAAAAAGATGCTTTCAAAAGGAATAATTTCTTTAAATGAAGAAACTGCATTTACTTTTTCTGGTAGCTTTTAATTTTGTTCTTTTTATGGCCGAGTTATAAAGCTCTTAAAATACAATAAAGGCTTATAATGGTGCTGACACACCTTAACAGTAGCAGCATGAACAGTGTCACTGTAATAAAGAAAAAAATCACCTATCAGCTTGCAACAAAATTGGTGTTTAAAATTATTCTTTATATCACTGTGGGGGGGACTTACACAATAGTATTTTATAAGAATCAAATATACTTTCTCTGTGAGGGCAATGTGTCATAGAATTTAATCCTGTAAACTGTGTCAGCAGCTAGGTTTGCCATTCACATAGGAGAACTCACAGCACTAAAACAGCTTCTTAATGAAATATTATGATAGATCTGCTGTTTTGTGCTTGAATTTCCGATTTCTTTGAAAGCCATTATTAAAAAGCCTAATTAGTGGAAATAGACAGCCTAGGGGACAGCTACCTTTGGAGTAGGCCTAGTAGAGACCAAACATGCTTTTTGCAGAACAAAAAATCCTTTGGCCGCTAGTGTCTTTTTCCTTAATAACTTGCATACGTTTTAATTCTTCTCTCTTTACCCTAAACAAAGGGTAAGTACCAAAGGTGACCCTGTTTGATGGGATGTACACCTAGAAAAATTTGTATGATCTGCTCTTGTCCTTTTCTTTAGCAGTTTTAGTGTATGGTGGTAAATGGTGGACTAAAAGTTGTAGTATCAGTCCTTCCAGCCTCTTTCTGAACTGTAAGATAAGTTCCATTAACCTCAGCACTAGTTTAGTTATATATTATAGACTTATAGAAAGAGACCTTCTAAAAATGTTAAAATGTACATTTTAAAAACCTTATTTACTTTACATACAACACTAGTTTAGTTATATATTATAGATTGATAGAAAGAGACCTTCTAAAAATGTTAAAATGTATCACTGGCACGCAAAACCTTAAATTAGAATGAATAAATGAAGACTCGGCACAGCACTTCTGAAAGGCTGCCGACCTCTGGTCTAGTGCATTTACCTGGAGACTGAATCCTGACCTACTACAGTCCTGGATACCGCATACCAGGTCAACTGTAGATTAATAAAGTAATAATTTCTATTCATTGCTGCTATCTTTGATTTTTGTTTAATAAATATATTTTGCCATTTTTTAAAAAAAAGACATCTCCCCCTCCTCCCCCCAAAAGTATATATCTCTCCTTCCCCGTTGTGTCCCTTTTGCAAAACCTGCTTGTACCAAATTGACAAGTTGAGCAGAATTATTCTACTGAATCTTAATTGAAGCTAATGGAACTCTCTACTCCTGCTCTGATGTCTGTTTTGTCTATTTAGAAGACTTGGTCAAGAAAACTATAGAAATTAAAAAAGAAAAAATATATTGTGGGAATTAAAAGAATTGCTGGTTGACAATTTTGAAAAGTCTTCTCAGTCTTTTTTTTTTTCTTTTTGGTAATCAAAGAATTTTCACTAGCTCATCACTGGTTGAAAACCCCCCAAATATTTTGATTACACTTTGCTTCAAAAAGTTTTTTTTCTCCACTGAAATTTTGATTAGCTCTACTGTTTACCTTGTAAGTTCCTCACAGCTGGGAACTACCTCTTACTATTTGCATGTTCACTGACTAGGGCAGTGATGGGCAACCTGCGGCTGCCAGATAGTTTGTTTAGATTTGCACGGCTGCCCGCAGCTCCCAGTGGTACTGAGTGCCACGCACCAAAGTAACTCTAATGTCAGGCTTCTTAAATCTAAACTACAGGGGAGCAAAGATATTTGTCTCTCAAGATGTAAATTTTGACATGTGTTTGCAACACTGAGATATGAAGGAAGAATGATTAAGCAATAATAGAATGACACCTAAGCCAGTTTGCAATATCTGTTCCTTTATTTTCAACACTATCGATAACACAGAAGAATGAAATGATAGAATAAAGTTTCTTCTACCCTTTCAGTTTTTTTACAAGTGTTTTTCATTTCATTTAATGGGATACACAGCAGTTATTTTTGTAGCTCTAAGCTGTCACATTCAAAACACGGTCATAACATAACTTTTCAATTATGCTCAGAACAGTTTTCTAGTGATACAGGCCACAGTCTCTCTCCTCCGAGATAGTTGAAAATAGAGCCCTAATAGCAACAGTCACAAATTCTTCTTCCAGCACTGTAATTCTGCTTCACATGAATTCGGCTCACTAGCATACATCTGCTCTTGGCTCACTAACTGGGTTCTCCATTAAAACCTTTTTGTAATTTACTGTATTTATTGTTGTGGGGGATAGTGGGAAAGATGTTTGTCTTTTTGCTTGAATCTTCCCTAATGTTGTTTTCTTTACAATGTTTTAAGCAAAAAAAAAAAATCTAGATTTAGGGCTAAATTAATTTCTGGCTTAACTCCAGCGCATCCCTATTGTCAATAGACTTAAACCAATATAAAATGTATCCCATTATATGAAAGTAAAACTGGAGAGAGGCATGGTCTAAGCACAAGATTTGGGAGTAGAGCTGGCTTTAAAAATTAAATGAAAACAGAAAAAAAAAAAAAAGATCCCCCCCCCCCGCTTCTTTGTCAAATTTCCATAGAAATTTTGATTCTTTGGTGAAAAACTGAAACACTTTGTCCCAAAGCCTAAATATTTTGAGTTTTGAACAAAAACGCTTGGACTCTGAAATTCCACCATGATACCTTATGCCCCCATTCTCCTTTGTTGGGTGGGCTTCCTGGTCAGACTCTGTCTCCCACAGTATAACCGAATGGAGGGTGGTTGTCTGTTATGAGTCCTTTGCACAGCTGATGTAATCTCTCCATGCATCAGTTTCCATAATTGTGTTTGTATTTTTAAACAATGGCTTAGTTTAAAGTGCTGTTGTGAAGACTTTCCAGCTAACAGAGGCTAGAAACAGGATAGATCAATTATCCCTTAAAAAAAAAAATCTAGCAGATGAAAAAATTGAATCCAGTATTCTATTTTATATTTTCAGACTTCTACTGTCAGTGTGGTTTTGAATATTTTTATTAGATAAATATATTCCTTTTATTTGAACAGTGCTTGAAACAAGTGATTCCTTGTTTGTTAAGTTGGATAAGTTTTCATCTAGGATAGTATCTTTGAGGCTAGGTTACATAGTGTTGAAAATAGTAGATTGTGAGAGAAATTTTCACAGACTTCTGCAGGCTTTCAAGCAGTGTGCCTATTTTGGATGGAGTGCAGGGATGATTGTATTTGATAGAAGTCAAAGGAGCATTTTTTTTTCAACGTAAACTCATTGCAGTTGCTTCATTTGTCTCCCTGTATGCTGGAATTGGAAGTATGATTCCTTTGTGCACTGGAGATGGTTTTATAAAGATGATGTTTGCACTGTGCGCTGAGCTTCGTGGGTAGATCTTTACCTGGAATTTTTTTATAGAATAAATGTGACTGTACCAGATCTTACAGGGTGTTGGTATAAGGGTTGTTGAGTAACAGCTGTGGAGCAACTTCATTACCAGAGGTAATGAATTACCTTCCCACCTACCTCCTTGTTGTTCCCAAGCACATAACCCCTGTTACTCAGGCTCTGGGCAGGGAGTAGTATTTGTTCCTTAATGGATATGTATAACATGGTATCACAATAGTGGGGAAATGCATATGTATTCTCCCTCTGTGCTCCAGCAAGGGAACTCACTTTAGGCTTCTAGGTCCCCAGTTTTTGCCTCTCCTTGCTGGATGCCCATGTCTCTCACCCTTCTGACCAGGGTATTTCCACACTGAGTTCCTTGCATATACTGTTTATCCAACCCTCCATTATCTGGCTCCCCATGTTAACTGGACAACCAGTACACACATTGCAGAAGGGGCTGGTTTCTCCTGTGGCCACTAGATGGCGCAGCAACATGCCACTTTCCCACCTCTATCAGGATTTTTGATTATCAGATCTGGCCCCAGTCCCAGTTAGATCAGATAAACGGGGTTCTCCTGTACTTTGATATCCCCAGCAGAAGATAGACTATCTAAACTGGCTTCTTTTGCCTTCTCTTCAGAGACAGCTAACAGTGTAATTACCACAGTTAATCTACCACACAGCTATTTCTAAGCAAGCACATTTTATACTTAAGACAAAAGCAATACAGAGAAAACACTTTAAAAACAACAAAAAATGAGCTTAATGCAGGCTAATAAGCTTACTGGAGATCACCCAAACTCCAAAATGGGCTGTGACAGTTGAGCAGTCCTTCAAACCCTACCTACTCAGGGGTTTTTCTGTGATTTCAAATTCATAACACCCATTGCTCAGAACAAGAACCCCCATTGTTTTGTGAGTGAATCCTTTATTCAGTTTGGGGTCTTTGAAAAGACTGCAGATAGGTAATTAGCTATACAGAGCGGCCATACAGTGGGTCCCCTCCCCCGGGCTAAGCTTCGAATGGCTGAGTTCTTTCATAATCGGAGGGATTATGTTCTCTTAGAAATTTCCTGGAAAACCCATTTAATTTTAAACATTCACGTTGTTTCAGAAAGTCCTTTGAAGTTCCTAACATTTCCAAAGGTTAGCATTAGTCATGTCTCCCAGAGAAGTTATGTACAATCCCACAATAACAATTAACAATTGCATGTTAATACAGTGGGCCCCAAAGGCATTAGACTCAATTCAGTAAAGTTTATCCAGAAGATTGCAGAAGATTGCCCTATTTGTCATACATGGTACTTGAATTAACTAGCCTATAAATATTTTTTTAGTTTAAAGCACATTAAAACAAAACCTTCCCTCCATTAAAGTTGGTGGTAATTACCGCTACCCTGTGGGGAAAGAATAGGACCCCAGGTGTTAAGGTCATTTTACAGTGTTGACATTTTATTGTTTGACTTTTGCTTTTCAAAGAAAGGCTGGTACAATTCATATAACACGACTGTCCTCTTGCTCCATCATCCTCACCATGCGAATCCCAAAGGCCTGACTTCCTTCTGGTGCTTTGGCTTGGGCTAGGTTTTCCTCTATATGTCTATTTAAAATAAATAATACCATGGGATCTCCTTGCAGTAGCTTTGAAACGTCTCCTTTTGAACATTGGCAGTCAGCCAATATGAAATATTCTGTCTCTTGGAGAATCAAATGAAGTGCATACCCAAGCGAGAAGCTTGATGTCTTAGCATTAACATCATATAGAAATATGGGTTATCAGCATGTTTACTAAGCAAACAAATGTTCAACCATTTTTTCTGAAAGAGAAACAAAAGACTGTCTTTATTAGCCTCCAGGTCTCCATTCTTCCTTGTAGCGATGTTTATCTGATGTACTGTGCAGTTAAGTTTGGAACTTATCCAGTGCTGTGCAGGAAAAGAGACTGTTTCATTTTCTACTGGATGTCAGGCAGCCTTTAAAATATAGCCAAAAATGTAAAACGTAATGGGCATTCCGAGCAGGATTTTCAAAAGTGCCTTAGTGACTTAGAGTATAAGTTACTGACTTTTAGTGGAACTTATGGTCCTAAATCACTTAAGCACTTTTGAAAATCTGGTCCATTGTCTCTTTCAGCATGCAAGGGCTTCCTGATCAAGCACTCTCTTTTGAAGGCAATGCAGTGTGCTTACGAGTATTCTTACTCCCCACCCTCTCAAAAAAGGTGTTTCTTTTATTGCCTGTTTTAGTTGGGGAGTTGTCATGTGACTTCAGTGGATACTTGCATGCTTCCTTAAATAGGTACCTATCTCATTTGACTTTCCAAAGAGAGCTGTTTTTCACAAAGCAAAATATAGCTCCTCCTTCCTTATGGTATAAAGTTTACTTGATAGGTGCCATACTTACAACTCAGCATTAAAATGATGCATGTTTGATTGGTGTTATGTATTTGGGGCTTACTTCTAAGTGTGACATTATAGATAGAGTTAAGCCAGGTGCATACTAGACTGCAGTAGAAATATTCTTCTTTTAAAATAATGTAGAGGTGAAAATAGGGTGTCTTTAAATGTAAATTAGGAGGCCCTTCATATTTGTCAACAGACTTCTTTTGGCCTGGGGACACAATATGTAAAACAAACAAAGTCAGCTTGAGCTGTTTCTTCCACAGAAAAATTCTCCAAATGGTGGAAGCCCTCAGAGGCAAATCTCAGTGTCCCTTAAGATTAGTTCTGTGCATTTATTATTTTGGACACTATACGCATATTTTCATAGTGAACCTCTTAGCAGTGACTTGAATTCCCAACAAGGTATGCCACACAGGAAGAATGAGAAGTCATACAGAACTTTGTGTGGCCAACAGTGGTGATTCTCTAGACTTGTTGCAGTAATTAATGTATAGTATACTCATGTAACATTGCATGGCATAAATTTATGTTACTGTAATATTGTGAGAAAAAAGAGTTGAGAGTAATGTAGATTTGCAAAAATTGTACTCTAAAAGAGACTTCTTACCTGTTTCCTATTATGATGAATAATTGATAATTTTAGTGAATTATGCTAAGTGCTAATAAAAAAAAATAATTTTCAAATCATCAATTAAATTAGCAGCAGTAATTTTAATTCTCAGTAATCATTCATTATTTTTCCTTTAGCTTTCAGAAGCTATAGTTTAACAGCCACGTGAGGTGATTTATTGAATACTTTGCTGTAAGACCTGTATAACTAGCTTCTAATTTTAAAGCAACTATTACTGTAGTATGACTCATTATTCAGGGGCTGCTAATTATTTTGGTTCAGTTTTTAAATTAAAAGGTAAGCTTAAGTTTTACAAAGTGAGTTCATTGTTACAGACCATGTAAACTGATCAGCCCACCAATTCAAAATGCGAAACACATCCTATATAGAGTATTGGGGTCTCAAACGACTGTTTTTGCGGGACTATTCACTTACATCTCTTCTTGTGGTGTCCCACAGAGGGCTTGTCTACACTGGTACTTTACAGTGCTGCAACTTTCTCACTCAGAGGTGTGAAAAAACTCCCCCCAGTGACATGCTGCAAGTGTCATTGCTGTAATGTACCAATATAGACAACACTGTTAGTATGCCGCTCATGGAGGTAGGGTTTTTTAAAGCACTGGGGCTGGGAGAGCTCTCTCCCAGCACTATGCTGCAACTCCACAAGCCACATTAAAGTGCTGCCAGCTTTAACATTGCCAGTCTAGACAAGTCCCAAAACCTCACCTGTTCTCAAATAGCAGGAAAAATGGTGCTTTTAGCCACCTCTCTCAATTGTTTTTTTTTTTTCCCCCTCTTTGTCTACTCAGTATTGGGAAATTACAAAATTTGTCTCACAAGAAAAATGTCCAGTTAGTGCTGGTGGGGTGTCTTGGTGCAGGATTGAATATGTCATATTAATGGTCATACTCTATGGTAGTCTTTTTTTTTTTTGGAGAACATATAATTTTATACTTTCAGTTGCCCCCCCTTATTCTCTTGCTACTGTGCTGTAAGCAATTCAACTACTAAACAGTTGACCCTGTTCTTTCCTCAGCCATCACATTATTCCTGTTATATGCTTTTATGTCAGTGCTCTGTGTCCTTTCACAGTAAAGGATTGGATGAACTGGTTTGAAAAAAATAAGAACTCACCCAGAACCGGAGGTTAGTTGTCTAAGGTTCTAAATGACTGTTTCAAGTAAAGGATATAAAAAGCCCACACTCAGTCACCCTCTGTTCTTCCCTTGTGGAACCATCCTTTCCACATTTTTTCCATGTTTCTGGATGTGTTGCACCATATCTTTACAGTTACAAGTGTCTTGTAGTGGCAGCTCTGAGTAGCTTCTTGAGGTTTTCAGTCTGCTTTTTGTTTGTTTTGTTGGATGCTAAGGGCTGGTCTTCACTACGGGGCGGGATTGACTGCAGATACGCAACTTCAGCTACTTGAATCACGTAGCTGAAGTCTGCATATCTACAGCCGATTTACCTGCCGTCCTCATGGTGCCGGCATTTGGCGGCGTACTCCCCTGTCGACTCCAGCTTACGCCTCGTGTCAGGCTGGAGTTCCGGAGTCGACGGGGGCAGCGCTGGTGATTGATTTCTCGCATCTTTACAAGACGCGAGAAATCGATCGCTAGAAGATCAACGGGTACCCGCGGTAGTGAGGATGTATCCTAAGATGGCTTCTTGAGAAGCTGCTCTGGTTGCAAGGTGTCTTCCAAGAGCCATGTCTAGTGTACTGGCTGTCCTCAGTCAGGTGCACTGACGTCTGCATTTTCTTTTAATTGGACAAACAGTCTCTACCGCATTCTGTCATCAGAAAGACACCCCCTCCCCAGTTTTGATAGTCTGCTTTTCCTTGTCAAACTGTGTGCATTTGGCTGTTATTTCTGTATAGCTGACATGTGGCGTGACAGCAACAGAAGTGTCAATTTTTATGAATGAAATTCTGCTCATTTCCATGCTGAGACAACCTCTTGATATATGCATGAAAACTATATAGATGGCTTTTTAACAGACCTCTCTTGGTTAAAAAACAACAACAACAAAGGTTTTTATTATATCCCCTGATACAGAGGTGTGCATACATTTTGGCCTGAGGACAACATCGGGGTTGCAAAATTGTATGGAGGGCCGGGTAGGAAAGGCTGTGCCTCCCTAAACAGTAAGGAAATGGACTTGCTTCTTAAAATCCCTTGCAGTTGTGGAAATCAGACCCTACTTTGCACAGCATGCATTTTGGTATTTTCTTTAGATTCTTATATTGTTCTGATCACCATAGCACATGGACTGTCCAACATTTACAGTCTTTTTCATAATGTCAAAATAATATTCATCCTCTGTATCCATTTTTGTATTGATAGTATAATCTCAGTTCAAGTTCTACCCCTAAGGTAGTGTCAGAATTGCAGATCGGTCAGACAGTTATCCTTTTGCTCTTCTTCCTTCATCAACATCTCCTGAGGCCAGCCTTCGAAATCTGCGTATGAAAAGCACTGTTGTTTAATACCTAGAGCCTTCTTTAGAAAGTCATCTGGATTGTTCACAGTATTTGGGAACAAGTCCAAGGGAAAAGTGATCTCTGTTCATAGATTGTATAAGCTGATTAGTATTCAGTCATGTTAGGGCCAAGTCTAAATGGATTTATAATCAGTCATGTTGTGACCAAGTAGGAGGGTCAAGTGTCAGAATGTCTTGAGGCACTGTGGCATCTGCTTTTAGGACAGAAATGACAAATCCACCCAGAGGAAAAGAGAGGACAGAAAAGAATGAGGAATCTATATGTACAGTGCTCTATCTGCAAAACACTTGTGGCTGCATCCGTGACTTGCTTCCATAATACGGTGATTTGGAAGCCTGCCATGGTGTGTGATTAACTCAATCCTACTCTCTCAATATTGGAGCTGAATACATACACTTTTTGGAAAGGCAACATTTTGACTTTTCTTAACTAAACTCTCCTCTGTCCTCTTCTAGGGTTTCTGCTCCTTGGTAGAGTCCTTGGCTGCATGTTCAGTGGCTCTCTCACAATTTCATTGCTCTCTGTGCAGTTCACTGGTGGGTTTTTTTTATTGTATTTTTTTCTTCTAAACTCCTGTGTCCTCTAGCACAGTCCTTAGGTTTTGAAGATGTAACCAAAAAACCACTGGTGCTGTCTACACCAAAACTTCTGCCATTTCTATCTTGAGTAGAGTTGCACTGCTAATAAAGAAACAAGAGCTTTCCCCAAAAAGGGTGCAGATGCTAGAAGGGGAATTTTCAGAGAAAATGTTATGAGTGAAATCAGAAGTTACTACTTAGGAATGCCTGGAGCTTTCCAAGTGTGTTGTCTCCACACTCATTTTTCTTTGTTCTCCATTCTTCCGGATTAGATTGTGGACAGGCAGAACAATACTGAGGGGTTTTGGAGCACACATGCCAACCTGGATCGTTGTTGTTTTGCATGGTTGATGAGGGGAGCTCACCTACAATAGTTTCAATGGCTCTGGTATTCACAAGAAGTGGTGCATAGTTCCTAGAATGTGGTACTGCAAAGGTTGTATATTGGGCAAACTCCAGGTTCTGGTGCAGAAATTTAGTTTTACTACTTCCATTGTTTATACTAAAAAAAAAAAAAATGGGTCCAGAAGCAGATGTACCAAAATAGTACAAGAAAGCCTGTTTTGCAGAATTTCTTGCCAGGAAATATCAGAGAATTAATTTCAGATTGTATATGGGTCACAGGCAGCTGTCAATGTGGAGATCTTGTACGAAATCCTAATGTCCATTTGACCATATTAGAGATCCATCACAAAATCTGATATAGTTTCCAGGGCTCAAGAGAGGCCTAGCACTGGAATAGCAGAGGTGATGTGTTCTTTCACTGCGTCTGTTGCCTCATCTGTAGAATGGTGATAATCACACACAACTTTGTAAAACATGTTACCAATCCTCTAATGTTGTATAGCTGCTGCTTATCCATTTCCCCACCACATCAGCTCCTCAATAAATGCCAAGTCAAAATCAAATTTGGCCTATTGTTCAAAGCCTTCCCTTGAATTAATTCAAGCTACTCTCCGTGATTGAGATTGATGATCTTAGTATTCCTCTGTAACAAATGAACTGTCAGCTTCATAATTTTGTTCCTCATACATTTCTCTATCTTTATAGAAGGCCCTACACTGTAGAGCTCTGTGTTGAAAGAGGTCATCCTAAGAACATCAGAATAACTGCACTGGGTCAGACCAATAGCCAGCTTGAATACTATCCTGTTTTCTGACAGTGGCTGGTGCCAGATGCTTCATAGAGGGTAAAACAGAACAGAGCAATTTATTGAATGATCCTCCTTTCTAGAATCAATTGTTAGAGGTTTAAAGACACCTAGAGCATTGGACTGTGTCCCTGACCATCTTTGCTAATAGCTATTAATGGACATATCCTCCATGAAAATTCTTTTCGGAACATAAGTTATACTTTTTGGCCTTCACAACATCCCCCAAGAATGAGTTCCACAGATTGACTACATTTTGTGAAGAAGTGCTTCCTTATGTTTGTTCTAAACCTGCTGCCTATTCATTTCATTGGCTTACCCCTGGTTCTTGATTTATGTGAAGGGGTAAATAACTCTTCCTTATTCACACCCTTCATGATTTTAAAGACCTCTATCATAGCACCCCTCAGTTGTCTCTTTTCTGAGTTGTACAGTCCCTGTCTTTTTTAATATTTCCTCAAATAGAATCTGTTCAATATTGCTAATTGTCGTTGCTATTGTCAGTACTTTCATTTTTATGTTTGTGTATAAATATATATATATTTGAGATGGGGCAACCCGAACTGCATGCAGTATTCAAGGTATGCACATATCATGAATTTATATATATACACATATATATTATCTATCCATTTTGTAATGGTACCTAACATTCTGTTAGCTTTTTTGACTTGTGCTGCACATTGAGTAGATGTTTTCAAAGAACTGTCCACAATGATTCCAAAGTATTTTCTTGAGTGGTAACAGCTCAGTTAGACCCCATCACTGTGTATGTATAGTTGGGATTATGTTTTCCTGTGTGCATTACTTTGTATTTATGAACAATGAATACCATCTGCCAATTTGTTGCCCAGTCTCCCAGTTTTGTGACTCCTTGTGGTCAGATTTAGATTTACCTATCTGGAGTAATTTTGTGTTATTTGCAAACTTTGCCATCTCACTGTTTACCCATTTTTACAGATCATTTATGAATATATTGATCAGTACAGGTTCTAGTACAGATCCTTGGGGGACACCATTACTTACTTCTCTCTTTTTTGAAAACTGATAATTTATTCCTACCCTTTGTTTCCTATCTTTTAATCAGTTACTGATCCATGAGAGGACATTCATTATTATTTCATGATTGCTTACTTTGTTTAAGAACCTTCAATGAGGGAGCGTGTCAATTTTTTTCTGAAAGTCCAAGTATACTGTATCCACTGGCTCACCCTTGTCCACATGTCTGCTTATCCCATGAAAGAATTGTAATAGATTGGTAAAGCAGGAATTCACTTTACAAAAGCTTGTATTAACTTTTCCCCAACATATTGTGTTCATCCGTGTCTCTGATAATTCTGTTCTTTGCTGTAGTTTCAACCAGTTTGCCTGGTACATAAGTTAGTCTTCACCTTAACCTTGATCACCTTGATCGATCAGTCCATCAGCCCTCACAGAGATAGCGCCAATCACAACATGTCAGACATGTTGTTCTAGCCAGTCCTTCAGCTACCCGCCAGCCAAGCTGTCAGTAGCTCTGGACACCCGATTGGCAGAGTGCATAGCGGCCTAGAACTCCTGAGCGATCCACCAACCTCAGCCTCCCAAGTAGCTGGGATTTCAAGCACGCTTGTAGTTAGTCTTACAGGCCTCCCCAAACAGCCTGGCCCCACTCCCTCTCCGACCTCCACCCACTTCCTGCCCCCAACTGCCCCCCCTTAAAACTTCCAACCCATCCAACCAGCCCCCCACTCCTTGTCCTCTGACTACCCACTCCTGAGACCTCCCTGCCCCTAACCACTCCCCCAAAGACCCCACCCCCTATCTAAGCCTCCTGCTTCTTGTCCCCTGACCACCCCCTCCAGAAATTTCCCTGCTCCAATCCCCCAAGGAGCCCACCCTTTATCCAACCTCCCCCCACTCCCTGACTGCCCCAACCCTAGCCACACCCCCACACCCCTGACAGGCACCCTGGGACTCCCATGCCCTAGCCACCTCCCTGCCCCCATTCCCCATCCCCTGACCGCCCCCCGAGACCCTCTGTCCCTTATCCAACACCCCCCAGCCCAGCCCCGTCCCCTTACCACACCTCCAGACACGCTGCCACTCTGATCCACCGGAGAACACAGTCTCGCTCCCAGGGTGCTGCGCACGCAGTGTTCTGAGGTGGGGAGCGGAGGAGGAACCGGGAGCAGCAGCTGGGAGTTCAGGGGCCAGATGGGAAGAGCCTTTGGGCTGGATGTTGCCCGTGGGACATAGTTTGCCCACTCCTGTTTTAGAGCACTTAAAGTTGTCCTTTAAACAGAAAGGGATTCTCATCCTGAACTTTAGCAAGCTCTAAAGAATATCTAGTTCTAGTAATATCTGTTTCTACTTTGTGTGTTGGGGGAAACACCAGTGCTGTTTCCTGGTTATATTTTTTATGATTTTATAGGTGAATTTGTCCATATTTCCACCTTTTTGTAGGATTCCTTTCTGATTTTCAGGTCATTAAAGAGTTCCTTATGAATCATTTTGGCTTCTTACTTCCTGTCTTTCCTTCGCATCAGGATAGACTGCAATTAATAAAGTCTTGCTGAGAAACTACCAGCTCTCCTGAACTCCTTTTCTCCTTTGACTTTCTTCCCATAGACCTCACCTACCAGTCCTCTGAGTTTATTAAAGTCTACTTTTGTGAAATCATTGTCCTCTCACTCTGTCTGTTCCTTAGAATCATGAAATCTGTCATTTCATGATCTCTTTTATCCAAATTGTCTTTCATCTTCAGACTTGATGCCAATTGCTCCCTGTTGGTCTGAATCAAAACTAAAATATCTTGCCTCTGGTTTTCCCCCTATTTTTTTCTGAAACAAAAAGTTGTCCCCAATATATTCCAAGATCATATTGGAAATTTTGTGTTTTGCCGTTTTACTTCTCCAACATATGTCTGGTTGACTAAAGTCTCCCCCACCCCATTACTACCAGGTCTTTGGCTAAATGGAAGCCAGAAAGCAGGCCTTTTCCTCTTTGAAATTATATTTTCTATGAGGTACTTGAAACCTTTGATTTGAACACAAAATTCTCCCTTCTGTATGCCATTTCTCTTCCTTCATTCCCCCCTCCTGGTCTCTCCCCCCAAAACACACAAAACTCTGGGACCCAGAATCTATTTTTTTAAATAAAATGCACAGTTAAAATATCAAATTTAGTTAGAATTAAAGTAATAAACCAGATTCAGTGAAAAAGAAAAAATCATGGACATGTTTATTCAATCAGGACAACAGTGTAGATGAACCAGGTCATACAAGCAAACAATAAAGCAAAACCTATAGCTAGAGTTCTGTGTTTGTCATGGAGGTCGTGGAAATCATGGATTCTGTGACTTTCCGCGATCTCCAAGACTTCTGAGGGGACCAGTGTGGCTGACCCCCAAGGCCATCGAAGCAGCTGCCCTCCCCCAAATAGCAGTCCTCTGGAGTAACTACCCCCAGCAGCAGCCCCCAAGGATCCCTTCCCCTGCCCCAGCGACAGCCCCCTGGTTTTCCCTGTAGCAGCAGCCCCTCCAGATGACTCCCCCCGCCCCTCAGCGGTCCCTGCAACCTCCAGCAGTGACCCACTTAAGATGTAGTCAGGGGTATGTATAGTATAAGTCATGGACAGGTCACAGGCTGTGAACTTTTGTGTATTGCCCGTGACCCGTCCATGACTTAGTAAAAATATCCACAAATAAACTGTAGCCTTATCTATAGCTGAAGGAAGCTAGCATGCCTACTAACGTTATCTTCTTGATAAACTGTAGATCAAATTAAAATGTGTTGTAATAAATTAATAAAACAGGCAAAAAACCCTTAGATCCAGGCTTTATTCATTGGTAAGTTACATTTTGCCATCTTCAAGTACTTCCCTGGATCACAAGCAGTTGATAAAGAGGAAATGCCTAGATACTACAGTGATGGGCACAATATAGAACTGTCATAACCATACAGCTAAGGGTAGCCTAAAATTCATCCTTACACGTAAAGGGTTAATAAGCTCAAATAACGTTTTTGGCACCTGACCAAAAGAACCAATGGGGACAAAAGATACTTTCAAATCTGGGGACAGGGGGAGAGGCTTTTTTGTGTGCTCTTTGTTTGTGTGAGTGTTCTCTCTTAGGACTGAGAGAGACCAGACATCAGTCCATTCCCTCCAAATAATTCTGAACAAGTCTCTCATATTACAACAAGTGTAAGTACCAGCCAGGCAAGGTGTGTTAGTTATCTTTTGTTTTCAACTTGTGAATTTTCCCTTTGCTAGAGGGAGGTTCCTCTGTGTTTTTTTTAATCTTTTGTTGCTCTGTAAAGTTGTCTACCATCCTGATTCTTTTACTTTTTCTTTAAATAAAATTATTCTTTTAAGAATCTGACTGATTTTTCATTGTTCTTAAAATCCAAGGGTTTGGGTCTGTGTTCACCTGTACCAATTATTCTCAAGTCTTCCCGAGGAAAGGGGGTGTAAGGCGTGGGGGGATATTTTGGGAGAAGAACAACTCGAAGTAGTTCTTTCCCTGATTCTTTGTCAAAATCACTTGGTGGCAGCATACTGTTCAAGGACAAGGTGGAATTTGTGCCTTGGGAAAGTTTTTAACCTAAGCTGGTAAAAAATAATCTTAGGGGGGTCTTTCATGCAGATTCCCACATCTGTACCCCAGAGTTCAGAGTGGGAAAGGAACCCTGACAACAACCATAACCTGGCTAAATCTGTTCTTTTAATTCAGATTCTCTTTGGTGATTTCAACAGATTATAAACAATCATGTTTTACAGTGTACTATGATTCAAGTCACCTCCAGGCTCTCCAGATGTGTTTCAGCATATTTTTCTGCTGGATCACAAATAGAGCAATTCAGCACCTCTATAATTCTTGTTACTTTATCTGTTTTTATTGTGACTGGCTTTTACACAGTGTAAGGAACAATACTGGAGTAGCCTTTCCTTTTTCTGTACAAGAAAGATCACTATAAAAATGACTGTGGAATGACTTTGTGGTTAAGGAATAAAATCACTCATCCTCAGTTAAATGAATGGTGGGCAGTACGTCACGTTGACTACATCTACGTAAAAGACATGAGATGCGATGAAGTTTAGGAGGACACAATTAACATGGATAATTTTCAAAGGTATAAAGGGGAGCCAGGCACACAACTCCTTTTGCTTTTCGGTGGGAGTTGAGCTCCCCCTTCATGCTTTTGACAATCCCACCTTAGTTTTTATATAGAATATTTTACTTTCCATTGTTTGCATATGGTAGCTTGAAAATACAATTACCTTTCATACTCGTACTGTCTTGCCATTAGCTAGTTATGCATTTTCCCCTTTCCCTCTCCCCCCACTTGTAATGGAACAAAAATTAACCTGGCTGTAGTATGTTCAGCACTTTTTTTGACATACTCCCTTTTCAGCATGGATAGCAAAGCTAAGAGTACTGTTACTGTTGGATAGCTAGCTGATGTTGCAGTGTTCTGCGGGGAAGTTCACATGTTTTTGTATTTAAAAAAACATGGAACTAATCATGTATGTTTGTGACACCACACACACATGATTGACTCTGTTGTTGTCGTTTTAACAAAATATATATATATACACCTTATAGGCACTGGGTGTATATGGGTTTATTTTATTTATTTTTAATTAGATGTTGTCCCAGCTTCTGACTGAAGATAAAGTCCGAGTTATTTAAGTTACTTTATTAATTGTGCTGTAGTCCTACAGGTTAGCCCAGGGGAGTAAAGCTTCCACAACTCTGTAAGATCCTTCCAAATTGCAGCTATGGCACAGGGAGACCTCATTCTGCATTCTTTAATAATGAAAACATCAGATTTAAAACCTTTTTGTTTCTTAAGAATTCATAAATGCATAATTTTACCTGAAGTCATGATATAAGAAAGTAGGGATTCTTAAAATTTCCATTGCAGCTATTTATCCAATGCTCAGGTTTTATAAATTCAAGTGGAGTATAGGAAGTGGCATAATCTCTTTGAAACAAAGATCCTGATCTTCATAAGCAAATTCTTATTATCAAATAATTTAATAACAAAAGTAAGAGGAGGAGGCAATTTGGAACCCTAATTCAACAAGGTACTTAAGCCTAACTGTTTAAAATAGACACACAGCTTGCTGAACTTGTGTCTGGGAGTAGGGGCATCTTATTTCTTACTTGTTTGTTCTGTGCCTAGCACACCAGGGGTCCTGATTCTTGTTTGGGGTTTTAGGTGCTACTGTACTGAGATAATAATTATCTGCAATTATCAGGTATTTTGTAAAGTGTGTGAGCAGAGTTTTCTGTGAAGTGCTGTTTAGTGTGTAAACTGTAGCAATTCAGAACTGTCTATTTTTAAGTCCACAATATGGATGCTATTACCTATTTCTGTAGAATGAAAAAACAGCAGATGATCTTTATCTGTAACGTTAAAGATTCAGCTATAGAGTCACCTATAGATAGTTTAAAACTTATTTATTTAAAACCTATGTAGGCGAGTTTTAATCTTCTGTAATTATGCTCTTTGATTCCCTGATTAGCTTTCCATAATTGCTGAAGTGGATGGAAATTAATTTTCAATTTTATCAAGGTTTAGGTTTATTTTTTTGTTTTCTAGTTGATCTAAAGTTTATTTTATTTTTTTTAAAAAATTCTCAACATGCTGGAAAAAAAAGAAAAATAGAGCTGTGACATCTTAAGCATTATCTTGTCAATTCATCTTCACCTCAACTTGCTGATAGCACCAGCCAGTAGTGCCAAGTGAACAGTTTTCTCCTTTCTCAAGCTATCAATCTGGACCCCATTCAGTGCCAACTCCCTTTAATTTGTGCTGATCTGGAGCAGTACTGTGATATATAACCTGCCTGCTTTGGGGGCCTGTGACAGTGCTGTTCCTAGCGGGACCCAACTGAGAGTGCCAAGTCAGGACAAATTGCTTCACACATGGCAATCACAGCCCGAAGTTGGGGGTTTTCCACCTCAAAGGTAAACCAAATCAGCCAAAACAGAAAAGACTGTGGGTTTGCCCCACTGGCTAACACCACAAGTCATACAAGCAATTTCCTTAGACACACCAGTTTTCCAGCAACATGTTATGGGGACAAATGGTTATGAAAACCAATACCCCAGTAAAAGAAAAAGGTTCTCCCAATCCAAAGGGATCAAGCGTCCAGACCCAGGTCAATATACAAATCAGATCTTACCCACAAATCATGCTGTTGCCAGTCCTTTAGAATCTAAAATCTAAAGGTTTATTCATAAAAAGAAAAATATATAGGTGAGAGCTAGAATTGGTGAAATGAAATCAATTACATACAGTAATGTCAAAGTTCTTGGTTCAGACTTGCATTGGTGGTAAAATAAACTGCAGGTTCAAATCAAGTCTCTGGAGTACAAACATCCACAGCAGGGATGGGTGCAACAGTCCTTTGTTGAAAGCTTCAGTTTGTGGCAAAAGTTCCTGCAGAATAAGAAGCAGGAAATGAAGACAAAATGGAGGTAGGACACCACCCTTTTATAGTTTTTCCAGGTGCAAGAACCCTTCTTTGTTCTTTGCTGTGGAAAATTACAGCAAAATGGAGTCTGGAGTCACATGGGCAAGTCCCTGCATACCTTGCTGAGTCACAGGATGTGTCTGCCCTCTCTCCGTGGGTTAGTTGTGTAGCTGATGGTCCTTAATGGGCCATCAAGCTGGCTAAGTAGAGCTAATACCAACTTGTCTGGTAT
>ML677364.1:11674906-11775620 GCA_007922305.1 Dermatemys mawii
GACCTGCCCTGGGAGGAGAGCTGCAGCAACCAGAGCCAAAGGGGCCAGAAAAGCAGTCCATGAAGCAGGTCAGTGCTGGGAGCAGAGTCACCGAAGCACCCTGCAAAGCAGACCTGAGCTGGGAGGAGAGCTGTCACAAGCAGAGCTACATGGGGCCAGAGAAGCAGCCCAGGGAGCTGGAGGCAGAGCAGCAGCGGCAGTGCTGAGGCAGAATGGAGCTGGAGCTGAGGCAGAGTGATGGAGCTGGGGCTGGAGCAGTCCAGAGTCAGGTATGGTGAGCAGCTGGCGAGTGCGAGGGGGACCCTGGCAATGGGCTCAGCACAGGGAGATACCCCCAGTCAAGAGGCCTTGCAGGCCAGACTTGGAGGGGGGTTGTAACCCCAACAAGGCGGAGGCGATGCTTGGAAGAAGGATCCTACCACCTAGAGCCTGAGAGCGTGTGGCCACCTCCAGAGCAAGTGTCCAACCCCCAGCATCCCTGCAGCACAGCCAGATCCTGAGAAGGATTCCTGGGACCTACAAGAAACAGACTGTGAACTGCCCTGATATTCCAGAGACAATGTTTGGGATGTTCCCTGACACAGAGCAGGGTGATGTGTTTTCCTTTAACCTTTCCCAATTTTCCTTATTCCTTTTTAAACTAATTGCTGATTAAATAAACTGTATTTGCTATAAATTGTATGTCAAGGAAGTGTGCAGTTCACAGAGAACACCCTGGAGTGGGGACACTTTAGCCACTGTCTTAGGTGACCACTGTAAGGTTGGAGTGTGAGCCTCCCAGGAATGCTGGGCCCAGCCTTGTCAGGATTTCAAGGACTCTGCTAGACAGCAGAGTGGAAGGGGAGTCCTCGAGGGTAGGGAGGCCTCTAGGTAAAGAAAGTGGGAACAAGGACTCCTATTCTTCCTCTAGCCCATTTCACCAGGATAGTGCAGAAGCTAGGAAATTTCCCCACAATAACAGGACCATTCCCGGACTTACATCTATCATTTCTTTCAGTGTATTTGAAAGATATGTCTACAACTTTCTCCGCATATGTTGGCTGTAGTCTGTTCATATAGAAAGTACTGAAATGTTTGAAAAGCATACTGAGAAATTGTTCATTGTACTATTACCTTTGACTAAGTTAAAAGGGGGTGAAAGGTTTCTAGGCAAAGGAATCTATGAGGGAGAAAAATGAGAACATAGTGGGAAAGCAACCTATAGTGTTAAGAGACTCTACTTATAAACATGCAGTTTATAACCTCTGTTGAAGAGGTGGGAATGAAAATAATGGAGATATTACTGGTCACGTTCTTTCTGACTAGATCTAATGTTATCAACCTTCACTTTCCCAAACCTTGGAAAACTTCTATTTTTGGCAGGGGAGGGCGGGTATTTGTTTTTGTTTTTAAAACTAATCATATTTAAAAATAAAAGCTTTGTCCCGAGGCTGAGTTTTTATATGCCAAGATACTGCCTGAAGTGATCTCTTATCATTAACCTCTGGAAACTGAAAGAGATGGGAGGGGAGCTATAGTGGAAACACAGTCAGATGTAAATGTAGTGATGCCAGCGGCACTGTGATAATGACTGTGATATCTTTTGAAGGAACTCTGCAGCTGATGTTCAAAAACATTAAAATCACTTTTAAAATAAATTATTTGTTGTAATTTAAATTGAAACTTAATTTAATTTAAACTTTTTCACTAGGAGGGTGGTGAAGCACTGGAATGGGTTACGTAGGGAGGTGGTGGAATCTCCTTCCTTAGAGGTTTCAAGGTCAGGCTTGACAAAGCCCTGGCTGGGATGATTTAGTTTTGGTTAGTCCTGCTTTGAGCAGGGTGTTGGATTAGATGACTTCCTGCGGTCCCTTCCAACCTTGATATTCTATGAATGTGTAAAGACATCCCTCAAGTACCAGATTTCCTTCTCTGTGTTTCTTTCTCAGTGATAGACTACACTACCGCGCTGCATCGGCGCAGCTGCACCATTGTAGCGCGTCTCATGAAGACGCGCTATGCCAGTGGGAGAACCCTCTTCTGTCAGCATAATACTCCACCTCAACAAAACGCAGAAGCCAGGTCAGCAGGAGAACATCTCGTGCTGACATAGTACTGCGTGGGCACCGCTTTCAGTTGATGTAACTTGCATCACTCAGCGGGGTGGCTTTTTCACACCCTTGAGCAATGTAATTTACATTGACTTAGGCGATAGTGTAGGCAAACCCTCAGTTGAAGAATAAATATGATCTCTTAATTAAGATTGCTTTTCTTACATGTACTATGTAGTAGTCTGGGCGGGATAGAGACAGTGAAATTGCAGGTTAATATTGTTCTTTATTGTGGCCCACAGCACTTTCCTATAACATGGAAGTGTTGCCTTTGAAGAGTAAGAATACCTCATATTTGGTGTACTATGTGGATCTCGGCAGTCTGACTGCACTTCTGTATTAGATATAAGGGCAGCTGTGATGAGTTCTATTTAAGTATACCCTGTGGCACCTGACAAATTGCCAGTGTGACACTCCCATTAGGCAAAGTTTGGATGTTCTTTACATAAGAGCCTGGAACCGTTTCCAGCCTTGCCTATTACAAATGCCTTTTCTTTCTCCTTTTTTGCAGATACTGAACATCTTTATACTGTGGTTTTTCAAGAAATCTGTCAACGCTTTGGAAAGACATATACCTGGGATTTGAAGTCATTGGTCATGGGTAAAAAAGCATTGGAGGGAGCACAGATTATTCGAGATGTACTTGAGCTTCCAATAACCAAAGAGGAGCTACTGCATGAAAGTAAAATGAAGCAGGAACAGATATTTCCTAATGCTGCATTGATGCCAGGTGTTTCTCTTCAATATTTAAATAACTGCATATGAAATTATTTAAACACTATGACTATTGTATAGTTCTAAAACCTCCTTCTACAAAACACCTTCTCTCACAGACCTGATTTCTTCACTCTTGGCTTGACAGGTTTTGCTATTAGTTGCCTGTTTATTTGGTAGAAAAGTACTGAGGATGCTGAGAGCTTTTTCATACACATGTATGGAACAGCTGCTCTTAATAAATGTTTTAAAGAATAGAAAAACACATGGACAAGATAAATATGCATGAAGTGTATAAGTTTCATGATATAGTCTTCGCTTTATAATATTTGAGAGCTGCTGTGTATTTCAACAAATTTGTTTTAAGGTGTATATGTGTATACACCAGGGGTTGGCAAACTTTTTTGGCCTGAGGGCTACACTGGGGTTCAAAATTGTGCAGAGGGCTGGGTAGGGAAGGCTGTGCCTGCCCAAACAGCCTGGTTCTGTCCCCTATCTGACCCCCTCCACTTCCCACCCCGTTACTGCCCCCTCAGTACCCCCAACCCATCCAAACCGCCATTCCTTATCCCCTGATCGCCCCCTCCTGAAACCCACTCACCCTAACCACCACCCCGGGACCTCACCCCCTATCTAAGCCCCCTGCTCTTTGTTCCCTGACTGCCCCCTCCCAAGACCCTCTCACCGTAACCACCATCCCTGGGGACCCCACCACCTAAGCCCCCCGCCCCAACTTGCTTACCGTGCTCAGCCAGGTGCGGGGCCCCGTGGCTCGCTGTGCACTGCCTGGCGCCCCTACCTGGGAGCGCGGGGCCCCGCAGCTTGCCGCGCTTGGCTGGCACTCTTGGCCAGGAGCGCAGCCGTAGTTTGCCCACCCCTGGTATACACTCTAGTGTATTTGTGTAAAATAAACAATATGCATGCCTTTACACACCTAGACAGACTTGTGTGTCTGTCCACATATATATATTGCATATTCTGAGTGCTTGAACTTGTAATCTTGGTTTCATTAGTAAAATTTTCTTTCATTTAACTTTGTAGTATGTAATGGTGGAGGGGGAAAAGAAACCTAGGTAACAAGTTCAGGCATGCAAAAGAAGAAAAATCCTAAACTAAGTTTGTTACCGACATAGAATTTAAAGTTAAAGTTTTTGGAGCAAACAGCAGTATTTTATGGAAAAATATAATGAGAGAAGGCAGAATAGCAAATTCCAGGTATGTGCAAAGTAGCCTAATTAATATAACCGTAACAAACATAACTTTTGGAACTTTCTGGATTTTGAATGCTTGGCCTTTCAGACTTTAGGGTGCACTACTTGTAGTCTAGACATTTGTCGCGGGTGAGGTGTGTATTTATATCTAATTTCCTAATATCTTCAAAGAACTGGGGGGTAAAAAGAGTGTATGTGGGGGTGGGAGGTAACTTACTTTTCTTCAAGCAGTACTGACTTCCCTGGGAACTGCTAACTGGGTTGTAAACAAAATGGCAGATCCAAAGAAAGAGAAGAAAAGTCACTTTACCCATTCTCAAAATGTCATGGCAAGGCACAGGAAAACCAACTCATGGGTAAAACTCCTTGTAAGGTGTAGGATCTATGGTGGGGGGTTTTCTGATCCCACAAGTGGGCAAAATGGTCAAAATGTTTCCAACAAAATGTATTTTTGTTGAAAAATTGCTTCTTTGAAAACCAGTTTTTTTGCTAAAATTTTCTTTTTTTAAATAATCCATTTTTATGTAACTCCAAACAACAGCAACAACAAAAAATTGTTATATTCTCACCACCTCCTTTATTCATTTGCATACTTACCTTAAAAACTAACATGACCAACAGAGGAGTACTGTAATACAACAGGTAATGAATGTATTATTTTTATGTAATAAGTGCCTGGTAAGTTTTCATATATAATAAGTCTATATTCATGCAAATATGGTAAAACTTCTTAAACTTCTTTGCTGTTCATCAAACTGCAACTTTTCTATGAGCTTGGGTGGCTTGTTTCAGAAAGAACATATTTTCATGAATTATGGGTAGCTACAATATAAGGCTATTCGTACTGGTAGTCCAAAATAGCAAAACTTCATAGATTCATAGTCTATAAAGACAGAATGGATCATTGTGCTCATCTAGCCTAATCTCCTGTGTAAAACAGGCTACAATACCACCCTCAATTAAAATCCTGTTTGAATGAAATCATGTTTTTTTTAAAAAAAAAATCCATTCTTGATTTAAAATTTTCCAGTGATGGGTAACCCACCACAACACTTGATTAATTCTTGCAATGATTAATTGTTTGTTGAAAAAAACTGTCTTATTTCTAATCTAAATTTGTTGTGCTTCAACTTCCAAACATGAGAACTTATATCTTTGGATGTTTAAGAGCCTTTTATTATCATTTTTTTGTCCTTCATGTTGTTCTAAACAGACTGAGTTTCTTGAATCTTTCACTTTAAGGCATCTTTTCCAATCTTTTAATCACCATGGTGCCTCTTCTCTGAAGCCTCTCAATTTTTTCAACGTCTTTTATGAATTGTGGACACCATTGAATACAGTATTCCAGTTGTAATCGCAGCACTGCCAAATACAGAAGTAATATAACTTTTTTTATTTCTACTCATGAGTTCTCTGTTTCTATATCCAATTATTTCATTAGTCTTGTGGCCACAACAGTGTACTGGTAGCTCACATTCAGCTGTTTATTCACCGTGACCTCCAAATCTTTTTCAGTCACTCCTTCTCAGGATATAGTCCTCCATCCTGTCTGTTTTGGCCTACATTCTTTGTTTCTAGTTCTGTGACTTTACATTTGGCTGTAGTAAAACTGTGTTTGCTTTTGCTCAGTGTATAAAATAATCTGGATCACTCTGTATCAGTAACCTATCCTCTTAATTGTTTACCACTTGCCCAAACCTGGATCGGTGGAGATTTTGTTTTCTTCCAAGTCTATTTGATGAAAATATTAAATTGCATAGTCTTGAGAACTAATCTCTGTGGGACCCCACTAAAACACACCCTTTCAATGATGACTCCTTATTTACAATTACATTTTGAGATGTGTCAGCTAATTTTTAATCCATATAATGTATTCTATATTAATTTTGTCTCATTATAATTTCTTAATCAAAATGTTATGTAGCAGCAAGTCAAATATCTTACAGAAGTCTAAGTATGTTACATTAACACAATTGCCTTTAGCAATCAAACTTGTAATCTCATCAAAAAAGATATCAAGTTAGTCTGACAAGATCTGTTTTCCATAAACCCATGTTGATTGGCATTAATTATATTGTCTTTCTTAAGTCTTTATTAATCATGTCCCATATCAGCTGCTCCATTACTTTTGCTTGGATCAATGTCAAATTAAAGGTTTTTCAGGATTTCACCAACCATTTTAATAAAAATAAAGCCAAAATTACTCTTGGAGCTCTGGCAACTTTGATAGCCAAAAATGTTATTAACCAGTCATAGCGAGATCAAATTGTGAACATACAGCCATAAAATCTCTTTAAAAGAAAAAGTAGGAGAGTCCATAAAGAAAAAAGAAAACATTGTTACATTTATATAATTAAAAAATAGATTTCTTAACTAGACCTCTGGAAATGTTCACATCAGTTAAACAAAATCTGTAGCCAATTTAACATGCTGCCAAGATCCCTTTTCCACCTGCTTTTAGATTGGTAGAAACACAAACTTGTGATAGTGCTCCCTTGACTGTTTAAAATCATTCATCTGATCAAATAATTCATTACATTAGTCCCAAATCATCTAAAGTTGGGTATAGTTTATTTCTTACATAATTTATATTCTCTGTGTGAGGGAACACATTGTCACTATAAATTGTACTTAACTTCATGGGGTCCATGAGGGAGTGCAAGGAACATTCTTGCATTGCCCTTTACATTCATATTATCACATAATGTGGCACACTGTGCAGGATGGAACTTGTTATTTTAGCAGATTATTAAACCTCAGAGTGTCTCCTGCTAATCTAGGCTTGGTTTAGGCCTAGGAAATATCAATTGACAGAGCTATCAGGATGTGCTATGACACTTTCTCTTCTTGTATTTCTGACTGGTTTCAGGTGTAATTTGCAGGCTTTGCAGTTATGTAAGCTAATTTATGAGATGAGTGGGGTAGCTCCTGAAGGGTTGTTGGAAAGGGTAAAATAATACTTGCAACAGGATCCAATGGCACTCTGAGAAAATCTTTGCTAGTGTTTAAAAGGGCAAGAAAGTGAGAAAAATATATTAGTTACTAGCAGCTAGTTACTTCCTTGGTTTGGAAATAGATTAGTAATTTCCAGCTCACTTATGTAGATAGATAGATAGATATAGATATATATGCTTCTAGATATAGATATATATGCTTCTAGATATAGATAGATAAAAGCATAAGGATAGTCCTAGAAATGTAGGACTGGAAGAGACCTCAGTAGGTCATTTAGTCCATCCCCTGCATTTAGGTAATATTCAGTATTATCTAGACCATCCCCCACAACCATCCCTGACAGGTGTTTGTCTAACTTCTTCTTAAAATCTTTCAGTGGTGGAGATTCCATATCCTCCCTAGCTAATTTGTTACAATGCTTCACTACTGTTACAGTTACAAAGTTTTTCCTAATGTCTAGCGTAAATCTCTCTTCCTTTAATTTAAGCCCATTACTTCTTGTCCCGTCCTCAGTAGTTAATCACCCTCTTCTTTATAACAATCTTTTACTTACTGGAAGACTGTCATTCCTCCTCGGTCTTCTCTTTTCCAGACTAAACCCAGTTTTTCCAGTCTTTCTTTGTAGGTCATGATTTCTAGATCTTTAATCATTTTTGTTGATCTCCTCTGGACTTTCTCCAGTTCATTCACATCTTTTCTGAACTGTGATACCCAAAACTGGAAACAGTACTCTAAGTTGATGCCTTAACAGTGCTAAATAGAGTGGAAGAATTAGTATGTGTGAAGGTCCCTGTGTATGTTCCACATATGGATACGCATGCACACCATGCATCTGACTCGGGATTTTTTTTGTAAGCGGTGTCTTTTGGCCTACACGTGCACCATAACTCTCCTTGTGCTCCGAACCACGGGCATAAAAGATGATGCAGGCACCCGCCTCCCCAGTTCCTTCTTACCCTCTCAGGATATGAGTTGAAATCTTTGATGTCATCAGCTCCCTTTTTACTGCATCATTGTGGTAAAGTTTTATATAGAGGTAGTTTTAGTAGCCTTTGTAGTATACTCTACAAGTATAGTTAGATACTGTTTTTTTCCCCCCATTTCTTTCCCACCCAGGGACATTTTCACCCTGAATACTCTTGGATTATGCCCTGTGTCCCAGGGTTAAAAAATTGTTTCCTTACATTGCTCCTTTTTGACGAGCAACAAACATCAGCACTGCCTCTGCTGCCTGGATGAGTCTCATATTTCTGTTAAGTGCAGCATCTTCCCTCCACCCTCCGCAACTCGTGAGGGTTAGGAACTAACACTCAGAAAATATTTCCTGGAGAAGACTATGAAGCTCCAAAGAGATCTGGTCTGGGGAACCTCCCGCTCCCTCCTGGCCTGCCAAACACATCAGTCTCACCAAACGGAGATTGAGACTGTTAAGCCTAAAAAGGGCTTCACGTGAGATCAAATGGCACTCTCATAGACACAAAGACAAGCCATCTTCATCTAAGACTGCTCCAGACAGAGAAGGGATCACTCCCTGACCCCATCAAAGTTAGCACACATGTGCATTAAGGGCTCAGGCCTAAGTAAATCTAGACAGAAGAGGGAGGCACACACCAATGGTTCCGATGATGAAGGCTTGGGTTGAACAGCTCCTGGTTTTCCCATCTGCTTTTAAAGCCAATGTTTACAGTAGTGACACAGCCCTGGAGGGAACCAACCACCATAGTAACCAAGGAAGCTCCATTTCTGATGACTCCACCAATGGACTCTCCTGGGTCTCCCTATGCTCCTTTGCTCTTCCCTATGCAAATTCACCCCTCTTATTGGGACTGTCTGTTCTGGGATGTGGATACACCAGAGGAAGATGCTATCCTGGCAATGCAGTCATTCTTCTATCCCACCTGCCAGTCTTGGGACATAACCATTGGTCCCAGAGATAAGGGATCCAGCTTTCTCAACGGATGAGTCTGAGGCCCCCTGGAGCCGCTGCAGCACAGGATGGAGGTGGCACTAAACAGGAGCCCCAGAAGATTAGAGTTCCAGTCTCTGACCAGTTTTAAGATTAGCAGCCATGTTTGTCTGTATCCATAATTAAAACAAGGAATACTTGTGGCACTTCAGAGACTAACCAGTTTATTTCAGCATAAACTTTTGTGGGCTATAGCCCACTTCATCAGATGCATAGAATGGAACACAGAGAGGTAAGATGCATTTATTTACACAGAAAACAAAAAAAAAGTTGTAAACTACCATACCAGTTCTAAGAGACTGTTTAATTTGGATGGGCCATTATGAGCAGGAGGAAAAAAAAAAACTTTTGTAGTGAAAATTACGTGCATCTGTGTCTAACAGTTGATAAGAACCTGTAAAAAACTTAACTAGGGAAATGCATTCAATTAGTGTAATGACAAAGCCATTCACAGTCCCCGTTTAACCCTTGGTTGATAGTGTCCAATTTGCAAATTAATTCCAGTTCCTCAGCTTCTCGTTGGAGTCTGTTTTGGATTTTTTTTCTGTTTTAAAATTGACACCTTTAAGTCTTTAATAGAATGGCCAGGGAGATCGAAGTGTTCTCCTACTGGTTTTTGACTGTTATGATTCCTGATGTCAGATTTGTGTCCATTTATTCTTATGCATAGAGACTATCTGGTCTGGCCAATGTACATAGCAGAGGAGCATTGCTGGCACATGATGGCATATATCACATTGGTAAATGTGCAGGTGAATGAGCCTCTGATGGTGTGGCTGATGTGATTAGGTCCTATGATGGTGTTAGTTGAATGGATATGTGGACAGAGTTGGCATAGGGCTTTGTTACAAGGATAGGTACCTGGGTTACTGTGTTTGGTGTGTGGTTGCCGGTGAGTATTTGTTTCAGGTTGGGGGACTGTCTGTAAGTGAGGACTGGTCTGGCTCCCAAGATCTGTGAGAGTGAGGGATCATCTTTCAGGATAGGTTGTAGGTCTTTGATGATGCATTGGAGAGATTTAAGTTGGGGGCTGAAAGTGACGGCTAATGGTATTCTGTTTTTTTCTTTGTTGGGCCTGTCCTGTAGTAGGAGGCTTCTGGGTACTCTTCTGGCTCTGTCACTCTATTTTTTTCACTTCCTCAGGTGGGTATTGGCCAAGAGACAGATGACACCTCTATGTCAAGGGAAGGGATTCTATTCCCCTTATTTCTTTATCCCCCAAAAGAATGGGGGAGGGAGGCCAATTCTCAATCTGAGATAGCTGAACAGGTTTATTCAAAAACTAAAATTCCGTATGATATCCTTGGCTTCAATAATTCCCTCACAAGAGGAGACCACATGGTTTGTGGCTGTCAACATGAAAGATGTTTATTTTCACATTAACATCCACTCAGCCCACAGGAGGTTCCTCTTTGATCAGGAACATTACCAATTCAGAGCTCTGTCCTTTGGTCTAGCCACAGCACCCTGGGTTTCTACAAAGATTTTTTTTCAGTAGTGACAGCATGTGTGAGAAGAGAATGATTTACAGTCTTTCCTCACAGTGACCCCTGAGGCAACAATATTTACCAATGTCTCCCTCTTGGGTTGGGGCACTCAAATGGACGACTGGACCCCACAGAAGTCCCGAATGGATATCAGTTTGCTAGAATTCACAGCAACCAATCAAGTCTGTGATGTGTTCCTACCAATCATTTGATCCAGATATGTCCAAATAATATTGGAGAATAAATTCAGTATAAACAAGCAGGAGGGACCAAGATCTCTCCGTTTATGCGTTTAGTCACCTTCTGGAGTTGGTGCATCAACCATTACGTAACTCTGTCAGCATTATATTTACCAGAAGTGCTAAAGTCCCTAGTTCAGTGGTTTTCAAACTGTGGGTCATGTAATGTAAGGCACTGGGGCTCTGGTCAGCATTGCCAGCCGGGCCATTAAAAGTGCCGTTGACGGTGCTGCCTAGCTAAGGCAGGCTACTCCCTACCTGTTCTGACACTGCGCTGTGCCTCACGAGCGGCCAGCAGGAGGTCTGGCTCCTAAGTGTGGGGTGGAGGTGGCACGGACCTCTGTGTGCTGCCCCCACCCTGAGCACCAGCTCCGCAATCTCACTAGCTGGGAGCTGGCAGGCGGGGGGTGGGTGCCCATGGGCATGAGCTGCGCGGAGCTGCTTGCGCACCTCTGCTGAGGAGCCAGGGCACAGCGCGGTCCACGGTGCCAGGACAGGCAGGAACCCTGCCTTAGCATCCCCACTGCGCTGCTGAGCAGGAGCTGCCTGAGGTATGCCCGTGGTCCAACCCCGCACCCCAATCCCCTGCCCCAGCCCTAACCCCCCCACACACACACATGGAGCCCCTTCCAGTACCCTAGACTCTTCATCCACAGCCCCAGCCCAGAGCCTGCATCCCCAGCAGAGAGCCCTGAGCCCCAGCCCTGAGCCCCTGCAAAACCAGTGTCCCCTCCTGCACCCCAACCCCCCAGCCCCACCCCAGAGCCCTGACCCCCTCATACATCCCAACCTCCTCCCCCAGCCCAAACCCCTCATTCCTAGTTCTGTTGGGTCACAGGCATCAACAATTTTCTTCAACTGGGTCTCCAGACAAAATGTTTGAAAACCACCGACCTAGCAAATGGCCTGGGCAGACATTTTTCTGCAAATCATGAATGTGAGATCCACAATTCAATTCTCAACAATATCGTCACCCAATGGGGAATGCTGGCTGGGAACCTTTTTACCTTGCAGGAGAACAGGAATCTTCCTTGGTACATCTCCAAAGCAGCTATGAGCAAGAGATTGATGGGAGATGCCCTGTTGGTATGTCAGAGGAGTTGACTGGGGTATACTTTCCCATTCCATTCATACTACAAGTTCTATGGAAGATCCACCAAGACAGAGCTTGAGTCATGTCTGAGTCAATTCTTCTTTACAGATCTGCTGTTCACCCAGCCATGAACATCCCAGTGTCTCTGGACCTTCTAGCACAGCTATGGAGTATGTTCAAGCACCCAACTCCAGGACAGTTGCCCCTCAGGATGGCATTTGGATAGATGTCAGAAACAGAGTACTTGTATTCTAAAAGGATGTGGTCCATCCTTAACTAATGCAGAAAAGACTCTATGAGAATCTGTTACTCAGCAAAATGGAGGCATTTCTCCTGAGCTCAATTTGCCTCCAAAATCAGCTGGAATCTCTGCTATCTTAGAATATCAATTTATGCTTAAGTTAAGCTCAGTTATCTGCAAGTGCATCCAGGAGCAATCAGCAACTTTCCACCCTCTGATGAATAGCCATACCATACTCACTCAGCATGTCACAACTAGATTTTGAAATGGGATTGCCAGATCCTTTTTACCATTGGTGAAGTTTGAACCTTAGTGGGACCTCAGTTTTGTTTTATTATCATTCAGTAACATCCCCTCCCTTTGAGTCTCTAGCTATGTGCTCTATGGCCTGTCTTTCCATGAATTTGGCCTTTCTAATAGCTATAGTGTCAGCCAGGAGAGTAAGCAAACTGGGAATGCTCATGGCAGACCCACTGTATACTACCGTCTATTAAAAAAAAAAGTTTCATTACGCCCCACCCTAGATTACTTTCTAAAGTAGTTTGAGTTTCATATTAACTCAGATAAGTCACCTACTAGTGTTTTTTCCACAACCACATGCTTCTTATGAAGAGAGACGGCTGCATTCTCTGGATGTTCAAATGGCTGCAAAGAACAAAGGATTTTAGAAAGACACCTAAACTATTTGTTTACATAACAGAGTGATCGAGAGGTCAAACTATATGGACACAGTCACTTTCAAAATGGATCTTGGGTTGTATTACCCTTTGTTACTGTGACAGAGTCAGACCAGAAGGAGTGCTGGAAGGAGAGTGCTGGAAGGCACGTATATCAGCTCCAGGATGTGTAGGTCCCTGTTCCCTGGATAGCCAAACAAAGGCTACTCCAGGCCAATCAGGAAGCTTCTAGAAAGGAGTAGAAACAGCTAACTTGATTGGGACACCTGAAGCCAATCAGGCACTGGTTGAAACCAGATAAAAACCTCCCAGTTAGTCAGGTGGGCTGTGGATGTCGGGAGCTGTAGAAGGAAGTTATGCTGTTGGTGAGACTGAGTGGTGGACAACATATCATACTGAAGGAAGGAGGCCCTGAGGTAAGGGTGAAGTGGAGTTTGAAGAAGCGGAGGCTGCTGTAGGGAAGTAGCCCAGGGAATTGTATTGTGTTTTGTGCCTAAAAGGTCAGCCATCTTAGCTGATACTATTAGGGTCCCTGGGCTGGAGTCCGGAGTAGAGGGCGGGCCTGGGCTCCCCCCTTTTCTGTCTCCCCTAATTAGTTACTGAGAAAGGGAGGTCACTCTGGGGCCTGGATGAGTTTCTGAAGCCCCTAAATCTGCCAGGAAGCGCAAGACCCACAAATACAGACTTGGAACTTTGTCACATTACCAACTAGTTTATATTCCCATTCCAGAGGGGATGTGGGCTTATTCCACTAGGTTACTTCAGTTGCTTCTCTGAGATGTTCGCCCCTGCTAGAGATATGCTCTTTGCATACCTTCGTGAGACATTATGCTCTGGTCCAGTCAACAGCTGTGGATACAGCTGTAGGGGCAGCAGTACTACAGTCAGCTATCACTTCTGTGTCCTCACAGATGCCTGTCTGATTACTGTTTGTTATTCTCTCACACTTGGAATACATGTAGAGGCCATCACTTGAAAAAGAAATTGAAGTTACTTACCCATACCCGGGGGTTCTTTTAGATGTGTTGTCTCTATGTATATTTCACTACCCTTTCTCCATCCCCTCTGCTGCAAATTGTTTGAACTGCAGTAAGAATGGGAAACGAGAGGTGTGAGCCCACACCATCTTTTGTGGCCTCGGTTCAGAGCATGAGGAGAGCTATGTCGCACAGGTGGACCAATGGACTCTGCTTACAAAATATTCCAGACTCAAGCACATAGTGTGTATATGTATCCCAAATGAGAAATGCAGATAGGGACCACATATCTCAAAGAACCTCCAGTTGCAGGTAAATAACCTCTATTACAACGCTCCTGCTAATACATCCCAGAATGATGCTCCCTTTTTTTTTTCCACAACAGTATAACATTGTTGACTCATAACTAGTAATGTCACATTGCTGATAATACTTCTAAAGAGCATTTCATAATGAAAATGAAACAGTTGAACATAGGAGATGTTTCTAAGGTGTACTGAACACTAGATCTATAGCAATTACAGCAAATGGCGGATGGCTCTACCCTTATTACTTTCCCATCATCACAGTAACACTGCCAGTTTCACTTGAGGATCGAGGCCACGTGCAGATAATGATTTATGATTCCCAGGTCTGTAGAGCATCAAGTTATACCAAAAACATTTTTAAAAACCATTTGAGTTTTGGAACTGTGTTCTCCACCCTCTTTGTGTGGAATGAGTATTTTATTTTCCTTGAGCACATTTTTGTGCTCAAAAGTTACAAAGGTTTCTACTGAAGAATTGTCTATAATAATCTTAAAGGATTATGATCAAATCAACTAGAAATCTAATCAAGTTGCCAGAGGTCTGAATGATAATGTTAGTTTTCCTTTGATTAAAAAGGATGATGAAATCTTGAAGAGCTTTAGTTTGATCTAACATCAGATTCAATGTAGGAGTTACAAATGATTTGGAAATAGAGATAGGCAGCCTTTGCACAAAGAGGTTATATTTATCTTCAAGGTTCCCATTCATGCACAAGTGAATATGACTCATTTAAGATATGGGTTACACACACTTGGTTAAGTACCCTAAACAATACAGTGTTTGCAATCTCTGTTATTGTTTCTACTCAATCTCTGGATTCAGAGTGGAGTCGTGTTATCTACAAAAAGAACGAGGAGTATTTGTGGCACCTTAGAGACTAGCAAATTTATTTGAGCATAAGCTTTCATGGGCTAAAACCCACTTCATCAGATGGATAGATGGATAGTATACTGTATGTTGCACTCTATACATATGATGAAGTGGGTGTTAGCCCATGAGAGCTTATGCCCAAATAAATTTATCAGTCTCTAAGATGCCCCAAATACTTCTCATTCTTTAAGCAATCTCTGCTTCTCTCCAGAACTTCCACTGTGTTCATAGGCTGCTTGTTTTGGGTCCTAGCAGCAGTGTGAAATGGGCTAGAGTTACAAACTCTGAAGAGACTTGGTTTTGGTACTTCAGGAATCAGGAGTATAGTCCACTTCACTCTGCTGCTAACACATTCAGAAGCAGCAGGAAAGCCCAGTACAGTCACTGGAAAGGTAGGGGGATGGAGGGATGAAGGACATATCACGGAAGTAACTAATGGTGCAAGTAGAAATCATTTCTTGTCAGTACTGCACTCATGGGAGGAACACAGGAGTGGGGAGAACGTGACCTCCCCACGTGACTCTCCCTGTGACGACTCCCTACCCCAGCCTGGGGCCTCCACACTCTTCTCATCTCCTCCAACACTCTCCTTTGTATATACAAACATCAATGTGCTTAATTATTCACTTCCCCTCCTCCCCCAAATAGATAGTATTCAGTCTGTTTATATGGGAGTTGGGTGAGGAGCCATTTTAAGACAAATTTTAAGTAGAATTGTGTCATACACTGCGATATGGTATTGTACCCAAACATTGCATTTCAGTGGGGGATTCCACTTCCTTTATAGGAATAGACTCCTGAAATTCTTACCCACAAAAGTGGTCCATGGCCATGCAAATAGTCCCATTGTCTTCAATGGGATTGATCAAATGATTAAGGGTTTACAGGGTTAGGTTCCAAGTTTGTAAATTGTTCTGTACAATTGTTCTTTTCTGAGCTGTCAGATCAGAAGGAGCTTCATTTTTTCATTTGAATAAAGGTGGGCAGATGTGTGATAAGTCTTAGCTCCATTGCTAAAGATGAGGAACATATTTTCAGCAAAATTCTTGGCAGATTCCTGAGGCAGCTGGTTTAAGGTCATCAGTATCCGGCATTATAGTCTTCACTTATAGTTCTCTCATCCACAAAACTGGAAAATTAGGTACTTGTTTTCTTTGTTTTACTGCTTCAGTTCCAATTAACAAAATGCATGTTAGATTAGTTTGGCTGCAAAGAAGAATTCTATGTACACTGGGGTCAACATGTGATTCCCATCAGGCTGCAAAGCTGGGTTGACATCAGAATCCAAACATCCTCTGGTCAGTGCAAGCTGAGGCATTCTTGTCATGATTTGGACTTGATGTGATGCAGTATGGATGTTGTGGATCAATGGGGAGAAAACAGAATAAAAAACATGGTGTTTAAATAAATACCTTCCATCTCCTCTCTCTGCACTGGTTTGTTTGTTAGTGTATGTATTGTGATGTTCAAGCCGTATAAAGGATGAATGCCCTCCGTAGCCATGTGCTGCTCCTTTAAGGAGCAGAGTGCAGCCCCACCCCCTCCCCCCAGGAGGAAGAGGGGCTAGCTACAAGTCTTTCCGGTACCCAGTGCCTGCTAAAAATTTCTTACCTGTACTGTGTATTGGAGGGTGCTGCCCTGCTTGCACTCCAGGGAGCAACATTTAGATCACTGTGATGATGAATGTGTCATGAAAACCTAGTTAGCAAAAATGTAAGAGGGAGAGGAGCAGTACAAGGAAAGGGAGTTGTAAGTATGTCGGGAGGGAAAGATGAATGCAGCATGGTTGGAAGGAAGGCAAGAGAATTGTAATAGATGATAGAAAAAAGGAAATAAAATGAGAGCAGGGAGAAGAAGAGCTAGCACAGATGAACAACATACAGTAACTCCTCACTTAAAGTTGTCCCGGTTAACGTGGTTTTGTTGTTACATTGCTGATCAATTAGAGAACATGCTCATTTAAAGTTGTGCAATGCTCCATTATAATGTTGTTTCGTAGCCACCTGCTTTGTCCACTGCTTTCAGGAAGAACAGCCCATTAGAGTTACCTGGTGGGGGCTTGGAACTAGTGTGGACCGGCAGCCCCTCTATCAACTCCCTGCTCCCCTAAGTTCCCTTTGCGGCAGCTGCCCAGCAGGCTATCAGTTGCTGGCAGTTCAGCTGTCCCTCCCCCCACTGCCATGTGCTGCTCCTGCCCTCTGCCTTGGAGCTGCTCACAGGAGACTCCTGCCTGCTGTGCGGGGTGGGGGGAGTGCTAATGTCAGGGTGTCTCCCTCCCCCCTGCTCCTGCACCCTGCTTATTCCTTCTCCATAGAGCGGGAGTGGAGGGACACTACAGGGCTCAGGAGGGAGGGAGCTTTCTGGCCATAGCTGCTGTCTCAACTTCTTGATCTACTTAAAAGGGCAGTGGTGTCACTGTACTTAAAGCGACAGTGCACATTTCTCTCACACACACAGCGAGTGTGTGTCTCTGTCCCTGTCTGCCATGCTGTCTCCCCTCCCTCCATTCATGCTGCCTTGTAGAGTGTGAGGCTACATTAACAACGTGTTAACCCTTCAGGGCTCAGCCGAATGTTGGTTCATCATTTAGCAATAAGGTATTCCCTGGGAAATATTCTACCCTTTTCCGCCCTCTAACTTCACTACCTCAACCAAGCTTCACAATCATCGTTGCTATGTACAGTATTAAATTGATTGTTTACAATTTATATTGTATGTGTGTATATATAATACAGTTTTTTGTCTGGTGGAAAAAAAATTCCCTGACACCCCCCCCCCCCCTTGACATTAATTCTTATGGGGAAATTGGATTTGCTTAACATCATTTTGCTTAAAGTCACATTTTTTTCAAGAACATAACTAGTACATTAAGAGAGAAGTTACTGAATCACAATAAGAATCAAAGACTTGTAAACATAATGTGTACAGTAGTGTGATATTTCATGAGAAAATAAACAAAATTTAGGGTTGATAAAAATGTGAATTATTTTCCATGACAAATTTGAAATGAAATTAAATTTTCATTTTGTTCAACACTTTCCCTGAAGTGTTTAAATTCAAAACAATTGAAACAAAAATCAAATCCTGTCAAATCAAAGGTAGGATGTTGCATTTAGTTAACTAGGCCTCTTTTAAGAAAACAATGCTTGTGACCAAAAGTATTAATGTGTAAAGGTCTAAATTAGGCTCTGAAATTCACACCTTACTGATGTGAGGAGTGAAGGAAAGGGAAGTGAGTTTCCATCTTTTCTCTGATAGATATCTTGCTTGGAGACAATTTCTGCGAGGCTGTGCAATGAACATTGATTAATACCAATACACAATGAACATGCTCAGAAGTGATTTTTTTTCAGTTGTTTATAATTTTATTTAGCACCTTTTCCTTCAAGCTTAGCAAAGTACAGACTATTAAGAACTACACATATGCTACAGTTCACCTTTTAAACTTTGGCCAGCTTTTGTGTAGCTGATTCAAACAAGTGTGGTTTATATATATAAAAATGAATCTCTATATTGTCTTTCCTGTGTGTTTGCCGATGTGTGTGTGTGTGTGTGTGTATATATATATATATATATATATACACACACACATACATGATTGAAGGGAACTACCTTAAGCAAATTAAATAAATATATATTGAGCAGAAATCATATATGAGTCCAAAATTTTGGAAACTTTGCATGTATAAACACTGAGTTATAATGGAAACTGAAGCTACCTTAACTCTAGTGATAGCTTCTGTTGTTAATTGTAAATCCCAGGCTGTCATACCGTACTGCCCAATTGCATCAATATGAGAAAAATAGCACATGCTAGAGTTGTTTTGTTTTGTCATGGGATTGTTATATAACTATCTTGATTGCTTTAAAAATCAGAAGGCATTGCTGTGGGAAGGAGAAACAAAGATATAATAGGTAAGGTGTAAAATAGAATATTATTTACTAAATTACAACTCCACATTCCATAAATATCTCAAAGTATATATTAAAGCATTTTAAAATTATCCATGTTTGTTTGTTTTAAAGAAGGGCTTGGTTTTTTTGTTTGCTTTTTTGAAAAAGAAGAAATCAAGGAGCGAAAATAAAACATTCAGACCAGTGTAAGGTAATGTGAAGTCTACAACATTTTTCATGCATATCGTTGGAGGCTGCCTGTAGTTGCTCATTTTTACTTTTCACCTGAATCTGAAAATATTTCTGGCTTAATCTGTGAAAATTCCCTTGTGAATGGTTTGCTTTAATTGACTACAGTTGGTGCTTATATTTTAATTGAAGAGCAATAATATTTTTCAAAGATTAATTTAACTGATAGTTTTTTAAATGGAGTAGATGCTACAGTATTTGTTGTCCTGACACAAAGTTAAAAAAACCCAAACATTATAACTTGAGACTTTCTATCACTGTAATTTTTTCTGTCTATAACAAAACTTGTTTAGAAATGCACAGGGAAGTTAATGCACTTGTAAATGTGACCAGAAATTCCAGATTGCCTGAAACTATCTCAGAATTGGGTTCCTAGATGATTGTCATCTGGATGATCTAAAGCAGGAGTCTCAAACACACGGCCCGCCAAGCCTTTCCCTGCGGCCCGCAATGCTCTCCCACCCCCCCACCAAGCTCCCCCGCGGCCCCCCTCCGCCAAACTCCCTGCGGCCCCCCTGCCAAGCTCCCAGAGGCCCCCCGCCCTCCCGCCAAGCTCCCCATGGCCCCCGCAGGTCCCCCACCAAGCTCCCCGCAGCCCCCGCCCCCCCTGCCAAGCTCCCCACGGTCCCCCGCCAAGCTCTCTGAGGCCTCCCCGGTCCCCCTGCCAAGCTCCCCGCCCCCACGCCAAGCTCCTCATGGCTCCCGCCAACTTCTCTGTGGTCCCCACACCAAGCTCTCCATGGTCCCTTGCCAAGCTCCCCATGGCTCCCCCGCCCCCGGCCCGGCAAGCTCCCCGCGCCCCCCGCCTCCTCCCTGCCTACCTCCAGGCGCTTAGCACTTTCCAGGAGGGAGCGGGGAGGAGCTGGGAGCTGCGCGCTCAGGGGAGGAGGTGGGACAGGGGTGGGACCTCATGGAAGGGGTGGGAGTGGGGGCAGGGAGGGGGGCGTGTCAGTGATGTGGCCCTCGGGCCAATGAACTAGTCCTCATGCAGCCCTCGTGGTCATTTGAGTTTGAGACCCCTGATCTAAAGGGTTACTTGTCAAGAATGACAGGCCCAAAATTAAACCCACCTTGAGAGGTTATTTTTTTCTTCTAATTGTCCTTCCTTGTTCCAGAAAATGTTTGCTACCAAATATCACAGCTGCAACACTGACCTCAACCAGATTCCAGCTTTTCTGCTGGAGACCCAACAGCAGACTTGTAGTACTAGGTTTCTTCATAATCACAAAATGCTAAAAGAACAATATTCTTGCATATTTCAGTGCCCTGTTGTCCCTCATTGAAGGAGTGAACAGGTGGTTCAGAGTCATAGTGTGTTGTGGTATTCATACAGTGATTTGCCATCCAAAGAATACAACTATTCATTTAATTTGGATCTTCTGACCTACAAAGGAGTTGTCCTCAGTTTTGAAGTTTATAGTACCTTCTCAGTTTTCTCCCAAAATCTGTTAGCTAAAGATTCAGCATGGTCTCTGGAATTTGCATTATATTTTAAAGGTTTTTACTGCAAAAAAGTTCATATTACTCTTGTAGGAATCTTAACAGATTGTTGTTCAGAAAATATCTGATTGATTTACATTTAGAAAAGATTAGAGAATTAGATGAGAGGGCCCAAGCAGAAACCTCTAAAAAAACCCAGAAAATAAGAATATCTGTTGCCTAAGCAGGTCCTTTGTACTTAGCAATTACAAAACCACTTATTCCTTCAAATATTTGTCCCATTTACATTAAAATAAAAGTGGAAAATTATATTTTTCTTTTCTCTGGAAATTTTGGTACTGTCTTTAGTGTCACATTCTGAATGTGTCCAGCTGGCAAAGATAGCAGTGAACAAAGGAAATATGAAATACATTACTTTACACCTTGTCAATTTTTGGATAAGCAATGGAAGTTTGCCATTTATTTAAATGTAGCCAGGATTATTTTACTTAGTTTTTACATCAGAATGAGTAGATGACATTACATGCCTTTAAAGCATGACAACTGACTACATATAAAAGGCCCCATACAAAATAATAGCATAGGAACCCTAGAACAATCAGGGAGAGAAATGCTGTCTCCAGCCAAGCCATAATAGCTTTTTTTTTTTTCTTCTGGAATTTCTTCCGTGTATGTCATCAGTGATCAATGAAAGTGAAAGAGGACACAGTAGCAGTATCTTTCAGCACAAACTATCCCTAGGTTGTCAGCTGTTAGAAGTAATTATTGTCACCAAGGTTTCAGCTGAATCCAGTGAGACTGAAGAGAAGCATCCGGGGAATAATGGGGAAAAGACTGCTTTAATTTGTGCTTGTTTGTGTTTTACCTTATTTTTTTTCTAAACTTTCAAAATGAAAATGCTGAGCTATTCTTATAGGAAGTCTCTGTTGTCCCAATACCTGCATCCTGTCAATTTGGTCTTTTTTTGTTCGTTGTTTATTTCAAAGATTTTAATTTCACTGACATCTGTGATTAGTCAGGATTTAATGATGCTGACATCTGAAATTGATCCTTGTCCACTGATCCTTGTTCTCAGCTTACTTAACTAAGATCAGTTTACAATTTTATTTATTTTGCTCTTCTTCTAACCAATGGTCAACAATGCACGACCATACACACAATATTTATTTTCTATTTTCAAAAAAGGGGTGGAGAAAAAGGAAGCAAAAAAAATTATCAATAGAACTTTCCCGTTATTTGGAAAACACAATACATTCATAGATACAAAATAACAGTAAATTGGGACACATCCTTCAGATAATATTTCCTCTTTTGTGATATACTGCATCATGCTATTATGGTTTGTGTACAAGCCATACCACACAGTAAAATACATCATACCCTATCTACCACCATGATTAATAGAGGCTATTAATTTGAAGGCGCACAACTGGATTGCATTGAATGGTCTTTATATAGTTTCTTCATTTAGCCTGCTGTTAACTTATGATGATCTGATCCCTGGGTCTTCTGATGCAAATTGGAATTATTAAATATTGTCACTTCAAAATAGTGTCTAAAGGGGATTAAATTTAAATCCCTGGCTAAATAATCAAGGCAGGAAATTCCATAAGAGGAAGAGATGGAGAAAGCATAATAAGCATCCCAAAATTCTACCTACAATAATTGATTATTTGCTCATATTTTAGAATATTAATATATAAAAAACTGAACAGAAAAAAATATTTAAAGTAAGATTGCTACTGTTTATGTACACCAAGGAATGTTAGTTTTGTATTTAAAATGTAAAAATTATTAGTAATGGGAAGCTAGATAAATATTCAAATACAGTAGTAGTTCATGCTCTTCTAAACAAATCTAAATTAGTAAAATATTAACATATAAAGTTCCAAAAGACAGCTTAACTTAGCCCCGTATAGCCACTTATCATCCATCTAACAAGATTTTGTTTAGTACAGCTGCATCTGTAGAAAAGTTTGAAATTGTTGATTATAAATTAAATTGTAATACCTGCTTACAGACATTTTGCTTTAAGAACATAAGAACATAAGAAAGGTCGTACTGGGTCAGACCAAAGGTCCATCTAGCTCAGTGTCCTGTCTACCGACAGTGGCCAATGCCAGATGCCCTGGAGTGGGTGAACCTAATAGGTAATGATCAAGTGATCTCTCTCCTGCCATCCATCACCCCCATCTGACAAACAGGCTAGGGACACTGTTCTTTACCCATCCTAATCGCCATTAATGGATTTAACCTCCATAAATTTATCCATTTCTCTTTTAAACCCTGTTATAGTCCTAGCCTTCACAGCCTCCTCAGGCAAGGAGTTCCACAGGTTGACTGTATGCTGTGTGAAGAAGCACTTTCTTTTATTTTTTTTTAAACCTGCTGCCCACTAATTTCATTGGGTGGCCTCTAGTTCTTCTATTATGGGAGCAAGTAAATAACTTATCCTTATTCACTTCCTCCACACCACTCATAATTTTTTATACCTCTATCATATCCCCACTTAGTCTCCTCTTTTCCAAGCTAAAAAGTCATAGGCTCTTTAATCTCTCGTCATATGGGACCCATTCCAAACCCCTAATCATTTTAGTTGCCCTTCTCTGAACCTTTTCTAATGCCAGTATATCCTTTTTGAGATGAGGAGACCACATTTGTATGCAATATTCAAGATGTGGGTGCACTATGGATTTGTATAAGGGCAATCATATATTCTCCGTCTTATTCTCTATCACTTTTTTTATGATTCCTAACATCCTGTTTGCTTTTTTGATTGTCGCTGCACACTGCATGGACGTCTGCAGAGAACTATCCACGATGACTTCAAGATCTTTTTTTTCTTTCTCACCTGTGTGGTAAATAAATCATATAGTAGCTTAGGTCTGAATTTTGAAGCCTATTTGTGTAGGGTGGTTTGGCTAAAGATGGACAAAAGGTCTGTTGGAAGATGTTCTGCATAACTTTCATTTAATTCTCTATCTTCTTAGTTAAGCAAACCTGGTTTTACTGATCATATTTTATTAACTGGCTGTTTCATGGGGATGAATATGTGAGCCAGTCTCTGAAGGATGTCCAGACCTGGGGTTCAGATGAACCTGGATTCACTAAAGGCCATCTCCTGAGGGTGCTTCAAACATCTAATTGTGTCACTTAGGACATGGAGGAAATAAAAAGACCTTAGTGAGAGGAGAGCAGATGCTGGGCCCCTAAATTAAAGGTTAAAGATCATTACTTCACATGAATTTTCAGTGTGTGATTTGGTGGTAGTAGGGTTTCTGATTTGTTTTGTTTTGTTTTGTTTTTGGCATGACTGTAATTTGTTTCACATTAAGAAACTTCCAGGTTTGATTTGAATATCAGCGTAAATGGGTATATAATGTCAATTATGAATCATTTGGTGGGAGGCTTCTTATAGTTTTAATATAATTTAATTTCCCATTTGGCACTTGTTTTAACTCTTTCTACAAAATAATAATAATACAAGAAAGATACCAAAAAATTGTATCTTCGCAGTAAAGTACTTCATGGCTGAATCAATGTAATGCTTGCACTGTTACCCTATATGGTAATATATTGTAAATAATCATCCAGTGTTAACTGATTTATATCAAATTGATTTTGTTGGACTGGATCTTTTGTAAAACAACCTGAAGGAAAAAAAGAGTGGCAAAAACTTCTGTTAGCATATTTTTTTCCCACTGTTACAGTGTCAGAAGCATACAATAATTTGTAGCTGCACTTGGATACACAGCACACTTTTTTTAAAGTATAGCTGTTTTTTTTTCCCTGATGTCTTATTTTTGGAACCTACCTGCATTCTTGGGTGTGAAGTCTAGTATGTTAACTAGTTATTAAAAAGCAAATTAAGTAACCTATACAAATAGGGTACCTATACATAGATAGCTATGATCTAGCACAGGGGTCTCCAAACTTTTTAAGACGAGGGTCATATTAGATTTTTGGAGGGGCTTTGCGGGCCTCTGTACCCCCCACACCCCGCTACCCCTCTGGAACCTTTTCACAAACAGTGATTTTCCTTAGTCAACTGACTCTAGTGAAAACTGAGTACACGTACCCTGTGGCTGCTGAACTGAAACTGTGATGCCACGGTATTGAAGAAAATAAGCCACTTGAAGAGATCACAAATTAGGAAAAATTAGCAATTGATAGGGCATATGGGATAGGGGCAGATCTAAAAACAGCAACGTCATTGGACATATTTCTTTACAAGAAAAGCTCTTCTACTTGTAAAATGCTATAGGTTATTTATATTAAATCTCAATTGAAGTAAAACTTCTGGTTATAACATAAGAAGCAGTTTAAATATCTGTTTTCTCACATTAGTGTAGTGGTGGCTCAAACTTCACATACATTTTCAGAATTAAAAGTTAATTTGTATTTAGAATTGCATTTCAATGAGATAACAGAATATGACATTTTTCAGAGGAATGGATGCTACTGTTTTTTTGGTTAGTGTAGGCATTTAAAGGGACACAGCTAGTCTTTTACATTAATGCTTCATTGATTGGAAAGGAGGAGGTTTACACTTTTGTTCATGCTTTTATTTCTGTCTAGAAATGTAACAAGAGAAAGGTGAATTCATTTGCATAGTAAAGGCTGTCTTCAAAAACAATGAAGCTAGAAACTTCAATTATTAACTGACTGTCTGGATTCTGGAGAACACATAAAAAATCTGTTTAGAGGCACATCTACAGATTAATTGAGTTTCCAGATGGATGGAATAGTTGATTGACTGTTTGTTAATATATCCACTTTACAAACAGTAAGAGGAATTCCAGTTCCTCAGAATTGCTGGGCATATGGCTACTTGTGGAGTGAGGGAGGAGATGGGGGGCACGAGGAATATATTACAGGCAGGATTGTAGTTTTCATAGACTGTCAAAAAAATGTCTCAGATGGCTGTAAATGGCATGTTGTAACAAGATGTTATAAACAAAATGTCAGATCTCTTAATATTCCATCATAAATTGTTGTGAGGGTATAGTGGGGGGAATAATAGAGGCACCAACAACAAACATTTTCTACCTGATTGAGTATGCATATGGCAGGTGAAGTGAGAAAAAGCTTCCATTGTTTCTCTACAATCAAACTTGAGTTGTCATGCCCTCAGCCCCGTAATTATCCATTATCTAAAATGTCAGCCAAGGAGGGAATGATGAGAGTTGATGCTAAAAGTGTCATGTTTTTTTGCTTTCTTTTTTTTTAATTTTAAAACACAGTGACTGAAAGGTTAGTTTAGTGTATTGATATTTGCAAAATGAAGCTAGAAAAATATAAGGCCTGTATGTATCTTTCCAACACTATGAAGACCCATTTTTAGCCTAGATAGGTCACAGGGTATGGGAATTTAAATGGGTCTCTGACCTATGGGTGTACCAACATGGACCTCAGGTAAGTATACATTTGGAGAAGGTATTCCACTTTTTTTAGCGAAGTGAAAGAAATTTACTGCTGGCAAGTTTAACAAAAAAAAAGTGTGTTGTAAAGTGTGTTGCTATGGGCCTTGTTATTCCTGGTGAAGAACAATTAGTAGACAAAGTATAGATGATCAAACTTTTATGATAAATGCAACTTATCACATGAATATCACCACCCAGCAACTTACTCTTTCAAAAAATTTCACTATTTTTCCTACGATTCACTTTTCAGTTTTCTCTGTCATCCCTTCCATTCTCCTATTCTGTCCCTCAATTTATCTTTTACTCCCTCCGTCTCTGTCTCAGCATCTCACTGTGTCTGTCACTCACCTCAGGTTAGGAAACAGAAATGGGATTGTTAGAGACAAGGTTGGTGAGAGAGTTATTAGCTTTTACTGGATTATATTCTGTTGGTGAGATAGACAAGTTTTCAAGTCTACAGAGAGCTTTTCTTCAGGTCTGGGAAGCATACTAAGAATGTCATAGCTAAATTCAAGGTAGAACAGATTGTTTATCAAAAGTAATTAACACATTTTTCAAGGCATCATTCAACATGAAAGGGCCTGTGAACATCCCTCCAGTCATAGAGCAGAAAGAAAATTGGGTTGGGTGAGAAGGCATCTTGGGGTATTCGAAAGGGATTGTCAATTTAATACTAAGAAAGCATTATCTAATAAATTTGGGATTCTCTCCATTCCCCTCTGTCTCACATCCCTTTTCATTTTTCTCTCTCTTTCCATCTTTGCCAGGTATTTGTTCTTAGGTTTCCCATTCTCCCCACTTACCTCTTAAATTCAATTATCCCAGACCCCTTGCAAAGTGCTTCAGTGAAGAAACATTACATGGGAAGAAAAGGAAACATTGCATGACATGGGAGGTCAAGAGTGGGAGAGAGAAGTGGCCAGAAAGGGGAAGGTTTCTGGCTGAACAGTTGAACACACAGCACTTTTTTCTACCAATGTAAGCTCCCAAGATATTGGACCTTAAAAATCTTATTGTTAGGCATAATAAAGCTACATTAGGCATTTTCCCCATATGTATTAATATTATTTTTGTTATTCTGAGCATGTGGTATAGTTGAATTCATGGTATTAAATAATCTGCCTTTATGAGTGAAGATTAATTTAAAACTGTACCAATACTTCTGCTTTAGACTAAAATATTCATTTTCCCTCTGTGAAATATTTGACAGATACAGACTATATGATAATGTGGTATAAGCACTTTATTAGCACGCTTTTGAGATTATGTGTTTAACACACTCATGGCTTTGCCAGTCATGAATATTGCAGCCATCCCAAACGCCTGCCAATAAAAGCTTTATACCAAACAATCATGTGTACTGTTTATACTATGTATTATACAGAATTGTTTTTACACATTTGAGAAGGATTCCCAAACAACTCGAAACTTCCCATCAACCAGTGACCTCTCTACATTCCTGGAGTTCAGTACATTGCTCATCAGGAGGTTTGACATCTGGAGGGAGTCTTGACCTAAGATGTCTGAATCCGAACCATGGCATTCCTGGCTTGTGAAAAAGAGCCATGAGCAAATGATGCCACTCCTGTCTAACATAATGAACACCTCATTCAGAGAAGGAATCACTCCTTTCTCCTTCAGCACACAATAATCTGACCTACTCAGAAAAAACAACAACCTGTGTACATCAGCCAACTGCTGCCCATCTTTGAACTTTCTGTTCCTGAACAAGCTCAGAGAATCTACCCTAGGGACAACATCAAGCTTATCTAATTGAGCTAATATACTAGGCCTACCACAGCCTGGATAAAGATTGTCTGTGTAGGAGACAGAACTTTCACAGTGGGCCAGCTCAAGAATTCTCTCTAGGGAGAGGATAGGAAAACAAACACATGACAGATGTTAGTCACAGTGCTTAATTGAACTACTAGAAAGAACTCAGATCCTGTGCTGATAAGAACCTTAATAGAGTAATGTAATTTTTGTAATTGAAAATATTTTTTTCATATCCCTTCATCTTGCCTACCACAAACTCAATTGTACAGAATTTGAAGGGAGACATAATCTAAAAAGGATTGAAAATAGCAATTTTGTATACAGAAAAGCTGTGATTGGCCTTGCATTGAATCTTATTTATCCTGGACTTCTAAGAGTTGTTTGTTTGTTTTCCGTGGGGAGGGGAGACTGGAGAGGGAGATTTCTTCTAATGGGCTTATTTTCTTTTCTTCTTTCTCTCTCCTCTCTCTTTTTTAAAAAATAGTGACTATTTGAAGCTGCTAATAGTTTTCAAATGTAGAATAAGTTATGTTAGAGTTGGATAAGTGGGGAGAGGGCAAGTGAGGCTATTAGAATTGAATGACACCCTATTCATTCTATTGCTGTGCAAGTTATTATATGGACATCACTTCCACGTGTGTGTATAAACATACATGTATTATTTAGCCATGTATTGTTTATATACATACATACAGTGAAAGCTTTTTGGGGGGAATAGGGGATGCCAGTAAGTGAAAAATATTCGTTAACTAAGAGGGAAAGAGTTTGGGCGTGGGAGACGGTGCGGGGATGAGAACTGAAGCTAATTAGAGCTGCAGGGGCAGTGCTTGGGGCAGGGGCAGAGCCGCCTGCCACAGGTCCACCTAGGAGTAGCTGGGACAGGTTGCCGCTTGTGGGATCTACCTGAGGTGAGCATCCCCCGTATCCGCCACCCAAAATTCATCCTGAGCCCTCACCCGCATGCAAACTCCCTCCAAGAGTCTGCGCCCCGCATCCCCTCCTTCACCTCTTCTCCCTCCACACTCAGAACACCTTGTGGCCGTTCCTCTGTCCAGGAGCAGCAGGGACATGTTTCCGCTTCCAGGGAGCCATGTGGAGCCAGGTAGAGAGCCTGCTGGCCCCGCACCAACTGGACTATAAACCGGACTTTCTATGAAGATTAGAAATGCCGGTTTATAGAGATTTCCAGTTGGTATAGGGCCGGATAACACAGCTTTTACTGTATATACACTCGCATACATACTATTAGTACATAATATTGCCGAATGGGTTTTGCTGAATTGTCCAGTGTTTGTGACAGTGAATACATCACTTATGAGAAAAGTGTGTCTAGATAACTCATTTTTCCTCCTCTGTTCATTAGTGCATATAATAAACAATTCCTTTGTGTTTCATTTATCATTTTGGAGTACATTTCTTAATACTCTGTGGCCCAAATATTTTTCTGGAGTGAATGGGAAAAATCTCCATTGAAACTGATGAAACTGCAACCATTTATGCCAGAAAATTTGGCTCCATGTTTTTTTTGAAAGTCTTTCTTGATAGAAGATCCTAACTAAAGCATCAAAGTCCCGTGTGAGAAATGTTGGTTAAGTGCATTTTGGAATACATTCCTCTCAAAAGTCCATTTTATTAATCTGATTTTATTAAATCTGGTAACTTTTCTCTAATCTGGGTTTAACCTTGGTGACTAACATCCTACAATTTGTTTGTATAGCTTCTTAGGATAATTGTGTAGGGGCTATATGAATATATATCAAATTGCAGTATTGTAATCAAAATATTAATTAGTCTCGGATTTAGCTGTTTGGATAGGTAGGACTTGCATCAATCAATTTTGTGCAGCAATTTAGAAAATGTAAATATTTTTATTACTTAATTTGAATCTATTAAGCGCAGGTTAGCTTTGTTTTGCATCTTTGTTGGTTGGAAAGGCTCAGGCAAACTGCATCATTCTGTCTTTTATTAGCTGTTGAGTAAATCACAATAGGTCTAACAGATATAATGGAACTGTAGTATAATGATGTCAGCATGATAACACATTTTGTCATGTTACTTTTCCTTTGGTCTATAAAAGTGAAGAAACTAGAAATTACTTGCCTTGTAATTCTTCTTTGAGGATATCAGACCATTTCTTTGGCCTTTTCTTCATGCTTATCCTCACTACAGAGGATATGTTGGAGCTCTGCTACCCTGATTTTCCACTGATGTGAGGTCCTTCAGGGATTTTACACTGCCAGCATAAGTTAGAGCAGCCTTCCAGGCTTCTCTGATTCATGCTAATCAATTATGCAGAATCAGGGAAGTGAATCCAGTTCATTGATGGCTTCTAACTCATGTAGCTAAGACAAGGGGAATTAAGACGAGTAGCTTTGGATAAAATCAGCATTTGATTCAAGAATAATTATCTGCTCTTATCTTGATAAACATGCTTTGATTATTATGTTGAGCAAAAATATTTCACACTTAGAGTTTGTTCACACTGCCATGTGAAGTGTGACTTCAGCATGTGTAGACAAACCATGACTAGCTCAAATAACAATAGCAGTGAAGCCATGACATCAAGGGCTAACCTCAAAAATAATTATACGGGGTAACCTTCTTCAGCCTGTGGTGCTGCCAATGTTGCTGTAGCGTTGCTAATATTGTTATTCAAATTAGCTAGATCAAAGGTAGCTCAGGTATATCTACATATGCTGCAATTATACCTCTGGTTGCAGTGGAGACAACCTTAATAAAAAATTCTTTCAAGAATGACTGAGGGCAAATGAATCCTTATTATATTCACTAAAATTACTTCATTATGAGACAGCTTGAAGTATTGTAAATAGGACATTAATATTAAAATACGTTAATTTGTCTTTCAGGGGTTGAAAAGCTGATCCGCCATCTACACCGACACAGTGTACCTATAGCTATTGCCACTAGCTCAGCTGAAGTGACATTTCAGATGAAAACAAGCAAACACAAAGACTTCTTTAATCTATTTCATCACATTGTGTTGGGAGATGACCCAGATGTGAAGAACAGCAAGCCACAGCCTGATGCGTTCTTAGTTTGTGCAAACAGATTTCACCCTCCTCCTCCTCCAGAAAAGGTAGGGATTGAATTAGCTGAAAAGTCAGCAATAAACAAGTCAGACTACATTTCAATTTGTTTTAATTTGTTTAATATGACAAATTTTGAGGTTGAAATTTCAAATAAATAGCAAATAAAAAATACTCCATGGAAGAATTCTGCACCACTGTGCAATACAGAATTTTGCAGAAATTGATGTTGTGCACGCAGAATTTCCTTTCCCCCCTCAGAAATGGGCTGCAGTACTGCTGGCTGCCACTGGGGGCCTCTGCACCCGGCAGAGCCCAGCTCTGACACAGAAGACACTGTTAGGGGGGAAAGGGAGGGAGCTAGAGGGTTCCCAGAAACTGCAGTTCCCTGCATGTCCTGCAGGAAGGAGACAGCAGTGTGCAGGAAATTCCACACAAGCCAGGGACCTAGCATCATGCTGTTTCTCCCTCTAGATTCCTGGGCTCTAAGCGATAGGGGGACGGGTATCTGGGTTGTGGGGGACACAGCTGGGCTCGGGGAGGGGGGGAGGACGGTGGGTGGATGGGCTGGGGGGGTGTACTTGCAGGTACCTGAGCAGCAGGGCCCCAGCGGCTGAGTTCAGAGGTCGGGGAAGAAGAGAGTGAGTGTATCTTTGCTAGGAGGGGCTCTGTGGCTGGGCTCTGGTGGCAGGGAGAAGGTGCAGGTGTACGGCGCCCCCAGCTGGGCTCTGGAAGGGGAAAGAGAAACAGAAACTGGGTTGTCATAGGGATTTCTTTAATTCTCTTCTGCGGGAATTTGTGTATGTGAGCGTCTGTATAGTTACAGACATACTTGTTGATAGGTATTTTGAAAAAAAAATTACCAAAATAACGAAAGTTGCATGATCATGTAGTGTTATTTTTACAAATAACACTTGCAGAATTTTAAAATAGTGTGCGCAGAATTTTTAAGTTTTGGGCGCAGAATTCCCCAGGAGTTTTTTTTTAAAAAAAAACCAACCACATAGATTCTCTCTTCCCGAAGAAATGTATACTGTAGAAGCAGGAAATTATTGCAACATGTCCTGTTCGTTCACCATACAATGATTTGTAATGCAAATTACGTTTGATTTACTGCATGGTACTGTAAAGTAACGGGAAACTTCAATGATTTCCACTAATTGTATAAATATGAAAGCTGAGCTCTTGTGCTCAAAAGTTTAGAAACATCATTTAAACATAGGACAGTTTTCTTTTCAAACATTTGTGGCTGATTTACATATTAAAAGTCTAAACATTAAAGATGCATTTTTGTAAAGAGGATATAGATTTCCTTCATGCCATCTCTTCATCCTGCGTGCTGAATCTATGAGATCATAATTCTTGGTTTTTTATTTCAAAACCTAGCACTGAGGAATGTCATTTGAAAAAGAAAAGGTGTTTTCTTCCTCTCATACAGATTTTCTAAATTTCCAACTCAGAAACCTGTAGGGGCAAATATCTGAAAGAGAAACAGAAACCTAAATAATATTGTCATTTCTATTTTAAATTAACACAATTTCTCTTTAAAATCATGCCTTCATACTTTTTTCTGTTCTGCATGAAACATGAAACATATAAAGAAGTTTTGAGATCCTAATTACTGCTAAAAAAATTGTTTCACAATTGTGATTTTTTTAATCCAAACTCTGTTGTAGATTAGATGGAGTGTATTGCTGGTCCATAGAGAACAATGGCTATGTAGGCATATTTGCACCAGCTAGTGTATTTCAACCTTTCTCTGAATGGACCTTCCATTTCATTGAAGCCCCTTATTTACATGGGCAGGAGTGGATCAATAAGTGAATAAGGCTGTTGATGATTGTTCTTCAGTGTAGTGCCTAGAGAGTTAGGTGCTCAACAGTCATTTCACCATGTTATCAATGTACTCCATTGAGCAGGATGCCAACTGAGCTCTGCCACTTTTTTTTGGCAAATTAGCTCCATAATGACTCTTTTGATGTGCCTGCTTGTGACTTTGCTGGAGCAAAAATGAAAAAAGTCACAAATTTAGAAATATAATTTACAATTAAACATAAGAGAATAAAAAGAAGTAAGAATTAATTTCTTACTTTACAGTCCACTAGGATCACTTTTGTGTTCCTTGCGCTAAATTTATTATATTGCTTGAAACTTCTCTGTGCAATCCACTTGTGATACTATTTTACTATAATTCTCTTACAATTTTTATGTATTTTGGAGTTCTCACTTGAAATCTAAATTGTATTCAGTTACAGTGATGAATCTAAACTGAAATAACTGATCATATCTTTGGTTAGCACATACATGAATTGTGTTAGTGAATCATAATTGTTCATATTGCAATTTATTTAGCTCATTGTTTGCAATTGTATATACTGGAAAAAACACTTGGACCTTGAACATTCAAGGGAGGCAAGGGAAGGCCAATTTACATTTTTTTTCAAATAGTACGTATCTCAGAATAAAAGTTATTTTCAGTAAACCATATTTTTTCACATGCAGATTTGTCATAATGTCTTCTGACTTTTACTGTCCAGCCTCTAGAAGTCAGTTTCCATTGTTCTTAACATTGCTTCAGAATGTTTAGAATTTTCTTTCCATTGCCATACTCAGTTTCAGCTTAAGGATGAGTTGACTTTTTTGTGTTTGTAGGCAAAAATACTGTTGAAATTCATGGGGAATTTTCTTCAATATAGACTGCAGATTTCAGGATTTGACCAACATTATTATTATATTCAGTGGCAACTTAATTAATTCAGAGTTAAGGTTGCTTGGTGGGATGTCATTCTCTCGCAGAACGTAGAGCAAAACTCAAACTTTTGAAAACCACCAAATGCACAATTAGGATTCTCTATGAAAACTTAATTCCCCTCTTTCAGCAGTTCTTTAATACAGCCTATTAACGTACTCTGCCAACCCCATAGTTTTCTGAAATGTGCAACCCATTCACTCAGGATACCACCTAACACTCTTAAAAGACAAAAAGGGGGGTTGCGCACACCACTTCCCTCTAAATAACATAGCACTGAAACAATTATGTTTTGAAATGACAATGTTATGACAAAATGTTTAATAAAAATAGTTCAGCTTCTGATGCTGAAAACATATATGCAAAAGCAAACATTTATGCACTTACTTTAGGTACCTAACTAATCTCACTGAGGTCAATAGTACAGTGCTTGTGAATATGGTTATGTGCTTGCTTAAGTGTTTGCAGGTTCAGAGCCATAATTTCTTTCTTTATATCTGTCTGCCTGCCTACCTTCCTTCCTATAGCTGTTGTGTGGAATTTAAATAAGATAAGACCCTACAAGTAGTAGGGATGTAAAAGGTTAAACAGTTAGCCAGTTAGCCGGTAAGCATTAGGCTGACCGTTAATCAGACCTTAACTGTTTACCCCGGCAGCTGCCCAGCCACACTGGGCTGGTCAGCTGCAGCAGCCCTAGTCATGTCAGGCCAGCGGGCCAGAGGGCCTCCAGCCTCGGCTGGGCCAGCAGGACTCCAGTCCCAGCCATGGCGGGCTGGCTGGAGCAATCCTGGCCACAGCAGGCAGGCAGGACTCCAGCCACAAAGGACCCCAGCCCCAGCTGCAGTGGCTCGTCGGGACCCCGGCCTGCAGCCCTTTCAGGACTCCAGTCCTGGCTGGGCCAGCGGGACCTCAGCCCCTGCTTCCCCGCGCAGGCCTGCCTGAGCAACCTGGGTTAATGGTTGACCAGTTAAACCATATCATTTTAATCATTTAACCTGTTAATTTTTTCAACCGATACTTACATCCCTGACAAGTAGTGCCATTTACCTTTATAATGAACTAAATTATAAATGCTATTGTTTTTTAATCTAAAATTGCAAAACACGAGGTTTTTCAAATGTTATACAAAGCCTCAGCCTGTTTTAGGTCAATGGCTTTAAATAATAGTACTCTGGTTTGCGATCCCCCCCACCCCTTTTTTGTAGTTTTTGCTTAATGAAGCCCAAAATCGTGAACAGTAGTCTGTGCTGACTCTGATGAATGTTCAATGCAGTTCTTCAGGTTGATCAGGTTACATTACGATTTGTGTGTCTCATTTGGCTTTTTTGTCAAATCCGTTTTATTTTGTGTTTTTCCTTTTTTCAAAGAGACCTTTGTCGGGACATGATTGTTACAAAAGAAGAGGTGAAGAGTAATGGGAATTTCAGGCCCTGTGACCATGCTGTAATTTGTACAACAGTATTAAAAAGAGGGAGTGAAGGAACTGCTTTGGTTTAAACATGTTCATCGCTGTGATTGGAACATGCCTAAAAAGGGTTGCCATTTTTTTTAGTAGGTTTTGTTCTTATTTTTTCACCGGCATAATTTGCTGACCGCTTTTCACAGCTGATCCACTTTCAGTACACACATTTCACTTACTTGAAATTCTGAAAGCCTTTAATGTCTTACTAGTCATATTAAACTACTTAAAGGAGTTTCTCTTGTGACTAATGTATATACTGAGACTTTGAATTTGTTAGCCATACTTTAAGTAAGGTAAGGGAGTTTCAAAGGCTTGAATAGTCTGTCATTAAGTTATATACTGTAGCTATAAGTTATATACTGTAGCTATGAGACATGTTTAAGTTATGTCTTTTAGAGTCAGTCATTGCTAATCTGTACTTTTTTTGTTTGTACATAAATGGGCTTCACTCTTTTCTGAATGTTTATAATTCACAAATTAGACACTTTATTTATTATAAAAGTAATGAAAACAGTACATGCAAAAAGACACAGAATTTTTTACCATAGAATAAAAAGCTATGCCAATAACATTCTTTTCAAAATTCTTCTGTTCTTTTTTCTTGAATAGATCTCAGTTAGTTGTGAATTTTGCTTTAGCTAAAGCATGGCTATAAACAGGAATGCATGTAAACCATTATGCTATATACATGGCCTACAATTTCCTGTGGGTAGATTTTTTTAATTATTATTTTATTATCAAATGTTTTATCATAATACTGCTGGATATAAACATTTCCAATTACAAAGCTTGGCTGTAACAGAGCTATTGTGTCTGATTTTCAAAATATCCTTATGCATGGATTGCATTCATGCATTCATCTGCACACACACAAAAGAGACTTGCATATAAAATGGCCAGTAGGTTGAGTGTGGACTGCTGTAATATGTTCTATATGGGGTTGCGTATGGACAGTATCCATAAACTAAAGCAAGTGCAGAATGTGGCTGCCTACTTACTATGTGGACTTTATGTGGAGAGCATACAATAATTAAAAGTAAATTATTTACTTAAATTTCCAGGTGAAATTCAAAGTATTGGCATTGACTTAGAAAGCCCTCCCTGTATGTGGCCTAGTTATCTGGAGAACTACAGTACAGACCAGGGATCGGCAACGTTGGCACGTGGGACCACAGGGTAAGCACGCTTAGTGGGCGCCGCTGCTTTATTTATCTGGCGTTTCACCGATTCCGGCTCCCACTGGCTGCGATTCGCCGTCCCAGTGCAATGGGGGGCTGTGGGAAGCTGCGCGGTGCTGGCCACCGCTTCCCGCAGCTACCATTGGACCGGGACGGTGAACCGCAGCCAGTGGGAACCAGGATCGGCGAAACGCCAGATAAATAAAGCAGTGAGGCCCACTAAGGGTGCTTACTCTGCAGTCCCATGTGCCTACGTTGCCGATCCCTGGTACAGACCCATTTATGCTCGGATGTCGGGAGTCAAGCCATCGTGACTGCGTGTTAATGATGGCTGAAATATCTTAAGATATCTATATATACAGTACATGTATAATTATGTAGAATTACATACATATTCACAGCGTCCCAAATACTGGAGGATTTTAACTGGGCAGGAAACGTGTTCATGACCGTTCATCAGCTGATCGGCTTTCTCCAGAAATCAATATCTACGCTATGCCATGACACTTTTTAAAATGACTTATAAACCCCTTGCTGGCTTGGAATGATTCATCCCCCGTTAAATTTCCAAATTTTTTTGCTTGGGCTTGACGAATTGGCCCACTTAGCGGCATTCCTTTCAGCGAAAGAAAGGCGAAAGAATGCAGCTAAGGAATTTCCGTTCAGCGGCATTCCTTTCAGGAAAGAAAGGTTTCCTATTAGAATCAAATCAATGAGAATCAAACAATTTTGAAATGTGTTAGCACAGACTATATATTACATCTCTCTAGCATGACAATGACTAAGCGTGCATGATATGTCTTTACCAATATCAGCGATTAAAAGGAAGACGAAATAACAGTAGGCCTACAACACGTTTCCGCTCCGCACATCCTGTCAATTTCTGTGTCAGTGAGTTAGTGAGCAAATCTGTAGCGCTACATAGCAAGTTCCTGAACCGTGTGATAATGAGTCTCACATGTTAAACAGATAGAACTGGGAAGCATGGTGCTACCGCGTGTTAAGTGGATTCATGCGTAAATGGGTCTGTAGTGTACCTCAGTTTCCATTCTGCACTGATATAATTGCAACTAATGAAGGCATTGAAGATGGGGTTACTTCAGTTTAAAAGAAAGGAAACTCCTGATTCAAGGGTTTTCCTTGCAGGGTCTTTGACTGTGGAACTTTTTTCCTTCCCAGTGAGCCAGAGCCTCAATTTGTTGTTCTAGGCACACTGCAGCACCCCAATGCTTTTTGTGGACATTCGAGGAGTTGGGTTTTGGTTATTTAGTGTGAGGTTTTGGAGGGATTTCTCTTGCATTGCTACTGTTATGGGATAATCCCACTAAGTAAATAGTATAGTATTTGTTTAATTTACCTACCTTGAATATATGCTGTAGAAATCTAAAGAAATAAAGTACAATGGAGCCCCAGTATAATGCGCCCCGGTATAATGCGAGTTCGGTTATAGCGCGGTTATACCATGGCTCCCAAGTCCTGAGTTCTTTGTCCCCAGCAGGTGCGAGGGCCATGGCTTCTCTCCCCTGCTGGGCAGTCAGGAGAGAAACTGCAGCCTCCCCTGCCAGGGACAGAGAACTCAGGACTGCAGGTGAGGACTGCGGCTTCTCTTCCCTCTGCCCAGCACCTGCAGGGACAGAGAACTCCGGGGCTGCAGACTGCAGCCCAGTAGTTCCCTGTAGAAGCCGCGGCTCCGCGCCTGCTGGGACTGGGAGACTCCTGCAGCCCGGAGTCCCCCTGTCCCGGCAGGCGTAGGGTAGTGGCTTCCAGCAGGCTTTGCTGGAAGCCGCTGCCCCCACGCCTGCCCAGACAAGGGACTCCGGGGGCTGCAGGCGCCGGTGTCCCCTGCCCCCCCGACAGACGGGTTGGCAGCGGCTTCCACAGAGAACTCTGGGGCTGCAGGCTGCAGCCCCAGAGTTCTCTGTCCCTAGCAGGCCTGGGGCTGCAGCTTCTCTCTTGCCTGCTGGGCAGCCGGGAGAGAAGCGCAGCCCCCCGCTTGCCAGGGAGTGGGGCCCTGCTATAACGCGACGCTGCATTTAGCACGATGGGATTTTATGGATCCCATCTGTCGCGTTATAGCGGGACTCCACTGTACTTGCTGTTTGTGTACAGTCTTTCCATCTATGTGCACATAATCACAGTAATTGCTTGCACAAATGTAGAAAGTAAATGATTACAGATGTCTTGAGAAATTCAGGGTGTACTGAAGATGGAACTGTAAGTGCTCAGATCTTTGGAACTGCTTAAAACATTAGCAGTAATTCTCTTTCTTCACTGGTCTCTCAATAATCTAGTACGAAGAGTGATGACCCTCTGTTTTGACTGCAAATGGTTCAGCTAATAGTTACTCAAGTTAGTATGGTGAGCTGACCCTACTAGGTGCCTATCAGTGAGAGAGCCTTTCGGTAGACCTAGTAGGTGTTAGCTGGGAAAGCTCAATTGATGGGAACAGTGTGTGAATGACACCTTCCTCATAGTTGTCAGCTTTCTCCAAAATGAGGCTGAGGGAAGATTCCTGATGGAACTTTGTTATGGCCTTATTCTTACTCATCCCCTGCTCTAGGGCCACATGTTATATTGTCTAATTCATTATTAAACAATAGAATATGTATTAAAAAATCAGATAGAACTATTAACACATCAAAATAATACAACTCACCCATCCCCTTTACATCCCACTAAAACCATCCTTTCAGAGAGGTTGACAAAACAAATGTGATTTCCAACATGCTTCCAAACTCAACAGGTTGGAGCTATATGGAGTGTGTTGCAGAAGAAGAAGGGAGACTGCACTAAAAATTCCCATTATCCAGTCACCTACCATTTAAACCCTAAGTTTACTCAGGCGCTTCACCTGCTTTCACTGGGTAGCATCTAGTTTGGAATAGCTGGGGGCTATAGCAACATATCTCCAGAATTCTTGAAAAACTGTGACCCCCATGCTCGGCTTTGGCTTGTGAAATTCTTCATCTGGGTCATCAGTGAATGTTGATGGGCTACCAAAGATAAGGTGCACCACAAAAGCCATTGGTCTCCTAAACCCTGGGAAGGGTCCAAGTCAAGCATCATGCTATCGTCCCATATCATTATTGTCCCATATTGTCCCATATAATTATTGTCAGTGTGCTTCTGACCAAGCCGGCTTTTGCAGAGGCTGTAGCACATGCAACCAAGTATTCGCGCTGACCATATTTGATGAAAATGGCTTCCAGAGAAGCTTGAAAAGAGATACTGTTTTCATCACTCTAACAGTGGCATACAATATGGTACGGCACACTGGCCTGCTCATGAAGATATCACGGGTCCTGCTACCTTGGGTCACAGCCATCATTGAACTGTTCCTTCACGACAGACAGTTCAGAGTCCATGTGAGGGAGAAGATGAGTACTTGGAGATTACAGAACAGTGGGTTCCCCCAGGGTTCTGTGCTTTCGCCAACCCAGTCTAACCTTTACATCAATGACCTGCCAACAATGGAGTCACAAAAGTTCGTTTCCACAGACGACATCTGTTGGGTATCCAAACCCGGACGTTTCACAAGCTTGATGCCACTTTAAACCAGAACATGATAAAGTTACCTGACTACTGTAAGACTTGGCGCCTGTAACCAAACATCATCAAAATATCATCCAGTTTGTTCCCTCTTTATCACATTAGCCCAGCCTGAGAACTGAAAGTTTATCTGAATGGTCAGAAGGTGAAGCATGAAGTAGAACTGGTCTGTCTAGGTGTGACCTTAGATTGCACACTGAGTTACCATGTCCACCCGAAGAAGACAGCAGCTAAAGTTAAGACGCACAACAATCTTCTTAGCAAACTGGCAGGTTCGTCATGGGGTTCTTGTTCTCCAACTTTGCAGATGTCAGCTCTTGCCACCTCATATTCCGTGGTGGAGTACTGCGCACCAGTTTGGAGTCGACTGTCCCACAGCAAACTGCCGCCTTGTGCATCATCTCTGGCACCCTGCGTTAGACTCCACTTCCCTGGCATCCTGTTCTGAGCCATGTTGCTCCTCCTCATATCAGACAAGAAGTTGCCACTGGCAGCTTACTGGAGAAAGTACGTGCGAACCCAAGCCTGCCACTGCACAATGACCTTTTTAAACTGCCAGCTGCATATTTGCCATCACATCACCCGTTATGGTCTCATCCACCGTGCCAAAATGTTAGGACAGAAACACTGGCGAAAGGAATGGATATCTGTTATAATCCCCAACCAGTCCCTCATCGCCGAACCCACAATCTGCCTCAATGGGTTTGACCTGCCCCATCACTAATGGTCCCTGTTGAACAGGTTCTGGACCAGGCAAATTCTCTGTGCAGCCAGCCAGTATCGCTGGGGCCTTTGTGACAGCCCTTTGTGCAGCTGCAGCACACGATGGCACACATTATTGATGAATGCTTGCTGACTAGGTTCAGCAGTGGCCTAGCAGAACTGCATCATGCCACTGAAGATTCCTTCATTTGAGTAGACAACTGTGCACATGCTAATTAAATAAAACTTGCTTTAGACACTCTGATAAGACATAGAGAGGGAGGTAGCCAGGATCCAAACTATTACCAGAAATGAACTAGAAGCCAGTGAATGCTATGAAGTACAGGCAAAATATGCTTTTTTAAGAGAGTTTCTTGTAATAATGTAATCTGGAGGTGACAAAAACATGGACAACTGTGGTGAGAACCACATCTGAAAGCAAAGGTACAATGTCCTGGCCAAGAATAGATGCTAAAAAGCACTCATAGTTTTGCAGGCTGTATTTTATGTACAAAAATTACAATAAATAATGTACAGTGTAATGAACTAACTACTGCTCAGTGTGCTGCCATCTGAGAAGCCTAAGTTCAGGAATCACCTCCCGACTCCTGCTTAGTCTGGGAAATCTTTAATTTAATTTAATTATTATATTTCATGTTTCTATGTGCTCACCTTAAGTTCAGTGTAATTTACAGAAATTTGAAACAAAAACTAAAAATGCTGACACATCCAACAGATTTGCAAGAGCTGCCAATGGGCACATTCAAAATTATATTAATCCCTTGAATACAAGTGGTCATAGACAAAACCTCCATGCCCCCAACCGCCCACCTACTTCCTCTCCACCTGGTTAAAAAAGATATGGTTTGCAGTCTTCTTGGAAAGTTAACCAATCCAGATGGTGATGCACAAAAGAAAACAGGAATTGGAATGAATTATCTTGTCCCTGGAAGGGACCAGTACCAAATGCTTCAGAAGATAGCACAAGAAACCCTGAAGCCGGCAATGCAGGAAGTTGTTTCCTAATGCACAGTCGTTACAGTTTGGCTCATGTTCTGAAATATTAGGGTTTATGTCCCTTCCAGATTGTCCTTTTTTCAAATCCTAGTTAATATAACTCTGTCAAGAGCAGATTCCAAACCTGGGAACCCTTCAGAAAAAAAACAGCCTGCTTCCAGTTCTCTCTTTTTTAAAAGTTGGGGAGTCTAGCTTGACTGGCCCTAGTGACTGCATTTGTGTCATTTTCCCACATGGAGAGAAGCGATCTGAGGTAACCAGGTCTCAAACCACTTAGGGCTTTATAGATTAAAACCAACACCTTGAATACCACTCAGAAGCTTCTAACTAGTGTGTGAAGATCACAGGGGACTGGTGCAATGTGCTCTGAGTGTGATGTACTACTTAAGCAAGTGGCTGCATCCTGCACCAGCTTCTGCTTCTAAATAGTCTCAGCATGTAAACTCTAATTTGTGCCCTCCAGGCTGGAAGGCTGGGACTTCTGGGATTGCGAAAGTTACTTTCTGTATTTGTTGCAGCAATGTGGAGTGGTGGGGAAATATCAACAGACTCCAGACTAATGGGGTGAATCTTTAATGCTCTTTTGCAGTTTAGGCAGCCATCAAAAATAGAGATGGAAAAAAAGAACACTATATTTAGGACCATATTTGGAAATGTAGGACTTTTAATGACATGATATAAATGTTGTCCCTTGTAAAGCAGCTAAAGAAAAGAGATATTTATAAAGTTTCTTTCAATTCTAATACTTTGTCTGCAGGATTTGTCCCCCACCTCCCACTCCTCCAGCTGTGTTATACATTGGTAGAAGAAAAATGAAGTGTTGCATGGTTTGAAAGTAATTTAGTTCTTAAATGTTCTAGACATTGCACTGCATGTTTGTTTATTGGTGTATTTGCCTTATGGAGATGAAAAAAGGCATTCAAATTTCATACAAAAATACTCTGATCGAGGCTTTTTTTCACTCGATGCCTATGTTTATAGTAGGAAAGGATAATTTCAATTGGTTCTTATTCTTTGGGGTACCACTATTTTAGAAAAAAAATTGCTTGCACTTGTCTTGATAACGTATCAAGTAGTTGCTAAGGGACTTGATGAAATCTGATGCAAAATAATAAATTATGTTCTGCAGCCTTCTTTCCTTCTACGTGATATGGGTGCATAAACACGAAGAGACTGGTACACCTACAAATTCAAAAAGCATTATTTTAACATTAGCAGGTTACTGGAAATGCGTTACTAATTGTTTTAGAGAACTCATTATGGGTATTATCACATATTAATTATGCATGGTAAGTAGAAAAAAGGGGGGAAATACTTCTTTTCTGATAAGGTGCTCATTGAGTTATCTTTTTTTTTCCTTTCAAGACCTTGAGGATTATTTTGGAGATGCCAAACAGAGTAATCATGGAATAATTAGATTTTAATTAACAAGAATTTTCACTAAAATGTTTTAATGTCTTCTGGGTTATAGCAAGCAATGAATAAATCCTCTTTCAAAAAGATCTAGTGCACTGATCCTCTGTATAGTTGAAATTACCTTTACAATCATGCAGTGCCTGTCATAAAAATACTTCTTCAGAGTTTTAGAACAAAGAATAAAGACTAAAACAAGCAATTGAATTGGTAAGGGTTTTTTGTTGCTTCTTTGTAATTAATTAATTTAGAAGGTCCTGCAGAAATCTTTGCAAGTCGCAGTGTGTGTCACTTTATTCCTGTATGCCCTCTTTATATTAAAAAAAAAATATTGTTGCTGTTCATGAAATGTGAAACTGCAGATAATTTTCAGAGATATGATGGCCCCCCTCTCCTAACCACCCTTCCCCTACGCGCAAATTTATTCAGTTGTGTGGGTGAGGATGAATTTTTAATATTATGGGGTTTTTACCATCATTTCAGAAAAGATATATATGGTGTGATCAGTTAGCACTGACAGATTATTTATTGGCTAAACAAGGCAAAGGATTTTATGCAATGATAGTACATTGATTGCTACATCATGAAATGAGTGCACTCATAAGATGATTAAAAAATGTACCCCATAAAGAAGTGTGTTTGGAAACAAAATATTTTTATTCTGATAGATTAGTATTATCAATATAAAAAACCTTGTAGTAGCACAGAGAAGAGCTGGAAAAACGACATGTTTATCTGTTAAAGCATGCTTAACACTTCCATTCTAGAATTTCTTTACGTTACAGTAATAGTGAGTGTTTATTCAAAGACATGAGACAGGTGGTTCAAACTAAGCCTGGGCAAGGCTGAAGTGTTGCTCATTTGAAGAAGGAAACACTTCCAAGTAATAGTAGTGATGCTGTCCTTCCCTTCCATCAAAAATACCTTTCTAGGCCAGTGTAAGATTATTACCCAGACCGCTCCTCTCTCAATGTGGAGAGGACACACATTAGCTTTGTCAACTGATCTGAGATTTTGCAAGCACTTCAAACAAAACACTGTTTTAGATAAAATATAAGACAGATTTATTAACTTCAGAAAGTTAGATTTTAAGTGATTATAAGTAGTGAGCATAGCAATGACAGTTGGTTACCTAAGAAATAAAAATAATGTTGCAGTCTGAATTCTGCAAACTAAACAGGATTCGAATCAAGCAGAGTCTCACCCTGACAGATGGTACAAACAGGTCAGAGATCCTCAGTACACAGGCTGGGACTCTTTTCCAACGTGAGATCGCCCTCCCCAATTCAAAGTCTTTGTCTTCCAGATGTTCCTCCAGGTGTTGAGTTGGGAAGGGGGACAGGGAGAGGGGAAGTGATGATGTTACTTCCTCTCTCTTATAGCTTCTTTAGCTTGCTGGAAAGGACTAAGCTTGTGATGTGGGGGTCCACCCTCAATGGTTAAGCATTCTCCGTTGTATATGTGCTCTCTCTGGGAAGTTTTTGAGATGGCCACTGGGAGAGTGGATTCCCTTTAAGGAGCCATCAGCACATCTGGCTACTCCATTGTTTTACCTGAAAGGCAGTTGTGGGTATTCACAGCATGTTTCAGTAACATACAGCATACTTCATAACCTCACCTATAATAATAGCACATACCATCCAATAGGATATTAATGTTCAATAGATCAAGACTTTGAAATGATATCTAAGTCATATTTTGTACAGAACATATCATAAGTATATGACAGTGGTGAATATGGGGATTGCAGGGTGCCACTCTGAGATACATAGTGTTGCAATCATCTCTCTCTGAAAGATCTTCCCCTTTCTAGACACTGATGCTGGAGGTTTGTACTTTCATTTAATCTTTCATTCCCTCTTGTAATAAACAGTAATTCTCAGTTGTTTGGACACCTTGTTCCTGTTCTCTTTTATCTCTTAACTGTTATCTAATCTTACATTCAGCTAGGAAGTGAAAAGCAGCGAGCATGTTCCAAAGCTGATGTTTGATTTTGAATTGTCAGATGGGAATGCATTAGTGCGGCTGTTTTATTAATACAGGGATTATTTTAAATTACTTTGTCTGTAAATTTACTTAAAAACAGACACACCTACTGTTTGAGCATCTGCCATTAGCATGTACAGTTCCTTAGCTGATGATTAAGGATGATTGATATTCACTATGTTGACTGCCATCTGATTTTGAAATTAAAAATATGGGACTGCTTTTCTATTCATCACAAAAGAAATGAATTTATTTTTGTTTGTTTTGTTTTTCAAACTAGACTCCTGTAGGGAGCATGAGGGGATAGGGATGGGGGTGGGGAGTGAAAAGAGAAAGAGGAGTGTCTTGCAGAAAGTTAAGGAGTCCAGTGGTAAGTTGGTTGTTCATAAACAATCTTAAAATCCAAAATAGAGTTTCTCAGAAAATTCTGAAATACATCCATTTCATTTTTAAAGAACCAATTCAAACCCACAACCTTTCATATAACTTAAAAAAAAAATCTGTGAACTGAGCCCTCAGATTCACTGTCTGAGTTGAGTGCGTGATCTGGCTTTGTGTAAAGTGATTACTAGTAAGGGCTATGGGCTCAGTGTCTCTCCAAGGATGAAGAAATTCATCTTAGAATGTTGTATTTTAATAAAAGGATTTCAGTTACTGTTCAGTATGAAGACATAATAATCCTTGTGACATACTGTGTTAGGATGAGGCCAAATATTGGAATAATAGCATCATGGAAAAGAGTGAAAAAGCAGGATGTCTAAATTGAGCCTCTTCGTTTTTTTCTGTTGTTTTCTATATTTAGTATAGTTTCTACCATACTATTTAAGGCACCAGCTCTGCAAAGAGCTCTAAAATCATCTGCCTTTAGATCATCAACCAGTACAACTATTCTAATCCCTATATAATATTTAGGTTTAAATCCAATTTAAATCCAGGTGTCAGGGAGACCTGAAAAATCCTGATGTTGCTGAAGCTACCTGTTCTTTACTAAAAACGGATGGGTTGATGCAAAGGCTTAAATCTATCTGCCTTAAAGAAGGAGGTATCTTATCTATCCTCAGAAAGACAAGGGAAGTCATCTTCAACAATAGCCTCTAAATTTCTCTGCCTCTTTCACCAGCGAGTAGGAAAAAGAGCTAATTCAAAGGATACAGAATTAAGCCGCTGCAGCAGCTACCCCATCTGCTAAAGCTAAAATATATTCCAAGATTATGTCTACACTGTGAGCGAGATGTGTGACTCCCTGCTCGACTAGTTCTCATTTAGCTAGCATGAGTATAACTAACATTATAGCCATAGAAGCACTGATAGCAGCAGCAAATGCATGGCTCAGCCATGCCGAGTACAAAGCTCATAGTATAGCCAAAGCCCAAGTGTTTAGCCACTCTCAATACATACTTCTCTTTCCACAAATAATCACTTGGTCCAAAACTGAATAAATTTCCTGGCAAGATATTGAAAAGCCTGATAGCCTGCGACACTTAATTTTTGCTATATAGACTAAATAGCCTGGTTTGCCAGGTTGCTCGACACCTGAAACATTTCTGGATAACTGGACATTTTTATCTGTTTTGCAGTTGTTTTGAGAAAGTAGGGAACAACACACTAGATTCTGAAGGATCAAAATGTTAAATTATACCTCTAAAACTAATGTTGATAATGTGATAATAGTATCTCCTTTTCTTATATGATTATGTATGAAAATTCTCCAGAATTCAAAAATCTATATTTCCTTTGTATTTGTGGTCAAGAAAAGGGGGAGTGTTGGAGAAGGGCGATCCCTCCCTGCAATTGCCCACCAGATCTGCTTTTAAGTATCATTTTTCTTTGATATCCAATGGATGGGTCCATATAGAATCATAGAACTGGAAGGGACCTCATGAGATCATCTAGTCCAGTCTCCTGCACTCAAGGCAGGACCAAGTATTATCTAGATCATCCCCGACAGGTGTTTGTCCAGCCTGCTCTTAAAAATCCCCAGTGATGGAGATTCCACAACCTCCCCAGGCGATATGATTAGAAATTAGTCTTATTCATTGACTACACTTGTTTCATTGATGAAGAAGCATCTATTCTATACTGGATTCCCATGATCAGTTAAGAGTTCTAAAGAATTTTCTTTTACCCTTGGGTTTTTGTAATATTATGTAATTGTACACGGCAAGCTCTTCAGAAGAGGGACCATCCTTCTTGAGCATTTGGAATATGCCTAGCATATAGTGGATGCTTCTGTAAATAATAATAGTTATTCTGTAATCATGTACACTTACATGTTTACAAAGTTTTAGTATTGAATTTTAATTTAATACACATTGTTATAAAATATCTTCCAAGAACATATCAATTATTTAGAATATTTTGGAGCTTTATTAAGATTTGGACAGTGTTGCATTGGCCTACCAATTAGGGATTGGAGCTAGCTAGCACAAGAAGAAGTCATGTAGGTGGATATCCAGTTATCCAAGAAGTATTTTAGAAATGTTTATGTTTCTACTCCCATTGAGTTGGCATAGGAAGCACAGACAACAGTGGATTTTTAATGAGAACAGTCATATAATTATGTTTAATTTTAAACTTTATACTTCTAGATATTGAGAATTTTGTAGATTCATGAATATTCTGTTCTCCCTGTCTTCTCTTATTAGGGACATCTCTTTCCTTGTTGCAAGGAGAAAAGAGACAGTGTTTTAAGGGAAATCTGGATTTTCTGTTTATAGAGCAATAAATTTGCTAAAATGAACTGCAATTGTATATGTTGTAAAATTGCTTTTGTTTGACAAGTTAATAAATCTCTGTGAAAGTCTGAATGCTAGAGATATTAAAAGCTTGCACTGACTGATAGACAAAACAGTTCGCCGCTCCTTTTATTTTTATTTTTTATAAATACAGCAAAAGGGCTCAATATTATTTGTGGTAGCTTGACAATGGCTCTCATGTTATTAGCAAATGCCTTTATTTGTAGATCTTCTGCACAGTTTGTAGGTTTTTCATGGAAAGTACAACCTGAAATTATCTAATTTGGCAAAAGTTAAAAATATTATGATCCTTAAACAAGTGAATGCATGCCAACAATGTTCCCTCTAATTTTTTTTTATCCGAAATGAATTTTGTTATGTGCAGCACCAACATCGAGATTCTGTGCGGATGAACAGAAACAAAAAACCTACATATAACATATATTTTTAAAAAGTTACCTTAGGTGTGGAAGAAGAAGAAAGAATTAAAACTTTTATTAAAGCTAATGTTAAAAAACTATATATTACATGGATTAAGAAAGGAGTGTCTGTATCCGGTATAGTTTTTAGATTATCCACAAGTACAAAGTTTGTTTTAAAAGTCAGAAGACACATATAGTGCATAATCAAAGCAAGGTGCATTGCTTAAGGTGTTTATTTGTATGAACCCTAACCCTAACCCTAACCCCTGTCCTCATAAATGCAAAAATGTTTCTTTTTAGGTAATGCTGTTCTGTGGTGTCTGGATTCTCAAAATGCACCCTACTTATGGTACATCCTCAAATGCTAGCACTAAAAGTGAAGGGAAATGGGGCTTTAGGTCAGGGGTTGGCAACCTTTCAGAAGTGGTATGCCGAGTCTTCATTTATTCATTGTAATTCAAGGTTTCGCGTGCCAGTCATACATTTTAAAGTTTTTAGAAGGTCTCTTTCTATGTTTTTAATATATTACTGAACTGTTATTGTATGTAAAGTAAATAAGGTTTCTAAAATGTTTAAGAAGGTTTATTTAAAATTAAATTAAAATGCAGAGCCCCCCGGACTGGTAGGCAGGACTCAGGCAATGTGAGTGCCGCTGAAAATCAGATCGTGTGCCGCCTTTGGCACCTGTGCCATAGGTTGCCTACACCTGCTTTAGACCAACAGTTTAAAAAATAGTTCATTGTGGTTTAGGGATTTACAGTTTCTATTTTTACTGATAACAGCAACATAAAAATAAAGACATTTTAACATTTTGATTACTGAGTTTTGATTTATTTTACTGCAAGTTCTGCATATTTTCAATATTCAGACTGGCAGCTAGTGCCAGACTTTCTCATCATTAAAATATTTTAGCAACCTTCCTCCTCTGTTCTCACCCTCCAACAGGCCAATGCCACTCACTAGACTAGCGGTTCTCAAACCGTGGGTTGAGACCACATTAAAATGAGGTCACTAGGGCTGGTGTTAGACTTGCTGAGGCCTGGGGTCAAAGCCCCAGTCCCACCGCTTAGGGCAAAAGATCGAGTCCCAGAGCCAGAGCCGAAGCCTGAAGGCATCAGCCCTGGGTAGCAAGACTCAGGTTACGGGTCCCCAGGCTGGGGCTGAAGTCCTTGGGCTTTGGCTTCACCCCATCTCCCCACCACCCACACTACACTGGGTGGCAGGGCTTGGGCCTTGATCTCTATGCCCACGGCAGCAGGGCTCAGGTAGCTCAGGCTTCAGTCCCCACTCCTGGGGTTGTATAGTTAATTTTTGTTGTCATAAGGAGGTCGTGGTACAACGAAGTTTGAGAACCTCTGCATTAGACTCTAAAACAGCAAGATTTTTATTAATATTTTAGAAGTTTGGCATCACTTGACTTTTAAACTTTTAGGCAACATCGTATGTACGTAAAACAAAAGCTATGTAAAAGAAATAAGATAGTAGGAGAAAGTTACTTAGAAAGCTTAACTTTTTAAAACAAAGAAGAGGGCAGGCAGGTGTCTCTCCCTGCCACAGCCCCGGAGCTGGGGCCGAGGGAGAGGCATCTCTCCCATCCTCCTCTCCGTCCTTCCCAGCAGCTCTGGAACTGGGGGAGAAGCGTCTCTTCCCACCGCAGCCCCAGAGATGGGGCTAGGGGAGAGGCATCCTTCCCATCCCCGCCACAGTCCTGGGACTGGGGCTGGGGGAGTAGGCATCTCTCCAGGCCACTGTCCCAGGGCTGAGGGGAGTCCTCTCCATACCGTAGATCTTCATTCCCCTAGTTCCCACATCACTGCCCTCCACCTCAGCAGCTGCCCCCCACCCACGCCGCTGCCCCCTACCTCACCCTCCACTCACCTATGACTGTGCCCCTGTGTGTATGCCTGCGTGGCTGTAGTCATTAGGCATTAGGTGGATGGCCCTTTATGACCTCCTATGTGGGCACGCACCTTAGAGGGAACACAGATGCCAGCTTGTGTCAACATCATAAACTCTGTCTAGGAACAATTACATTATGAACTCTGGAACATTTAAATCTATCAGGGTTTCAGACCTTGACATCATCTGGTCTAAAAGATGTGTTTGTCATTTCTTTATACATCTGGGAGAAACAGAACTCTCATACATTTCAAGTGGAACAGAAAAATAGATTTTTTTTCCTTTTCCTTTTTTTTTTTTTTTCAGGTGGGTTTGGGGACATGGTGCAGGAATTCAAGCAGTTCCACAACAGGTTGCTTAGAAAATGATGTTAACAAGATATACAGAAGGATTGGAAATAAAAACAGAAGCAAAAATGCTTCTTGTTTTAGTTATATCATATCTGAAGGAACCATGTAATCCCTTTTCAATGGAAGGACTTCAAGAAATAAATGTGCAGCAGAATGCAAATATCAGTAATATGCCAGACTACCCAATACAGAAATGTATCCAAGGTGAAAATATGACAACTAGTATGAATCAGCATTATTACACAAGTGTGTAGAAGTGGGCAGTGTCATTGCCTGTATTTGAAGTACTTCATGCATTGTTGGGTAATCAAATACTTATTAACTATGGGAATAGTAGGTAACGATAATATAGTAATCTGAACAGGAATTTTATTAGCACACCTAAATTAGACCCTAACACTTCAGAAAAATAAAGTAATCTTAGTGATCGCAGCCTACCCTGCTACAGCTTTTATATCTCATTCATAAGGGTATACCTTTAGGATCAACTGTGCTGATATATTGGTTGAGTATTAATACGAATAATAAAGGGATTAGGTTTGGGGTCCTTTTTTTTTTCTCCTTTCCATTTTATGTTGGGTTTTCAACTCTACCTACTGAACTGTCTTACTGCTATTAAACCTTTTTAATATAATAAAATGTATCTATACTTAAAGCAAATTACTTTTGAACTCTGTATAAAATACAGTTGGAATTCTAAACTCTGTCAGCAGTGTCATTGTTATCAGTAATACTTACATGACAGATTGTCTGCCAGAAAGTAAATATTTCATAACTAAGAGACACGAGGGAAGTGAGCATTATATTAAGAGAAATACCACCTAGTGTGACTTGAACTCCTTATCCCAATGAGCAATGTTTAGGATCAGAGACCAGTCGACTTCCCTGGTTATAAGAGATGCTTCTTAACCAATGAAGTGCAAACCTGGGGCTTGAGGAAGAGAGAAAATCTCTTTGGGGTTGAAGTGGTCTGTCTCAGGCAGGGTTATCAGTCTGGAACACCCAGTCGAAAAGGGACCATGGTGGCTCCTGTCAGCACAGCCACTAAAATTCTGGTTGGTTGCACTGGCCAGCTCTGCGTGGCTCCCAGAAACAGCTGGCATGTCCCACTGGCTCCTAAGTGCAGGAGCAGCCAGGAGTCTCTGCACGCTGCTCCCGTCCACATGCACCACTTCCGCAGCTCCCATTGGCTACAGTTCCTAGCCAATGGGATGTGTATATCCAGTGCTATGGGCAGTACCTGCGCCACAGGCAGAGGCAGCATGCAGAGCCCTCCTGTCCTACCCTGTGCCTAGGAGCTTGTGGGATGTGCTAACCGCTTCTGGAAGCCACCTGAGATAAGTGCTGCCTGGAGCCCACATCCCCCTCCCCAATTCATTTTCCCCAGCCCTGAGCCCCCTTCTACATTCCAAACCCCTTATCCCTGATCCCACTGCTAAGCCCCCAGTCAGAGCCCTCATCCCCCCACATACCAACCCTCTGCCTCAACCTTGACCCCCCCAATACACCCTGAAACCCTAATTTGTGGCCCCAACCTACACCCTTCCCACACCCAAACCCTCTGCCCCAACCTGGAGCCCTCTCCCACAGTCCAAACCCCTCAGCTTCTGCCTGGATCGTCCTCCTGCACCCTAATCCCCTCAGCCCCAGAGCCCTCACCCTCTTCCACACTCCAAACCCCTGTCCGAGCCCAGTGAAAATGAGCAATGGCAGGGGAGAGTGAGTGATGGAGGGAGGTGGGATGGAGTGAGCAGAGTTAGGGCCTCAGTGAAGGGTGTGGCAGGGGCGGGTTAAGGGTGTTCAATTTTCTGCAATCAGAAAGCTGGAAACCTTAATCTCAGAGCCTTGGAAAATAGTGGGTTTGGGAAGGAAGGTGTCTCCGCCTAATATAATGATGGAATCAACTCAGACTCCTATGACTGGAGGAAATGGATGGAGCATAAGAGAGCGAGGTATTTGCTCTCCCTCTGAACTCCATGTGGGGCTGCAATTTGGAAGGGGAATTCAAAATGAGGAATTGCTCCTTGCGCATATAAGGTTATTTTTAATATATATATTTGTATAACACTAAGCTGTGAACACTTTAGCATAGCTCATTAGAGGTGTAAATCTTGATAAACTTTCTTGTTAGTGTTCCCATTTTTCTTTCTGTTTAATAAACCTTTATTAAGAGATCTACTTCTTTGTGTGGGATTATCCCTCACTTTGTCTCTGAAGAGAATGAGCCCATTTGATGGTAGGTGTGAATGTTTACAGGGGCCATTGAGGGCATTGAAAAGGATATAAGAGTCTATAAAGAGTTAAATATTCTTGCATTTATTCAACCCCACCCAAGATTGTTGGGACTCTGATCTCTGCATGGTGTCTGACTGGGTCTGAATAAAATGCAACAGACTACAGAACATCCCTGTAAAAAAACACAAAAAGGGCAAGAAGAGAAAGGAAAACAGACAAGCAATGCCTCCACCCCAGGCACAACACCTGAAAAGTTGCACAGAAGAAGAAGAATAGGCAGAGAAGTGGCCTGAAAACACAGAGAGCCTAGAAAGATCTGCTATGGTGAGTCTGGGCTTCAACAAGAAGTGAAGATAGGAAAGCAGGAATCAGTGAAACTGAGATCCACCTGTTTTCTTCCTTAAGGAGCCACACCAGCGTACTGCACATGCAGGAAGCAAAGAAGGGGAAGGGGTGAAATCCGTAGTTTGGTAACACTGCAGAGATGAGGTGCATCAGATCCAGCCTTTTTCCAATACCACCCACAGCAGAATTTGATATCCGGACCCCTGAGGGATGGCCACTCTGATTCCATTGGTTCCATCAGGCTTCCAATTTAGATCAGCAGTTATAGGAGAAACAAGTTAATACCCTGCTCTGTATGATGACCTGCAGCAGCGGCCACAGCCCTTTCCAAGCTGCTCAGATGAAACCATTTAATACAATTAAAGAAGACCTGGATAAGCATTTCATTCCACACCACAATATGATTTTGAACAGTCATAATTTCACTTCTTCAAGCAAGAGAAGGTCAAGTCACTGAATGATTTCCTAAGAGGCCTGTACAGCCTAATCCAACACCCTGGCTATGGGGAGATGAGTGAAGAATTTATCAGACAGACTCATAGTAGGACTGAGGGAGAGCTAACTCTCAAGCACTCCACAATAATTGTAACCACAAACTAGAGAAATCAAGAACATTGTCCTCCAAAGTCAGTACATAAAGCAGCAACAGCCTATTCTTAGGAATAACTTTAAGGAGGAACCCACTGTAGAAGCCAAAGACATGGGAAGGGATATATATCAGGATACCAGAAATGCCCAGACCAGTATAAGCGCAAAGGGGTCCAGAGAGAAGGCTATAGTAACATGGAACAAAGAAAAAGAATACAACAAAAGCATGAAAGAATGTCCAAGGTGTGGCAATCCACTTCACAGCAAATGGTTGTGTCCAGCAAGGGACACACCATGCAGAAAATGTCTACAGGGGGACATTATTCAGCAGTTTGCACTCAAAATGCATGATAGCAGTAGTCTGTCCAGAAAAAGAGACCAGAGACACAGAGATTGCATGCCTTGGAGTCACACAAGATTACCAAAAAGAACCATCATGAATTATCATGATCACCTTGGGAAAGTATAAAATAAACTTCAAAATAGACACAGGCCCCGATGTATCAATGACTCTAGAATCACTATATAGCCAGATGAAAGCACCAACACTTCAAGAGCCAAAACAGATATTGAAGGGCCCCCCACAGTCCCCACTAAACATGAAAAGAAGATTTTTGTCCACTCTGAAACTTGGAGAGAAGACTCTACATTGCAAGATGTCTATGACATAGATGAACTAAGTTCTGCTTGTCCGCCCTGCAATCATGGCCCTAGGCCTGTTTGTAAGGATCGAACCAGTCACCATGGACTTAGAATCTGAGATCACAAAGGGTCTCCTAAAATGATTCCAAGGATTAGGGAAATTAGAAAATAGTACATTTAACTAAACCAAATGCAAAACCATGTGCTCTGTCAATTCCTTCCTTTGACTGCCCAGGGTGAAAGCAGAGCTTAGTCACGTGGAGCACATAGGTGTCATTTCCACAATAGAACGCCCACTAGTGTGTGGACATGGTAGTAGTTTAAAAAACAAACAAGGTCTGGATCTGTGTAGACCTTACCAAACTCAATAAAAATGTCTGTCTGTAGAAATCTATATGTACTTCCACATGTTGAACACACCTTCGGACTACTCAGTGAAGCAAAATTCTTCTAAAAATTGGACGCTCATCCCGGGGTTTGGCAGATACCACTTGCTCCATGATTGATACTAACACCAAAGTTCATCACACCTTTTTTGGAAAGTTTTGTTTCACTGGGCTACCATTTTGGCATATCATCTGAACCTGAATATTTCCAAAGAAAATTATATAATTCCTGGGGGGCCTAGAAGGGGTTCTCTGCCAAATAGATTATATTTTTTTCTATGGATCAGCTCAAACCTAATGTGACCAACATCTCTTTGCAGTCCTGGAAAAAGCATGCCTAACACTTAATGACCAGTGCAAATTCTCCAAAGACAGAATCAAGTTCTAGGCCAGATTGTTGATGGGGCAGGGATCAGTCCAGATCCAGAGAGAGTGCAAGTGATTAGCCAGATGAAAGAGCTTCAAAACGTCAGTGAAGTATGTCAGTTCATGGGTGGACATGCTGACACAAAAAATTCCTACCTCTCTGGTGGAGAAGTCAAACCATTATGAGTTCTCCCAAGTTCACACAATTCCTAATATTGTGGAGTGAAACAGAGTCAGGCAGTCAGAGAAATAAAGCAAAAACTTAGTTCTCTATCAGTTTGGGCCTTAGGTAAGCCAAATAAAACCACTACAGTTTTAGTTGATGCCTCATCCTATGGGATGGGGGAGTCCTTCAGGAATGATCATCATTATTGTGGTATCCAGTAGCATGTGCCTCATGAGCACTCATAAATACAGAGCAGAGTTATGTACAAACAGAAGAAGCAGCCCCAGCCACTTCATGGGCTTGTGAATATTTCAGAGATTTTCTAGAGGGCATAAGATTTAATTTTGTATTAAATTTGTATAAATTCAAATTGCTTTTCTAAGTTAAATAACGTAAATGAGTTACAACCATGATTCAATGGTTTCAAATTCAAATTAAACTCATAAGTTTTGTTCTTGATTGCTCATGTACCTGGGAAGAAACTCACCAGGGCTGATACCAGGACCTTGATATCAGATACTACAGCAATATTGTATACAGTAGGAGCTGCTAATTGAAGTTCCCTTAGACGCAGTACTATCAGCTTGATCAATCACAGAGAACTGTCTGCAAGAACTGAAAAAGAATGTCTGAGTCAAGGCATGACTCACTGCAAAGGCTGGACAAAATAGCCAGAAATCTCTATGAAACTGTACAGGATGTTTTTCAGAGATCTCATGATAACTGAAGGTTTATTGTTGGTGGGGTCCATACTGGTTATCCCTACAGCTATGCAACAGGAACTCTTTAACACACTGCGTGAGGGACACCACGGCATTACAAAATGCAAGGAGAGGAGCTAAACAATCTGTTTTGTGGCCTGAGATGAACAACTACAATAGAAAGCTGAGAAATATATTTGTGCTCCCATGAGAACCAACTCACTGGAACTATTACTACCATCTGCTCTATCAGACAAGCTATGGCAGAAAGTTGGGACTGATTTTTTCTATCAGGATAATATAATCTTTCATTGATTATTTCTCAAGGTTCATTGACGTCAGACAGCTCAACACCATATGGTGTGCAGTTGTGGAGAGGATAAAACCCATATTTGTCTGTTTCGGGATTCCAGAATGAGTCATTTCTGACAATTGTCCTCAGTTTTCCTCTGGGACCTTTAAGACATTTGTGGTTTCACTCGTGTAACATGCAGCCCACAGCTCCCTCAGACTAATAGTGAAGTAGAACATACAGTAAAGATAATAAGATAACTTCTTTCTAAATCCTCAGATCCTCTTTGCATACTAGTCACCACCTCTAGCAAATGGATTGAGCCGTGCTGAACTGTTGATGGGAAGGACACTGATATCCACTATCCCAGACATCTCTTCCCAATGAAACCCTTTTTTGCTAAACTTCCTGAGACTATGGCATAAGGAAGATCAACGTAAAACTCATCAGAAGAGGAACTTCGACAGGCACCATGGTCGTATTCTTGGTAGTACTGAATCCAGGAGATCACTTTTTAGTGAAAGATTCTCAAGAAAAGGGGACTGTGCAGGGATGAGCCAGGACACCATGATCCTATTTTGTTATGGTGCCAGCAGGAACCATCCACCTGAACTGGGGATCTCCAGTACACCCTGATTGCTACCCCAAGACCGAACCTGTGAATAACATCCTTTCTGCCCACATAGAATTGCCAGTGTGTCTTCTAGATCCTCTCCCTTGAAGGAGATATCCAGAAAGAGAAAGCCAGTCTCCTGCTTTTCTAGAGGATTACATAAGATCTTGAGAATTCCAGAAAGTCAGAGGTCTAGTAGCTAAACATCTTAAAAAGGCAAAATAAATCCCTGATGCAATGCTGAAAGTTCAGCCAATCTATCCTGTCCTTCATAGGGCTCTTTATTCTTGTTTCGTGTTTATATCTTATTCCTGTTGTTTACTGTAAAATTTGCATAACGGTTTTATCACCCTTCTCTTTCCAGAAAGGAGTATGTGGTATTAGTTGTGAATGTTTAGAGTAGCCATGGGGGTGGTGCAGAGTAAGGCAGTAAGCCTGTGAAAAGAGCTAATCTTCCATTCACCCTGCCCATGGTGTGCTAGGTCTCTGTAATCTCTGTACCCCACAGCCTCCAAAGTGGAGATGGATTTGTTGGTGAACATAACTGTTCTTAAACAAACTGAAATATCTTAATTTAGAGAGATTTCAGATGTCACTGCCAAGGGAAATGGTCCATTTCCATTACAAATTGCTACAGTAGGGCGATTTTTGGGTCATAACTTGAGCTGAAGTCAGTGGAGCCACACCAGTCCACACTAGCTAAGGGTTTGGCCAGTACAGGCATGTAGTGTCTTAGGCGCATTTAACTTATGCGATTTCTGCTTTAAGTGGTCGGGAAAAAAAAAAAGAAAGGAGGGAAAAAAATTGAAAACTTTCTGTAGGGCAGGCGATTTTGCCCGCCATTGAAGTCAATAGGTTCTGGCTATATGCGGTTTCCACTTTATGCGGTAACCGCGGAATGGAACCCTCGCGCAACACACAACATGCCTGTAATGTATAAAGATAGATCAGACATCTTCAGTCTTCAGTTTCAGGGTCTGAATCCTTCCTGTGCTGTCGTACATAACTTAGAGTTTATCATGCTGTTTGCCAGAATGGCTATCTTTTTGTGCATCTGTAACTTAACTTTATTAGTAGGATAGGTTGTTGGCCTGTCCCCCAACCCTCAGCCTGCAGAACCAGTGGACTGTTTTTCATATGATACCCTTTGAGCTGTGCAGCTTAGGTGGCCCTACCAGGAATTAAACTCCTGTTCATTGGAACACACCGGGTTTTTTTTATGTGTCCAGGTACAATTCCCAGAGAAGGTATCTTAGAATTTAGCATACCAAATCTCATTCTGGAACACAGTTTTAAATACAAGTAAACATGGAATAATAAATGATAAAATGAAAACACTAGCAGTTTCTTACACAGGGACTGCAAAAGTATCTACACTGCTTTCTGTATACAAAATCAATGTTTGGGTTTCCCCCCCCCCCCCCGCCCCAGAGTTCCACTTGACAACTTGTCTCCCTTTTTTCTTTTTTTTTTTTCTGTCACAGATTTTTCCTGTTGCCAGTAGAGCTCCTTGGATGGATCATGGGGTAGTGAATACTTTGTCATCTTGACATACCTGCAATAGGCTGGTTTCCTCTCGGAATCCTTATTTTCTACTGTGGTCTCAGGGTTCTATGTTAGCAGCCAAATGCTCCTTTATGCTACTTTATGGTACCTCTGAACTGCCTCTCAATTTATCTAGATTGGTGTCAGTATTTGTATCTCACCAAGGTCTATTTAAGGATTGATTATCCTGATATAATAGAAGCAGTGTCTTCCAGTTCAAGTGTGCCGATGCTTTTTACCATGCAAAATTACTATATGAAACAGGCTGCCACTATCCTATTTGTATGTAGCATGGTGACCTACACAGATTAAAAAAAAAGAAAGAAAGAATTTAGCTCTTTTTCCAAAGCATATATAGGCTACAGTCATCTAAACACATATGCATGTGCTAACTTCTGATCTGACTGACTTCAAAATTAAGCATGTCCATAAGTCTATGCAGGATTGAGGACCTCTGCCATAGTGTTGTTTGTGGAGAAATACAGCACTTTCTGTATCAATTTTAAGGAGATGGACTCATCTCCAAATGGGAAGGTTTATACTCTTGTCATGGGTGCTCTAATATTTATATAGTAGTTTATTTTGTCTTTACTTTTTCTCATTTGTCATCCTGACTTTTAAATTAACAAAATTCCATTACAGTGCTAGCTATCTCTGCACTATTATTATAAATTTTGAATAAATCTTTACCAGATGTTAACTTATTTTAGAATATCCAACAAAAATGTCTGAATATTTTTAAATGGGAACTATTTTAGCTATTTTATTGTAAATATTCACTTTTCCTCTTATTTAGCTATTATATTATATATATATATAACATATATAATATATAATATTATATTATATTTTATATATATATATATATTTAGCTATTATATTGTAAATATTTACTTTTCCTCTTATTTCTTTTTGCCACCTGTAGGTATATAAATAAGATCTGTTTACTTTGTTGGTTGGAGATAGTTGGGGAATATGATGTAAAAACAAGTTAGCTCTTAGCTGATATGTATGAAAAGTAATATAGGAAGTATGTGTTTACATTATTTGATTATTAATAATATAAAAGATGTCTATCCAAAGCTTCAGGTGACTGAATGTTACTAATAACACAATACAATCGCAGAAGCATTATAGTAATAAATTTCAGCAGCAACTCTGAAACCTGGGGAAATTCAACCCCTTTGTCTGTATGGGAACCAGGCCTTCAGCCCCCTCTAAAAATCCAATCAAACTGGAGTCTTTGGCAGCATGCCTGACAGGTCATCAAATTCAGAATATTTCAGTTTAAGGACTAGGTAATGGATGTGATTATTTTTTTATGTAAAACAACTATTCCATTGCTTGAGCAAGTGATGTAGACCGGAATATAATGTCCGAAGCCGCACAATGCCAGTTAGAGGTCATTGATGCAACTTGATGGGCAGTAGTTTCCCATTTAAATTAAAAACTCTGCCTGTCTGTCCAACTGTCATCTTACTATGCCAATGAATTATGCACAAAGTTTTTGATCTGAATATATGTAAGAAAGAGAGATACAGGGTTTTTCTTCATGTGATGCTCCCTAGTGAATTCCACTATGAGTTTATGCATGAGCACCATGCTTCCAGAGCTGGAGAATTTGAAAGCAGTATCTATTGGTCTGCACATGCAGACCCTGGCTCACCTTGTGTCTCTGGCTGAAGGATAAAGAGTGGAGCGAACTAGCCACCTCTCCAGTTCCTTCTCACCACCATGTGATCCAGAACCTCTGGTGTCCATAGCTTTGTCTTCATCTTCCAAGATAAAACTTATTTACAAAGATAAATCTTATCAGCTGTTGAATCTCCCCTCACCCCCACGTGGGATAAGAACTCCTTCCACAAGAGCACAAGTAATGACTATGTCATCACTTCAAGAGGTGCCCCTCTCTGTTATCTGTAAAGCCACCACGGGAGTCTCCATTCATACGTCTGCAAGACATTATGCCCTGGTGCAGGACTCCTCTGTTGATGCCTCCTTTGGGACAGTGGTCCTCTGCTCAGTTCTGCCGTCTACATCCTTGCACCCTACTCCTGCTTAAGTACTGTTTGTCAGGCAGCCACAGTGGAATACAACAGGGACCGTCAATCGCAGAAGAAGAGGAAGTTACTGACGTATAGCTGGATGTTCTTTGAGAGGTGTGGTCCCTATCTGTATTCCAGTACCCCTCGTCCTCAGAAATTCTCTGACTCATGGTAGAGATGGAACTGGTCGGCGGCACGAGGGTAAGCCAGGTGCATAGTGCACATACAGAGTGGAATGCAGAAAGGGATCACACATTTCAAAGAACCTCCAATAACAGGTCAGTAATTTCCTCTTTCTTAAAAGTCAAACTTTAAAAAAGTCTTGGTACAAGCCAATTGTCTCCAAAGGTATTTGTTTGGGAAAGTTTTGAGTAATTAAAAGAGGTTCATTAAAGTGGAAATTCTATAACAACCATTAATTTAAAATGATTACTACCACAGCCCCTGTGATTCCAAAACTAATATTTGTGCTATATTAACATCACAGTTAGGTATGTAATGGAGCCTTATGTCCATACTTTAATAAGCACTTGGCCTATTTTGCTGTCCCAAGTCTGTATTCTCCTTTTACTTGGGGAGATTTACTCTGTTTGTCCCCTTCATTCCTTCACAGAAGTTCTCTTTTTGTTTTGTTTGTATGTGTGCCCATATCAGGAGGAAAACTTGTGATTTGTGATACTATAACAGTAATTTAGTGATGTTTTCTCATATAAAAAACATTGGTTTAATGGCAAATTAAATGCATCTTAATAGCTGAAAATGAGCATTATATGCATGTTCCAATGCATTTATAAGCTGTTATAAAAAGATGACATCACTAGCCAATTTTTTTATAAAAATGTGGTTTCAAAAACATTAAAATAGAAGATTAAGATATGAATATCTTTTAAAATGTAAATTCATTTTCAGAGCAGAGCATATGAATTTTAATATTTATGTAAGAAACTGAATTTGGAACACAGTTTAAAGGAAACACTTGGGAAAAATAACCTATCACTTTCTCATAAGACTGATACATATCAGTCTCTTTGCATCCTTGATTTTCTCATAGCCTAAATTTGCTTGATAATCTTTGCTTGAAGTAAAAGTATACAGCCATTTCTAACATCAGGGTAGTCAAGATAAAGCTGATAAAACACAGCAGCATATAATATACAATATATTACATCTCAACTAAGGTAAGGAAAGTAGTAGTAATGTAGAAATAAATAAATAAATATTTGACTTACTTTCGTTATGAGTATTACACTGAACCAGTTGACTTTATGGTACAATTCAGTTTAACTCCTACGATAGGGCCAGTGTCAGGGAATGATCTACATGACATTCATTCACTGCTCATAATAAATTATCCCAGTATATGTGTTCTGTGTAATCCCTTGCATTATCTGTATGAAAACAGAATCTTCTTTTATATGTGGGGAAGAGGGAAGGCCCTCGCTACTTAGTGCTATCTGTAGTAAGTGCTAATACTTAGTACTTACATAGCATGTTCTGTCTGTGGACAACAAAGTACTTCATAAACATTACCTTTACAACATCTTTGTGAGGTAAATGTTTATTAGTCCAAGTTTATAGATAAAGAAACAGGGATCCAGAGAGGTAAAAAGCAATTATATAGAGGAATTGTGTGGCAGAGCAGGGAAGAGAGGCCACATCCTTTGTTCAATTGTCGTGTTTTAGCCACTAGATCAACTTGTATAAATATTAAAAGTGTTCACTGTTAAAAGTGTTCAGAGATTTGGTCTTGCGGTCTGAAAGGTTCAGAATTATGGACTTGCCCTTTTGACATCACAGGATCAGTTAATTAAATATGTTTTATTATCAATCTGTAGGGAGCGCTTTATTTTAGAAGGAATATTTTGTTGTCTATTAATCACATATAATATGGCATTTTTTTTTAATCAGACATAAAACTGATTACGTTGAAGTCTTTTCTCTGTATTCTTTTGTTGTTTGAAACAGATGCAAGGTTCTTTTACAGCCAGTTTTTCCTTTTGGTAGTTAACATTACAGTGGCAATCGAAATTTGAATATAAATTAACTGTAATCTCATTGTAGAAAAACCTCCGAAAATTACCTAGATTTAGCCATAATCCCTTTTTATTTCAAATTTTGAAAATTTATAGAAACATATTTGTTTGTTATTGTAGCTTTTATTTTAATTTTCATATTACTCCATTTTGAGGTCTGTCTCTGCTCCTTGTGCTCTTCATCTAGATATCATGATATGTCTAGTGTTATTTTTCTTTCTCTTTTCTCAGACCCTCCTCTACATCTTATTTCTGTAACCATTTGCTGGAAGGGCAGACATTTTCTTGACAACGTCACAGGGTTGGATTTTTTGGTTTTTGTTTTAATAAAGACAGCTTGTTAATTTTTCAATCATGGTTTGTTTCAGCAGGTTGGTGTAAACCCAACAATCTTGATATTTGATTTTTTAAAATTAATCTCTGAAGTTCTAGTGTTAGAAAATGGCTTCTATTGTGATTTGAAGAGTTGCAACCACCAATTTCCAGCTGAGGATCCTTCTGTTTTTAATTAAGGTGTATAGTATCCAAATTCCACATTGATAGTAATGGTAAGAAAAATGTTCATAGAAACAAGTCATTTTTGCTTCAGTAAAATTGTTTATTTTTTTTAGTTTTTGTCCTATACTGAAAGCCACATTCAGCCATTAGACAATTTATTGTAATTTAAAGTTAATTAGGAAATGTTTATGATAGCTGTAGTGCATAGAGAGCTAATGGTTAATATTGCCTTAACATTTCCATTCTAAAAGTTCTTTCAGTTGCATATAATTTTTAACTTTTTATACTGAAATTCTTCATTTTGAGTCACAGCCAAAAGCACTTTTTCCCCTAGAAAAAATGGAAAACGGTTTTACCTCCGGAGTGTGAAGAATTCAAATGTAGCATGTATACATAAATGTCTTTCTCACTGAGTTTTTGACTGGTAACAATGCCAATTTTGTGGCTGGTGGCAATGCCCACTGAAGGCCATATTCTGATTGATAGAAGTCTCACCTTCCTCATGCCCATTTTCTAACCAATAAGAGGCTGTTTGAAGGTGAAAGTCCCTCCTTGCATTTTCTTGCCATCCTGAACAAATCATGGTCTGTGTCCTGAGACATATATGGCACAGAAAGATAGATCATTTTTAAAGCCTCTAAAAAAGGTTATACAATAGCTAGACAGTGACATAGATATTTAAATTAGTTTAGTCATGTACATTTCAATATGAATACATATATTCCTGTCAGGACAACACTACTCAAGAGAAGATGAGTAGCGGGAGGGAGATTATTGCTACACCCAGTTTTGTAAGTGAAAAAAATATGAAATAGGAAGAACTTTCGCAAAACTACTATCTACTAGAGCAAGGAAATCTTTCAAAATAACTAGGTATGTTAATTATGTCAATCACATATTTTACTTGTGCCCTAATTCTAGGCATGATTTTTTGCTTTCTCCTGGTCAGATTTCTTTTCTACCTTCACATCTCCGTCCCTAAGCTACAAGATTCTTAGGAAAAAATGTTTCTTTCATTTGTAAGTGTGCTCCCACTAATTTTAAGAACAAGGTAAATTACTTTATTTGGGGGAAATAACAATAAGAATTTTACATTTGTGTGTTTATTTGTCCCTTAGCAAACAATGTTAGATTTTCACTTTGTACCCACAAATAATTTTACGTCAATGTCTCTCTGACTTTGAACTGGATATAAAGAAGAAATAAAACTAAAGCATCCTATAAAACAGAATAAGAATTTAATATCCCCTGCAGGGGAGCAATTCTTTTTAAAGACAAACAGGAAAGGGCAATAAATAGACTGCAATAATAAAACTATGGATTGCAAATACAGAACATAACTCTGTACTATACCCTCTAAAGCCAATACATTTATGTATTTCTCAGGAACTTGGGAGTGAAAGTGATTCAGAGGTAAACAAAAAGTCCCAATCAAAAGAATTCTGTAGAAGACACTATCTGGTTTGTTTGGGAGAGGTTCAGCTTCAGGCCCAGGATGTGGCTCTCCTCAGAAAGGCAGGGGAAAAATGGAAGCTTAACTTCACTTAGCCATAGCAAGAGGATCTGGTTCATCTGATCAAGGGGTTGTGAGATAAAATGTTACAGGGTGTCTCACTGTTTGGCCTCTTTATGTATATGTGCCATGTTGTGCTTTTGCAAGCCCTGACAACTGCAAATTTGTGTAGGTGATTCTAATACCTGTGCCTACAGTTGTTAGTGCTTGAAAAGCTATGCACAGTGGTGTTTGCACTTATGCAGAAGGAGGCTATGATCAGGCCTTTCTGAAAGCCAGCCCATAATGAGTACATGTATTCTCCAACACATAATTAAAAAGAGTTAGGGTTAAACCTGTTTTAACAGAGTCCAGGTAACTAGCTAACAATGCTAATAATGTGCATATAATTTCTTTAGTGTTTCTGGGACACTCCAATTCAAGAGGTACCTAGACATATGGACTGATTTTTTTGATATTACCATAAACAGTTTACAGAACTTGATGTTAGAATAACTCTTCTGGAGTTACTTTGAGAGTCCAAATCAATTTATCAGACTTAGGGAAAGACTTTAAACTGGCCTTAAACCAGGTTCTGAAATAGATGTCTGATTATCAAATTTGTGTGTATAAAACTGCAGCCACTCTTTTGAGGATGAGTTTTGAAAGTCCTAATTAGACCATAAGAAAAGCCATACTGGGCCAGACCAATGGCCCATCTATCCTAGTATCCTGTCTCAAACAGTGGCTAGTACCAGACTGTCGGGAGATGTACAGACCTTGGCAGCTGGAATGATCCATCCCTGTCTTCCCCACCCAGCTTCTGGCAGTCAAAGGTTTAGGGTTGCCCTGAGCATGGGGTTGCACCTCTGACCATCTTGGCTGATTGCCATTGATGGATCTATGTTACATGAACTTATTTAATTCTTGTTTGATCCCCGTTATACCTTTTAGCCATTAGAACATTCCATGATAATAAATTCCATAGGTCATATGTGCTAACTCCATTGGTGCGCCAAGGCTGGAGTACCCACAGGGAAAAAATTAGTGGATGCTTTGCACCAACCAGCAGCCAGCTCCCTCCTGTTTCCCCTTCCAGTTCCTCCTGCCTTCTAGCAGCCACCCTGATCAGCCCCTCCCGCTTGGTCCCAGTGCCTCACTCCCACCACAGTCAGCTGTTCAGTGGCATGCAGGAGATGCTGGAGGGAAGGGGGAAGAGCAAGGGCCAGGTGCGCTCAGGGGAAGGGGCAGGAAGAGGCCGGGCAGGGTGGGAGTTTGGAGAAAGGGTAGAGTGGGGACGGGGATGGGAGCAGGAAGAGATGCGGCAGAGATAGGGATTTGAGGAAGGGGTGGAGTTAGGGTGGGGCCTGCGGCAGAGCTGGTGCTTGAGAACTCCCCGGCAGATTAGAAAGTCAGTTCTGTTGCCATAAATTAATTGTGCATTGTGTGAAAAAGTTCTTCCTTGTATTTCTGTTAAACCAGCTGCCTATTAATTTCATTGGGTGACCGCTGCTTCTTGTGTTATGTGAATGGGGAAGTACACTTTCTTATGCACTTCCTTCACACCATTCATGTTTTTATATAACTCTATCGTATCCCCCCTTAGTTGTCTTTATATCCAAGATGAGCAATCCTAATCCTTTTATTCTCTCCTTGGTTGGAAGCCGTTACATACCTTCATCATCTTTGTTTCCTTTCGCTGAATCTTTTCCATTTCCACTATATACTTTTTGAGATGGGGTGACCAGAACTGCACAGGCCCTTTCCTAATGGTTCTGAACCTGTTTGACCACTGTTGCGCACTGAGCTGAGGTTTTCTTATGTCTAAAATTATAGGAGCTTCTATATTACTTTATCTACTGTGGGATTTTCATCAAGATTCAGGTTAGACAATGTTCTGCAGAAGGCCTTGCCCGCAGGATCCTGTTCTTGGTATTATCTTCATTCAGTGCAGAAAAAGGAACTGACCTTTTATATATCAGTTTTCCCTACGTAGCCCTTAAGATATCACCAATCTCTGCCTCTGACCCTGTTTTATTCCTTTCTGTGGTCTGTTTCTGTTGCATCTTACATTGATCATGTAGGACAGGCCATCCTGGCTCTAGTCCAGCACAAGGGTCAGTCTGTATTCAACAACAAATGTGAGCTTTGCAGTATTTTTTATGAGGAAAACTCAGTGGTTTGGGTAAACGTATTCATATTAGTTTCATGTGGAAGGGAAGATATCACTGATAGTCTTTTCACTGCACAGAATTCCTCCTTGAGGCTAGATGTGGAGTTCAGTAAATGGTAGGTACCAGAAAATATAGTACCCGGTGGCAGTGGTCATCAGCAGCAGTGAGCATCTTGCGTGTTTGCCCTGTATTCTCCATAAAAGAACAATACTTCTCTATTGCTATTCCAAGCTACTGTTGATTGAGTTAGATTTCTGCTGTTCGTATAATCGAACACTGTTTCAGAAATGCCTGGGAATTTCTTGAGGCCTCTGACACAAGTTGCGTTACAAAGTTCTTATGTGTTGTCCTCTAAACACACAGTCCTCTATAAAAAGAATGCTCCAGCCATCCGGAATGATCAGAGTAACCTCACATGTAAATGTGACCTTCTCATTACTTCACAGAGTCACAGTGTCTGTGTCCAACTGTCAGTCACAGAAGCACATTCTTTCACTTGATTGAATTCTGAATAGAAGCAAGAAATTTGAAATTTCCCCTTTATATCCTCTCCTCAACACTCCCACTCCCTTCCACCTCCTCAAGATAACCTTTTTTGAATAATTTTCTGAAAAGTAGCTGCTGGTTTTGGCCTCAAAGTAAAAATGTTATTTATGAAACAGCTAGGAATGCAGAGTGTTCTAATTACCATCTCACTAAAGGGCATTTAAGATATGCAAATGTAAGTTTCCCTTCCTGTTTTACTGATTTCTGTTTACTGCAAGTAATGTTTGCTTTAACCTTGCACCTGTGCTGTAACTGATCTTATTCTTGTACTGAGCTGCCCCATCTATCATAGTCATAAATTAATATAAATATGAATTAAGAAAAAAAGATTAGGTTCACATGCTTCTCCTGATTGTGTCTAATATGAACCTTAAAATCTGAAAAAGCTGAAAAAGTAACTGAGTTGTTTATTTGGGGAGTAGCTAGAAACATGATAGACTAGTACTCATTTTCCCTAATGGAACTAAGAGAACAAGGGAAAATATAATTTCCCTGGACAGCCTGCTTAATACTTCGTAAGACTCTCCTATTCTATTTATTTGAACTGGCATAAGCACTTATAGTAAAACCAGCTATGATTAATAATTGCTACTGAAACTTTTGCAGACACTCCCAAGCAACCAAATTAAATATCAAAAAAGGAGAGAGAAACCATGTATTTTTTTTTTTAAAAAAAAAAAAAAAGCCTGCATACGGTTAAAACAGTAGGACACCAAATTTGCAAATACTGTTGCTGTTTAAAATGCATTTATTCGGTATTTCAGTAAGTCTACCGGTAAATGGGTCACTTAAACACATTATTCCTTGCTTCTAGATATTATGTACATCAAAGAGCAAGAAAAAAGAAAATGCAAATTACCTAAACAATAACTTACCAGACATTGTGACATATTAGTAGGGAAGTTGTTCCTTTTCTAATTTATTATTCCCATCGTTAACATAAGTGCTAAATAGCAGCCCACCACTTTATAGGTAAGGTACATGTGTCTGCCTTTGTGTATAATGGCTCATGAAAATTCCCATATAACAGCAGTCAATGTAAATAGTCATATTAGTAGCAACTGTTCATCATTCAGCCATATTGATAGTACTATACATTTTTTTCTGCATGACATCACCCCCCTTTAATCAGCCATACTTAAGCTCCCCACGGTCCCCCCGCCAAGCTCCCCAAGGCCCTCCCAACAAGATCCCCGCTTCTCCCGACAAGCTCCCCGCGGCTCCCGCAAAACTCCCCATGCCCCCCGCCTCCTCCCTGCCTACCTCCAGGCACTTAGCACTTTCCAGGAGGGAGGAGGAGGAGCGGGGAGCTGCACGCTCGGGGAGGAGGCAGGGCAGGGATGGGACCTCATGGAAGGGGTGGGGTGGTATCCTGGTACCCTGGTGGTATCCTGGTGGTATCCTGGATTGCCTGGTAATCCACCTCGGCAAGAGGAATAATGTTTGATGCACCCCGTCTGGACTGCTGTGATGCCAGTGTGGATGCCCTGGTCTGTTAATGCACTGTAATCAGCCTCCAAAAGTATCCAAAATGCCTGTTCTAGCCACTCTGGTCATCGGTTTGAACTCTACTACCCTGCCTTTAGGTGATTAACCGTCAGACCTATCCTTTAAATTCCCTGGGAATTTTGAAAATCCCCTTCCTGTTTGTTCAGCCAGGTGTGGAATGCTCTCGGCGAATCTTTCCAGGTGACCATGCCTCCACGCACCAGGCGATCCCCAATATGGACCGGTGGCAAGGTGCTGGACCTCATCCGTGTTTTGGGGGAAGAAGCTGTCCAGTCCCAGCTGTGCTCCAGCTGTAGGAATTACGATACATTTGGGAAGCTATCAAAGGACATGATGGAAGGGGGCCATTACTGGGATGCAGTGCAGTGTTAAAGTGAAGGAGCTGCGGAATGCCTACCGCAAAGTCTGCGAGGCAAATGGCCACTCCGGTGCTGCCCCTGTGACCTACTGTTTCTACAAAGAGCTGGACGCAATACTGGGGATTATCCCACCTCCACTCTGAGGACCACCATGGACACTTCAGAGCCCAGTCCAACAAGGCAGGAGGAGGAGGAACACAGGAGCGAGGGTGCTGAGGTGGAGGAAAACACCCCAGAATCCCTAGATTCATGCAGCCTGGAGCTCTTCTCAAGCCAGGAGGAAGGTAGCCAGAGATGCTGAGGAACTCCAGCAATCACAATCCCTTCCCTAGTTCTAGAGTGCTTAAGGTATCAGGAATGGGGCTTCCACTTGCAGTCATCCTATAGCGTACTAGAGGGACCCCTGCTCTGATGCAGCACACTCTAGTAGCTACAAGCCCTTGAAGGCGCTTGGCTTCCTAAGTCTTGCCAGAATGGTGTTCTGCTCCTGAAGTGTCGCTCTCCAAGTGTGTGCAGAGTGTTGGTGGTGTCAGGTGCGAGAGGTATTCTTATGGTCTCTAACCACATGGTTCCAGATTATGGAATTTACATGTGATATTTGTAAGTTTTTGAATCTCATCAATTTGGTCCATGAAAGAAAATCTATGTCAGTTCAATGTAGGGAATGTGAGTATAATATGTAGGGCTGTCAAATGATTAAAAAAATTAAACATGATTAATCATGCGATTAAAAAAATAATCATAGTTAATTGTGCAATTAAACACACTGTTAAATGATAATAAAATACCATTTATTTAAATATGTTTGGATATTTTCTACATTTTCAAGTATATTGAATTAAATTATAACACAATACAAAGTGTACAGTGCTCACTTTATTTTTGCTTACAAATATTTGCACTGTAAAAAACAAAAGAAATAATATTTTTCAGTTCACCTAATACAAGTACTCTTTATCATGACAGTTGAATTTACAAATGTGGAATTAAAAACCTGTATTCAAAAATAAGAAAATGTAAAACCTTAGAGCCTACAAGTCCACTCAGTCTTATTTTTTGTTCAGCCAATCACTCAGAAAAGCAAGTTTGCAGGAGATAATTCTGTCCACTTCTTGTTCACAATATCACCTGAAAGTGAGAATAGGTGTTCTCATGGCACTGTTATAGCCGACATCACAAGATATTTACATTACAGATGCGCTAAAGATTCATGTCCCTTCATGCTTCAGTTGCCAGTCCAGAGGACATGCATTCATGCCGATGACGGGTTCTGCTCGATAATAGTCCAAAGTAGAGCGGACCGACGCATGATCACTTTCATCATCTGAGTCAGATGCCACCAGCAGAAGGTTGATTTTCTTTTTTAGTGGTTCAGGTTCTGTAGTTTCCGCATCGGAGTATTCCTCTTTTAAGATTTCTGAAAGCATGTTCCACACCTCGTCCCTCTCAGATTTTGGAAGGCACTTCAGATTCTTAAACTTTGGGTTGAGTGCTGTAGCTATCTTTAGAAATCTCACAGTGGTAACTTCTTTGCATTTTGTCTAATCTGCAGCACAAGTGTTCTTAAAATGAACAACGTGCTGAGTCATCATCTGAGACTGCTATAACATGAAATATATGGCAGAATGTGAGTAAAATAGAGCCGGAGACATACAGTTCTCCCCCAAGGAGTTCAGTCACAAATTTAATGAATGCATTATTTTTTTAACGAATATCATCAGCATGGAAGTATGTCCTCTGGAATGGTGACTGAAGCATGAATGAGCATACGAATGTTTAGCATATCTGGCACGTAGATACCTTGCAGTGATGTCTACAAAAGTCCCATCCAAATACATGTTCTCACTTTATGGTGACATTGTAAATAAGAAGCAGACAGCATTATCTCCTGTAAATGTAAACAAACTTGTTTGTCTTAGCAATTGGCTGAACGAGAAGTATGATTAAGTGGACTTGTAGGCTCTAAAGTTTTAAATTGTTTTGTTTTTGAATGCAGTTATATAACAAAAAGAATCTAAATTTGTAAGTTACTCTTTCACAATAAATAAAACGGGGAATGCTTGTGGCACCTTAGAGACTAACCAGTTTATTTCAGCATAAACTATAAGCTATAGCCCACGAAAGCTTATGCTGAAATAAACTGGTTAGTCTCTAAGGTACCACAAGTATTCCTTGTCTTATTTACAGATACAGAGTAACACGGCTGCTAATCTTAAACCTTTCACAATAAAGAGATTGCACTAAGGTACTTGTATAAGGTGAATTGAAAAATACTGTTTCTTTTGTTTATGATTTTTGCAGTTCTAATATTTTTAATAAAAAATAATAATATAAAGTGAGCACTGTACACTTTGTATTCTGTGTTGTAATTGAAATCAATATATTTGAAAATGTAGAAAAACATCCAAAATATTTAATAAATTTCCATTGGTAGTGCGATTAAAACTGTGATTTTCATTTTTTTTAGTTAATCTCATAGTTAACTGTGATTTATCAACAGCCCTAATAATATGCAATCTACAAGAAGCACCAATATAGAACTGGATTCATATTCTGCACTGAATGTTATTTCAATGTTATTTAATGATAAATATGGTGGTCACTTGTACCAGTCATAACTGGTGCGAACAAAGTCCGGGTTAACTCTTGTAAAGACCACTTCTGAAAGAATAGTTATAACCTTCTCACCAAACACAAATGGAAAAAATCACTCCTTGTCATAGCTGCTATCTGGACATCCATCCAGATTCCAAACTTCAGTAATAATAATTTGGCAGAACCTGTTAACTGAAGGGGACAGATACTCTCTCTGACATTTTCTCCAAATTTTCTCTTCAGCCTATTCAGGGTTACTTCAGGAAGGCTGCTTGCATCTTGGGGTTCAACACAGAAGGTTAGCTACTTTTGTTTTTCTTTTGCAATCTGAAACCTTGCAAATAGCAAGAGCTTGAGGGTCAAAAGATCCATCAGAAAGCACAGAAGAGGCCTCCTCTACCTCAGAAAAAGCTTCTCCTTTTTTTTTGCGGGGGGGGGAGGGGGAAGCTGCTAATCCTTATCCTCTCGAATAAGACAAGCTTAACACTCCTGTCCCCGTGACTTCGTGTGGCATTTCTTTTAAGGAGGACATGGTTTTCTGCTATATCCCCAAAGGTTTTGAAATAGGTTTTATGCATGCTGGGAAAGGAAGCTGGCATTCTGCCACTAGTTTCCCCAGTAGAGAGGATAATACTAATTTAATTCTATCTAAGCCTTAATATGATGGCAGTATCCATAAGGGGATCCCTTCTCCAGTGAGAAAGATTTAACCAAGTCAGAATCTGCTTTGAGCAGGCCAAGAGGTAGGCTAAAGGTAAGAGCAGTAACAAAAAATGCAGACAGAAATTGTGCTTTTCTCTTCAGTCTCTTTATTGGCTGTGACTCTCAAAATCTAGGAAATGCAGCAAATAGGATAAAATATGTAATACAAAAAATTGAGGAAACACCAGATAGCCAATTCTTGTTCTTCTAGCTCTTTCAAAAAAGAGAGTGAATTATTTGATACTACATTAGTAAGATCTCCATTCAAAAAAAGCATTTTAATGTATGCTTTAGGCCCATTGGCCTCCATGAATTTAAGCATGTATTCAAGTCGTTTGCAGATTCAGGGCTTAATGTTTTTTATGTGATAATCGAAAGTACAATCCGTATCATTGCATGTAAGAAATGTTCTGAAAAGTTTATTGAAGGGTTTTTTTTTTTCCAAAAAGGATGGAACTTCCTCATCATGCTTCCTCCAAAGTTTATCAGAATGAAAAATGTCTTAATTAGCAGACAAAGTATGTATGTAAATTACAGAATCCCCAAGTCTAATTTTCTCCCTTTTCACATTGTTGATATAGCAATGTCATAACTGGCCATATATGTCTATAATGAAAGGATTTTTTCCTGCCTGTGCCTCAGACGTGATCTCTGATAGAGATTGGCTTTAAGCCCTGAAGCAGAAATTTTAATATCCCTTCGAAAATTTGCGTTATTAATTATAAGAACTTCTGGATAGTCTTGATATCTATATAACTGTTCAATCTTGTTAAGATTTAAGATATTTATGATGGGTGCAAAAATATAATAGACAGGTGTCTATTGTATAGATATTGGAGTGTTCCTGCTATACATTATTCATGTTTGTATTAACTTTGGGTGCTAACTGATGGTACTTACTAGGGTGTTTACCTCAATTTCTCAGATAAAATGTGTGTGCATTAGGGCCCCTTGTTTCATGGTTTGTTTTTTGTTACTGGTTGTTTATTTCCTAGTTGAAATTGTTAACTGCATGTGTGGAGTCAAAGAATGAAATGTAGTGTTTTATTTCTTTTATTTTCTTCTAGCCATTTGGTTTACTGCCAAAGTCAAAACTATCTTAAGGCAACACTGTCAACAATATTCCTCTCTGAGACATGTCATAATAGCTGTACTGATCATGGCATTCCAAACAAGATGGAATGGGGAAAGAATGTAGAAACTTCCAGTCAAAAGCTGTATAATCACATCTCTTTGTTAGAGGGATACTGACATTGCAATAGTCATGCAAAACACTGAAAAACTTGGCTACTTTCATATCTCTACATTTAGTACATATGACTGGAAGGGATCTCAAGAGGTCTTCTAGTCCAGTCCCCTGGGTGGGCCTTGGCAGTGAATAATTTATGCCATCACTATACAGCACAGTTGTTAATCCCATTCTGTGTGTAACCTCTGTAAACTTTTCATCATTCAGTAAAAATGTTGCCATGCTGCTGACAATAGATGTCAGTAGCAAGTAAGGCAGAAGGAAGACCTGGTGCATTTATTTCCTGTAACACTAAAGCCATCATAATTGTGGGTCATTTGCCTGGCTTCTTTGGTAATTAAGAGTTTTAATTGCCTCTAGTTCCAGGGAATTAGTTAAGCTTTTCCATTATGCATATTGCCTTCCATAATTATCTGCTTCTCTCATACAACAAGCTTAGTGATGTCACAGTATCCAATAAGGCAAGTCAGACTAGTGAAGTATGTTTCTATGTATTGTGTGGATTAAAAAGTGTTTGTTTTATTTACATTTAAGCTTTCTCTTTTAAGAGGCAGAGTGTGTCAGAGTTGTGCTTTTTCTGCTTTCAGAATGCATTGGGAGCTTAGAGACATGGATGTATGCCACAAACTATGTATACTTTTAACAACCAAACCCACAGGCGGGACTCTGCTCCACATTTTGACAACATTTGTTCCACGCCTCACAACATTAGCCAAACATTTCTTTATACATGATGATAATGATCAACAGATTGAAAATATTAGTCCTCAAACTGCAATGAAAAACAAATTAAGAAAATTTAGTGAACATATGAAGGAGACTGGCATAAGAAGTTGCAGAGCGCTTCCACTGCCCACTGGAAGTCATTAATTAAGTCACGCTTCATCAAATCTCTAACACAGAAAGCATCTTTTACTTTCCCTTGGCTGATTCTAAATGGTTTCTGCCATATTGATGGACATGGGATTAGTATTTTAAAAAGAAAGCAGGACAAGAGGGTTTTGTTTGACCTGGCTGGATTGATTTACCTCCCAGCGAACCTCCAATGTTAAGAATTATTTAAATCAGCAAGCAGGAAACTTTGATTTATATAATCAGTTTTAACTAAAAAGTACAAATGTAAAACTTGATTATTTTCCTAAGGAAAGGTTGATTCTCACTGGTTAGTAACTTTAACAGGGCTGAGCAGTCCCTCGTGGCCAGAGTTTTCTTTGCAACAGCCTCCTTCCAGGGCCTCCATGTGGGGCTGATTTAGTGCCCATAAACACTCCTGCCAATAAAGTTCATCACTGCAGTACAAACATGCATACTTATCTCTGGCTCTTCTGCCATCCACATAGAGCTCTTCCCCTGCCACAGTCTTCTCTTCATTTCTCATAGCTGTCTCTCTGGAGTTCAGTCTTTTGGCTCTGGCTTCCTTCTCTTGCCAATGTCTCCCCGTTCTGATGGAGAAGGCAGTCTATATATTTCCCAGATCCAGAGAGCTCCTCCCAATTGGCTAGAAGAGAGGCAAGCCCTGACCTATCCTACACTACAAGGCTTCTGAAGCTGGGCCCTTAAAGGAACAGAGTCATGGAGTTTTCCCCCATCCAACTCCTCATTACCCAAGATCACTTCCTGTCTTCCATTACCAGGCCATTTCTTGGTCCATTGTTCATTCCAGCTCCCTGGAACAGGGTCTTCTGGCCCCCTCTACTCTTAAAGGGACAGTGTAACCCTCCTTACAGTAACCATTAAAATATGTTGCAAAAGAGCAAACATCATTCTGGTATGTTGTGACAGGTTCAGTCACAGAGACCTCTTGTGATTGTCACGTGATATGCTGAGACTATCTCTGAGCCCATTTTCCCTGCCAGCTGGGGACTCCAGAACCCTGCTTTGTTAAGCCAGACATGCAAGCCTGCTGCAACACAGACCCAGGGTCTGAACCACACCCCCAAAGCTGCAGATTTAACTGAAAACAGCTTAACAAGTGTTCCTATTTCCAGCACCCAGACACCCAGCTTCCAATGGGCTCCAAACCCCAAATAAATCTGTTTTACTCTGTATAAAACTTATACAGGATAAACTCATAAATTGTCCACCCTCTTTTACACTGATAGAGAGATATACATATCTGTTTGCTCCTCCAGATATTAATTACTTACTATGGGTTGATTAATAAACAAAATTGATTTTATTAATTATAAAAAGTAGGATTTAAGTGGCTTCAAGTAATAACAAACAAAACAAAGTAAGTTACCAAGCAATATAAAAAAAACAAACATGCAAGGCTGACTTAGTACACTAAGGATCTAGTTACAAATACTAATTTCTCACCCTAGATGTTATCTCAGGTTCAATCCTTTTCAGACCAACATAGTAGTTTATGGTCTGGGTCCAGCAATCACTCACACACCGGTAGTTACAGTCTTTTGTCCCAGTTTCTTTCAGGCATCTCTTTGTGGTGGAGAGGCTCTCTCTTGAGCCAGCTGAAGACAAAATGGAGAGGCTTCCAGCGCCTTTTATATTCTCTCTCTTGTGGGCAGAAACCCATTTGTTCTTCTGTGCAAAATCACTGCAACAAGATGGAGTTTGTAGCCACCATATGGCCACGAATCATTCAGCGTTTTGCAGCTGACACCATTGTTTGCACGTTAGTTTGAACAGTCCCAGTAAAGCTCAGATCTGGGTTGGCATCTCCCAAAGTCCATTGTTAGCTAAGTGTTCCCAATTACTTGAATAGTTCCTTCACAGTATGTTGGCCAAAACTTCCTTTTGTATTTCCTACAGCAAACACTTCAAATACAAGCATAAAGCCAAAGCTCATAACTTCAGATATAAAAATGATACATGCATACTAGTAGGATGAATATATTCAGTAGATCATAATCTTTGCAAAGATATGTTACATGGCATATCTAGCATAAAACATATTCCAGTTATGTTATATTTACACATGTAAGCATATTTTCATAAACATATAGATGTATTAGCAGGAGTGTTGTAAGCAAGAGAGGAGAATTAATTCTTCTGCTCTACTCTGCGCTGATTAGGCCTCAACTGGAGTATTATGTCTAGTTCTGGGTGCTATATTTTGGGAAAGATGTGGGCGAGGTGGAGAGAGTCCAGAGAAGATCAACAAAAATTATTAAAGGTTTAGAAAATATGACCTGTAAAGGAAGATTGAAAAAATTGTGTTTGTTTAGTCTGAAGAAGAGAAGACTGAGGGGGGACATGATAACAGTTTTCAAGTACATAAAAGGTTGTTACAAGGAGGAAGGAAAAAACTTGTCTTGTTAACCTCCAAGGACAGGACAAGGAGTAATGGCCTTAAACTGCAGCAAGGGAGGATTAGGTTGGACATTAGGAAAAACTTCCTGTCAGGGAAGTTAAGTACTGGAATAAGTTGTTTAGGGAGGTTGTGGAATCTCCATCACTGGAGGTTTTTAAGGGCAGGTTAGACAAACACTTGTCAGGTCTAGCTAATACTTAATCATGCCTTGAGTGGAGGAAACTGTACTAGAAGACCTCTCAAGTTCCCTTCTAGTCCTCAGTTCTATGATTCACACCTAAACATAGCTGAATTGCCTATTTGATGCTTCCCTTTGATAACCAGGAAGATACACTATACCTATACACATTTATTTATGCAATTATATAGCTTAATTTACTTTTATTCAGATTTTTAGATATTTTTATAATTTTAGGAAAATAGTGAATGGTGCATTTCTTCTTCATTGGATCACAATTTTTTTTATTTGTGATTTAAGTCAAACATTATTTGGATGAAGTCAGATTCTAATAAAATGCACAAAACCAGCATTTTATTTTATTTTATTTTATTTTATTTTATTTTTAATTAAACTACCTTAAATGTGCTGGAAAAAAAATTATCAAAACATATTTTTTGTTTAAAATTAAATGATTTATTAAACAGAAGAAATGTTCTTTGTAGTTAGTGTATTGATTGTTTCTGGTCATCATGTTCTCATCCTCTCACACTTAGTTTTATTCATAGATTGAAAGAGGAAAGCAAGCTTTTCTGATTTATCATTTCCCAATTGGTTTCTTAATTTTGAATAAACTGGTAATTGACTGACCTATTGAATAAACTGAAATGAAGAAAATATTCTCTTTACACCTGCAGAAGAGGCTACTGCTGTCACAACTGTTTTAGCACTCAGTAAACCGTGCTTCCAGTTGCTCAGCCAGTGACTTCCACCAGTTCAGGACTTTGATTTTCTTGAAAATTTGGCAACAAATCTATTTAATTTAAATTTTAAAAATCCTATTTTTAAATCCTCTATTTTTATACACCCTGTGTTTCTCCTTGCAGTTCTATACTCCTTTTTTCTATATGTACGTATATAACAGGGATCAGCAAGTTGGCACACGGGACCGCAGGGTAAGCACCCTTAGCTGGCCCCGCTGCTTTATTTAACTGGAGTTTCGCTGACCGCAGCTCCCACTGGCCCCGGCTCACCATCCCGGTCCAATTGGGGCTGCGGGAAGCGATGTGGTGCTGGCCGACGCTTCCTGCAGCCCACATTGGACTGGGATGGCGAGCCGGGGCCAGTGAGAGCAGCAGTTGGCAAAACACCTAGTAAATAAAGCAGTGGGGCCCGCTAAGGGTGCTTACCCTGCAGTCCTGTGTGCCAGTGTTGCCGATCCCTGATATATAACGTAACTAGCCATGTTTTTGAAATATTCTCACTGAAGAACATAATGGTTTCACATAGTACAGAGCCTTTTCGTGGGACAGCAGTCAGAAAAGTTAACTTCTGCATCATCCATGGCTAAACTTCCCTAAAGAAACAGTGAAAGAGGACTGAATGGTGCAATAAATCAATCCATTGTTTTTCTTTCAGTACTGTATGGGTTAGGTCAAAATTAAATTTAATGTTACCATCTCATTGTCTTTGGTTGCTTAGTTTTAGTAATTGCAGTCTCTATGTTGCCAGGAAATGGACGGTGTGATAAGAAAATCCACCTAGGATACACAGGGAGGAAAATTGAGATAGTTGATAGTGACTACTGTGAAGGGCCTTTAAGAAACAGAGGTATTGTAGGCGAGAGCTGAGCTCCATTGGCAGAGTTAGGTGGGAATTCTTGTACTAGCACTGCCATTGCAATCCATCCCTCCACTTCATCAGCTCTAGAATTATTGATGTTATTTGTAAGGATATACAGAAAAATGCAACCTGAATTGTAGAAGTGCTCAGTAGAGCTGGATGACATTTTTTGCATGAATAGTTTATGCATTGAAAAATGTAGTTCAGTTAACCTGAAGCTATTCATTAATTTCACACAAATTCACTGAAAAGTTTTGTCTGCAGTTTTTTTTTTCCCAAGCTAGTTTTGATTTACAAGGGGCTTAGGCACCGTTCACAAAATGGGGAGGAGTACTTCTCCCCCGTCCCCCCACTCTTACTACTTCAGCCTGGTAGTTAGGGCACTCACATGGAATGTGAGAAACCCAGGTCTGAATCACTGCTCTGGAGCAGGAGACTTGAAACCAAGTCTTTATGTTTCCAGATGAGAATCTTAATGCCACGCTATTGGCTTTTCTCATGTGGGATGAGGAGACTGTCCCCTCTCAATCTCTGCTTTTGAAATATTTTCTGCTTTATGTAAATTATTAATTATTCATTGGAATGAGGACTTGTATCTCCCACATGTGAGGTGGGTACGCTACCCACCACACTCCCATCTCCCCTTTCCCTGCCGCCTCCTACCCACTGGCTATTTAGGAACCACCATCTCTTCCTTTGTAATCTAGTCCTTGTAAAAGGCCTGGAAACAAAACATTTCAGGTTGAACAAAATGTTTCACTGAACCTGAAACAGACTCTTTCTATTTTGCAGAATATTCCAAGGACCCAAACTATCTATCTAGTGCTGAGAACCCAGTAATTTTACTGTATGTTAAATCACCCTTGAAATTTAAGTGCTTAGGTACCTGTGTATTAAATACCTACTTTTAAACATGTTGGCTACTTTGTACACTAACTCTGACCCACTATTTATACTGCCTCAGATCTCTTCCCTTTTCTGACCTTGAATATCACTGGTCTACAGTTTTTTAGAGGTCGTCTGCTTCAGAGATAAAATGTGATATTTATTATGATATTATGATATTTATTATGGTATTATTATTTTGATGTGCTGAATTCAAATATGACAATTAAAACAACTGATTGGTTACTGTTTCTAAGATAGTTAAGTTTTTACATTTTATGTCTATGTATATTGTGTAGATAGTAGAGTTTTAATCATAAATTGTAAACCTAGGTCTTTTCATGTGTTTATGGTTGCTTTACATGATAATATTTCACCTGTCCTGTTTATGTAACACTTTAAAAATCAGCAGAAGGGTTATATAAATAAAATGTATTATGAAACAAAAGACAAAAAACTATTATGTACATAGTTTAGTCCTATTCAGTGTCTACTCGGCGCTTCTTGGCTTGTCTCTTGTATTAATTAAATGGAGCATCTCTTGTCACTGTCCAGCAATAGTCTGCAAGCATTAATGGGCTCCATTTGCCCTGATAGCGTTTCTCCATTGTTGCAATGCCCTGGTGAAATCGCTCGCCGTGCTCGTCGTTGTCTGTCTTGTTGTTTCCGAGAAAATGTATTGCCACTGACTGGAAGGCTTTCCATGCCGTCTTTTCCTTGCCACACAGTGCATGGTCAAATGAATCATCTCGAAGAAGTTCACGAATCTGAGGACCAACAAAGACACCTTCCTTTATCGTAGCTTCACTTAACCTTGGAAATTTTCCATGGAGGTACTTGAAAGCTGCTTGTGTTTTGTCAATGGCCTTGACAAAGTTCTTCATCAGACCCAGCTTGATGTGTAAGGATGGTAACAAAATCTTCCTTGATTCAACAAGTGATGGATGCTGAAAACTTTTCCTCCCAGGCTCCAATGACTGTCGGAGTGGCCAATCTTTCTTGATGGAGTGGGAATCTCTTGCACGACTATCCCATTCGCAGAGAAAAGAGCAGTACTTTGTATATCCAGTCTGCAGACCAAGCAAGAGAGCAACAACCTTCAAATTGCCACAAAGCTGCCACTGATGTTGGTCATAGTTTATGCACCTCAAAAGTTGTTTCATGTTGTCATAGGTTTCCTTCATATGGACTGCATGACCAACTGGAACTGATGGCAAAACATTGCCATTATGCAGCAAAACAGCTTTAAGACTCGTCTTTGATGAACCAATGAAGAGTGTCCACTCATCTGGATCGTGAACAATGTTGAGGGCTGCCATCACACCATCGATGTTGTTGCAGGCTACAACATCACCTTCCATAAAGAAGAATGGGACAACATCCTTTGGATGGTCACGGAACATGGAAACCCTAACATCACCTGCCAGGAGATTCCACTGCTGTAGTCTGGAGCCCAACAGCTCTGCCTTACTCTTGAGTAGTTCCAAATCCCTGACAAGATCATTCAGTTCAGCTTCTGTTCTGAGGTGTGGTTCAGAGGAAGAGGATGGGAGAAAATGTGGGTCCTGTGACATTGATGGTTCAGGACCAGAAGTTTCATCCTCTTCCTCTTCCTCTTCCTCGTCTGACTCAAATGAGAATAATTCTGGTGCATCAGGAACCGGCAGTCCTTCTCCGTGGGGTATTGGGCGTATAGCTGATGGAATGTTTGGATAATGCACAGTCCACTTTTTCTTCTTTGACACACCTTTCCCAACTGGAGGCACCATGCAGAAGTAACAATTGCTGGTATGATCTGTTGGCTCTCTCCAAATTATTGTCACTGCAAAAGGCATAGATTTCCTTTTCCTGTTCAACCACTGGCGAAGATTTGTTGACAAGTGTTGCAGCATATGTGTGGGGCCCACCTCTTGTCCTGATCTCCAGTTTTGCAGCCAAAATAAAGGTGATAGGCTTTCTTAACCATAGTGATAATACTGCGCTTTTGTGATGCAAAAGTCACTTCACCACAAACATAGCAGAAGTTATCTGCACTGTTCACACAACTATGAGGCATCTCTGCTCACTTTGGCTAAACAGAAATGTGTCCCTTTGCAAAATCAAACACTGACAAATAAGAGAGCACGACACTGTATGATTTCTAGAGCTGATATAGGGCAATTTGTTCAGCAAAGTGATGTAAGCTTCGTTATGATTGCATCATCCATGACTTCTAGGAATAACATGATGCAATTCATATCATGTATGACGCAATACCAGCTTCAGATTGCATCATTCATTGTTTTGCCTAAAAAGCAAGTACTGTCCAAACCCAGTCATAGATTTATTCATAGATCCAGTCAAAGATGTATTTTAGTCATTTCTGGTTTAAATTGAGATCCCTTCCCTTTATAACTCACTTATCCTCCACCATTCCCATGTCAAGGGTCGTATATACTGACCCAATAGCATATCTTGAAAACTAGAGCCAATCAACAATTGTAAGCATCATTTTCGTTCTCAGTGACCCAGAATTAGTAAAGTTTGACTACATTTATTTCAGAAGCATTTTGGCTGTAGAGCAGTGTATCTGATGCCGTCCTTCTTATGGCTTATATAAGAAAACAGCAAGGATGTTCCATCCTACATCTGGGGATACTGCTCAAAAGTTACGCGAAGTGGAGCACCCATAGGAATAGTAGTCAAAGACGTGGCTATTCACCTTCTGACGTAACTGCAGTTCTTCAGGGGGAGGGGTGTCCTATGGATGCTCTGCTACTTTCCCTCCTTCCTCTCTGTTTCGGATTCCCCCTTGGGGTATGTTTGGGTAGAGAAGAAACTGAGAGTGGTTCACCCGCACACTCCTATGTAGCCTTGGTATCCAGCACAGAGGCATAGGACACATATGTTTGCCAAACAGATATTGCTAACAGAAAATCTCTGATCAAAGGGTCAAGAGCCTCATGCATACTTGAAGTGGAGCACTCATTGGGGGACACATCTGGAAGAACCACAGTTACTGCACAAGCTGAGTGACCTCTCTTCCCCTCTATACCCTTTCTACATTAAAGTAGAGATTATAATATCCATTTTAGAACATCTCTGCTGAGGAATAAACAGATATATGCAAATAATCTTTCTAGATGCACAAGATGTGCACATATATTAATATCTGCTCCTAGCAGTTTTCTAAAGCTTTCAAATATTCTTAACTATCTTGTTTACTAATACTGCTTATTCAGATAAATTATTGCTACACGTTTATGATGAAATCCTGGCTTCACTGAAATCAGGGAGAGTTTTACCATTGACTTCAGTGGAGTCAGGATATGACTCATTGGGTTTCAGGTTTAAATATAGAACAAACTAACAACCAAATTCTTTTGAAACCACAGACATGGACATGCATTGATACAAATTATTTCATGCGGTGTGGCTTTATGTATGAGGTCCTAGCTAATGTTTTTCATTTCATTATGTCTCTAATTGAGATATTCATTAAGCAGATGGCGCAGTATTTAAATTCCTGAGCCATGCATTCATTTTTTGTTACTAAACAGTTTCTTATATTCTGAATGGAGCCCGGCTATCCAAAAACTGAAAACCATGAAAAAAACACTTGTTTTAAGTACAAAACACATCTGAAAAGATATGAAGTGTCTCAGGCATTTACAATATCAGTTGTTTACAATTTGTTATAAGCAGTAAGATGAGCCAAAAACTGCAACAATTCTTGAACCTGAGAGAGCTGACAGGTATCCAGACAAGCTGTGCTGACAGTTTTCTTCTCACTGATCTTCATCTAAGTATGCTTACTGTGCACAGAACCAACTCGTGATTGCGTGTTTTGCAAGAAGCAGCAATCCCTTCTTTCCAAGAAAAAGAATTTAACAACTACTTCTTAACAAGAATATAATGTATTGGGTTTCTTTATGATGCTTAAATGCCGTGGGCAGGATTTTCTTATCACAGTTCCACTCTCTTCAGTGAGGATCTGGGCCAACATTTTGTGATGTTTGTTGTTTGAGAGAATACAATACAGCTACAGAAGAACCTCAAAGTTAGGAACACCTTGGGAATGAAGGTTGTTCATAACTCTAAAATGTTCGTAACTCTGAACAAAATGTTATGGTTGTTCTTTCAAAAGTTTACAAACGAACATTGTCTTAATACAATTTTGAAACTTAATTATGCAGAATACAAATGCTGCTTTTAACAATCTTAATTTAAATGAAACAAACACAGAAACAGTTCCCTTACCTTGTCAAAACTTTTTTTAAAAAAACTTTCCCCTTTATTTTTGTAATAGTTTACATTTAACGCTATACTGTACTGTATTTGCTTTTTTGTTTGGTTGGTTTGGGTTTTTTGTTGCTGCTTCCTGATTACGTACTTCCAGTTCCAAATAAAGTGTGTGGTTGACTGGTTAGTTCATAACTCTGGTATTCCTAACTCTGAGCTTCTACTTATTTACTGTATTAAAAATATTCATGTCAGTTGCAGCCAGATGCTTTGTGGAGTAGAAAATGTTACGTCTTCCACCAGTTCACTAGAATAAATTGCTAAACTGTACTGAAAACCATTTACATTATGACCAGCTGTTCTTCGGTATTATGGGATCAATCGGCATTCATTGATATCAACTAGAAAATTTAACTGACTTCTGTAGTGCACAATCAGGCCCTATAGATACTTCATTTACTCATCTGGAGAAAGTGACTTTGCCTGTGTTTCTATATATAATGTGCCATCCCTTCTTGTGATAACACAAGCAATTATAACATTTTAACCTTTGTGTCTTTATTTTCTCATTTTTCAGTGTCTTGTGTTTGAAGATTCTCCACTTGGGGTGCAAGCAGCATTGGCAGCTGGGATGCAAGTGGTTATGATTCCAGATGAAAATTTGAATCAAGATCTTACAAAGGAAGCAAATCTAGTGCTGAAATCTATGGAGGACTTTGAACCAGAACTATTTGGTTTACCACCATATGACTAAGGACTAATATATTTCAACCTGTTCTTAGTTGGATGTTGGGGGGTAGAGACTAAACATTTAGAGTAAAAAATTACTTTTTTTTTCATTTTTCTTTCCAAAATAAGACAATGCAGTCTTTCATGTTTTACTTTTAAATTTCACTGGATACTCTTGGTTTGTCTTCTTCAGTGCTAACTGGAAGGAATGTTTCTTCTTGCCTATCCTTCACCTCTACTAGACTTGTCATCTGCATAATGCCATGTACTCTCAGTGCATTTGGAAAACATCAAAGACAATCTGATTCAAACATGGAGATTTTTGCTCTGGTTTGCTCGAATAACAGACTGCTTAGAACAATGATGCTCAACGTTTTCCTTGTTACGGATAGGCTGTTGTCCCCTTTGCCATTGTGCAGCATAATTGCCATCACCTATCCCTTGTCTATCCCTTTGTCTTTCCTGTTCTTAAATCTTCTGGTTGGATTTGGGTTTTTGGTGTGTTTTACTTTCATGTTGTTCTTTTTTGTTCTCTTGTTTTGTGACTTCCCCTTTCTGGAATGGGGTATAGGGGGAACCCACTATCAGCTTTCTATGGCCATATGCTCTTGCAACTCAACTGAGTGCTGTGTAAGCCTCTGTAACTCTACTACTCCCTACTTATCCCCTCATCTCATTTCACATAGCCTCTTCCACATCCATTTTGCTCCCTCAACGATGCCAGCCTAGTCTCTCCATTTTCAGCTTCTCACCTAAACCTTTCTGTGTTTTTTCCATTCTTTCGTGCTGCCCCCTTTATTCTTCATGAGCTCATGCACAAGGCCCCCTATCTTCTCCACTGTTGAGTCCTTTTGAAGACTCTTTACATTATTTTTACTACAGAGAATTCTGCTGATTTTATACCAGAAGTAATATTTTGTTTGTTTTGTAGCTTAATCTTATTTGGCCTAGCACCATCTTTGCCACCCTATCTGTTATATTCATTCCAGCTAATCCCGGTCCATAGCTGTCTATCTTTAGATTGTGAGCTCTACAGGAAAGTGACTCTATTTTCTTTTTGAAAAGTGAAAGTACATTGTGAGTGCTACCATAAAGAAACAAACAAATAAGTATAATTTGTATGGTGGAACATATTTGGGGTTGTAAAAATTCTTGTTCCATACTGCTCTTCTCCTCTTTGTCTTGACTTTCCTGTACTACTTTGCCCCAAGACCTGGATTGGGAAACACTAGTTTAAAGGATCTTAACTCTTGTATGGAGATAATGATTGCATTCTAAATTTGAAAAAAAAAATCTTTTAGCTGTGGGAAGCCCTAAATTACTCTTGTAATCACAGTAAAACTTCTTTGATGAAGATAGGGAACGTAAAAAATGCTGAAGATAAGAAATAGTTCTTCAGTATTTTACTTCAGTGAATAATATCAGAAGTTTCCTTCTACTATGCATGTGAGAAAAAAAATTAAATGGTGGAATGATTAGAGTTCTGTTTCTTCATTTTTTAAATAAGAGGACTGTTGAGATAATAAAATGTAACTCAAACAAGAACTAAGAGATGAAATATTTTTTTCTAGCACTTCTGCAGCTCACTTTTCATTTGTGTTTTTTTTTAATAAAAAGCAAAAAAGATGAACATTGGAAGACTCATTAAAATTCTCACTACAGGTAATACATGGATTTTTTTAAAGGAAAATTAAAAAATTATCTATCTCTGAGAACACTACTTAAATACCTTCAAAATTAAGAATATCCTGTTTCAAATGATCATTAGATTATTAGTTGGATGGTATCAGAAAAATATTGTCAAGCACGATATAGTAATTGTTTTTCATCTGCAATGCTGTTCATCTAAGGAGCTGAAAAGGCAGGTGAGTGAATATTGCTTACTGTAATATTGTTTTGCATATAATTTCATATAACCCTGTGTTGAAGTTCTAGTAAATATTTATATTGTATCTTCAATCCAACTAAAGTAATGTAAATTCTACCTCTTCTGTTGCGATTCAAGATAACAGAAATGTTATTACACAGTTCCTTCATGGCTAATGTTGCATATCAGAAAGTGTTAGCATACAGCAATAATTCTGAGCTTTCAAGTGTAAAACAGGTGCCTTTGGGGATCCCTTTAGTTCATAATTGCTGAATTCCAACTGGGAACTTATTAGGTAGAACAAGCACTAACAAGTTGTAATTAGTAACTTTTTGAAAGCGCTGTATACATTTAATTGAACTTGGAGTTTAAAAAAAAATCAAGACACATGTCACATTTACAAAGTTGGTCCAAAGGGCCTCTCACCAAAGCATTACAAATACTTTCTTAAAACATACACGCTTAGCTAAATATTGGTTATTTATGACAAAAAAAAAGTTCATTGGCAGTGCCACCATGGGATAATGGAGGATTGATCAGGAATGCAAGCCCGTGCTATTACTCAAGATGGTCAGGGACACAACCCCATGCTCTAGATGTCATTAGGCCTCGAAGTGCCAGATGCTCGGACTGGCCAATAGGGAATGGATCACTTCATGATCTCCTGTTCTATTCATTCCCTCTGAAGTATCTGGCATTGGCCACTGTTGGAACACAGGACACTGAGCTAGAAGGACCACTGGTCTGATGAAAGTCTGGCTATTCTTATGTTCTTATGAATGAATATAAATTATGTTCCCTTCAATTCTGGTATAGTTAATGGTTTCATCTTTTATTGAGCAAATTAACACAGAAAACTCCCCTTAACCCATCAGTAAACCCCATTCAATACAGCCATCTTTTATTACAATTAATCTCATAGACTCATAGATTTTAAGGCCAGAAGGGACCATCATGATCACCTAGTCTGACCTCCTGCATATTGGAAGCCACAGAACCGCACCCACACACTCCGGTAATAGACCCCTAACCTCTGCTGAGTTACTGAATCCCTCAAATAATGTTTTAAAGACTTCAAGTTACAGAGAATCCACCGTTTACTCTAGTTTAAACCTGCAAGTGACCCATCCCCCATGCTACAGAGGAAGGCAAAACACCTCAGGGTCTCTGTCTCTCCGACTGGGGGATAATTCCTTCTCAACCCTTTATATGGTGATCAGTTAGACTCTGAGCATGTGGGAAACACCACCAGCCAGACACCTGGTAAAAAAGTAATATAGTAAGTCAGCACCCTCCCAATTTAGTGCTCCATCAGTGGCCATTGGATATATTTGCTGCCGGCAGTCGCACATCAGCTACATACTATTGTAGACTTATCAAGTTCAGTCTTGAAGCCAGTTAGGTTCTTTATCCTCACTGCTCCCCTTGGAAAGCTGTTCCAGAACTCAAATGTGAAATTGCAGAATTATTAACTATAGTTTATAATCTGTCCTTTAAATCAGTTTCTGCACCCAATGATTGGAAGATAGCTAATGTAAGGTCAATGTTTAAAAAGGCTCTAAAGGTGATCTCTGCAATTACAGACCAGTAAGTCTAACATCAGTACCGGGCAAATTAATTGAAACAATAGTAAAGAATAAAATGGTCAGGTACATAGAAGAACATAAATTGTTGGGAACAAGTCAACATGGTTTCTGTAACGGGAAATCATGTCTTACTAATCTATCAGAGTTATTTGAAAGGGTCACCAAACATGTGGTCAAGGAGGATCCAAAGGACATAGTGTAATTAGAGTTCCAGAAAGCCTTTGACAAGGTCTCTCACCAAAGGTCTTACGTAAATTAAACTGTCTTGGGATAAAAGGAACGATTCTTTCATGGATTGAGAACTGGTTAAAAGACAGAGAACAAAGGGTAGGAATAAACGGTAAATTTTCAGTATGGAGAGTGGTAACTAGTGGTGTTCCCCAAGGGTCAGTCCTAGGACCAATCCTATTCAACTTATTCATAAATAATCTGGAGAAAGGGGTAAACAGTGAGGTGGCAAAGTTTGCAGATGATACTAAACTGGTCAGAACAGTTAAGACCAAAGCAAACTGTGAAGAACTTCAAAAAGATCTCACAAAGCTAAGTGATTGGGCAACAAAATGGCAAATGAAATTTAATGTGGATAAAGGTAAAATAATGCACTTTGGAAAAAATAACCCCAACTATACGTAAAATATGATGGGGGCTAATTTAGCTACAACTAATCAGGAAAAAGATCTTGGAGACATTGTGGATAATTCTCTGAAAGCATCCACTCAGTATGCAGTGGAAGTCACAAAGGATGTTGGGAATCATTAAAAAAGGAATAAAGAATAAGATGGAAAATATCTTATTGTCCTTATGTAAATCCATGGTGTGCCCACATCTTGAATACTGCATACAGGTGTGGTCTCCTCATCTCAGAAAAGATATACTGACATTAGAAAAAGTTCAGAGAAGGGCAACTAAAATGATTAGGGGTCTGGAACAGGTCCCATATGAGGAGAGATTAAAAAAGCTAGGACTTTTCAGTTTGGAAAAGAGACTAAGGGAGGATATGATACAAGTATATAAAATCATGAGTACTGTGGAGAAAGTGAATCAGGAAAAGTTATTTACTGGTTCCCATAATATAAGAACTAGGGGCCACCAAATGAACGTAATGGGGAGCAGGTTTAAAACAAATATAAGAAAGTTCTTCTTCACACAGCACACAGTCAATCTGTGGAACTCCCTGCCCGAGGAGGTGGTGAAGGCTAGAACTATAACAGAGTTTAAAAGAAAACTAGATAAATTCACAGAAGCTAAATCCATTAATGGCTATTAGCTAGGATGGATAAGGAATGGTGTCCCTAGCCTCTGTCAGAGAGAGGAGATGGATGGCAGGAGAGAGATTACTTATATCTCCCCTCAGCCTTCTTTTGATTACGATAAACAAGCCACACTCTTAGAATCTCGTCTCATAAGATAAGTTTTCCATTCCTCTGATCATCATAGTAGTCCTTCTCTGCACCTGTTCCAGACTGAATTCATCTTTCTTAAACGCGGGAGACCAGAATTGCACACAATTCCAGCTGAAATCTCACAAGTGCCTTGTATAATGGTACTAACACTTCCCTGTCTGTACTGGAAATACTTCACCTGGAGCATTAGCTAGGATTGCATTAGCCTTTTTCACGGACACATCACATTGTCTGCTCATAGTCATCCTGTGATCAGTCAGTACACCCAGGTCTTTCTCCTCCTGTGTCACTTCCAAATGATAAATCCACAGCTTATAGCAAAAGTTCTTTTTGTTAATCCCTAGGTGCATGACCTTGCACTTTGCACTATAAAATTTCATCCCATTTCTAATATTCCACTTTTCAAGATCATCCAGATCTTCTTGTATGATATTCTGGTCCTCCTTTATGTTGGCAATATCTCCCAACTTTGTGTCTCCTGTAAATTTTATTAGTACTTTTTGTGCCATATCAGGCTTCAAATGCGACAATTTCTCCTAAATGTAATCCTTCAAACTGGGCCAGACAAATGATGCCTCACTTCCTACTTAGTAATCATCAAGGCAAATCCCAAAGAGATGTAGCCTCCTTGCTGGTCAAGCACCACCCAGATCAGTCTCTGGCTAGATCCCAAAGATTATCTTGCTAGATGTTTGGGGTGTGTCCTTCACTGGCAATTTTATTGTGCCACCTAAGCATTTGGCAACCATGTGATCAGCAATTGTGTAGTGACATTCCTCAGTAAACGCTCTTTGCAGTCTGTTTGTCTTCCCTGCTACTAGTATGTCAATACTAGTAAATCTGCTGAAACCAAAACAGGGATGATGGAGGCACTTACTGGGTTTGGCTATTAATGGCCTTATTGCTGCCACTTAATATGGAGCAGCTGATGAAGATCAAAAATGTCAATCTGCTGCTCTTTAGCTTATCTCAGTGTCCACATTTAACTGGCATACAATAAAGTTGGTAAAACTATGTCTATATAAAATGAATTTATAAAACATTCGTATGTCTATAGCCCAGTTTTCCAATTTATCAAGCTTCCTCTGAATTTTAGCTCTGTCCTCCAAAGTATTGGCAAATCTCTTCCCCTAAATGAAATTCAACTATGCTAGTATTTGAGCAGCCACATCTTTCAAGTATCCTCTAGCTCTGTTTGTGACACTTTTTACGTATTTGATAGCTCTGCCTGCTGAATAACTCATCCGGACAGGCTAATATGGAGCTGGTCGTTACCTAGAGTAGGAAGCTGTTTGGTGTGATGCCCAAAATATATAATAATCCTATCAATTTTTGCCCAACCAGATTGGCCATCAGCTGTGGTGATTTACCATACTGAGCCAACAAGACAGGGTCATCAGCGTAGTTGAAGTCTCAAAACAAAATGGTATTTGACTTTATAACACAAACATCTGCCACCTCAAGCTTATCCATCAACAAGGCTAACATAGTGCTCATCTTTAAAAGGGGGGAAAGAAGAAGCCGAGAAACTATAGACCAGTCAGCCTGACTTCAATACTTGGGAAGCTACCAAAGCAATTTATAAAACATTCAGATTGTGAATACCTGCAGGATGAAGGCATAATCAGTAGCAGCCAGCATACATTTACCAAAACAAATCATGCCAAACCAGCTTGATTTCCTTCTTTGACAGGGTACTGATTTGGTGGATGGGGCAAATGCAGTGGACATAATATGCCTGGACTTCAGCAAGGCTTTTGATACAGTCCAGTCTCTCATGATAGTCTGATAAGTAAGCTAGAGAATTGGAATCTTAACAGAACTACTATTAAGCAGATACATAATTGGTTAAACAACTCCAAACAACGAGTAGCTATTAATGGAACAATGTCAGGTTCAGGGAAGGTTTCAAGTGGTGTCCAGTAGGAATCTGTTCTATCCAGTGTTGCTTAACATCTTTATTAAAGAGCTGTATGTAGGTATAGAGAGCATAATGATCAAGTTTGCAGAAGACACAAAGCTGGAGGGGGAAGGGATTTGCCAATACTTTGGAGTTTAGAGCTAAAATTCAGAAGAATCTTGATAAATTGGAAAACTGGGCTATAGACAACTGTGGCAAATTACCTTCTCTGTCTCACTAGGCTCAAGTCCTTTATGCCTTGGAGAGGCAGGCTTGGGCATGGCAGACCTCCTAGAATGCCCAAGGGCAAGCTCTTCCTTCCCTTAGTCAGTCCTTTGGCTGTTTTTTCTCCTCTTCTGGTCAGGGATGCAGCCTCCCGTCTTGAAGAGGCTCCCTGTCCTGCTGCACCCAACCTACTGGCAGCCTCACTCCTTCTCTCTCTCTCTCTCCCCTCTCATTCCTAACAGGTGAGAGTTTAAAAAGGTCTCAGACAGCCCTTAATTGGAGTCAGCTGATCTTAACCGAGTCTCTAGCAACCTCTTTTCAGCTGAATCCAATTAACCTGTGGCTACCTATCTTCATTTGGTAAGGAGGGGGTCTTTTAGCCTTCTGGGACTGCTTACTACCCCTCCTTGTAGCTGTCTGTTCTGAGTTTACCACACAACAAGATGAAATTCAACAAAGACAAATGTAAGGTTCTACACTTAGGGAAGAAAAACCAAATTCACAAATACAGAATGAAGAAAAACGGGCTTTGCAACAGCACTGATGAAAAAAATCTTACAGCTGTGATGGATCTCAACCACAACATTAGTCAGTAATGTGATGCTGTTGCAAGAAAAGCAAATGCAATTTTAGGTTGCATTAACAGAGGCATATGTAAATCACAGGATAATACCATTTTACTTCGCACTGGTTGGACCTCAGCTGCTGCTGGAGCATGAAGGAGGGCTCAGGGATGGCTCGGGAAAGAGAGGTACTGGCATCTCCCCTGTCCTGCCCTGACTGTGGCTCCTCCCCGCACCCTGCCCGAGTCACCCCTTCGCTCTGGGAGGACAGCTCCCTCTCCTTTATCCTGCTCCACTCAAGCTCCTCCCATCCCAGCTTCCCAGGGAGCGCAGAGGGACAAGTTAAAAAATTTGGAAACCACTGGTTTTGCCACAGCAAATTCTATATTTTGGCAGATGAGATGACCTTTGTGGTCCCTTCAAACCCTATGATCCCATGACAGAGGACAGCAGCTGAAGTTCAGAGTCAATGAAAGGTTTAGATATTTATAAATCACCCTTGACAAGTGTCAGCATGGTGTACAAAGTAATGTGAAAACTGTAAATCACATAACATGAAAACATGAATATGACAAATGGTTTCACTCTTGACTTACAAATACTGAATCACTTGAACTGAGATGAAGTAAAAGAGCATGCCACCAACTTGAAACAAAATTAAAGGAAATCTTACATCTTTAGAGGAGGGGTTCTCACACTTTTTCCCAGGGGCCACATACTCATAGAGACATTCTGTCCTCAACTTGTCTGCTGTCATGCATAATCACACAATATCCCTGTGTATTTTTTAGCTGTCTTTAATACAATATATGATGTGTTCTCATTGAAAAATGTATTACAGAGTTGTCTTCTACTCTTCCATTAATCTCCCATTCCATCTTTTTGTTTCTTCTTGAAATAGCACCATCTGGTCAGCCAGCTCTCCACACCTGGAAACTCCTTGAGATGTTTGAGTTTGGATATTTTTGCCTGATCTAATCCAGTGTACATCACCATATCATCTGGCCATCTTGCAATTTTTTAAAAAACAATCTAAATTTAGAGAGCAAACAAGGCATACAGAGAATAGCATGCACATTATACAAAACAGAACACAAAGGGAACAGAGGTAGGGGAAACGTGAGGGAATAAAAAAATTAAGAATGTTACATTTGAATGTGTTATTGGTCTTTAATCTTCAATCTAACTTAGGCAGTATGTTTTTTGTTGTAATTGCGAGACATGAAAATTGGAGAGCTGAAAATAATGAAATCTGTTGTCAAGTGACACATTTTGGCTTTGTACGCTATGCTTCCTACCTCCTCTTACAAAGGTGTAACAGATACTCTGGCACAAGTGTGTATATGTGAGATGTTAACAGACTTGCCCATTACTTTGGGGTATGGTCATTTATTAGGGTTACTCTTCCGAGTGGAGGTTCTGTAATTCTATCAATGTACTGCTGCTGTCACTTGTGTTCTCATGTGGAGCTCTACTTCTCCCTTCTGTAAGTTTCCTCCCAATGGAGCTGTCCTGCAGGACCTAGGTTCCCTGGGGCTGGGTTCTTCCAGCCCCAGAATTAGACACACACACATGCACATTAACAGAGCACGTCTGAGAGGACCGGGTTAATCAGCACTTCCAAGCTGACCCCTTATATGTCCCTGTACTCAGCAGACTGAGTCGAACAGTACCTCTAAGCTGTCACCCTCGGATGCCAGGGGCACCTCACCGGAATAGAGTATGCCTGAGCAGACTGGATCAAGCAGCACTTCCAAGCTGCCACCCTCATATGCCCCAGGTCAGCACGTCCCTATCTCCACTTTCACGTTACAGTTGTCCTGGAAGTAACCCACTTGATGAGCAAATCCCACCAGATTTTGGGGTTTTGCAGGGATCTTTAGCTTAAGTATGAGGAATGTTGCTGCAGAGCAGATGGGGAAGTCAAAAAACACCCATGAGGCCGGGGGAGAGAGAGAAGCAACCAGCTTAACCATGAAAGTTATTTATTGCCAGGTAATAGCCGTACAAGGGGAGCCAAACAAACAAAACAGTTATAATATTAAATCTAACTTAAATTTTGATTATAAAAGTCAGGTTTAGAAAACTATAACTGATCACACAAGTCAGAGTCAGAAAGCTATGCCTAAAAAGAGAGAGATGGGCTCTCACCACTCCAAGAAGCTTGAATTGATCAGGGTTCCCAGGTGATGGTGGTAGCTGAGGGTCCGGAGTACTAGAGACAGGCAGAGCCCGAGCATAATCAGTCAGGAGAACATGAAGTCCCAGTGGAACTGATGCAGATTTTGGACGCAGGCATCAGAGCACTTACTTGAACATGGGTAGGAGTTTTTGTAGGGAAAGAACAATGGCTCAAGGGAGAACACTAGATTTGTTTATGGATAAACTGATGGCTGAAGGGAGTATGTCAAAGGTGTATAGTTCAGGCTAGACAATAGAAACTGATCATTTCTGGCTATGGGAGGTGTTCCTTCCAGGGAGCTCAGAATGCAATTAAGCAGCTTCAGTATTTTGGATCCAAATAAAGGATTAATTACTAGAATTGGTCTGATAACTGCTGAGCTGGGTGTGTGCAGGCGTGCATTCCCCATCATGCAGTGCTTCCCTGCTTTTCTTGTCCCAGAGTTCACTGCAGTTTTTGCCTTGGAATCGCTGTTCTCCATTCTGTATGCTAATGGAGATGCCTCCCTATCCCATCTTTGATGCAAATGAGGCTAGGGGAGTTTCCTTAATCCTGTCATCCTTGTCTGGAGGGGTTAGATGTGTCTTCCACTGCCTTTTGCATGGTTACACTTACAAGATTATAGCGCTATTGGTTATAGCGGTCCCCTTATACAGTAATATGAATAGCGCTATTGTATGTCCACACTGAGACGCGCCAGCGGTATAGCATGGCCACATTTGCATCACTTAATGCGGCATTAAGAGCAGCGCATTAGGGCATGTATTCCACAGTGTACCTCTTTCCGATCTGGTGCAATGCCTTGTGGTAGGGGGGCGTCACTTGCGGGGCATTCTGCATCCTGTTTCAACTACCCATGATGCTTTTTGGCATATCCCAGCAATCCCTGTGTTTCCGTCCACCTCAGGCACCATCTTTCAACAGTTGCAGCAAAGCGTGCTCCGTCTTCCATTTTCGTGTGCCACAATGAATCCACAACTGCTGAGGAACATGCTGACGACTGTCGCCAGCACATCTCTGTGTGCAGTGGAGTTAATCATTGACATGCAGGATGACAATGATGAGTCTGAAGATGAGATCGAAGCGGTGAACGCATTTGACACGAAGCTTCTTGTGTCATTAACGGACATGCTCACGGCCGTTGAACGCCACTTCTGGGCACGGGAAACGAGCACTGAGTGGTGGGATCGCATCGTCATGCAAGTCTGGGACGACGAGCAGTGGCTGCAAAACTTTCACATGAGAAAAGCCACTTTCATGGCACTGTGTGCTGAACTCGCCCCCGCCCTGCGGCGCAAGGACACCAGATTGAGAGCTGCCCTCCCAGTGGAGAAGCGAGTGGCTATCGCGATCTGGAAACTGGCTACACCAGACAGCTACCGATCGGTGGCCAACCAGTTTGGGATTGGAAAGTCGACCGTTGGAGATGTGCTGATGCAAGTGTGCAGGGCCATTAATCGCATTCTGCTACAAAAAATCGTGACTCTGGGTAACGTGCATGACATTGATGCTAGCTTTGAAGAAATGGGTTTCCCTAACTGTGGAGGGGCGATAGATGGGACCCATATACCTATTCTGGCGCCCGCCCACCTAGCAGACGAGTACGTTAACCAAAAGGGGTACTTCTCCATGGTTCTCCAGGCACTTGTGGATCACCGTGGGCGTTTTACTGACATTAACGCTGGCTGGTCTGGAAAGGTGCATGACGCACACATCTTCCGCAACACCAGCCTGTTCACGAAGCTGCAAGCCGGGATTTTTTTCTCAGACCAAAGGATCACTGTGGGGGAAATGGAAATGCCCATAGTGATTCTTGGCGACCCCGCTTACCCTTTAATGCCCTGGCTCATGAAACCCTACACAGGGATCCTGGACAGCAGTCAGGAAAGGTTCAACTACAGGCTTAACCGGTGTCGAATGACTGTGGAGTGTGCTTTTGGGCGTCTCAAGGCGTGCTGGCACTGTCTTTATGGGAGGCTAGACTTGGCTGAGGGAAGTGTCTCCGCTGTTATTTCCGCATGCTGTGCCCTACATAATCTTTGTGAGCGGAAGGGCGAAGGCTTCACTCAGGCATGGTCCTCGGAGGTTCAACGCCTGGAGGCCACATACGCACAGCCAGAGAGCAGGGTTCTTAGAGGGGACCAGGCGAGGCTGTTAGGATCAGGGAAGCCTTGAGGGAACATTTTGAGGCTGAAAGCCAGTTCTAAAGGGAGGTGCAGAGGGAGGGAGGGAGGGTGTGTGCATTCATTTAATAGGAACAGGCATTTGCTTTTCTGTAGCCTCTAATAATCTATGTACACTTTATAAAGAAACTCATTTATTAAGAAGACAATTCATTTATTGAACAGGTACTTTGGTTGCTGAAAGAAAAGATTGTGATGCATGTGAGGGGGAAGCCGGGGGAGGTGCAATGGGGTGGGATGGGGTCAGTCAGAGATTGGAATATGTCCGGGTCTCTGAGTCTCCAGTGCCCTCACAGTGGCTATGTCCCCCGAACCCCATTTGCGGAGGGCAATAAGGCATGTTATTAGGGGTTGACTGCAGTGGATAATGGTCCAGGGTTTGGGGGTTATTCGGTGAAGACAGAGGGGTTGGAGGCAGCTGTGGATGGTGATAACCATATAGCTGATGATAGTGGCCTGGAGGGTACAGAGGCCCAGAAGGGGAAGGGTTTGGGGGCAAATGATAAAGGAGGTAGAGAGCGCAGTGCTTCTCCTCCTGATGGGTGGCAATCCGCTGCATAGTCTCCAGTTGAAGCTGCAGTAATGAGAGCAGCTTATCGGTGCTTTTCCGGCGGTGAATTGCGTTCTCCTGCCGTGCCTTCTCCCTCAACTTGCTCTGGTCCTCCGTCCACCTCTGTGCAACTCAATTCTCCATTACAGCCTGTTGCATTACTTGCTGTACAAGATCCTCTTTGCTCCTTCGTGGCCTCTTCCTCAGTCGCCTCAGCCTCTCAGCTGTTGATAAAAGCGATGGCACAGGGCTCAAGGATGATCCTTCTAAAATAAAAAGATACATGTAACAGTGGTTCTCTTGTAAACTGCAGACATGCCTATGATTCCCCCGCATTCCCCGTTTGCCTGTCCCGCAGAGAGCACACAGATACAGCAACGGAGCCCCTGCCATGGTGAGTGCACTCCAGAGGCAAGGGAAATGATTTTTTCCCTGCCCAGACAAGCTGTGCCGGGGGAGGGGTTGGGAAGTGCCGGTAAGTTGCAGGAGCCCTACTCTGAGCAGCAGACAGGGGGAAGGATTTCTTCCCTGCCCTGAAAAGCTGTGGCGGACGGTGGGGGGAGTGCCGGGAAGTGGCGAGAGCCCTACTCTGAACATTGTTCCAACATTCTCCGTAGGTGTTTGTCCTGGAAGATATCTCGTTGCTTCGAGTCACTGAGGAACAAAGGGAAGGGATTTTAATGAGACGCGGCTTCCGCCCAGGGCCATATGCAGCTTGCCTCTGTGCAGCAATGCTACCCCCACCCATTGTTGCACAGTGGCGGGGACTAGTGACCGGGACCGGGACGGGGGTCACGCTGGCTCTCCTGGGAAACCTGCGCAGGCGCATTGCAAGCGCTCTTATTGAGACCTTTGAAGAGATTACTGATGACGATGACCGTGATGTGATAGACTACATCAATGCACTATTCCACATGTAGGCAAGCATGCAAGCATCCCTTTCCACCCCAAGCTGCCTGCCTTCCCCATAGAAAAGCAGCTTTACCTCTGCAATATGCTGCTGCCCTGCCCCCTGCAACTGCCGAATGCTGTGGCTGGCTGCTTTCCTCCTGGCTTTAGAGGAGAGCTCCTGGCTGCATGCCCCCCTGCCCTCCTCCTGGCTTGAGAAGAGCTCCAGGTGGAATGTCCCCTGCATCCCTTTCCACCCCAAGCTGCCTGCCTTCCCAATAGAAAAGCAGCTTTACCTCCACAATCCACTGCTGAGCTGGCCCCTGCAACCTCCAGACGCTGTGGCTGGCTGCCCTCCTCTTGGCTTGAGAACAGCTCCTGGCTGCATGCGTCCAGGGACTCCTCCGTGCCCTGGGTCGCTGCCGCCTCATCCTCCTCCTCTTCTTCATCCTCCTGCTCTTCATCTTCCTCCTCACCCCCCCATTCAGTGGTGGGCTGGGAAGTGTCTGTGGTGGTCGATGGAGTGACCGTGGGATCACCACCAAGTATCACGTGCAGCTCCTTATAAAATCTGCAAGTCACCGGGGCTGCCCCGGAGCCACCGTTTGCCTCATGGGCTTTGCGATACACATTCCTAAGCTCCTTTACCTTAACACGACACTGCAGAGTGTCCCGCTCATGGCCTCTTTCTGCCATGGCCCGTGATATCTGCCCATAGGTATCAAAATTCCTGCAGCTAGACCGCAGCTGAGACTGAACAGCCTCTTCCCCCCAACAGCTGATGAGGTCCAGCACCTCACTATTGCTCCATGCTGGGGATCGCCTATTGCAAGGAGGCATGGGACATGGAGTCATGATCAAGCAGAATGATCACCTGCAAGGATTCCCTGAGAGCACGCCACGCTTGGCTGGAGCAAACAGGAAGGGGATTTTCAAATTTCCCTGGAACTTTAAAGGGCGGGTCTGACGTGTGGTCACCTGAGGACAGGACAAAAGAGTTTGCAAGTGATGACCAGAGTGGCTCGAACGGGAATTATGGGACAGGCTGGAGGCCAATTAATGTGCAGTGGGTGTCCACATTCTTGCTGTAGCGCTACAGCAGCTGCACTACAGCCCTTATTCCCCATGCGGAGGTGGATTAACAAGAGCGCTATAACTCAGCAGTTATAGCGCTCTATGTGCCTTGCCAGTGTGGACGGGGAGGAGGTTATAGCACTTGTGGGGGCTTTATAGCACTATAAAGTGCCAGTGTAACCAAGCCCTAAGTCCTTGGTTGAAGCAGAGGCCGTGGGGGCGGGGTGAGGGGGGAAGGTCTTTTGTAAGTCAGACAGGTTGGGCACTGCGCCCTAGTTCACCAAGAATACAGAGCTGATAGGTAACAAAAAGCATAATTAAGGGAAGCTGCACAGGATGGGTTCACTCCTTTAATGATTGTGCCCATGGGGTGGGCAGCAGTTGTAGACTGTGGGAAGGGTTGGGCAAGAACCACCCATGCTAAACCTCCAGTCCTTTGACTCCACAGGCAGGAGGAGGAGAGAGCCTGTGGGGTTATGGATAGGAGAGGTACTCAAGCAGTTAAACTTCTGCAGAGCAAGGATCCCAGTCCTAGTAATTCAGGCTGCATGATGAGAAGAACTTTTGCCTGTTCTTGTCCATACAGGTTTGTCTATTAAATATGGTACTTAAAGTTTTGAGAGGAAATGAAAGGATGATAAATAGAACTGACTCTGACATTCAGTGTGTTTCAACATAGACAGTTCTATGCCATCTGTAGCCAGGAAACACCTACCTAATGTTTCACAATGGCCTGTTTGAGGCACCTAGTAAAATGTATGAGTCTTCAAGTGTCTGCCCTGTTTGTTACCTCCTGTTTGTGCAAGAGAAGAATTACTGCTCATGCTCCTTGACAACCCTGTCCTGTGAGGCACTGAATGCTAGGTATTCAGTACTGGGCCCTAGTATTCTAACTTTATCACCTGAAATTCTTGAAGAATGTAAATGTTGAGTGCTCCTATGGGGAAAAAAAGAGAGCTTCAGAAAAGCCATTCATCCTTCAAAAAGTATTTAAAGCTCATTGAGTTCAGAGCTGTGTGGTAACATGAGCAATGTCCTTAAACCATAGATTTTACAAGGAGGCTTCTGCAAAATGTACCTTTTCAGGGAATGTTTCATATTTTTGATCTATGACTGCTGCAGTCTACCTACAGTATATGTGATAAGCTTATGAAATAGTTCATCTGAATTTCAAGCATGGCTGCAAGTTTTCGTTCTAGTGCCAAAAAAAAAAAAAAGGAATAGGAAGAAGAAAAGGAAATGTAAATAATTGGTCACAAGCTGAAATAAAAGGTGAAAAAAAAGGAAAAGAAATGAAATCTGTCAACCTTATAAAACATGTTTGCTAATATGCCATTTTGACTTAGAAGCTATGTGGATCGTGCAAGTTGTTCTGCAGTGGTTTATAATTGTCCTCATTAGACAGAGGTTGGCTATGGTCCAAAATTGCTATATATTTATCAGAAAAATAGGAAACCCGATTAAGTCAAAATGGATTTCATTGTGGCCTATGAATGCAGCCTTGTAAACTTATTGATTATGGCCATTAACATTGTTCTTATTGATGACTGTATCTTGAACATTCCAAAACCCTTAGTGTTTATTTGCTTCAGACCAAAATATATGTTATGCAATTTTTTAAAAATAAATCACAAAAGGGAAGGAGAGGAGAATGTGTTGCTGTTGCTGATCATTTTTCCGCTGCAGTAGGTCAGTAATTGATTCTAATAATCAGATTAATATAATCTTTGTTTCACCCTGTCAGATTGCCTAATCCTGTGAAGTATAATTTCATTTACTAATTGTTTTATGAATAAAGAAAACAAGGAATACTTGTTGCACCTAAGAGACTAACCAGTTTATTTCAGCATAAGCTTTCGAGGGCTATAGCCCACTTCATCAGAGGCATAGAATGGAACACACAGAAGTAAGATGCATTTATATACACATTTGTAAATGTGTGTAAATGTGTATATAAATGCATCTTACTTCTGTATGTTCCATTCTATGCATCCGATGAAGTGGGCTATAGCCCACAAAAGCTTATGCTGAAATAAACTGGTTAGTCTCTAAGGTTCCACAAGTGACAAAGAGTCCTGAGGCACCTTAAAAACTAACTAAAATTTTAGAGCATAAGCTTTCGTGGGCTAATACCCACTTTGTCGGATGCATCCACAAGGTTCCACAAGTATTCTTCATTTTCTTTACGAATACAGACTAACATG